>OZ005759.1:23393605-24013319 GCA_963930825.1 Silvanus unidentatus
ACTTTTCGCTTTATTCGTGTTGGCATACATGGTAATCATAATCAAATTTACTATCCCCTATTGATTGATCAATGTAATATATGATCGCAAATGTTGCACTTTTCCGATATAAAAGCGAAATTTATTCGTTTTTACTTATGATTAAAATGTGGTGACCCGCCATTGATATTCAACGCATCGTCAAAATAAGGTAAATTCGAATCCTTTGCAATAATTTATGGACGAATCAATCCCATATGCGGGTACGTGTTTGAAAAGAACATAAATCTGCGATATTCCGAGCGAAAGGCCAGGTGCAAGAGGTAAATGGGACTGATTTTAAACTTGGACGGTTCCCAAGGGACGTGGAAAGCAATTGAAGTTTAAAATTTCCTTATAGAGAAAATGTATTGTTTATTTAAAATGAGAATGTCAAAAAAGTCAACCGTTTTATATAAATTTAGTAAGTCGATGACTTCCAGGATATTTTAATTTTCTGAAATTGCTTTGTTACCAAAATGCCTCCAGGGGGTTCAAAAAAATTTAAATTAAAAATATGCTTTTCCGAAAACAGATAATTGTTTTAATTGAAAAACAGTTGTTACTTAATCATCATCTAAATTGTTGATATAAAATCAATAATATATGTTGGTTTATTCAATGCCCATAATATGAAAAGTTTAATTTATCATGTCAAAAGTATACTCAAGTCGAAGATTCCTATAATTTTTAAACATCTTCCTTCCTTTCTCATTCCACTGGTAAAAAAGGGGAGGAAATACGTCCGGACAATCCCAAATCCGACTTCCCATAAGCTTACCTTTTTTACAAACTGCCCACCCCACGAATCTAATACGAAAGTGCATAATAAAACTTTTATATGTTAGAAGGGAAATTGCATCTGGAATTGAAGGCTTTCAAACTTAACAGCATATAAAGGTGTACACAAAGCGTGAAACCACAGGCACACATCATACCAAGTATATATCCCAAATTCCTTGGTAAATAAAATTTCATTTACAGTTCATTTCGGCTATCCAAAAACGAAATTTTCATCATACATTTACTTAGCTTTATTTCTCATTCCGAGGGTGTCTCAGTTTCCGCGTTACCTGGACTAAATTTAGACAATGCATATAATAAACCAGTAAGTCGGATTATCGTAAATTTGCATAAACAATTTATGTATAGTCGTCACACATTCAGGAATAATTAAATTTGATAGATTATGCTCGTCAATCGATTCGCGTAGGCGAATTACGTGGGAAATGTGAGCGCACGAAAAAATTCTCATCAAAACTTTACACTTGTATAATATTACTTTTGAGCTTTAAGCTTTCCTCTTTGTAACAGGCACTTAATTTTGAGAAATATAATGCATTTATTATTCCCTAAGTACGAGTTCAGTGTAATATTTTACATTTTCACAGCGAGAATCGATTTTTAGCATGGATTGCTGCCCTACTTCCGAAATTCGCAAGAAGCGCAACTTATTTTCCGAATGCAAACGTCTCCCCGTCTTAACTCTAATCATAATTACGTTCAATTTGCAGCTTGAATCTGTGAAAATCATTTACGCACCGGGTACGATAAGATTTCTTATTTATTATGGCGCAGTCGATTGAATATGTTTGTTAATCACTCTTTAGACAAAGCTCTAAAAAGAGTCTTTATTCTATAGACTTGGATTTACTCTTTAGACTGTGTTCTGCTACTGCGAAATACGTTGCTATGGTAATTCTCCTATGCACACAATTAAAATGGTAATTTAAAGTTGAATCAAAAAATCCATGTTTTAAGTTGAAATTTTTGTTGTTTTCAATGAAGTAAGCACGTGTTTAAACTATAACACCACTCGATTTTGTTCATTTTCGCTATGAATAATCTATTAAATACATGGAAAACGGTTTTCATCGCTTCTAATAACCTGCAGACAGCATCATATAAGCAAATAATTAATAATTTAAGAATCTACTAGTTTACAACTCTACACACGCGGCTAACGGAAATAAAACTTTATTACACACTCAGGAATTCGACTTTTCACCCTCTTTACAAGGCAAATTCCAAATATATACAGGAATATGTCGAAATAACATTTATTCAAGAGCGAATTTAATAACATTTGAAATCGGCGATGGGAATGGTAACACGATGTGTATTTATGCATCGATGAAGGGACCAAACAGAGCTATAATTAAATGCACAAGATCTGCCATAATTCAAATAAACGACAATCTAAATGAATCAATATTACGTCCAAGTGAATGGAAGTCGATGTTTGAATTAACTAAACAGTGTTTAGACTGTGCTGTATGTGGATTGGGAAAGGGCACTATTTCATTTTATGGTTGCATCATTACGAAATTTTACGATGTCACCAATAGGGCATTAGAATTTTTTTTATTATCCAATGCTCTTTGGCTATTCCTTATTATTGATTTTGAGTATAATGCTGGTCGAGTTTATACTTGGGAAATGCATACTTTTCCCTTTACAATACGGGCGTATTTTATAGTATTGTGATAATATTTATTGAGTTGGTTAGGATTATAATTGAGCCTTTTATTATGTGATGACCCCATAAAGCTGTAGAAATTTATTGTTTATGTTCTAATATGCGGTGTGGGTGTCTGATAAACTAATATACACGTTCACAAATTAAAAAGTAATCGTATTATTACTAAGCTTTCGTGTCTGAATGGAATTATAGAAGTAAAAAGCTCGTCACAATAGTCTGTGATGGAGACAATAGTTATATTGGCGCTTCGCGTTTATTCTGTCTTCTAGTGGCTTTGTTCGGGATTGTCAGAAGCGCGTGTGGGTTTATTATTATACGAAATTTGTGGTTATTATTCGATGTTTACTATATTTGATGTGGAAAAATAGGCAGTTTAGTGTAATTTCCACATACAGTGTTTATATAAAATGCTGTTTGGAAAATTTATGAATTGATCCACAAAAAATGCTATATTTATTTTCATAAGCAGCTTTAATATAAATTTGTCGAATTTCGAGTAAAACGAGGTATTTTGTAATCCATTATTGTTAATGGCTAACAAATAATTTTAAAATCGTTTCCATACTGTACATATGTCGTTTTTTATACGCATTTTCAATACAACTGATGGATTTAATTAAATCATGAACATAATTTGATGTGTGAAAGAAGGATGTTCGCGTTTCCAAATTTCATAAAATCCAAAAATGTCACACCTAAATTATGTTGACTTGAAAAAAAGAATTTTATTTCGTGGGCATTTGTACAAATATTTGTTCAATTATATTTTTTGTTATTTTTAGTAATATTTTAGGTTTTTACATTATCAAGGATTGTTTATTTTTTTATATACCGATCAGATAATTATTATTGTGTGTAAAACTAACAATAGTCGAGGGCTACGTTTCCACCACAAAATGATTGATGTGGACGTCTATGTTGTTCTCTAAAAGAGACACACATGTTACAGGTGCATTTTATTCCAACAACCCCATTAGATATCCTGATTACCATTTACGGCCATAGTAAAACACACATGGATATCGATAATCTATAACTATATCATTATACTTTATGACAAAATCATAAAAGACTCCCCTTAATTGTCTCTCCACATGGTGGCAAATTGAATTTATTTCTACCGTAATCACACTGGTAATTGAATAATTTACCATCTAGTTCAGTATTCATGAGAAAAAACAACTACAGTATATCATCAGAATTCGCATCGTTTTTTATCTAATACTGTACTATATAGAAGAACATTTCGTAGGCGTTCCTCATCTCTGAACGAATGATTACAAAAGCTATCCGCCAGCCAGAGGGCTTTCTGGTACGTTTTCTTCTATTGAAAGCCCTGTGCTTGGTATATAAAAAAGACTATATGTTATCTTAACGGAAAAAAGCAACACGAACAGACATCAGTGTCATCCCCTTGTAAATAGACAAAAGCACATACGCCATTCACAAAATGACCGCATTCTGAGCATTTAATCGCACAATGTCGTAACCGTATAGCCGCCCTTTAAAACGCCATAATTAACGAATTAATACTAATAGAAAAATTAGTTGGAAAGTTCGTGCGTTTCTCTAATAAATAAACGCACGTAACAGGTAGAAGCGAGTGAAGTGGAAGTGGCGGCTCTTTTCCGCAATTTTTTTCACTCGCTCTCTGTGCAAACAGCAAATTATCGTATATGAGAGTTTGTGGGGGGCATGCATGTCAAATGGAACAAGTCACTTACATTGTGGCAAAACACTCGTAACGAAGCCTCCCCCGATGGTGCAACACGAGCTAGTTTGAATGGTGAACTAAAGCAAGAGAGCGTCTTCGAAACCCCCGTGGAACGACGCGTCGTGGCGCTTGCGTGTGCTTTACTGAAAAAGGTGTGTTCGATTATTATTGTTTCTTTGTTTATATTTTGCAATTTCAGAATAATACAACAAATGCCCCCATTTATTTATGTTACGAAAGAGAAACACAGCTGGGAAGGTCCTCGAATATGAGTAATATTTCGATGAACTAAAAATAAAATGTGCTTCCATTGTGTTTGGATGTTTCATTCATGTATTTCATGTTCGTAAATAATGAGCACGATTTTAGATGGAATTAATTGTACCATCGATTGACCAATTTCGGCAGCAACGCTCCTGAAAACTTTTCCATTGAGCAGTAAGTGTGTCAGGACGTGTCCTGGGGCCCAATTCGTTTAATTAAACTTTTTCTCGATAAATAGTTTGAGTACATGAAATTTCGGCATTTCCAACTGAAATGTAAATACACTCGGGTTGGTAATAAGACACGGATACAGATTACATTAATAACTTTAATGACTTAGTTTACAGCTCTATTTCGGCATTGTTATTCGCTATTTATTTACACACGTCTGATAATTGTAACGACACACTAATTCAACATACATTTTTCTCTATATTCATAAAATTACAATAATAAATTAATCTAACAATAAATGTTTACTTAATATTATGTTCTACTCTAGAATTTACGATATTTATGTGTTTATTACATGACTTTCAATTTTTCCAACTGATTTAATCGCCAAAGTGAATTTTTTAGAAATAGCACTACGTCATTATTCAAAACATGACTAAATTAATGTGAGTTTGTAGGGGAGATCGGGGTAGAATGCGTCAATGGGACGATGGATGTTGACTGTTCGCCTTGGAATCGACGACCTTCTCCCCCACGTTTAATTATGAACAACGAATTTTTATTTTTCCAGATCAAATTCATGTGAGCATATGTTTACGTAACAATAGAGAAGTGGTTTTAACATTGTATTATATTCAGTCAAGGTTAGATGTAATAAATAATTACTCGTATTATACGAATGAATACAGTATCATTATACAAAATCTCAATTTTACTATTATAAATTACAAACGAAATACGTCGCCGTATTTTGCCGCGGCAAATTAACGTTACATGCATTAGAGCGTTATTTTTTTCATATGCATTATGTAAATTGAATTCTTTATGAGGTTAAAAACATGTAATACACGCACAAAAAGGCATATTAACCTTTTAAAACGAATTAAATTCCTCTAATGCATAAATAAATACATAAATGCATATATTAACATTAGCAGGGTGCTTAAAAGTGGTCGCAGCTCTCCACTCACCAACTCAGGTTCGGGTCCATCGTACAAAGCGTCGAATACGATGTTGAAATCGCTGGTTTCGTTTGTGGGGTGTCGTTGGAGGCCGATTAGACGATTTTTGCAAACTAAAGCACTTCCTAGAACAATTTTTTCCCTCATAACGGACGAATAGGCCGCCAGAACTTCACTGTAAATCGAAATATTTGGAATAATTTCAGACTGCTGAGTCCAATTTGGTGGTTCTATAGTGAGAAAAGTGCAATTCTCCAGACTCCCTTCTGGCTTTCCAGGTCTTATTGCATATTTTGAATTCGCATTCGAAGTAGCCGTTAGTTCAAAAATGTTTTCTGCTGGTGTCGGTGTTAATTTTGATCCCAAAATTAATGACCCCAAATTTGAATTGATTGCCGAGGCGTTAATTTTTACCATTTCCGAATATTTTTTCCAATGCATGGCCGTGTCTTTATTCACTGTAACTTTGTTAAAGTCTGTTAAGGCTCCTAGTATTCGCTGGTAACTCTGCATCTCCGAATTAATTTCCTTGAACAAATCTAAGAATGTCTGTGATTTTTCGATATTTTGGACTCTGATTGGCACTCCCTCAGCAAACGAATTCAAGCTTTTTTGGGGGAACAGAGCGCTATTTACTATGGTCCAATTGAATACTTCCGGAGTCCTTTCAATGTGTTTAAAGAATGTATTCCGAATTGCTACGTACAAATCGTCCAATGTTCTTTGAATTGCAGCAGTTGCTTGTTTCAGAGTGTCTTCAGTGAAAATACCAATATTTAACATTTCAAGTTCGTTGTATTCGTAGTCACTGGAATACGTTTGCTCTTCTATGCCCAAAGGCTTCAGGAAGCGTCCTTTTGCAGTTCGGTCATCAAAAACGCCCAATTCCGTTCGAATACCGTCCAAAAAACTGCTGGTTGTGATTTGAGTAGACATTTTCATTTGTGCTACATAGTCAGCCGAGAAAATAATTTTCGGATCAATGTTCCCTCTGGTCAAAACGTCCTTCACTTCTTGTAAACTCAGTTGTTGTAAGCCCAATACATTGATTATATCGGATGCAGTTAAAGTGGAGTTTCGAGGATTTTTTGTGATAAAGTCGAGGACGTATGGTGGCGTTAAGTTGTTATCGACTTCGGGTTTTAGATGGAATAGGAAATCTGTGTTAATTTCTTGGTCGTATGGCAAGACATCGCAATTCACACTGTTTTGGATGAACCAAAAAAGCAGAATCACAAACAACCGTTGCATTTCTAAAATAGTTTACAATGCAGGAAAAACTGAAATTCTATTTTTAAAAACAATTTAAATTACCTCTGATAATGTAATTAACTAAGGATGGTTCACAGTGTATAAAATTTACACTACTAAAGGTGCCTTGACTCTAAGACCCAATTATATTTGTAGGTGATAAGGATATTTGTTTTAAAATTACGCATAATGTAGGTAATAAGAGTTCTACATTAACTTGTAGGTAGGTACACAAAGATCGTTGAATAAATATTTTTTTTGAAAAACGTTATAAAAAGATGGAATGTGCAGATTTCGTTTGTACCTATATAGAGTTGAAAGAAAATTGTTGGAATGCAAGAGAAATGTATTTTGACGCTTTGACGGGGTGGTATGACGAATATTTTAAATACCTACCTAACTAATAGTGGAGTCTAAATTTAAAGCTTTATAATAACCGAGATATGAGCTAAAGAAAATTAATTATTTGAAATTAATTATGTACATATGTAAAATGTACCTTAATTGCAAGAAATAAGTACTTAATGTATATAATTATACTTTTTAAAAGCACATAAATAATGTATACTTAATTAAGTGTGATTCTATGATATCACCTATATTAAATAATTTATAAATAATAATTACAAAGCTCGAAGCAAAATGTATAATTAGGTAATCCCAGAAAACTGTGACCTAATATTTAACAATTTGTGTCTTAATACAAACGTGTCCATAATTAAATATGCATTAAAAAAGTATTGTTTTATATATTTTAATGTATTGATGTTGGGAGCATTCAAGAAAGTACTGCTACTTCAATGGAGGCATCTAGTGAATCAAATTTCAAGTATTAACAAAAGTTGGAAATATATATTTAATCAAAACTTGATTTGATTTATCAAAATATATTGATTAATTTGCTGTATATTAAAAACATTAAAATCAATATCATTAATAATCCTCATTTATCTGTTTTTGAATTCGCGAACATTTTACTATAAATCAGTTGCCTCAAATGAAGCCACCTGTTGAAAGATGTCGCCTTATTCCTGCACAGCAGGAAAATTTAAAAATAAATTCGCAGGAAAACTCCTAACAATTTCGTTACCACAATTATTCCTAAAACGAAAAAACTTTTTACATATTTAAAACAGCCCAAATTGTTTTCTGCAATTGACATAAAAATATAATGAAAAAAACTTTTAATCAGCATGTCAAATACGAGTTAGCAGCAGGATTACAGTCTAAAAAGGACGAAAATTTTAAATAATATAAATATGCATGAATTTCTGACCCTTTTCAATGAAACTCAAGCCAATAGCAAGATAAGTTTTGGTAAAACGACTATACCTGATACCATCAGCTATCAACCTGAAATTACTATTATACTTATGTATAAAAGCACTTTCCAAAAGTTCAACCACTCGGACTTTATCAAAAAAAGTATAGCCCCGAATAAGAAAGAAATCATCATAAATCATAAATCTATTACAAAAATTATAAATGGACAAATATCGTGCAGACCATGACGAACCATACAAATAAAAAACCTTTTCACATAAAAACAATGTACAACATTTATTCAAGAATTTATTATTATGTACCAACAAAGTCTGTGCATATCTTTAATCAGACCCCTCACAATTGAAACAAATTTCCATTTTATCATCAAGAAAATGAATTCGTGTCATTAGAGGAAACAACGAACCCCCTTAACACCGCACGAATCTCCAATTTTCCGTATAATTCGCTTTTTTATTGTTCCAACAACGAAACTCGGCCACAGAAGTGCATAGCAAAACAAATTGTTGCTTATTAGAGTGGCGCATTCGCCCGAACTTTAAAACCGTTCCAATTTCTCTATACGCAACGTTTCCTTACACACCGGAATCTATTTTATTAGAAAAATGTGTGTCTATATGAGAAAAGGAATTTTACACACATGTCAAAGAAATAAAATAATAAACAATGCGGAAATGCGCACGCGCTCGTCTTACCCGGGCTCCAGCCAGTTTTAGCAAAACCGTCGATAGGAAGAGACGCGCCGCGACGCTCATCTCTTCCTTATACCCTATACTCTCACTGTACCACAGTACCTGTTAACATGAATTTTTGGTAAGTCTTGAATCCAGCCCGTTTTCACGCACCACAACAATTTACCAATTTTTCCCCGAGGTTGTTTGACGATTGTGAAAAATTTTCATTGAAAATTCTCAATTAGAGCAAAGAACGTGCACTGATTCTATCATCCACAATTTATAATGGAAGTTTGGGAAACAATAGTCGCGATTGTTGAAAGTTGCTGTAAAGAAATGTGCCCCAAATACGAAAATAGCTTTTATTTGGCATTATTAAATTATATTTCGAAGAGCGGTGAAAGTTTTTCAGCGACTGGGGACATTTTCAATAATGAATGAAGTAAAAAGTACATTCCCGATAAGAGATCTGTTTATCGTTGGCAACACACACATTTCAAAATTCTATTAATGTTTAAAAAAAACTCCCCCGAAATATTCAGGTGACGTGAATTGATACTGAAATAAAAATGTGCATTATTAATTCCCGCGTTGTCCTTTACCCTGACACGTCATGGAATCTCGGAATAATCCCATTTACATGAAGAATTGCATGTGGCAATCGAAAAGCATTCCCATTATTTCTAACAAAATATTTAAACGATACAGTATCGGACATAAACATGTATCGATTGGATTTTATTCATTTGTGTGTATGGAAAAGTAAACAATTCGCCAGAACGAAGAAATCATCCCCTAACCGAAAATGCAATAAAACTAATTAAAACAAGCAAACTGTCTCGAATCGATAATAAAATTTCAAATGAAGCATTTTTATTTGTTCTTCGAGATACACTGCTATCGGTCATGCCATCATGTATACAGTTTGCAGAAAGAAAAACCATTTTCATCAATCATTCCAACTGAGGAGTTCTCTTCACTTTTCACTGCTCCTATTCTCCCAAGATAGAACATATGGAAGTGTGTGTGTTTTAATTTCGAATATTGCTCCGCACACAACAAGGTGCTCCCTTTTTACTTGTTGACTTTGCGGATTAAAAAAAACTTAAGCCATTTCTCAATGCCAGACGAATTACCATAGATTAACTTCAGTCAGTAAATAATGCCCCTAATTTTTCAGCTTGTTCGCATTTCGAGCGGTTTTTATTTACAGACCACTGCAAATATTTCGCATAAATTACCATAATTCAATTAATTTTACCCAACTTGCACAAAACTATCCCGACTATTTTTCTCATCATTTTTCGCTATAATGGGAATTGTTATGTTTTGTTACAGGCGCACTTAATGCGGCCCATCATCATAAAAAAGCAATAAATGAAGTCAACTTTTCAGACCGGCAAGAAACTCCCTTAACTTCGCTCCAACCGCACCACACAGCAAACAGATATAATAATAAAAAACTGTTTTCAGTTACAAATATATAGAAAAATTCAATTTTCCCTTTTTAAGAATGTTCTGTATTCTTTGAAACTTAATAGGTTTTTGTTTGTTTTCGGGGCACTTGTGTGTCGACCGAGACACTCGGCAATATAAGTGTTGAAGTATAATAAAATGTAACTGAGATCGAGTTAATTTGTGTGGGTGGTAAAATTCTGCTCAGAGTCATTAAATTGCATCGTTATAATGGCAGATCACGACTTTGATGACGAGGTACGTGCATAATTTTTATTTCAAACGCTTTTATGGCACCTCCTTAAATTTGTCCCCTCCGAATATATCCAAACATATTCACAAACACGAAAGAGAAAAAGCAAAAAAAACTGTAATCTTGTAAGACACACGTCGTAATTAATCTAGCTAAAACAATTTTATCCCTGGACATTCTCGTACTGGATGTAGCATAGTTGTTTAACATTTCTGGTGCGTTTTAATCTGGGCCAAGAGGATGTAATTTCTATTACTTAAATAAGTTGCTGTCGCGTAAACTTTTATAATTTAATCTTGAAGCTTTTAGATAAATGGGCGATATTAGCAGAGACTGCATTAAATAATTAAATCGATTCATAGAAGCGTTTTGTCTAAATGTCAACGTTCCTTGGCGCGAAAAGCGCTAAAACTGCACAAAACACGTTGAAAATCCCGATTTTTACATATTGTCTATCCAAATATGCATATGTATTAAACTCACTACACATCTAAAAGTGAACTTGTTGAAAATTCCCACATCAGTTATTGATTTTATCCTCTCTTCATAACCTTTAACAGTTGCCCGCAACCTAAAGAGCTTTATCCAATATAATTATTCACGTTAAACTAAATTTACCAACACTTTGTATGTAATTCCATGTGCTGCTGAACGGCACATGAAAATCAAATCAATCGCTCCATAGAAAAACAGCCAATTGTATACACAGACGAGAGAGAATGAAATAGCAGCGAATCATTCGCGGGAAACTCCATATAATTGACATTTTACTTATTCGGCTTTGAGAGTTCACATTTTCAAAGTTTAACCCGCAAGGCAGGAATTAATTGGATTTTAATGGTTTCACTCAAACCAAACAGATCGCTATTCCGCCAAATACGCGTTTAAATAGAGCAATTCCAAACTTGGTGCATTGTTTTCTTAATTTAAAAACCGTGTCCTAATTAATTCCCTTATGCCAAGATTCAAGCGCTATTTTGACTTTCCGGATCCGATTAACCAACGGAAAAAACGTAATTCGCTCACAGAACGTCAATTAGTTGAGGGTGGAAGGTCCGAAAACGGTGCGAATATTGGCCAGAACGGAGTCGATCAGTTCTCATTTACCCTTCCAAGCACGCGTGATTTATTTAATACTTAAAAGGGTTCCGAAAGATTGCCAAGACAAAATATTACACTGTTGATAGGACCTCTTCAAAATAAATGAGTGCCGGATTTGGAGTTACTATTTTCTATGGTTGGCATGTTCGCACCATTCATCAAGAAGAAGAAAGGGGCATGTCGTGAACAAAGCCCCCCATTTTTTTACAAAGCGTATTAATATAGATGTATAGAAAATAACCATGCCACTCTATATGTGTAACTGAGTCCACTGAATATTGTATTACTATTTGGTTCAATCAATAAAGCTTTTGCTAGTTATAGTCATATAAATATACTCGTTTAATTTTAGCTTCGGGTTTTAATTAGGATGATGTGGAGTATGCAAATCCGCACCAAAAGCTCATTGTTTTGTAATATAGAAACTGTGGCGAATTGTTCCGTAGATTTTTCACCAACAAATGTTGGTACATAATTGAATTGCGATCTCGAAAAATGATAAATCATTGTAAACTCATGTGTTTTCGTGACAATGGAAATATTCATATTATCCATCAAACGTGTGCAACAGTTGAAAGATCGGATATTTTCCCAAAATCGATCCCGCATTGATGCATACACAACAAACGTTCCGCAGTGACCTTCTTTGAGAGGCGAAATTCAAAAGCTCCGTCGTCTCTTGCATTGTTTCCACGCTTACATGTTAATCCTAATTTAAATCCAGCGCTTTTTGTAGTTTAAGCGGTGTCTAGTGCATTGTACAAGTGTGGAAATTAAACTAGGTCAGAGGCATTTATAGTCGTTTGTAAATCCTTTGTGAATAGGGCCAAGTGGGAACAGTTTTGGCCATTAACTATTGAATCAAAGCGATCCCGAAAAACTTGCTCAATTCAATTGGCGTTTGTTAACAGCCGCGCGTCGAAACACCATTTGCCACATTATACTAACGGCTAAATGATTTTCCAAACCTGTCTCGAATTGCAACGCTTTCATGACACTTCCAATTAGAGGGTGGAAGTTGTTAATTGCATCGAACAATATCGTCGTATTCAATGTAAAGCGAGGGACAGAAGAGTGGCAAGTGCGCTTCAGGGGTGAAGTAGAACAGTTGTAAGAGTGGAAATACACTCTTTTTATCTCAACTGCAAGTATATTTGTCGTTGGACAAGTGGAACGTTCCCGCAGGATGCAGTTGGCAGGCTGTCACAAGTGGAGTCTGAAATACAGCTTAATTCAGGCTGGGATGCGAATTATGGCAGAGAGGACTAGTTTCCAGTCGAATGGCGGAAATTTAGATGAAATAATAGGTCTGGGGTGTGGTTGCAAAGGGGCTAATGGGATATAGGGCGAATCTTTGTACCGTTGCTAGTTGGAAGTGGGCAAATTTACATTTATTTCAATTGCCCATTTATAGAAATGTTATAATGAATTGTTAACTGTGTCTGAATGTTTGCGTATTTGTTGAGTTATTAAAAATTCATAAGTTCACTCTTTTCGGTGCCTAAAATTTGCATATGCAGATTGCTTGAACAAGACTCACAGGAGGAGAATGATTAAACTGGGAATGATAACAAGTGCTTTTTATTTGTTACACTGAATCACCGTCGAAATATTTGCACGAGCGGCACACTTTCTGTGTGTGTGTGTGTCTCATTAAAGTACCGTAATTCTGGGCATAATGTTGCTTACTTGCGAGGAAAAAATCCTAATAAAAAGACACTCGACGAAATTACAAAAATATATATACATGTTTAACACGAATGTAAATGAAGATCGTTTAGGCGGTGTTAGTAAAAAATTTCCCGATAAAATAAAATTGTAATAAAACCGGCAGGTATTTATTTTTATACCTCGCATATATCAGTTTAAACTTTTCCAGCGGAAATCTATCAACTAGATTATTTGATAGAAGCCGAGTTTGCCGTCACGCAATTTTATTTCCAACAACGATTAGGAATTTATGTCAATATTGCCTGGAAATAGTGTTGTGTGTTGGCTGTCGAAAAAAGCAAGCCCACAAATTTGGACCGATATTTTGAATATTTAATGCCGCCTTGGTTCCTCTGTAAATCCCAATATTGATCCATATATGTAATATTTCTATAATCCTTAAATTATTCATAAGCGGAAATCATCTTCAATGCACTCGAATAATTTATTAACTAGATGAGAAATTAACCAAAGCATAATGCAAAAATCCTTGCTCTTCGACCTGATTAAGATAAGAATAGAACTATGAAAGTGGATTTAATTACATTTATGAATCCACATAATCATTGTGTGCTCCAACATCCCCTTATGACGCGTCCCATAATTGCTATATGATCATCCTAATTGGAATTATAAGGAGGCCGTCTCTCTCTTGTCTCTGTCGGCTAATTAAGGATTTAATCTCCCGAGAGCAAGTTGTAAGGTATGGTTTACGAGTAAATAAGACAACAACATGTAATACTATATCGTATTTACCATGAGGAAATAATATTACTTGGTTACTCAATTCCTGTTGTAATGGTATCTGTGCGAATGCACAATTTCTCTAATGTTAACATCCCCCACAAAACGTACATACATCCACCGTTATTAGCTTGTAAATGTGGCACTGGAATTCCGATAAAACACAACCTTTTAAAACTCAATTCGACGTCAAAGAAATTCAAATCCGTTTTGAACTTTTCACTCCATATAAACAATCACCCCTTTTTCACAGCATACGGTTAATGAAGTGTACTAATTTTCCATCCTGTCTGATATATACTGATTCATCGCACCTTTCCATCCATCCTTACTAACAAAAAGTTGAATTATCGTTTATTACAAGTCAGACACGAATACCTTTAAATTGTTTCAACTCGAATGATTTTACGCCAGAATAACGATACCCCGTGTGCATACGTAATACACATCCTCTATCTGTTTATACATATACGTAGGGAAATTCACAGCAAATGACGTACAACTTGAGGGTAAAATGTGGTATGTAAATTATTAACATTTACACTGACATTTTCCACGAGAGTGAACAAGAGCGAGCGGTACCAGAAAATAAAACAATTTACGAATTTTCAGAACTCATTTTCCCAGTAGCACTTTTCTAGCTTTTTCTGTGTGTGTTTCTCTTACCGCATCTTGAGTGTCTCTTTGTTTCAGGAGCTGGTCTCCAGCAACACGAACCAACGCAACTGGCGCGGCATCCTCATCGCTCTGCTGGTTATCATTGTGGTTTTGGCCTTAATTGTCACATCTGTGGTCCTTCTAACGCCGCCCGATGAGGGTCCCCGCGTCAAAGGGGCCAGATTCCGGCTGCAAGACATTCTGGATCACGATTTCCAGCCGCTTCGCTTCAACGGCACGTGGATCTCAGGTTAGACACATCCACCACTTAAATACTTATTCTCCGGCACGTCATCCAGCCATTAATAACGATTTTTGACGGCCGTTTCCCGCATGCTTAAATGAATTCCGTCGGTTTGTAGTTGCGTTAAACGCAACCCACAGAATAATAGCTGAAAAATGGATCAGGATTCTGCATTCTTCGTGATGCCTTACATTAATTCCACTTTTTGTATGGAGCAATAAAGAAAAGGAACAGTCGATACAGTTTGAATAGTCACTTTTGTTTTCAACATTCTTTTCATTTCACTTTCATTTCCGCTTCAATTTCCTCTTCGATTTCAGTTAATTTATTTTTTCAGATGATGAGTTCGTATTTAAGGACCAATGGGGTGGTATCAGTATTATGCACGCATCGAATTTGTCCACGAGAACGCTCATGTCGAACCAGACCTATGTAAGTGCGCCGTTTCTCTGCTATGTAATTTTCCTTGTATTCTCGTTATCCGGCTTAATATCGTTTATTTAAATTAAATTCCGACTGCGAAGCGTGTAGACACAGTATAGAAACTGCACATCCACGTGGCTCGCATAATATTAATCATTTACATAACACTGTAATCATAAACGATGATTAATGGTCTAATTGCTCGGTTAAGCTTGATGTGCGAGCCTCGATTAAATTGGGACCTAATTTAAAATGCGATATTATTTTCCAGATGAGATTAAATCCGATGCGGTTCCAACTATCGCCTGATCAAAGGTACATACTGCTGGCACAGAATGTGCAGAAATTGTTCAGACATTCGTATTTGGCTCAATACACAATTTACGATATACAAACAGGGTGAGTAAATATGTACCCACTTTTCACTTTTACTGCGCTCGATTATAGAAGGAATGTTCATGACAATACGCTATAAATAAAAGGCAAATAAATCGATAGTATTCTCTCTGCCTTGTAATTTAAACAAAAAAAAACGACGGGAATTAATAAGAGATTTTATCGTTGAAATAATAAATTATAGGAACGATTTCCCGCTACGACCAATGCCGGATGCGGATGATCATCCCTATCTGCTGATGGCACAGTGGGCGCCCAAGGGTCACGGCTTAATTATGGTGCAAGACTACGATATTTACTACAGGAAAACGCCGACCTCGCACACTGGTTATCGGATAACAAATTCGGCTGTTCCGGGCGTCGTCAGTCACGGGGTGCCCGATTGGTTATACGAAGGTAAATACAACAAAAATATCGCCATTAATTGCATGTCCATCATCCGAATACCGTCGGTCTTCTCGATTTATCTCCATAAAATCGGGGAAGAAAGGGAAGGCGGAATGTAGGACAAAGCGTTGACCCGTCAGTTTTGAGACGCTGCTTCCAGATGTGGTCGTTTTTTGCTGTAATTCGGCGTGATTTGAAGAAAAACCATTATGTAGTCTGACATGGCATTGTAGATGTGATTTATTTTTGTTCCAGAGGAAATATTAGGAACCAACAGTGCATTATGGATGTCGAGTGATGGCGTTCTGCTGATATTCGCCTCGTTTAACGATAGCTTAGTGGAAGAGCTGAGATTTCCCTGGTATGGATCTGCAAACGACGGTCGCCTATATCCCGACATACGTTCCCTGAGATACCCGAAACCGGGTACACGAAATCCCCAGGTGACCCTAACCCTTGCCGATTTGGCGGATACGTCAAACATCAAAATGAAGACGGTTCTGCCGCCGCCCATAATCGCTAATGCGTGAGTTAATATCTTATTAAGGGGCCATTAGGGTGTGAAGGGTGTAGACGAAATTTAAAAAACATTGTAGAGGGTAGAAGCGAGAGGGAAACTTAGGGAGCGGGTTGTAGTCAAACAAAAACCGATATGATGCGCTAAAATACTCGACTCGTTGCGAATGAGTGTTTTTACTGAAATTACCACAGAATTAAACGTTTGCAACTGATGTCTGCCATAAAATAATAATACGACATAATTTTCCGCGCGGAAAAGCTTTCATAGAGATGAAATGTAAATTGAAAGTCCCAATTTAAGCCACTTAATAAATTACAATAACATGTTATATTTTTGTTGCAGGGACTATTATTTCACGGCTGTATCATGGATTAGTTTAACAGAAGTGTCAGTGGTATGGCTGAATCGGCCGCAAAATTTGTCCGTAATTTCGATTTGCTCTAGTCCGAAATGGGATTGTAAAGAGGTAAGCTTACATGAAATCTATGTATTGGAAGTAGTAAAAAATCAATTTCGAATTTCGTTTATCTGCACCAAGTTGTGTATAGGCTGTTTACTTACTCGTATACCTCGCGTCTATTGTGCACAATTCCCGTTTGCCGACCGGATCCCTTATAAAACCGTTTTCGTTATTTGCAAGGCCTCTTCACATTCCTCTCCTATACAACGGGCACCGCAAAGTGGCTTATTCGATATATTCCCGTTGGTGTGTTGGGACATTTATTCAGACACAAATGGATTTTCAAGGGCTAAAAAATTGTATCGAATTTACGAGTAGAAATTTTAATTACCAAAGTTTGTGACATAAAATACATGCCTCATTTAAAATTAAATTCCGCGTTGTTATAAAGTTTGTGATTTATTATTATCCCCATTCGGAGAGTATGGTGTAAAAATAATAAAACAGTAAATGGGGGATATTATCAATTAATCCCTGTTCCGTTTGTACATTTCATTTAGACGATTTTAAATTCATTTTGTACATATTTACAGCCACAAATCGTATTATCGATCGTTCTTTTTTGCTCATTTTCATTTCCAGACGCAGAAAATCACGAGCGACGGCCACGGTTGGGTGGATATGGGCGACAGTCCGATCTTCGGCACCGACAGCACCAACTACATCACCATTGCGCCCGTGAGGGACGGTCCAGCGGGCACCTTTCGTCATGCCGTCTCCGTCAATATTCCCAAGAGGCGCATCATCCCGCTCACGCACGGCAAATACGAGGTGACTCGTATCCTTAGCTGGGACCACTCCAACGATGTCATGTAAGCGAAATGAAAATGTTTACACAGTTTTATCAGAATTAATTACACACAGCTGACAAGCGAAACCGATTAACAAACAAAAACATAAAAACCGTGTGGCAAATCTAAACAAACTTAAACACGCAAAACATGCAATACTCTTTCAGATACTTCTTGGGCATTCCCGAAGGGAAGCCGGGCCAGCAACACTTGTACCGCGTCACGTCGCTGCCGCCCCGCACCGGGGCCACCTTACCGCCACCCGTCTGTTTGACTTGCGTCCCAGAACCCACCCCCACAGAGCCACCATACATAATCGATGAGAGCATCTATTTATTGAAAACGAAGCACTGGGACGAGGAGGATGAGGATTCGGTGATGACGACCACACCGCCAAGGAGGAAACGACCGAAGAAACCGAACAAGACCATGACCGAACCGCCTTGTTTGTACCACAACGCCATTTTTAGTCGTAGCACCTCGTATTACGTGCTTGAGTGCCTCGGGCCCGGGATTCCCACTAGTAGTCTCTTCAAGACCGCCATGCCCAAGCCGAAACTGATTGCCAACATACAGAATAACACCAAATTACGGGAACGGGTGGGCAAAATGGCTATGCCTCAGATCAAAACGTTCCCTGTGCAGATTTCGGGCGGATATCAAGCGCAAGTGAGACTTCATCTGCCGCCCGGCCTGCGAGAGGACGAGATTACGCGGTATCCGTTGGTGGTGCAAGTGTATGGAGGGCCAGGTAGTCAACTGGTGACGGAACGGTGGCGAATCGACTGGAACACGTACCTGACAAGTCAGAAGGACTTTATAATAGCACAAATCGATGGCCGTGGCTCGGGTGGTCAAGGACACCAATTGCTTCACAAAGTGTATTACAAACTTGGATCCGTCGAAGTGGCCGATCAGCTGGAAGTTACAGAGTAAGTTTTTGCTATTCAATGCGAATGTTTGTGAGGGAGTTTAGACAGTTTACGTAATTGATAAGAAACCGATGTTTTCGCATCAATGGGGATTAATAAAGTGTTCGATGGCACGTTTCTGTTTAGATATCTGCGAGATACGCAACATTTTATTGACAAGCGACGAGTGGCCGTTTGGGGATGGAGTTATGGTGGCTTTGTTGCTGCGTTAGCGCTAGCTAGTCCCAAAAGTGTTTTTCAATGTGCCATCGCAGTCGCACCAGTGACCAATTGGAAGCTATACGGTATGTCGGAAGGGCCATTAATTATGCACCAAAAAAATATGTCGTATATAAGTGCTTATAATAACAAATTGCGCAATGTATGAGGGGACTTGTGCTCCTTTTTTGGATAAAATAAATTTTATATACGGGGGAGACATTAATATTTCTTTTGATGTGTAAACATTTGAAAAGGGTCTCCACCTACAATCCATAAGTCACATAATTCAGAGATAGGGGATGAGAGCGTAAGCGCTTTGCTAGTTTATTTATCAAACGGCATTCAGTTGTGAATTTTATTCGATTTTCGAGTATGCCGCGATAAATTCTGTCGGATATGGTGAAGACGTTAAATTTAATAGAGTTTTAACATGTTCAGATTCCGCTTATACGGAGCGATATATGGGCTTGCCGAATGTAACTGACAATTATAAGGGCTACGATGAGGCGGATGTGAGCAAAAGGGCGCATCAGTTGAAAGACAAGATGTTTTATTTGGTGCATGGGTCCGCCGACGACAATGTTCATCTGCAACAGTCGATGGCGTTGGTGAAATCGTTATCGGAGGCCGGCACTCTCTTCAGACAGCAAGTAAGTGCAGCTGTTTTCAGTTCATCGATCAGCAGTTAATCTCTGTTCGACTCTGAATTTTTCATAACGTTGACGGGGGAGTGTTTTTTTATGGAATTTTCACTTACAGATCTATCCGGATGAGAGTCACGGTTTGGGTGGGGTGAAGAAGCATCTGTACAAGAGCATGGAGCAGTTTCTGGAGGACTGTTTTCGGAAACAAGTGCCGCCCGAGTTCAAAGCGGGACTGCGGAACGATGTCGAATAAAACAACAACACAGTAATGAATAGTAATTATATTTTTAAACACAAACACTTGATAAATTTAATCGATATTGTGATTACTTGCCAAAATGAGAACGATTATCATGGGAGAAAAAAACCGGAAAATTTTAAACTTGTTTGAAATTTAATTGAGTATAATATTCTACTATGTAGTTCATTATCATTTGATGAGAGTCTAAATAATAAAAAAATTAAAGTGAAAATTCCTTAACGACGCAGTTTTAGCTGTAATAAAAGCATCCAATTGTGCGGATGTTAGTGATGAAAGTGCCAAATTTAAGATGAAAATAATACGATTAATGTTTTCCATTGAATAATTTATTGTTAAATATACTTATATTGGTCCCGGGTGGATTTTATGTTGAACGATTTCAGTCGGCTGATTTGATTACTTTCAATTAATGCATATTGACGCCCCCATTTTAATTAATCACACAACCCACCCCCTTTCCAGTAAATGGCAATTAAACGAACAATTTTAATAAAGAAATTTTTAATAAGATGGAAACATAACAATCAGTATTAGACCCCTTAATAGTTATGTTACCTAAAATTTAACATATCTCAATTATAAAATGTCTTCGTGTGTGTTGTATTGTTCAAATAAAAGAAAAACAAGCGTAAATATTGATAATATTGTAAGTTCTAATCATTTACCTAGTCAATGACTTTATATACTTTATATAAACATGTGAATATTGAATATAGTGAACTTAAAATGACCAAAACTAATAGAAAAAAAAAAGATATTAGTATATTAGAGAATTTTAAATGAAAATCTTTTAAATGGATGGTAGCTAACCAGAATAGGCTCTTAAAGAATTATTTAAAAAAATTGCTAGACACAAGAAATGGATTTAAGTCTTCATATTTTTATCAAACGTATTAACACACGTATATTTTAATAATTCATATTGACCCTCATTCATCTACATCACCTTTGTAAATACATCAAACTAAATTGTTTATTTGTAAAATACGCACAACAGTTTGACGGATTCTGGAAAAATTCGCAAAACGTGTCTTTTATCTAAACGCCAACGGTTGTGCTATTAATTTTTTAGATGTACATATAAGGGTCCAATAACTGTTCTATTTTTCAATACTCCATTGCACATTTGTGACTTACAAAGAATACAAAAAGAGTTACACAATAAATAACTTGTAGATAAAAATTCTATATAAAAATCCTTACAAGCAATAATTTTCTTGAAAGCCTTGCTTAAATAACGACAAAGAAAATTCTAAACATCAAATGTAAATGTTTGTTTCTTCGCCTTCCTTAAACACCGTTCTATCCGCTGTTACATTGTTGAATTAAATTTGTTATCTATCGGTAAGGCCTGTAAATACTCTTGAATCTAAATCGTTTTGATTATGTGATATATTTTCCCTTTAAAATTCATGTCATGTAAATAATTTCCGCATTCCACGGTTGTTACATATACACAAAAAAAACATTAGAATATTAAAAGGTTTATTAGGAATTATTATAAATAAAGTCTACGAAAATCACTTATGTCTCTGTTTTTTCATTTCTTACACCTTAATTATTGTAGACCTGTGGCGTGTTCTCCTGTATCCAAGTCGCATATTTCTTCACATTCGTGTAAACGCTCGGCACTCCGGCCGCCCCGCATTGATCCGACCCAAAGGACAAAATTCCCACCTACAAAACACCAAATATATCCAGCGAATTTTCGCCAAAACCTCCCTCTTACTTGGTAATAAGTCTCGCCGTGCTTCACCAGCAGTGGAGCGCCGCCGAAGCCGCTGCACGCGTCGTTCCCCTGCTCCCCACCAGCGCACAATTGCTCCTCGGTGATCGGCAACGTTTTCCCATACACCCTGATGCACTGCTGCAGACTGATGATCGGCAAGAACAGCGACTGCTGTCTACTGGGCGTCTCTAAACCGAAAATTCGCAATGAATCGATCGCATTATTAACACACTCCACAAATGAGCACCTCTCTGTCCTGCGGCTTTGCCCCATCCTACAAGTAATCCATTGTTGTTTGTGACTGACCACACTTCCGGCAAACATATTGGTTGTGCAGTAACTGTAACGAGACATGAATATATCAATAAAACCGTCAGTTTGGTGATGCGGAAAGTGAAATTTTCACACAGTGTCATTAAACTAATGTCGCAACTTGCCTGTGTAGTTGATCTTCGAGCGGAGCACCAAAAGTGCAATATTGTGACGGTACGTTTGCTTCTCGTAGCCTGGATGGACGACGACATGGCTAATGGCGATATCTTGGGCCGGAAGACCGCAGAACTCCTCGCCACAGTCGATTTCCGTGTTTGAATTCCATTCGCCAACGCGCACCAAGAAACTGCCAAGGAAGAAGTGCGTTAATAACGATTTCCGCAGGATTTGCTGGCTTACAGTTTGAAGTTGTCCGCTTTGGCGAGAGCGCAATGGGCCGCTGTGAGGATGACGCGGTTGTTGATGATGGAACCGGTGCAGGGGAATTTGATCTCCCCGTTTAGGATGTCTGAAAATGATGGAAATGTAGAAATTCCATTAGGGTTTTTCGGAATTTTCCTTACTTCGGAAGCCGACACGTGCTACCCATGGAAAGGCACCAATGCTGTCGTAATTCTCGCCCTGAATTTGCGATAAACCGCAACGTTGCCCATCCACCATCTTACCCGGACTTATAATTGATGATTCGCTTGTTTGTGGACAACAGATCAGACCGGAGCCCTGGTACCCGCAACCCAGGCTTCCAATTCTGTGGTTTGGGGGGCGATTTAGGTGGTTGTTTAATTTTAAGGAGCGCCGATGCTTACCTGGCTGTTAATGCGCATTCATTGCTGATCACGTCGTTTAGAAACGGACAAGATGATAAAGGGATGCATTGAGTATTTGACGGACAAAAGGCGGACCTTTTGCTGTAATGATTGTATCCATCCGGTTTCGATCTATTCTCTTTTATCAAGTTTGGAACAGTAGCTGCAATTCCAAGGCGCATTTCATTAATTTATGTGCGAATTCCATTTGTTTTTAATTAGATGCGTGACACGGTTTAAGGTTAAATGCAAATTAAATTATTAAATGATTCCTTATCGGAAAACACGGGAGAGGCTTCCCATATTTCTTGTAATCAAAGAGATTGAAGAATTACCCCAAGGCTGTGCTCGTTGAACCGTTTTGAATTTCTGTTTATTTTTATAAGCGAAATAATAAATGCCAGTTTGTTAATAATAATTAACAGTCATTATATAAAAAAACGAAAGAATCAATTACCTTTGGATCATTTCGGGCAATTTAACGACATCGACCTTCAATGCAGTACATATCATTTTTATATCATTTATTTATTTCATAGAAATGTTTTAATGTATCGCTGTCTCGATCATTAGCTAGATAATTGAGGGTACAGTTTAAAGATGTTCGATATGGACTGTTGATTCATTTTATTAATAAGTGGAAATGTAACGAGCATGTAGACAAATCTCTTACAAGTTATTATTAGCGGGGATTCGACCTTTTTTCGTATCAATTTCGGCTTCTTTGTAGAAACGATTTTAATGTGTACGTGTACGACTGGTAAAATTAATGAGTATTACAGTTATTATAGGGAGACTGGAGCCTGGCCAGAATATGCACTGCCTTTTTCATTATTTTTCAGGATAAATGAGTGAAATATTTCACGTTTACTTTTATTTCTGGCGGTTTCGGATAAATTCGTTGCATTCTTAAATCTTTATTAACGATGCAGTTTATTTAAGCGAAAACAGAGCACGAATGATTCTCGAACCCCATTAAAATCGAAGAACTAAACTTTGCGAAAAGCGACGGTTTTTTACATCTTCTATACAATAAAATCCCTTTAATTATTGAACAGAGTTTAGACAAGTTGCCAGAAAGTTAAATTGATTTTTTTACATACCGTCAGCGAATGCCAGAAAAAGTGGCACAATTTGGAAACTGCAAAACACTCGTCTGTTCACCATAACTGAATCTCTGGATAAAAATGATAAAATAATAGTTTCCACAGTGGCAAGTTCAGTTTTGACCTTCCACTAAAAAATCATCATACATGCGTAACATTACATGTCCGTCAGGATAAACATTGGCCCCCACCTTGCCCCATCACATAGAAAAATATTATTTAATTCATTTATTAATTGCAATATGATGCACCATAAACTACACTTTCGATTCGCATGTCCACAAATCAATTACGAGCCTCTATTCCAACAATGTTGACAAACAAATTAAGGGAAAAGTAATAACCAACTGAATTATGAATGAATTGTGGGCCCCATCGTGCATATTTCATATCTAATACAAAAAACAAACATCTATAATACTCCTTTTTATTATCCTTTAAATCATTTATACTGGCAACGCGAACGGCAGTCGATTCTCCTGCTTCCACCATGAATCTTCTCCCTTACATCGACATCCTGGCAAATTTAATCATCTCCAACCACTTTCACGACTCCAACTGTCTCCTTATCCTTACCGATAACCAAAACAGCTTCGATTACCATGCCCATCTACCAACTCTTCGATTCTCCATCACCAACCACCGCATCCCCGACGAGATATTCCACTATTTCGGCTGCCAGCATATAATCATCAAGTCGAATGAGCCTCTCACGTTGTTCGTCTCTTTTGAACGGGAAATCCGACAAAATGACGACCGATTCAACAACAGAAAGTACCTCATATTACCCGGCGAGAAAATGGTGGAGAATTTCACCGACATCGAAACTATGGACGAAATAAATTACATTAGCGATCTACTGTTGTTGACTGACGATGGGGCTGATAAGAATGTAATTTATTTAAAAACGCACCGATACACAGGCCAACAGGGAAATAAATTGTACGTGATTGACGAGTGGTTTACGGGGAACGAGTCTTTTTTGTATGGCAGTAATTTGTTTCCAAACAAATTGAGTAATCAACAGGGAAGGCAGATTCGATTGGCCACCTTCACCTACGAACCGTATACGATTCTAAGTAAGTGCCAGTCTGACCCAAAAACATCTTTAATCAGTGATCATTTCCAATTACCAACTTGAAATCAGGAAATTTTGAAGTGGGGGCGTTTTAGGTTTTTTTAACGTGCAGCAAAATCAAGTTTAATCAAAAAGGAAATTTTGGCGCCAAAAAGAACAAATTTGTTCTTTTTATAAATTGAAGGAAAATTCCGCAACATATCAAATTAAAGCATTTTTAATACAGATTAAACAAAAAGACGTATGTTTTATTAACTTTTTGCAGACGACACTGAAAACTCTTTCCTGGGCTCGGAAATGTTGTGCGCTCTAGAATTCCTACGATATTTAAACGCCAGTCCTCTCATGGTGGTGAACGAGAACGACTACTGGGGCGAAATCTACCCAAACTGGACAGGTTTGGGCCTGTTAGGCAATCTGGTCGAAGATAAAGCCGATATAGGCTTCGGTAATTACAACACGACACTCTACTTGATTCCATAAAAAATGCAATATGTTTTAATAGCCGCTCTGTATACGTGGGAGGACGATTATAAATACATTGATCTCAGCAAACCGTTAGTTCGAACAGGGATTACATGCTTAGTGCCCGCTCCCAAGTCGGTATCACCCCGAAAAACTAATTACTTTACGTAATTTAATGAATTTTTATTAGATTAGCCGGCGGCTGGACAACGCCATTGTTCTCCTATTCGGACAAAATGTGGATTGTGGTCGCCTTTACGGCCATTTTCTGCATTTTCACTCTCTTCCTGTTAAATTCCTACTATTTCCGTGCGATTATCAGCTCGAAACGAAATTACATCTCCATTCTGGGCAATGCCATCTTCACCATCATTAAACTATTGATTCTGCAAAATTTAACGAAAAACGAACGTCCCCAAACCCGTCTGGTGCAGTACTTAATGGGGCTGGTGTTCATTTTTAGTCTCTTTTTGACCAGCACCTACAGCAGTGGATTATCCAGCATTATGACTGTGCCCCGCTACGATAATCCGATTGATACACTCGACGCGTTCGCGAGCAGCGATATTTTATGGGGCGCCACCCAGGACGCTTGGGTCTTCTCCATGCAATCAGCGCAAGAGGAGATCGTATGACAAATTACAATCGGCTTCTACTATTCTGCATTTTGTTGTGTTTCAGCCGGAGTTTACTGGGATTATCAAACGGTTCGTTGCCGCCTCCGAAGGGGACCTAAGAGGACTGTCGATTCGGGGCGATTTCGCGTTCTCGCTGGAACGGTTGCCCAACGGTCTGCCAATTGCTAATAAAAAAAATCTTCTTTAATTTACTGTGTGTTTTAGACAATTATGCCATTGGAACGTACATTAAGAAGGACGCAATCGCAAAGTATCACTTGATGAAGGAGGATTTGTACTGGGAACAGACGGTTTACATGCTAAGGAAAAGTTCGATTCTGTTACCGTTGGTTGATCTCTTTATTTTGCGGGTATTTGAAGCGGGACTGATATCATTCTGGCAGAATGAGGTATATAAGGGTCTCGCCTTTGAGCACTTTAACGGCCTGTGTTATTCCTAGGCTGTTGCTTTGTATATGGACACTTCAGTACAAAGAATAGTAAACTATTATGCACATCACAGTCAGGAAAAGCTTGTTGTTAAACTGGAATGGATTCATGTGGAAGGCGCCTTCGGAATATTAATATTCGGGTACGTTGTAAGCGGCTTGGCTTTTATGGTGGAAGTTGTTCGGGGAAGAGTAAGGAATAAGAGTGTATGAACAGTGTGATTTTTACATTAGATTTATTTGCTTATAAAATACATATTAATTAGAATAAAGTTTTAAGTGGATTATGTGTTTTCATTTTCCTGAATAATTAGCATTGATGTAATGGAACAGGACCACTAAAAGGAATAAAACTACTCCCAGGGCGTTGGATAAGATCGCCAAGTGGACGTCGGTTACCATCCTGGAATAGAAATCCATGTGTAAATTTTGAATTTGAAATGAGAGTTCCATCTAGTGAGGAACGTTGAGAGTTCATTGTGGAATGGTTAATTTACGTTACTGGTAAACAGTGCTTGTCAATTATTTAAAAGAAAAACTAAGTTTGTTTATATAAAGCATAGAATTTGTGCTGTTTATTAATATTTAAAGTCTAGTGAGTGCTATAAAGGCCAATTTTCGTAAGTAAATATATTTCTTGCATGCTTTTCAAAACTGTTTGGTTAATGTATTATGTTATAAATGTTTAAGGAGTGGATGCTCAAAAACCATTACAAAAAGCAATTATTTTTAAATTCCGTGTGCAGACTAACATAAAACGTTAACATACAGATTGTAAATTATCATTGATAAGAAATTTGAAGTGAATTTTCTAATTTTTATTGCTACACCCCCACAGAACTGATTTTACATTTCTCCAAAAGTTTGCACTATGCGAATAAATTAAATAACACTTACTCACTTTTGTTAATTGTGCTTTTGCTCTTTTTTCCTTCTAAAATAAAGGATTTACGTGGCCGGCAGAACTTTGTAGACCCACAAAAAATTACTAAACACTGTCATATGTCAAAAACGAACCAACTCCATTACAGAAATCCTTATTCCGTAGTCGTTCCTTCAAAAACTTCGCATACCCTTCGCTAGATGACGCTTGAATGCACATTTCAAATTTTCCACCCCTAAAACTGATTAGTAAGTTTCTTCATTATTTTCCCAGATAATGTATATCGCCTCCGCTTCCACTACGGTTAAATTTCACGAATTCCCCAATGGCCAAACAATTCACACTTACCCAACATCGCCCGAACCCTCCGGCCCCATAAACAGCATATCCTGGAACAAGGATGGAACGTGGCTCGCCATCGTACCCCAAACCGGCCAGGCCGAAGTGATTAGCATCAAAGACGGTCTCCGTCGTCTGCACTCCATACGCAACATACCAAACCCATCATGTGTACGATTCCAAAACACAACAAAGAGAAACCTCACAATTGCCTCGTCCGACGGTCAAATTTATGTGTACGACATAAAAACAAGTTGTGTAACAAAAACATTTCCCCGAACTTCAACTGGCATTACACACATTGATGTAACACCCAGAGACACCCACATTGCAGCCGGCTGTAAAAACGGCGAAGTGCGCGTCTACAGCCAAACGACAAACAATCTATCGACAATATTCAAAGTGCCCAACTCGAAAACGTTGAGTGCGTTAAAATGCAATCGATTCAAACGGAACTTGATGCTGGGTGCGAGCAAGGAAGGCGTCGTTGTTGTATGGGACATAAATTCGAATAAGAACGATTTCGTTATGCATTCCCATAAAGCACCGGTAACAGCAACTGCCTTTTCTCCCATCAACTGTAATTTAATGGTATCTTGTGGCCTTGACCGACAATTCCGTTTCTATGACATCGTCAACAACAAGTCCATCGCCGATGTGACAGTGGACAATAGTCTGATGGCGGTGGATTTCCTTCCGGACGGCACGTATGTGGTGATGTCGTCGCAGGACGGCCACATCTTCGTCTACGACACTCGACAGATAAGGGAACCGGTGCACTCTTACCAGGCGCACGATGCTTCCATCAAGCATCTTCTCTGCCAGCCGACAACCGGCTCCACCACCCTAACCAACAGCAATACGAATGAGAGTTGCTGCAGCACAACCAGCCCCACATTTCAGCCGAAAGTTAGAGAGTCGAATGGCAGGAACAGCGACCTCTTCACACTCTGTCTTCCACCGCTTCCAAGTGAGCCTAGTTTCAAATCGCCGCCCTCGGTGTCCATGGAAAACGGAGACTCATTCATGATGGCTTTGGGGCTAGACAATAACGATTCGGTTGCAAGTAAACCGAACGAAAGCATACCAAAAATCACCGAAGAGAAATGTTCATATGTACAATCGCCGCTTGTGACCAGTGCCAGATTGAATGAATTGAAGGGTGTGAACGCGTCCACCCCCAAATTGGCCTCTTCACCGTCGATCATTGCCAAATCGGCGCTAATGAACGAGCACAGTCTGCACGTTTCGCCCATTGTTAATGAACATAGTAAACGGCTGGTGAGTGTGGACGAGATTGAGAGGATAACGAAAGAGGCGGTACGGGATGCGATTAAAACAGCCATCGATGAGGTGAAAATGGACGTGAAACTGAACACGATGGACACCATAACGCAGCTGAAGTTTGCGTATGTTGACATACGAATGGAGATGGCTAAGCAGTTTATTCAATTGGAAAATCAGTGTAATTTAATTAGGGAGGAGATGTCGACGGCACCGCCGAGTTCGGAGCATTTTTTGGTGGAGGAGAATGCGAATTTGAGGAGGCGCGTTGCATTTTTAGAGACGCAACTTGCCAATTTAACGTTAAGAACGCACAATGAGAATGGATACAATCCGTAAGAATTTTTTTGTATCGATTTTTCTATATATAATTATAACAGTCAATAATAAAAGAAATTTAATAATAAACGTATTTCCTTTTCATGCGAAATATGTTCGCTGTACAATTTATCAGGATTTTTTCGGTTCAAACATGTTCAAAGTTCTATAGAAATAGTTGAGTGGATGATTGTCAAGGCATTCATATAATACGAGTATTGAGAGTCGGGGCGACAAGTCCCGTGACTCACTCTTTGAAACATGTTATATTGGTTACTTAGCAACAAAATAAATCAAGACCAAATATGATTTCGGTTCGATATTTGGACCGAAGAGGGTGAGCGGGAAGCCAGAGATGATGATAGAAAAAATGCAATGTAATTTGTGACGCTAATTAATCCGTCTTGGATTTCAATAAACGCTGAACACGGTGCAGAATGTCATTATTAAATAATCAGTGTTTGAAAGCTGCAGTGTCTCATATTTGCTTCCAATTACACATTGTGTTATATTTACAGAAAACTCCGAATGCAAGGCTTCAGAAACCCCTTTGTCGTTTGTGTTACTGAATAATGCGTACTTGTAAGTCAAGCATTAATGATTCATATATGCCACGACCATCGCACTAATTATTATTATTGTTTTATTCGATAGGATCGCAGGGTGACTCATAAAAAAAAACAACTTCCTTCGCCTCTGTACACCTTGTAAATATAAATAAACGTATTTAAACAAAAAAAAGGAACGTAAAGATAAAAAGTGAACTGGGACTTTTGACATAAACAAATCAACGTTCAGATAAATTTAACGGTAATACAACAATGAAAAGAACATTGTTAATTAGTATTTATGAGTGTATATTTTATGGGTTGATGGGTGAGTCACTGGTGAGATGAAGTGACCTGCGAAGGCACTGATTCACCTGTACAGGCACTTCCGGTCTTCTTCGGGTCACTACCATCCACACCATATTTATCAGAGATCTCTTGTGGTTTTTATTTGGCCAGATTAATAATCGTAAACGCCAAACATGTGGTTATAAATTGTTGCAGTCGTTGTTTTTTGTGTAAATGCGATGAGCACAAGGAAATACGTTTTCGAAGGGGACCAATAAATATGTATAAATGTAAGCTTGCATTATACAAAACGAATTAATTGGTCGCCGAAATATGTTCGGAATGTTAAATAAGCGATTTTAATTCGATATTAACATTTTATTGAAATTCGAAAAATCGCCCATAACAATCAATTGCAGACACATAAATATGGCAATAAAACACGTCCTCTCCGATAAATTATGATATTGTTTCTTTGTTATGTTTTGCGAAATTGTGCATCGAAGAGTAAATAAAATTGTGCGGGGCCAGAAGGAGTAAGAGCAAAAAAAAATCTATAATACCATCGAAGACATATTATACACATTGGCATTTTATTTTCGGCTTGTATTTCACCTTGACATTTGAAATAAATTTTAAGATGCATTTTTATTGATGATATAGTAACAAAATTGTATTAATAAAAAAGTAAATGGAAAAATTATAGGTCAGAAAACGATTCGTAATTATCTCTGTCTGATATAGCGATTTAATTTATTCACACAGCAGTCGAGCATGCAACAAAAATTATAAAAACACCCATTTTTTATTCCTCTATTCTGGATCGGTTTCTGTTGGAAGACACAGACATTGAAATGATCATCGTGGCTCCCATATTTTCCATGCACAAATGAATAGTGCCATTAAAAATTATTTTTAAGGTACATATTATGTCGTTCATTTGTGCACATCAAAACAACATTCTTTCAAAAAGAGATGAGAGTGTGTTGGGACCATTATTTTGCCACAGACTCCCCTGTCAGTTCTCCGGGTGCAATTTCATAAATATTCTACAAATGTAAATTTTCGGCTGCTGCCTCTATATTATTATATCGCAATTTGTCTGATATGCTGTTTTGAATAATTTTGTTTACTCGACTGACTGAAACGTCGTTCTCTATTAGCGGTGATTCGGCAGGTTTTGGGACCGTCTCCAGGAATTCTCATGTCTTATTGGAAAATACTCATATGTACCACTTAAAAACCGTATTAAATCTTAAACATTGCACACAGGAACCGGGGGAAACTGTAAAATTTTAATGCAATGTTCTCCTAAGTATATAAACATAAAATGAGCACCTGTGGCGTGACTCAGGCGGAGAGTTTTCGCCTTAACTTGTTTCAGTGTACGCTTCATTTTACTATAATTTAATATTCTGACAGCACTAATTCACTTCTTGCACGCTAAAAATTAAATGACTCATTAAATGTGAATCTACTTCCACAAAACATTGCCATTGCCCGTTTTAATTGTTTTATATTGCGTTGATTAAGTGCTTAATGCACTTTGGGATTTTTATGCAACCCACAAGTCCGGTTTCATGCGGCCTTAAAGTTGATTTTCCAAAACCAGATGAAACACCGTAATTATTTAAATGTTGGGGGCGTATTTAATGTTTAGAATTGGTTGTGGAACGATCAGGAAACGGTGGTATTAAAAATGTGAGTTGGGCCCTAAAAAAATGTAAAAAAAAAACGGACCGTATATCGCTTAGGTGTGTGTAAGAAAAATAACAGGCCTTTCTCATAATTATTTTTTTTTTTTCGTGAGATCTAGACATAGAGGTACCCACATATATAGGCAGTAGACATTATAAACTCGTCCAGGTATCAAATATCTACACAATTTTTTTACCACCTTCGTCCTTCTCTTCTCGACTTTCCGATTAGACAAGGAGCGCAGGTACCCATATTTATTATCATTAGGTTCAATTAAAAATCACCTTGTTCTTGGGGATTTCATTATTAAACAGTTCCACATATTTATACGTGGTGTGCTTTTGTGTATTGTGTTCCTCAAACAAATAATAGTCCATATAAAATTTCGAATGGACAATCAAAAAAAAACAGATAATAAACGACATTAGTAATGTTTAGATCAAATTACATTTTTTCACGCACATTCCGCGCTTTTGTGTGTTTTTTTTTTATTTGTTGATAAAGCATTTTGTGGGACGTGTTTATATAAGGATGATGATTTTATAAATTATAAATAGACGATTAGTAAAGTTTGTACAATGAATATTCTAGGTAACGGTGTTTGCTGATAAAAAATCACCTAAATCGACGGTATTTTGGACTAATGATTTTGAAATAGCTACGATATTTATTGGAAACCAGTTCATTTGCCTATTTACCAACGGAATTATAAGCAGCCGGGCCATATTTGCGGATCGAAATGAATTTTTAATTAATGATAGTCAAGTAATAGGTTTAATGTAGTTTTAATTAGGATTAGTTTTTATTTTGGAAAAAATACAAGCCAGTAAACAAATAAAAACGAAAACAAATCTTTAACGATTATTTCTAGAAAAATAGATGATTATCAACACAACAAATTGCTTAATTTATGACAGAGTGAAAAAAAAACTTGTTTATTAGTCAGTTTGCATATTAATAATGTAAAATGATAACTCTTCTCTCTCATCGGTCGGCATTGTACAAATAAAAGCGGTGAATTTTTCCCTTGTTCATCATCAATAATAAATTTCGGCCCTGAATGGCTCAATCAATACTAATTAACAAACTGTTTGTAACAATGTAACAAAATTGTAGATTGACAATTATTGGTGTATAACTGTAGTTTTTTTTCAAGTTGTTCTTTATGTCCACTTATCGTGTGGTGATATTGTGTAATTAAATGACTAAGTGTGTATGTATTACAAATTGGAGCACACGTGTTTATTGCCTGTATAGATAATTAATGCATACACATTAGTGGTTATAGAATTTTTAAACACGTCTTGGTTCGAGATTATGTTCAATAACAAAGCATCGTGCCAGTATACACCTAATTGGGGGCGAAAATTGGGTGAAGGTTACACTTGATGGTGATACAATTAACTGTAAAAAATCACAAAAACATCACTTTATGACGAAATACAATTCATTTCAAGGGTAACCCATTAAGTCTCAAATAAAGAGCTATTAAATGTGTCATTAAAGTTTTTCTAACATCTAACGGCACTCGTTGATGAGAAGAGAGACAAAATTTCCTATGTAGATATGTTGGTTATTAGTGGAGACTGGAAATAGTACGAAGGGAGTAGATTGAAAATAAAACGAAAGTGAAATGTCTTTGGGGATGCTGTGTGATAAATTAATCAATTTGTTTTGTTCCGTCTAATTACGTTCCGATGGCACTGAAGTATAACGATAATTTTTCAATTTCTCTACCTTATTAAAAATTGTGAAATAGATGCCATCATTGCATAGTTTATATTCAACAACCCGTTAGCCGTCGGATGAAGAGAAGCTAGCTTTTATTGTTGTCTTGGCGTCACTTTAATTTACTGGCACACACAGCCATGCAACGCAAAAGCACACGCCCGAAAAATTCCATAATAAGATTAATTTTTTATTTGTTTTATTAAAACCGTTTTTTTATATGCCAACAGTTTTTGCTTTCTGTGTGTGCTCGAGAAAACAATATATCCCATAATTAAGGAATATTTTATATAAGAATACAGGAAAACATAATTAAAGTGCCCAGACATGCAAAAGGAGTGATGGCAACTCGTGATTAATCTGAATTTTAAGTGTAATTTAATGAGACCTCCTTGCATAAAATTGCAATCGAAAAAAATCAGCCAGACGACAATGGCCTATAATAAAAGAATTGTAGACCGTGAAACTCCCTACTGGTGCACTTTTTTCACTAATATGCACTAAAAAGTGTATTTTAATAAAATTGTAAATTCGAGAGGCGAACGAACAGAGATTCAGTGCCCGCCTCTCTCGCTCCCATCCTCCTCGACCACATAATCATCTTAAAGGTGAACCGAGAAGACGAAACAAAAAATCGTAATTGGGCGGACTAAATTAATGGTATCTGTTGCCATCGTGCGCACTTTTACAAACAAAATCCATTTGTCATCGCATAAACAATGAGAGTTTTTATTTAAGACAAGTGGAAAGTTAAAGGATAATTCATCCGGTGTCCTCTCCGGAATCCGTCCTTGTAATTTATTCATTAAGGGACACAGAGTTGCATTTTTCGCGCCCCCTTCTTAATATACACGCACCAAGTCGGATAACTCAATAGGAAATCAATGTGGAATACACAATGTTTCTTCGCATAAAATACATGACGCGGCGATGATGGCGAAATTGCACACGAAAAACCGCCCCCCATCCCCCCGATCGGCAGTTTCTCAGACGATCTTATGTTTTATATTTTCGATATAATGCTACTTGAATAGATATTACCGTATTATGTCAAAATTTTACGGCATAAGTAAATACCCCACCTATATCCACTTATTATACGGCAATGTTATAATATGTTTTTGTGTTGTGCAAGTGCATAAAATTCAAATTGTCTAATAAACTTAATGCAGTCGTAATAAAGAGAGATTTCAACTAACGACATGAGAAAAAAAACGCGCCTGCCCTCATCATTTTATGAATATATGAATTTATTATGTAAGCGCCATGTAAATGAACGGACCTTCAAAAAGAGATTTTTCCAAAAAAAAACAGCACACAACAATCTGGATCGAGAGATGCAAGCATAAAAGGTTTATTCTTCTAATATTCAACTTTAAAACGCAAATTTCATATTACACTATATATATGTATAATAAATTTTAATGAAGCTTTTTGTATATTACAATCTTTTATGCATTGTACAACTATAATAATACATGAATAAGTGAACCGAAACCAGTCGAGGGTTAGTTTATATGAAATTTAATTAAAAGTCCTACCTGCATCTATAGTTGCGCATATATTTACACAAATACACATTTTCAACAAAACCACTTTTTTTATACAGGCCATCGGGTAATAAACATCATTAATTCACATAATCATTTTGTTGCAGACGCGCGGCTACCTGAAAAAAGTCGAATTTATTACATTCAAGCCACTCTATCCAAATGCTCGTTAAATTTAACCCGATGTTAAATTGTTGGTTACCGTTCCCAAGACGATTCACCTCCAAATCCAGAGCTATGATCGCAGTAATTGTCCTCGTTGACCGATTTTTAATTCCCTCCCCTGCCAAACTTTGTCCAACCACCTGAAACATATCGCCAGACGAAATCTAATTACAACTGAAATCTGTTTACTGCAAATTTAAACAATATTGGCACATACACGCATATAACACACTTTTTGAGAATCTCTTTCGGTTCGGTGGAAAACCGGAGCGTGTTGCCGTGGTTACAAAGGGGGAGTTTGATTCGGAAAGTGGAACTCCACGTGTTCGTTTGAAGGGTAGTACAACGTGATGCCTTGAGCAGTTAAATTTGAAAGACATTGATAAATAATAATTGTATATATAGGAAGAGTGTGGAGAGAGGAGCGCCTTTTTCCAGTCTCTAAGCTCGGATGATGTCAAGTATTAATTCGATCATTTTAATTCGCTTTAAAAAGCGTTGCGTATACAGTGCATTAGTAACCATTTCCGATATACAAACAGCCAAATGGCTCGTACACAGTGCGATTCGGCTGATGGTATGGGCGTCAGAAATATTTATAATTCAGCAATATTTTATGCGGGATAAAAGAGAGAGAGTTTCCTTTCAATATTAGAGAAGCTGCTTGCGCCGCCACACCACTGCAATCATTTTTTATGGAAAACGTTCGGGGCGGATCTTATCGGGATATTCTAATTGTGTTTGGCGATTAATAATGCAATACATCGAGGGGGGTTGAGGGAGGATTAGATTGACATTAGACATGTCAAACGTTTAAAACGTCATCTATCAACACGGGGCTAGAAATAGAAATTTGCTTCCTGAAACGAAATTAATTGTATCGTGCGATTAATAAAGGGAGATGGGGATTAAAGTGACATTAGAAATGTTAAAGGTTTAAAACCGACATCTATCACCACAAGGTGAAGAGAGATGTTGGTTTTGCCGGGAAAAAAGAAAAACTATTTCACTTTTAATTAAACAATGTTAGAGATATTGAAATCGATTTTAGTGCTTTGCAGCCTGAAAGAACAATATTTTAATTAAACACAGTGTTTAAATAATGTAGCCAGTTAATTAAAGTGAAACCAAAATTATTATATAATAAAAGAAAAGTCTTTTGTCTTGAATAGGAGCACTTCCATTAAATTAACAGCGAACAAAAAAAGATTCGGGGAGGTTTTAGAGGTGAGCACAGTGGTGATTTCAATAATTAAAAGTTTCATTTCGAGAGTTCACTGGGTATTGAATTGAATATAACAATCGCGTTTCCTATTTGCTGTCGCATTTTCTCCGTTTCTTTGAGCTAATTTTTAATAAGTTCACATCATCATCATCATCTCGTTCCAGTCGTTACTGAGGGTCCAATTTAATCAAACATTTCACAATTAAAGACTTCATTATCTTATAAATATTTTAAGAGGTTTACTTTGATCAAAAGGATAATAGAATTGGGATATATAGGATGTGCGTCTCTCGTTAGACAACCTTTTTTATCACGATTATCCTCCCTGTGCACGTGCTCACAGAAATTTTCATCTAATTTATGGAAATATATTAACTACTCTTTTATAATCATTAATATTTATAAAGAGGGATTTTCATATTCTAGACGGATACGTTTTTGATCATTTATAATTTCGTATTTTTTTCATTGCCGCTAACTGAACCGTGGACATTTTTATACAAGAACGACTCTGTGTACTATTTAGACTACACATTTATTAAATAATATTTATTGCTATTTCTGTGCGTTTTTTCTTCACGTCCATTAACACTGTACTGTAAAACCATTGTCTGGTCAAAAAAACCGTTCTGCCTTTTTCTCTATTCGCGTTTCGCAATGATTCATCTTTGTATAAAGAATTTGAAGGTTGATATTATTTTTGACGACATCACTGAACCTTTTATATGCCATTTCAATTTATTTTTTGTAACATATATTTATATACTGGGAGATTTAAAATTTTGGCAAACATCGGAAAACAATTTTGTACGTTGATTACCTCTCAAATTCACGCCTTAGGTTATCAAACTCCCTCTGCGCTTCATCATCCCTGTACCAGACTTGACAGATCTTTTCACGCTCCACATCATATCTTAAATATTGTTTCTTTGACACAATGTACTTACGTGGTGCAATGCGAGAATGTCCAGTGGATGTTTTTCCGTTGACATTTAACATTTTTCGGGCACCACAATGTAATTCCTGAACCCCAAATTGATTGTAAGTGTAATTGTGACATTCGAGCGAATTACGTAAATATGCGAGAAGGACGGTGTAATTCCGGGTGCGTGAAGTGTGTTCGAAATTAATAGGCCCCATTCGGGTAACAAATGGCCTGTTTCGATTTGAATTGACAGAGAGTTTCATGAGTCAGTGATGCTTAGAATTCATCGCTTTTTCGACTAATTTGAATATATTATCTCGAGGAAGTTTAGCGCAACAAAACGCTTTTATTTGATGTTTTTATAGGGAGATTGAGGGTGAACGCACAGAAGGGGCGAAGACGTGCAACGGGTACGACTATATCAGAAAATTTAACTATATCCAAAATCAATAAGAATTTTTTATGTCATCGTCGTGTGCAGAAAAGCAAATTCATTTTTCATGATATTCATCTAAGGCATTTCCTCACACTATTAAATGGATTTAGGGTGTAACCTGGCAGTAAACTTACATTAGGGCAAGTGTATGAAGAAGAAAAAAAATGCTCAGCCACCGAACATGGTGTGTGCGTTACATGTGTGTATTTAAATAAATGATCATTTGATGACCACACACATTTTTTCCATCCAACTCACTGCTCACCGCGCCACAATGCGCAATTAAATTTACTGCCATATATTGTTATTTATATATTATTCAGGAGCTAAGAAAATTACCGGAGGCCCCTCTCGAAAATGGATTGCCTTCATAATTTTTATGCAGTTGAGGGCCATTCATTATCGGATTAATTAAGAAAAACGCCACAAAAATATTCAACACCTGCACCGGCGTTTTTTTTATGATAGCGGAAATTTATTGGTACCCAAATGGCCATTCACTTTACTAAATCCATCAAAAAGTGCACTCGATTTGTTACTTAAACTGAAAAATTCCAATGGCAGAAGCAATTGCATAACAGCAGCGAATTTCACGGCGAACAGTTGTAAATTGTTCAAAAATTGACGAAATTAGCACCTTGTCCATATACTTGTGTCCCGCATATGTCGATCCTCCGAGGTACATCCACATCCATCCACCTGTCCCCCCGATCAGCTGCACTTTCTTATTACACAAAACGTGGTGCTGGCAGGTCGTAAAGTTGAGTACATTTAATAAATGTCGCTTGGCCCTTTTGTCGAACCACCTTTGGGCACATAGAAAAACCCTAACCTAACATTAAAGCACTTCCATGTTACGCGCATCCATCTCTCGGACAATGCAACAAACGCTTTAAAAACAAATGCGTCAATTTATCAAATATAGTGAACATTACGAGTGAGATCCGTCGGAAGACGTGCTAACAATGCACGCCATCAAAATCCAAACAAAAGGGTCCGATTTCATAGCGAATATAGCACACAGTTCATGTATATATTGGCTACTGTATGTGTATTCAGTGCTAGTGGCCCCCTCATTTCGGTCATCGTTCAATCATCACCGCACAAACGGCCTGTCAAAGTGCCACCGCACGGCTCTCCACGCCGATTCCGCCACATATAATAATACTGCATAAAACATTTCAAACATTGTAATTTATAATAGGCCCATTCGTCGGCCAACCGATTGTATCGTTCCCCAAAAAAAAAAAATACAAAAATAAGTTAGACATCTCAGCAGCGGCGTCCAATACCCCCTTAAACCGATAGGATTTAAAGACGAAACTGCAGTCCGTTACGGACCGTTAACGTGCCGTTCACGAACAGTTCCATTATATAATTATGCGTTATCTACGCATAACATCAACATTGTTAACTTGTTCCCAGTTTTTTCCAGTTTGTCCAATAGTTTGTATGTGTATATGCTCCATAATTATTCGTTTTACAACGTGTGCAATCACAGCATTTTGTTGCCTTCTAGCATGACCGTTTCATACAAAACATATTTGTAAATTCAATAAATTGTTCAGTTCACGGTGTGCATGTCTTTGGATTGTTTTACGTAATGTTGACTACACTCCCGATCGTAATCGGGGATAGAACGATAACTCCCTGCTTTCCCCGCGTTTCCGCAACCCTGTGAACAAGTTGTTGTTCAGAAAATTTCCCAAACAACCCATATTACTGCACTAAATTGCCAATTACTCTAATTAATAGTGGGATTAAATATCTCGTGTAATATAAATCAATAGTCTTTACGGGGTTATGGATTCTGTATGGAACAACAGCATATAGAGAGATGAAGACTTATTGTGAAATTAGTGGGACCGATAGTGGTGGTGCGGTCCGCCTAATTTGAGCCCTTTGACGGGCCTGGCGGCGAAACTTGTCGCAAGAAACGTCACCACGTGACTATGGTGGAGGCTGTGACAGCTGGTCCATTAATTGGTATGCTAATGTTTGATGGCAGAAGGTGATGCCACGTGCCATCCTGCATACAACGCGTACACACACGAAACCACCTGCTTTTATTTTATTATGCGCCTTTTTCGTATATCTTGGTACATTTCTTTTGACCCATTTTAAAGTAATTTGTACGATGACGGTAGTGCCGAGTCCTCTAGTGCCTGGCACCAGCCATTCTGTCAATAAATGTGATTATTTCACTTTTGTTCCTTTCACCACTTAATCAAATTGATAAGGGACGAGTGCAGTAAATACCTTTATTTATACACTTAACAGATTTACTAGCCTTTGTTGTGCTCTGAGATCGGGGACGGGGGTTGTTGTTGGGCACGTTATTATTTGGATTGATTAATAAGGGACTAATGAACGGACTTCACGCCACACACGATAATACAGTAATCAGTAATGCCATCTTTATGGGTAATATTTTGTGTGGTCGCCTTTTGTAGAAAAAAGGGGGTTCGAAATATATGCATGTTTAGTGGTCACAATTTAATGGAGAAAAATTGAAGAAGGGACCGCCGCAAGACAGCGCACGGCGGTGGTATTGTGGGGGCCACTAGTGGAATAATTTCATTATGTTGGAAAAATTGCATGCTCTCCTTTTATTTATCCGCACTTTGCACGAGGCGGTAGTAAATTTGTCAAAAATACTCGTACATGCAATAATCGCATTTGAGCACTCAATTCGGGCGGGGTGGGTCCGCGCTTTTCGGTGCGATTCTTTGTCATTTTAATTAGTCATTTTTTAGAGGGCGAAAGATGTCGTCTAATTAGCGTGAGGGCCAAAGACTTCCGGAATGCGTGGTAGCGCGCGGCTAGGCACAGATCGCTTACATGCTATCAGTTGTTATTTATATTATATAATAATATAAATCTATCGCGCGTAATCTGGGCATAGGGTCACGTGATACAGAACATTGCAAGGCAATCTGGCAGATCCGGCTTTTGAATTTATGACCGACCGGAATCGGGTGCGTTTAGGAATTCCGGCAGATGATTTGCGGCTCACATGACCTTCCCCCCCTTACACTTTTGCCACGCCACCCCCTAGCCACAAACTTTAAACACATATATGTGGGGATGGCCCGCAGGGTGTCGGTTTTTTTCTCACTTTAGTGGATTTTTTCTGGTGGGTACCACCGATCGCTTTTAGGGGGATGTGTATATATTTATTAACTCCGGCAGTTTTTGATATAAATCAACATTTTTGTGTGTTGTTAAAGTGAGTGTAAAGATAAGGTGTTGATTTATTAGACGATTTGGCGAGTTTGTTTTTTTTCTGTATTCCGCGATATTCGTACGGTATATCACGTAGTAAAATGTTTTTATTTATCCTTGTATTTTGTTCATTTTTTCCTTGATTTCGATCCAAACACAGGCAGATAAAATATTGCTTCTCACACACACACACATGGGGAGAGAAAGAATGTGCGACTTTTCGCATACTGAAGAGAAAATCGCTTAATTGACCAATAAGTGGATTCGTTCACATTCCAGGTGACAGGAAATGAATGGATCCCATGACGTCAGGTTTCTTTCCATCAGCTGTTGTATCAGCTGGAGCAGAGAACAATTTTACAACATTATTATTCAAAAATTTCTTCTTTCACTTTATTTCGGCTCGAAATTACGGTGGAAAAAAATGCTAAACAATAGAGTAATAACGCTGGCGTAATTTAAACATTTTTACAATACCTGGAACACCCATAATAACACCTTTGAAATATGACCGCTTCCTGAGAGATGTGTGTGGCTTTTTTGTTAACGAACCATCACGGGCCGCGTTTTTATGAAAATCCGTCCATTAAGTGCGTCTTTTCAATTCTGCGGTCCTCTTGGTCGCATTTTGATACGATGGCAACAAAATTCACCTTTTATCAAGATGCACGCATTTATTGCCTGGTAAACTTTTTCCTTTTGTTAGACAATAAACACTTAGTTTTAAATAAATGTACAGTTAAATCGCGATAAGGCGGTAATAAAAAGGTGTAAATCTAATTATAATATTTTATAATGTAGTGTAAAAGAAGAACCATCATATCCACACGACATCAGGCAGGATGTGTTTGTTTATCTATTTCTTAGAAAATTTATTCATTGGCCGGGATTTAATGAATGCATTTACTTAAATATTCATTTAAATATGTGAATCTACTGTAACTATTCCCTGTAATAAAAATGAATCTGTTTTGTTTCGGTTTACTGGCAACAGTAAAACACTTGAAAACCCCTATGGACTCCCAACAAATCTTCACCATGTGTTCGAATTAAAGTTTGATGGAATTTTTAATTTTGCTCCTTTTAAATGTGTCTTGGTTCAAACATGCACTCTACATCAGAGTCCCTTGTGTTTAAAGGGAATTTTTAATTAACATGTTAGCAATCCGGCCACTGCAATTAAAACTGTTTAAAAGGTGGCGAATCTGAACGAAAACACACAGGAAAAGAAAAAATAAATCTCTAGTCTCCTTCACGCGCCACACACACACATAAATGTTGTTATTTTGTTTAACAAATTATTAAATAGACATATTAATTAAATCAACATCGTTTCTCATCATAATAAATTGAATTAATTTTAATTGAAATATAATTATAACAAAGCGTATCGTAACAATTTTCGGTGAAAGTGTGTGGAATTGAAAGAACAAATATTTGAGTCGTAAATTACTTGCTATAAAAATGTATATTAGTCTGTTTCTGTTGGTGTTGGTAATCTAGTCAAAATGCCGCACACTGTAAATATTTAATTTGCGTAAGAAAGAATTATTTCACTCTCGTTATTGCCACGGTTTACGAAATATAATAACATTCCTATAATGTATAGGTGTAAGTTAAGGTGGCCGTGTAAAAATTTCGGTGTGTAATAGGATAGAACACACAAATATTAGTGTAACCCATTTGCTAGTCATTCTACAGTTGATGATAATTTGTTTTATGGTCTGCCGCCGCACAAGATTACTTTAATCTATTTCCTCTGTAAGATGTGCCTCGACGGCCTAGCCAGCCATGATGCCTACGCCACTCTCTGCTGGCACCCGAACAGCACTAGATCCCCGTGTTTCCTCTTGTGCTTGCCACTTATCGTAAATGTTTATCAAATTCTATGCCGCTCATCTACGATTTAAGTTGCTTAATCCCCGAACTCGACGAGATTATTTGGATTACTCCTTCAACGAGGTTTAATACTGCACGGTTCTTGCCCGTCTTTATTACATCGCGAACACACTAGATCCACACTTAATGCATCTAGTGTGTGTAAGTTTTACTGCCCCCTAATTATATTAGCTCACAATTAAATGCGACCCATGTTGTATCAATAAGGGAATAGCGCGCCGTGTGCGCTTCATCCTTTTCGAGTATTATTCCAGTAATGAAACGATTTTTATTTGTTCAACTCCAACATTGAATTTCTACGTATTTCTTTCTTAATAAGAAACCATTTCATAAAGATGATTGTTACAAGTATATTTATATTTCTTTACGTGCACTGCTTGTTATTTTCATTCGTAAATATTTACTTTTTCCCTTTATGTTGGAAATATTTAATCCTGAAAAATCCCCATCTCTGTATCAATTGTGGGTATGGTGTGTCCAAAGTGGAAATATCCATTGAGAACATACCCACTTTTGACCAACTATAGTGTTAGGATTTGAATTTCAAATGATAAGTCGGATCCATGGGTGCATGCAATTCTCCGTGCAGAAAACTGTAATTATCTCTTGAAAAACTGTCGGCACACCGTCTCAAAACAATTAATACACGACAAATTCTGGCACTCGGTGAGCGTATTGAATTTTTCATAAAACGCTCGTGTTTAATGGCATAATCGTCACAATGAAATATTTATACACCCGTATACGTAAGTTGTTCCTTTCTGCACGGACTTTACATTGCTAAGTACTTTTTCAATGCTCTAACGATTTTATAATAATAAAAAAGAGAAACATTTGCCATTCCTAGCTTAAGTAAAAATGTGATAATTGAAAAATATGCTAATTGTGAGTTACATTTGAAGCGTGTCTTTATTTCCACCCGTTTCCTCTAGTATTTTTCTTTGTTCTAAATGATACGTTTTTCGGCGGGTGCCTATTAATAGAATTAAAATTTCTGATTTTAATATATAATCTAGCTAATTAATTTTTTTTAAGGAAAAATTCAGTAATGACTAAATAGCGTGTACGAAATTTAATATCGCTGTATAAAAAAGTAATTTATCTTTAAAAATTTTTTAATAACAGGTTAATTATGGAAATGGTTGCGTTTGGTGTGCGTTGGCGGATATACGTTTGACTCTTTTGCGCCCCTTTAAAACACACAATATTTTGTATACATAAGTGGAGATATACACACATACACCGAGAAACGTACCTGGAACACACATTATCGTCAACTTACAATTCCAAAATTTTAAAGGCTGACATTTTCTTTGATATATTCTCAGAAATTCTTTGACCCGTTTAGTTTATTTATCAGCCTGTCCTTTATTTGTCAGCTGTTCGTATAAAATTCTATACGTTTGTCAAGATATGAGATCGTTTGTATGTTTACTTCACCTTCGCTTTTTTGAACAAGTCCCAAACTTTGAATTCATTTCTCATTCGTAATTGTTTTATTGCTCCCCCTACATAATGATGCTTTGTTAGCATACACCGTAAAACGAACGAGAAAATAGAAATTTACATTAAAAAGCATAAAATGTATAGCTATTTATAATTTATTGGTAGGAAAAACGTTAAATAAAACGGTCTATAAGCTAAGGTACATCACCGTCAATAAAATTACGGGCCTTAAAAGGTGCCGTTAAAACTTTTATGATTTTATGTCAAGTACAAATGTAGGTGAATATGCTTATAATCGTTCTTTTATTGCGTTATTAAACCAATTCCACATACAAACGCGTTTATATTGATTCAAAAACACTCCCCGATTTTCCATAATTAATTCCAGTCGAAAATGACTCGAATTAGTATGCAAAATTCAGTGCTTTTTCTCAATCCCAAAATGGGGGTAGAGAGTGTGGTGGCGGCTTTTTGAAATATCGCATATTGTTCTATTTTGGCCGGAAGCTCTTTGGAATACTATCATGGTCCGCCTTCTTATTAAATATGAAATTTTCAATTAACTCTAATCTCAAATGCTTCATTAATTTCGCCCTAATCCTGAGCAACTTGTGATGTGGGTCAAAATATTTACATAACTTACACAGAACACACAATATTCATCTAAATGTTAATAGTGAGTAAATGCGGGAATTGAAACGTCATACTGGAATTGATTCACTTGATATTAATGAAGCAAAAATCCAAGGACGCACAATTTCGTGTGTTTCCAGATCCAACACAGTGTCGCATAAAATGAAATCTTGGTCACGTAAATGTACGCATCACGTATGGGAGTGCCATGTGGGGGTGGATGTTAGCATCTGTCAGTCAAAGGGGCCGATATATGCACGTATCCGAGAATGAATGGTCCAGACGTACAGCAGTCAGGAAACGTCTCTTTGCATTCGAAGTGAGATGCACGCTTAATTGGGCAACACAGCAGCTCGGGGCGACCGTCTACCTGTGAGCTTCTTGAGGTAAACTAGGTGAGGTATTCGTGGAAGACCTATAAAAAATAAATCACTGTAATTAAAATAGAAGAAATGTCACAATTTCGAAGCAATGAAATTCCTCGTCAACAACATGGGAATATGTGTCTCAGGTATGTGTCGGCGCGTTTGTTGTCCGTGTTTTATATCGACAATGTTTTAAATTAATTAGTCGGCTCGCATGGCCATATAAAAGGTAAGGTTAAAGTTGTAAATTATAATCTATTGGAAAATGATCAACTCTTTTACTTTTACTAGACCGTCTGATTCTTTGTGATACGAGCCATGTATATGTATAGAAAAAAACACATCCAGTGTGTGCGATTTGTGCTGTTTTTTCGTACAATTTTCTAAGAATGTGTAATTTAACGTGGGAAAGGTTGCTGGCCGTGTGTATTCAAATTATCAATTTTTCTCGGCTTATTGTGTGGATTTTTTCACCTATAATACGAGCTGATTACTTTCATATAATGGAATTGTTATAAAATTGAGTTTAAATGTTTTCGATCGATTATTAATTGCTTCTGATTGAAATCTGTTCAACGAGATAATCAAGTGAATTTGATGAAAAATGTGCATTTAATTCGTGATGGATGTATTGGAGCACAAGTACATTTGAAACTGGATTATAGAGATGTTTGAATGGGATGAAAAATTAACCCTTTTCGGGTCGGCATGCAGTGGTGTTTTCGTCTTTTTGTGTAACTGTTTATCATGAAAATAAGACAATTATAGTCAGCTCCTATTCAATCTGAAACTCGTATTATATCCGTGCAGACATGGATAACGTATTCTACATAATTTTAATTTTACATAATGCCCTCACTAAAGTCCAGTAGTTTAATGCTTTGTATGATAATATGGCAGAGTTTACAACTTCAGCAGGGGGTAGTGGCACATACCTAGAACCCCATAAAATCCACCTATAAAGGCATTAAAGTATCCGTTGCGGAAAGAGTTCCTTTTTTTTTCGAGCGTTCGCATTATTACATTAAACATCTGTCCAATTTTACTTACACACAAATACTTACAATGTACGTAGTAAACATTTAAAGTAAAATGTTGGCCCCGCTTCTCTTGCCTATTCTCTGTGTAGAATTTCGGGCTTTCTCTCCTCACTTTTGGTGCTATTTGCTATAAAAGCTTTAGAATTTTTATGGATCATAAAAACTAAGTAAAGGTATATGGTATAATACATAATTTTATTTGGGTACACTCGCATTGTGTCTTCTAATGGCCCTTTTTCCACATATTTTTCGGAAAACATTACACTTCTCTGCGTCTCCAAAACCACAATGAGTGGAGCGATTGCTTCTAGTTCCTAACACTTAAGTCAGGTTAAAGTTTTAAGATTTTGACGTCCGTTAAGCATATCTAATGTATTTGATTTCCCTGCGGACACTTCCACTTGCAAAGGAGTTTGTTTTGTTTGCCAAACAACTTCACAAAACACACATATTAGAAATTACATTGCTTATTTAAACGTCTCAACTGATGTATGCATATAACAACAAGTTGGAGCGTTTATAAACAATTTATCGCAAAGTTAATTAAAACCAACAACAGTCCTCAGGATGTCTAATCGACCATCATGGGAAGAAAGCACCGGTTGGAAGGTTTGATTCTAACTTAATTTTCTAGCAAATTAACAATGAACAAAAAACAATATCAGTACAAAAAATATCGCACAAAATACTCTTCTAATGAGCATTGCTACAATTAAAAAAAAACTAAATTCCCTAGTGACTTGGTAACTTTTATGTTTTCCCAAAAACCGGCCTGTTTCTGCACTTCCGGCGACCCAGTCATCTTGTCGAGTGTGCGTTTCGCTGATGTTTGGTTTGGAAGCAAAACTCGCCCCCGGACCCAAATATGTAAAATAAAAACTCCCCCCAGGAATGCAGTGGATGGAATCAATTTTTTACGATGACGTTATGCCTCTCCAGAAGGAAACAACATAAAAATACACTATACAGTACATAGATAACGGCATAAATACGTAAAGGGATGTTATGCAGAAATAATGCATATATCCAGTAGGTACGAACGACACAAAATCCAATAAAAAATGCAATTAGTTATTTTTAGATGTTATAGCGCGCCACATATATTTTATAAAACGAATTATCCAAAGTAATAAAATTTTTATATGTTAACCTTAATGTCCGTGAGAAAACAACCACATATGCCAACTCAAACTTTTAACAGCCCTTACAAAATATTTATATTGACATATGACTCCGAATAGCAAAACCAGCTCTCGGCTATAATATTAAAGTCCACACCCCTTCTCGCTCACACTTTATACACTCTGTATATGTGTATAAGTGTATGTACACATTTTACGTGGATATTCCCTTCGTTCACGTACGAACGGTTATAGATATGTTTTATTAGATCAGAGAGAAAGAGAGACGGACACATTATATGGTGTAAAAAATATATTACATTTTTGCATAGCAATATAAGCCTAATCTTTCAGGGGATGTTGTATTGTGTCTATCGGACTCATAAAATACACTTTTTACTGCGTTTAGTAAAAGCAGCCCGTTACGACTTTAATCCCTTGACGCAATGGTGTTAAAGCAACATTTTATAGTTGTATTAATATTTAAACAAGTTAGTTATGTGTGAAAAATTCTAACGAACATCTCATGCTCCTTCTCCTCTCCAATTCTATGTGTGTATTATATGAGTTTGCTTTTATAATCGTTCGCATTGTCACGCTTGATCGATAATTACACAAAATGCAATTAGGCCCGACCTCAGTCCACTTTTACAAGACAATTACATTTTACCAAGTCAAGATCGTAGTTTTTTTACAATCGATTTGTTTACAAATATCTACGGGCCACATTAGGAAATAAACAATCGGGTATAGTGTGATCAGAGCGCGAATGCCCGCAGCACAAAATTTGTTACTTCTCTCATGGTTTTATCGAGCATAAAACGAGACCGGAAAAAAACTACAACAAAAATTACAATGACGTTTTTGTGTGATTTCAGAACGATGAGAGACGTGCCCAATTTTCGGACATTTTCGTATTAGAATGGACTTATATGCTTGTAATTTAGAGATATGAAAAAATTTCCCCGAAGGGAAACCCGTCTCGAAAGAAAACAGGAAAAAAACCTATGCAACATATCGTACAATCAAATGCTATTATTTCAATTCGCGAACAATAGTTTAACAAAAAACATAAAAGAAGTCTAATTATTCAACATTCTAAGAACTGTCAATCATATGGCGTGTTTAGCGCTCACTAGGTACACTTTTCACGAATATTTGAATAGTTTAATTCGATATGCTAGTTGTGTACACTATCCGGAATTGTTGTAGTGGAAATGGTGATCGATGTTGTACCGTATTGGAAGAAGGTAATTTCATTTTTGCGACTTTGGTGCATAATTGAACGAGCTCCACTAACACTTCCATATACCGCTCTCCCGATTCTGTGTGATGCATCAATATATTTATATTCATCAACAATTTATACATGGAACGAACGTAAAGTTAAGAATTTTTTAATTAAATCTTTCAAACGTTGTGTCGTCTGAGGCCCCCAAGAAGCGCGCACACCCATAAAAACAAAAGCTATGCTAAAAAATGTGCACCTTCATATTCTTTATTAAAGAATATATTGTCCCATTTATAAATAAATTGTCAAGTCTTTTTATTACGCATACATTACATAAATGAGTCTATACGTAATTCCATTTAATTAACTTTCTATTCAACAAGCGGTTTAATTATTAAATGTTATAACAATAATTAGATTTAATTGGTGACTTACCATATTTGAACGATTCAATTTGCGTTCTTTTACGATCCTTTCATAAACGGGCATTCATTGCATCGAGAGAAACATTACTTTTGTAGCCTTTTTCATAACGATTCGAGATTATATTAATAAAAAAAACGCTAATTATTGGCAACATGCAAAATTACTTGGAAATTGTGTTAAGGTTTATTAAACGCAATGCGTGAATACTTTATTTAAATGTAACGTTAACGCTTCTCTCTAAAGTCTTTTAATATTTGAACTCCATGCACCTAACCTCGTTTTTAACATGCCGTTTACTTATTACGTACCCGCCTTGGAAAACGGAAAATTCACTACGGATCTAACCTCAAATAATTCTCTCACATGCCAGTTAAAGTAACACCATTAAAGCACGCGAATTGTTAATTCCGTATTGTAATTAAATTGGTGTAGTGTTGCGTGGGGAAACATTAAAAAATATTTCCAATTGATTTAAAAGTGAGTCACTTGAAAGTTTCAAGTGAATTTTAAATGTTTTATAGCATTTGGATTTTTGCGAGTTTGGCTTGATTTGGCCCAGGAATTTACTATGAAAGGCAGTTCACTAATGAAATATACAGTTGCACATAGGAATCAAAGTTGGAAATTATTCACGACTAGATTAGTAATTCCATTCAAATGGAAATAAAGCCCTTTACATGCACAATTCTCAATAATTTGCACACGGACAAAATTTCGTACATTCCACTTTTCTCGTCCGTTAATTGCTAAAGTCTTTTAAATTAAACAATTTTGATAAGAATGCATGAGTGCAAATTTTTTGCTTAATTTAAAAGTAAAATCATTGTAATTGTCGGATAATTAGAGGGAATTGCGAAAAACAAAGTATATAATGATTAATTACGATAAATAACAATAAACATAAACATACAGTTGTATTATGTACTCCACACTGAATTATTAAATTATTAATTCAAAAAATGTTCTATTATTCATGTAAATCTTGTAAAACAATAGCCAGTGGAACGCGTACCATCGCACAATAAATACACATAATTATATTTCCGCCGTTTTTACGTGCCCCTGTTAATTGCACTATTGATAAATTCAATGAAATTAATCAATTAGTATTTATAGAATGATTCGACAAAATGCAAATAAAATCGCACGATTTTTCTCTCTATATTCATTGCCTCGCTTGTGCATTCAAATCAGATTTCATAACGTATAAAAAATTACCACATTAGCATTAAAAGAGTTGAAAAAAAGTTGTATAATATTTTTACACACTTCACTTAATTATAAAGTTGGAAAAGTCTATATATTAGATGTAAAAGAAGTTGTTAAAAATTGTTCGCATACATTTCTGACGTTTCTTTTCATAAAAACGATCGTTCCTTTGAAAAACTTCTCTCTCAGTCGCACCTATCTTTCCGTCCGTGATGATGAGCGAAAATATCTTTTCGTCAACGTCCCCCCATTCATCTTTACCTCGCCCATTTTTATTTAATAACATACTTGTTCAGTTTTCCGTAATAAAACATTATTTTTAATTTGAAATATTAATGAACGAACACGAATTCAAGTTGAAAAGGAAGTTGTCGAGATGACATCCATTTCAATAGAAATTTAAATTCACTTCTGCGTTATCTCCTAATCGAATTGTATTCAACAGAATCAAACCTCAGCAAGAAATGGCAAAGGGTAAAATATAAATGAAGGAGCGATGGAGAATTGTTAACTATCACAAAGAATAACTTCTTATTGTCACTTTTAGATGTGCTAAGGCGCTCTAGTGCATTTGAATAGTTTAAAGTTTAACACTCCACCTACCCTCGTCATCAAACAAGCAAATCTCCTCATAAATAATCCGTGTTGTGTGCCAGTTACAACTTACAATAAAAATATTTTCCATAACTTTGAAATGTAGTTGGTATTTGTGGCATTTTAATTTTTCTTTTCTTAGGCTGTTGAACCGCCAAAACAACTAATTAGATACGACTGCTACTATGTAGATGAATAATGTCATTGAATCAATTACAGAAAAATTGGCCCATTTCGGTCGCTTATCTAACGGTTACATCATAACCCATCGGATTTTAGGAGAATTCTCATGAAATTGCCATTTTTTCTGTAAAACTTTATAGTCGCTTTTAGCGCATTCATATACAGAGAAATGTTAAACGAATTTACTTGTTTATGGTTTTGCAAATGAAATCAAGATCCATACTTTTGATAAGTTTTTTATCGTTCAATGATGTAGAATAGGTGGAGTATGTGATGAGAAAAATTAGTTTATTAATGGCAACGAAGATAAGTTTAACGAACCCAATAGATATATAATAATTAATCGAGAAATTAATCAGTTATTGTTTTATTGCGAAATTTTTTGTAAATGAACGATAAGAGCGTTTTTTTACATTCCAGTACACGGGGGGATTTATTTCTAACATACAATTTAATCAGTTCCTAGGAAATTTATATGCTATTTTGTGAACTTTTACATGATCGTGTAAACACTATCGTAAAAACTATGTAGGCTGAATTAATTCAAATAAAAAAAATTATCGTACCAAATAAACATGTTTATGCGTAAAAATGAAAGTCATCACGTATCTAAAAACGATTTATACTTTTCGACATTTATAAGGGTATTTTCTGATGGCTGGAGATGAATATAACAATTGTCTTGCTTCACAATTTGACATTTCAATTTAACAAAACTCTTAAAACCAAAAATCCAGTACGACCTGAAGAAATCGTTAATAGACTGTCAATACACATATCGAGAGAGAAAAACGCTCGTGTGGGTCGGTCCTTAAGTTCGCCAACTGGCTCCATCAACCACTAATAACAATAATAAATACAAATACGTTTTTTCGTGTATTGTGTTGTTTGTTGGAGCTTTGAAGAAAATGTATAGTGGCAAATGTTATTCGAGCCCAGTAGTCCCCATTAAATAAATGATTACCAGTTTGCTTGTGTGTCATTTAGTAACGTGTACAAAAACAGGGTGTGCAACTATACATGTAATCCGAAAAGGGGGAGCTTAAGAATAGACAAGTATCTATTTTCGTACTTCATGAATCGGTCACCCCACGTGACTGTTTTATATGTTGTCAATTGGCTGTCACAAATACGTTCTGTGTCATGCAAATTTTCTTTCAACGAGTTTCTCGCATAATGGGCCTCGACTTAAATGAATATATGTATATGGTTTACTGAAATCGAGTTGGTGAAATTCACTGAAAAACGGCGTGTTTCTACTGAAAAATGCAACTCTCGTGCACCCCCCATCGAAATCGCTACAATATTACTTACTTACCGTGCACATGTAATAAATCACAACGTAATTTACACATGCAACTTATTGTAATAATAATACGAACGCAATTCACACATTCCTCTCTTTGTCCTGCTGTTTGGCACTCGGTATGGTGCTCCTTGTCCACTAGTGGTTCTTAAGCGTTAATTCAAGTTTGAAAAAAATCTATTTTTCAAGAGGTTATTTGTGTTCTTTAACCCTCTAATGCACACAATAGCTTCGATTCAGCGTTTAGGGTTGATTCTTCACACTTTTTAAATACGGCTTTCCAGTTCCCAGAGACTTGTTACATGTGTAAAATGATGTGTAAATATACGCAGTTCATAAATGAGGGTCACACACATTACATGATTTGTTAGCCAACATTTATCAGCCCCCTTTGTGCCGGCACAGGGAAATATTGATTGTTATTTTTCGAAATTTCAATGCACACAACATTTTCTAATAGATAAATTGTTTTTTATTGTGCGGACTTTGTGGTTTTGACAATTGCGAGTTTTTGTCGATAATAAATAATAGATGCATTTCATTATACTTCCATCACAGGTATTTATTAAAATATTATTGTACAGTCGAAGATAGAGAGACGATGAGGGGGTCGGTATTGTTACTCCGGAACGGCACTGGAGGATAATTGATGTATAATACGATACGTCTTTTCACCGGCTTGTTTCTAGGGAAAATAATGGAATTAGAGAGGATGGGAAACCAATGAAATGTATCCAATTACCGAAAGTAGTGAAGGTATTCTTAAAAATTTTGAATAAGAGAGGTCAACCGGTGAAAAGTCTCTCAGGATGTGCTGGGGATCGAATTATGTGGCTCCGGAAGTCATTACGATTTAAATCGCCTTTTTCTAGCCTCAGCCAGGGCAGAGCAATTTTCAGGAAGAGAAGCTGGAACACTACCTCTTTTAACCATGTTATATGACTGCAAATTGCTTAATAATTATGAATTACGCTCTTTATGATAGTGTGTACAAATATACGGTACTTAAACTCTCCCCGTAAACAGTATCCGTTTTAAAAACCACAATAAATTCGCAATATTCCGTGAGAACGGAAATTTTGTTTCAGTCTAGGGGCGCGCGCGCCTCTCCAGATCACATTTCGCAAATAACATTTTTAACACGAATAATAATATGTTCGGAAAAGTGTTTACTTTCAGGGGGGTGGATTCATCCCCCGTCGGTGTGCTAAGGTAACGCGAAACTTCGTCTACGAATAAAAAGCAAACACAATTTCCGAACTTTTAATGCTGTTTTTGAATTAATATCCCCATCAGCCCCCCTTGAAACGCTCCTTAAATCTGTTTAGACTTAAAATCCACAACTGGACGACTTTTCGCGCCCAATTTATCGCCAAGTTTCGGTCCACATTGCCCGAAATTCATGCCCAATTAAATAGTTTCGTGCACATTTCACATTGAAAACTATCTAACTTATTGCGCTATTATTTCACAAGACAAAAGAATCATTTGCACACAATTTTGTATCGATTTGGACGGTCCCCGTCACAAAATCCTTCAAATTAATGGAATTGCAGAGGCACAGAGAACGGACAGAGATCGTTTTAAAACATTGTTCCAGTTGCAAGATAGCACACACAAAGCGTTATTGTAATAAATTGTGTTACATCAAACTTACAGTTTGCTGTCTGGGTTTATATACAGTTTAAAACTTATCTCGAAAACTACTGGCTCTGCCTGCAACTTATTTAAACAGATTAACGTACATTTAGCTCTCGTGTCGGAAAATTCATCAACACACAATTCCACATCGCAGATTGCAGCGTGCAAAATGGGCCATTAAATACGTGTGCTTATTATGTTAGGAAAATATTTTTACTTTGTACAGTTCGTTAGATACAGCAAAGAAACACAACAGTTAAAAATGTTTTCTTAATCGCACTAGATGTGTGGATAAGGCGTGTATGTATTTAGTAGCACTGTTAATTTAGTCATTATATTTCATTAGCAGACAATATAGCGAATGTTGTATCTTTTTTGTATGATTGTTGTTGCAGGAAGCGCAGTGTCTTATTTTCGTTTTTTCGTTTCATTTGCATATATAAGCGTCCATCACACAGCATCGAGATGATGGCATAAACAAGCCTTTATTTCGGGAAATTTACTGTCCGTTACGTTTTAATAAAATCGTCTCTGTGTGTGAAGAATTCAAGTCTAATTGTCATATTACATTTCGGCATATTTAAATGTGAAACGCGTCCATTCTTCTTGACAATAGATTTTTTCGCATCGCTTCATTCGAAACCACAAGTAACCCGAGATGGCCGATGACAAAACTTGTGATATTTAAATTGGTAAAACTTGTTACTAGAAATGGTTTTTTTATTCTACCGACCGGCAGTTTTCTATGGAGAAGAATCGTTTTGATGATGGACGACTGGTTGTTGGACAAAAACGGGTTTAAATGCATTGGTCATGCGTATTATGGGGCATTATGGGGCTCCCCAACAAGGTCCACATCAATGCATCTAATTAAGGCTCTCACAATTTGGTAACGAATCAATTTGTGTGCCGAAAAGAAGAGGAAAATAGACAAACCGACTTTAATTACGGAATATTACAAATAAAATTTGTGAAATTGCATTAAAATACCATCGGGTTTCGATTTGTATATACAAGATTCCTTTAAGCTTGTGCGATTGTTGTTTGTAAGTTGTCTTCAAAAGTAATATTTGCATGATAGTAGTTGATCGTTTGACAGTCTAAACTCTGACTTGTCTCGTAAACTTTCCTTCACACCGAATTCTAATAAGTCCCATGTAGATACCTTTCCTTTCCGTTTCTTGTCAAGGCTTTACGTTTTATTGTGCATTTACATTGCTCGTTTTTTTTTTGTTTTACGTATTTTATTACCATAAAATTCACGACTTATCGAGTGATTCAACATTGATCGTAAAACATTGCTTTCATACCAAATGTTATAATTAATTGATAAAAAATAAGTTTATTATGATTTTGCAATTATTCAATGTCAATATTGGAAAAGTTATTCTGTTGGGCTTTTTGATATTTAATTGCTTCAAACCTTAAAAACGCAAAAAAGGGAGTAGACTCGATTTTTATACATATATAAAAAGTCAAACTGTTGTCGGCATTTTGTGCAAATATTTTGCCTGCGAGTATGTAATTCGATATTTTTCCGAGATCAAAAAAGAATCGACTATTTGCCCGATTTACTCAAGCAGAAAATGAATAAATTTTGTATTTGTTTGCACCCTGTTTCCCAATCGTATATTTAAGCTATGATTATGAGAAGAAGAAAAAACATGATTAAACTGTAAACAATAATGAAAAGAGGAATTGGATTGAGAGGCGCGTGGAGGTGTGTGATGAGACATTTTGATTAGTTCATTAAATATTTGTGTCAACAGGCAACTGAATAATTATAGGCAAAAAAGTAACTGTATTTTAATTTTCAAAATAGAATGCTGAATGGCTACGGTTACAGGTTGCGGCCCTGATGTGCAAGTGGGCAAATTCACACCTGTCGTTTTGACCGCATCCGTTTCCGTTTCAGTTCAAATGTGCACTCCGTTTCACTTTATTAATGCTCGATAAAGCGTTCGATTCGTGTGTGTTTTCGTGGAAAAGATACGCGAAAAGTGCGAGCACGAGTATCGCATTATGGTCGCTGGAAAATGACAATCTTCCAAGAATTATCCGCAATTCGCGTCTAATTTACATTGCTAATGTGGATTGGAACAAACCGTATAATTAAGTAAATTATTTCACTATATTAAAACAATACTAATTGATACACTTATCGCTCAAGGTCCAAAAAAAATGACGACCGAACCTATAATTTCGCCGCAAATCTATTTTGTTATTGCTTTTGTTGCATAAATTTCTTGTTCAGACAGCATGACTTTTCGTTCGTGTAATTGGTTTTATCAAAAAGCTGAGAGAAAAAAAACACAGATTTTATGGAAAATTACGGCATTCTGGCGTTGTATGTACGTGCATTGCTCCTTTTGGCAATTTCATCCGATTCCAAGGAAATATAAACAAACACAGATCTGTAATTTATCTCAAATATTTGCGTATCTATAAAGAGAGTTGTTTGAATGTTTTTGCACATGTGTTATCTAATTGGGCAAACAATTACTGTATATTTTCCTTGCTGCCGTTTTTCCGACTTTTAACTATTTCCACCATCGCCCTTAGCCAATTTTCCCCCAAGACATATTGGAAAATATCTAAATAATGTAATTGGTTGCAAAATTTGTCCAAGATTTTATTTTATATGTGAAATTCAATAAAAGCGGTGCAGGTCCGTTTAGTGCCGCCACCACTCGATTGAATAATGAAACAGTCTCCGAGTGCATGGTGGGGTATTTTGTTTTTCCGAGTCAATCAGACACACAGAGTTGCTCGGTCCGCCGTTTCGTGTAGTTCGAAGCGGACTGCGTAAATTGTGCTCAGATTCGAATGCGTTTGTGTTGCGAAAAGTAAACAATTTCCGCGAAATAAAAATCGCAAATCTGATTGCGCCTAAATTTAATCTCAGATGAAAAGACAATTTTCTGGTGCGCATTTTTCACCCTCAGAAACGGACATTGTTCCACTTGATGACCGTGCGGACTTGTGTGTAGCCAAAAACTGCCCGACCTCCTATCAGTGAGCCAAAACGTCTTGTGTTTATTAATAAATATTGTATCGAAAAAGGGCATAAAAAAATATTTTGATCTCATCAGCTGGTAAGCTCGCGCATGTTTACCCCCACCGTAATACAGTACAGTGGGGAGTGGGGGCAACAGCTGAGCATAAGATACAAACTCAAAACATCAAGTTAACTTGTCAGTTGCGTTGCATCCTCGATAGTAGTGCGATATTTGCGTGGCTTGAAATATGCTAAGTATAGTCGAGTGCTGAATGCACTTGAGGACTTAGACAAATTTTCCGTTCTCTTTAAGACAAACCAAAACATCGAGAAACCGAATTCGGAATTGAACATAGTGAAATATTATTAAAACACGAGAGATTATAAGTTGTGTGCAGTGAGTGCTTAATTTTGGATATGGTGCCCCAACAAAATATGGATGCATCCAGATCAGAAACTCCAACTAGTAGTGGTGTACCATTATTTGGTTCCCAACTGGTCGATAAAAATTCATCGACACCCTACTCTGATGCTACTCAGGTAGGTCCATGTTGATCAATTTTTAACATACAAAAACACAATGTCTGTGTTGTGTGATCATTTCTGAGTGATAAAAGTGTGTTTAAATACGAATTTAATCGCCACCACTTGGATTATTACATTATCATAAAACACAGTTGCAGTGAGTCAAAAAACCGTAAACATTATAAATAGATTATGCGCTCGGTAATCAGAAAAAATAAATTTCGTGATAAAAATATCTCCAAGTGTGTCCATGAAATTTGATAGAAAACTCATCTCGACTTGAATGTTTGCTGGAACCGCAGATTTTCCGTTGCCATTTTTCGCCCCTTAAAAATTTAACACTGACAGATTTAGACGCGCATTTTTTGCGCTTTTTCAAATTCACAAACTCGCAATGGAAAAGGTGACAGCGATCAGCTGCTGGCAGGAGAGGTGTTTGGGCTTTTTCAAGGCTCACATGAGTCACATTGGAACAGATAGCTAATATATTTCACTTTATATCACTGTCATAGATAGAAAAGTTGGTAGAGCGAAAAAAATATTATACAATATTAGTAATTGTAGCCTTTAACTACTGCGGAACTGATAGTTAACCTTGAAATTATAAATTAAATTTATGCTTTTAATTACATGTAGAATTCTTCGGAGAAGTTAATTATGTGGCGTCCGTTTTTTGGAAAATGTGCCGTCAGCGATTTCTCCTCTGGCTTATCAAAAAATCGAAAGATGCGAGATGCAATTTTATGCGCTCCGCGCTCTTCTCTCTTTACACGCTAATTATCGTTTTAATTTATAGTCTATTAACGAACTTGTATATGTAACTAATTTATTATCACTGTTATTTCAACAGTGTTTGTTTAAGGATGCTCTTTTTATGGACACAATACTGAATATAGCAACCAGAACAGACTCGACGACAGTGAATTTTCTGTGCACGTGTTTAACAATCAATTAATTCTACTAAGACCTGAGTCTCCCGTAATTGTTTGTTTTGGAATTTACAAATGTACATACATTATCTCTCGTTTGCATAATTAAATAAACAAGACGGTTTTTTGCCACTCCAAGTGCATATAATACAAATGTACAATGGAAATTTCGATCACGTTATCATCATATAATGTCATATTTTTTTTCGAAACCAGTTCGTGCCACAACGAATCTCGATATCGTTTCTCTGTGTGTGTTTGTGTGCCTAATAGGACGTTAACGTTGCAATAATTTGAAAAAACGAGAATAATTGAAAAGAGCATAAACCTCCGCATAATATATATCTCATAATCCGCCTCTCATTTATCATCAGTATCATAATCTACATGTACTAAAACATGAAATATAAAATATCTAATAACCACACTTAAAGCATCGCTACAAGAACTGGTTTTCAGAATAAATCAAGTGTGCCTCGAGAAACAACGGCACGACTTTAACAACCAGCAGAGAGATATAAGGTAGATCGCAGCAGGTCATACGGTTCATGGACTACTACTAGATCTCTGTGTAAAAAGTGATGAGATTTTTTCCTCTCCGTTCATTTTACTACGTACAAATGAATAATAATAAATTACATGTACAACGAACAATGTTACAATTTTTTTCCATCTTCGTTAACTCGTCGCCCGTTCGGTTTCTTTTCCAACTTGTTGGACGGGCTGAGCGCTATTAAGACGTAAATACACAAATAAGGAGTTCTTGTTTCCCGAATGGAAATCATTACAAGGTTTAGGTATTTTAAGTAGTTAGTGAATTGTTTGACCTCCATGGAACACCATAGTATTCCTGATATCATTTATATATCTTTTCCTGTACAATAAAGGAAATACGTAGTTTCCACACATTTGTATACGTTAATAGTTTTCGGATTAGCTCGTTGCATATTTATCTTTTTTCGGAGGAGCCACCTTGAATAATAATCAGGCGTGCCATTTGCATTTTGATATCAACACATGAACTTGTGCACACACTCGATGTGAAAATTGAGTTTTATGGGTGCTGGCGCGGCGATTTTTGTGTATTCAAGAAGATCGCACCGCCAGCACTGATGCTAACCTTGTTCGAAATTATCTCAAAGTCATAAGCGCGCATTTTTATGTGTGTACTTAATACGTTGGGGACATTAAAAGATTATAATTTGGAAAATATGTAGACAAACTGCAAATCGATACACAATTTACAATAGATTAGGGTTGGATGGTTGGGGATAGCGGCGCTAGATAATCAACACAGCCTGCAGCAGGACTCTCTCTCTCGGTGGAACGCATTACCGGCCATTTTAATTACCCTAACGACTGGACTAACAGCTTCCTTTAATCCGATTAAACGGGAACGGTATAAGTGTTATCATTCATGGACCTTATCGGGGGCGGTCCGAAATACACGAACATTACGAAAAGTGTTGCACTTTCAATTTTCTTATTCGCAATATCTAGGTAATATTTCACGCAATTCAAATCCATAATTAGAGGTTTTGAATAATTGCATATTGTGCATGTATATCCAACTATATATAATATTTAATAATTTAATATTAGGTAGACCAGCGGTGCGTGTTAAATCGGAATAATTATCAAACTGGGCCAAGGTACGTTAGCAAAGCTCATCATTGTTCAATTTAATTAAAGCATTTCACAATTCCTAACTATTAAAGCAAATTAATACATTAGATGGCAATAATGTGGTATAATTCATGAATCAGTGCCTTTTATGCCATGAATTTGTTAGTGTTTGGATTATTAGATTTAATTTGGACTTTTTTTGGAAAAAAGTGGTCGAGAGGTGGAAAAACATGCAAACTCATCGAGGATAGTGCGTGAGATAAATCGCAATAAGAAGTGCGTGTCCAGTGTGACAGCAGTCGCAAAACGTGTTCCGCATTGAAAAGCTCCTAAGCAGCACTTTTCGTTTATTTGGTTTTCGAGTGCAGTTTTGTTGTTGGGGGCGTATAGGTCGAGGCCGAAAGTAGAACTAGTCCGATTAAAAGTGTTAATAGAATTTCATAATGTCGAGTAGAGATAATGTGATCATTGCAAGGTCACAGTCACACTGCGAACAATTGTTATCCTTGTGACACGGCGGGGAAAGCTTCCCCGTTGTGTACCGAATGGCATTTACAATGTTTTCGATGGCACTGTGTGTTGTTTTCATGACAAAAGTTTTTAATAATGTTGTGTGGCCAAATAACGAATCGAGTCAGCGGATGCTGTTTTGTTCGTCTAATAAAGAATCTCACATTTAATTGATTTAGTTTTGTGTAAAAAGAGAAGAAGCGCCCCGAGTGAAGCGCTAATAGCAAGTGCTTTATCTGAGCTTGTTGTGTTAGTGGTCAGCAGTGACACGGGCGTACTCTCTAAGTAATGCTGTAAATTCATTAAACGAATTTCGTGTAATGGGACACACAGTGTATTTGGATAAAGTTTTAAAAAGGTTTCTAATGGAATATTAAATTTAATTTATTAAAAGTTCCAAAACATTTTAATTGGATTTTATGCGGAAAGGTTATGGGGGAGAGCGAATCGACGTGTTCGTTTTTTCTGTGTGTTGCGCCCCTTAAAGCACATCAATTTTTCCACGTCCAAATCGAATATTTCACTAGGCAAATAGACGCACGCACTCCGTTTCTCTGTGTTGTGCATCTTATCTGGTTTCGAGTGAATTCACTTTCGAAGTGAGTTGCGTGTACCACAAGGACCATAAAAACACTTTTTGGTGTGATAAGTAAATGGTATCACATGAATTCATAGCGACTTCTCTCTCTAGCTCGCTGTGTGTTTGTTCATGGAAAAGCTATAAAGTTTATATTATTTTCAATTTGAATGGCAGTCGGTTTGCCGAACTGTTAATGATTCTATTAAAATTAACTTTACTCGTAGGCTACTTATCGCCAAACATAAAACACATTTTCATAACAATTGTATTGAAATCGTTTAATATGCATAACATGTTTGTTGCACAATTTCATATACCAGTTCGAAATATGTAGGTAAAGTAGTCTCAACGATATTTCTGATATTGTACTCGTGTTTTTTCTCTCGCTGTGTTGTTGCTGCTGCTGTTTTTTAACATAAAACTATCACGTATATACCATCGAATCCTTGGATGTTGGGAGAACGTGAGGACATAGTTGATTTGCATTAATTTCCGGACTTGCGCGCAATATTAAGGATTGGCTGTGAAAGGACACCAGCCTTATTTAGGCAGTATTGTTCGGTGTCCTTGCTCTGTACTTTGATAAATAGTCTTGCAGAGAGATTGTCTGACTCTGTTGTTAGGTGTGCAATCACGATCCGCGCGACTCACTGCAACACTGTACGTTTTTGCTCGATTTTGCGATGACTAACGATCCAATGTTCTTCCTTTTCAGACTAAAAAGAACAACCCGAACCACATAAAGCGACCTATGAACGCGTTCATGGTGTGGTCGCAAATCGAACGCAGAAAAATCTGCGAACATTCGCCCGATATGCACAATGCAGAGATCTCCAAGAAATTGGGCAAACGTTGGAAATTGTTGAACGACGAAGAGCGTCAACCGTTCATTGAAGAGGCGGAACGTCTTCGTCAGTTGCACCAGAAAGAGTATCCTGATTATAAATACCGTCCGAGAAAGAAGACCACCAAACCTGCCCCCAAAAATACATCCAACAAGAAGACGAAAAAAAGTGTTAAAGTGCACAAAAACGACACAAATAACAATACATCGATGAACAAGGAGACTTCTTCGTACGGTCGACGTACGACGGTGATACCGGAAAGGGTAAACCTCAAAGTCAGATTCACAACAAGAACGGCGCTCGCCGAACAGCTCGATGTGCCGGAACCGTGTGCACCAACGGCCACACTGCCATCGATAAGCTTCTTGGCCAAGGTGCCGAGTCCATCGTGCGATACACCAGACTCACCGGAGAGTGCCACCATTTACGATGACTCTTTTGGCACTCTACCCAACTGTTTGGTGAAAGAGGAACCAGAAGATCGGCTCAGTCAGGTGGCAAATGCGGCCGATTTCTCCGATTTGGACAACATCGATCTGTACCCGATGGAAGACATCAATTTGGAGGTGTTGGCGGACATGGATAGTTTCGATAATGCCTCCAACAGTTCTGGATCGCATTTGGACTTTGCCTGTCCCAGTATTCCGATCTTCTCGTCATTGGAACCACATTGGGAAGAGGAATACATGATGTATAATAATAATAGAGATTTAAGACTGTCGGAGTAAACATACAGTTGAATGTGAAGACGGCACGGTATATCAAAATAACATCGGAAAAATGGATAATATGAAAAAAAACATGTAATAATTGCATGGTGCAGTCGTAAATTGTGGTTACAGTGAACAATTCTGAAAAAAATATATAAGTGGGCTCAAGTTTTTTTTAACAGACTGCATCGAGTTTACCTTTGTAATTAATTAACATTATTTAACCCCTTTATTACTGATCTCATTACGTTTTTATTAATAATTTTTTAATTTATCATAAATATAAAAATAATGAATAGCGCAGTCACTTATGTTGTCACCAAAACTCTTTGTTTTTATTTTGTTCAAGATACAACCAGTTGTTAGTGCCTAGCTCAGTATATAAATAAGAAAATAAGTCGAGTACCGTCTCTTTGGAATATAGGATTGTGGATGCGCTGGACGGTTTTCGGACAATTATATAGATTTCGAAACATTTAAAACAATCCGTTGTCGGGCGGACGGGGTGCATTTCTGCCCTCCTGCTCTAAAAGCGACAATGGAACACAAAATCAGGCTGTGATTCATCTGTTTGATGACCAATATTTAGTTGTCAAAAAAGTCCTTATGTAGTCGTTAAAAATACACAGTTTTTCTGCCGCTGCTTACTCATCTCAGTCCGGGTGCATTTAAACGCGACGGCAAACAGCTGATTGTTTCGTTTTACTGCCAATCGCGGACTTCACGTTTCACGCACACACACACGTTCATTATATATTATTGTCCCGTTTGTTTGTCTTTTTCATACGTATAATTGTCATTGTGGACGACACTTGGATCAAGAATCGAATTATTCGGTTGCTTATTACGTTTTTCTAATTGTACTATAATTGCGCACGTTATTGGAAATTGGACAAGAAAACAAATTGTGAAATTCAAAGGCATTCAATTCGTTCGTCCAGAATTGTACTTAATGAACTTTGTGAAAAAAAAACCCATAAATATATGAGAAATACAATGAGGAAAAGGATGTACTGTACAGCTGTAAGTTTTAAGTGAGCACTGTGGGTTGTTAGAAATAGGAATCGATATTATAAACGTAAGATTTCCTGTAGGCTAGGATTGTTTGTGCTACTGTCAATGACTCGGGCATTCAATTTAATATGACTTCATTCTGCACAAAATCTCCTTTGTATATAAAAAAAGAAGAGAAAACGAAAATGTCTTGGCTCGTTTTTCATTTACCGCACCCCCTCTACGACCCCCCTTTTGGTCTCTGTCCATCCAGTTGATTTCTCCAAAAATCAATTCGACTTGAAAATACTATAATATATTTAATGAATTTTTAAAAGTCAAAGCACAAAAAAATAAAAATATTCAAAGTTTATTATAAATTATTAAATGATAAAAAAAATAAGAAAAAAATATATAAATTGCAGAATAATAGCGTATAACGTTTTTTGAAATTTACAACTAGAGTAGCGAGCGATATCGATATTCTTATAATAAAATATGATATTGAGCGCTGCATGTCAGCGTTGTCCTACGTGTGCTTTCAATGTACTAGATTAACTTTATAATAATATTAAAGTTAGATCGGACTGTCCGTATATTTAAGAGTTTTCGAATTTTAAAATTTTATGAGGCCTGGTACAGTATGAAAAAAATTTTGTAGAGATTAATAACATATTCGGTGTATTTTTGTACCCAAATAATAATTGTTTAGGCTGACGTTGATGCAGAGTTGACCAAGACATGCCGCTGACTGACTTAGATGTAGGACTTTAAGTTAAACTGTACTGTGCTTATCAGTCGATAATAAAAACGTTCGATTTTTACGTTTTCAATACGTTTGTTTGGTTCGACTGTCGTCTTGGTCCGAAACTGGCGATTTAGAAACATAAAAAAACTACAGCTCTGCAATAACGTTACGCTGTTTTGTAAATAAATTGTATAAATTTGCTCATGTAAAGATTGTTTTTGTTATATTGTACTGTTTATGCAATCATTTTTGAATTATTGCAATAAAAATCATATATATGTAACTAATTATTACCAAACGACGGACGGGTGAGGCTGTGATGGGCCCGGGGCGGATTCTGTGCTCGTTTTGGACATTTTCGAATTTTTCATATTTTTTTATGGAGAATGTTGAGAACGTCCACACCATCCCGGCTTCTAGCCGCCCCACTCTGTTCGTCTGGTATTTATTACATTTGTAAAATACGTTATTTTGTCGCATTGTTGACCTTTTTATTCTGGCGAACGATCTATAAGAAAAGAGATTACAAAGTTAGCAATATTTTTGCATAATACCTTAATGTATCATAAAAGAAACCCTCCCCCTTTGCATTTGTAAATCCCCCCATGTATTATATTCATATACTATATTAAAGTTATTATAGTGTGTAAATTTTGTATTGTAGTTGCTGTTAAATATATTATTATATGGCCAATAAACTACAAATTTTTTTCAATTTATTTTCGCATTTCTAAATGTGTTTCTTAGACCCAACTTGTGTACGAGTGCGAAATACAAATAAAGAACCAACTACTGAATGTTGCAAGTAAAATTAATTGCTAGTGCACAAGGTAAGTAAAAGAAAAACCAACTACATTTCAGCATGGTAAAAGCTTAAAACTAATAATAATTAACAGCAAGACCGTTACAAATATAACGTTTTCAGTGGGGGGATAAGGATAATATATTAGTTTTTTGTTTACGTTGTTTTTATGCCTTTAGTGAAAAGTTTTTATACTTTGTGTAAATCGATTAGTTAATTAATTTGGGATATAAACGCAGCGAATTTTTTGCTCTTCGGGCCCATTGCCTCGTAACTTATTACCGACCAGCAACTGAACATGAAATATGGAATAGTTTCTATTTTTCCTACAAAATATATTATCTGTGTTTATTATTTGTTTGTTGGCTGTGCACTCAACAACAATAAAGAGCAAAGCAAAAAAAAAATTAGATGTTGAGGTCTGATTGTTCGGTCGAGAGACGATTTGGGAAAATTTTCGTTCCGAACTTGGAATTTTCTACGCATTGCCGTAACAACGACAATGATTAATTGTTCGTACACGATTTGTGATGGTATGTAGAATGAAAATGGAAATGTTAATTGGAAAATAGGAATTTCTTAATTCAATTACACGGTGCGTCCGCCTTTTTTCTCTCTTTCTCGCGCGAAACATCGTACAATTTTACCAATTAGAATAAATTAGACTTTAAACCGCAACATTTTGTACAAGCTATTTAACTTGTAAAAATAAAATTAAAATCACAGTTCATTCAACCCGAAAGCCTACCATTTGTTCTTATCAAGTAATTCGCTAATACGCAGTTTTAAATCTTGTTTGTACACATTATATGTGTGGAGAGTTGTGCGTTTTTGCGTTTCCCTCGTCGTTTCGGAATTCTAATAGGGTTGCCGTCCGTCTCCGCACACAATTGTTATGTGTATGTGTGCAGATTAGAATTGACTTTTATCATTTGCAATCGAAAACAAACAAGCCTCAATAGTCCATAGTTAGTCGGCCGTGTGTATGCAATAAAAATAGGAGGAAACAAACAAAAATACGATTATAAACGGAATGGAAGAAACGATAAAGCCGATATTTTTATGCGCGTAAAAAGTACATTTAATTGTCTATAAAATGAGTTTAGACTATCAAAGTTTTATATAGTTAACTATAAAGGCATGTATTTATTATTAAAAGTCTGAACTGGAGGCTTGGCGGGAAGGGTGCCTCATTAAATATTTCAATTTTCGCAGAAAGTCGTTACGTGTTGTCATAAAACAAGAAGACCGTGGTGACGAGGAGCAGTTATCGTCAAAGTTAGCTTACTAGGGCCCCGTATTTAGTAGCTCTAAAACAACAAACAGTAAAATAGAAGGCCCTATTAAGATTACACTTTATAATCTACGTGTACCAACGTTATTATTTCAGCATTTCGAGGGGACGGTTTTAATTTCGAGAAACGCTATTTGAGGAAATTAAATTTGACACACAAATAGCAATATTGTTCATAACGAAAGCAGTAGTTATCGTGTTATTACTGTAACACAAACCACAAAACATAATCCAGCACAAGAGATAAAGTGTTTAAATTCTCTATGAATTATATTCACGCAACGAGTACCTACACGAGTACACATTACAACGACGGAGGGCGAAACGGTTACAATAAAACACTTTTTTTACTTGCAAATGATTATGTTATTATTATCACTAGCACGTCTTAAAATTGTATCATAAAAGCGTTTATTTCGCGTACGTGTCACCCCCACACGTAACACATAACCACACTTTTGCACGCCTCTTTCTCACCCACCGTGCCGCGCTTCACCCCTCAATCTCTTTTACAATATACACACGCATATTTGGGAATTGTGTGAAAAATTAAAACTTTCCTTTGGTGCGCAGATGTGTTCGTACGATCACATAAGAAAATAAATAATTCAAGACTTGTGCATATGTGTTGCCATTTCCATATAGAGTAATATTTATGCCAGACTTAGCACGCGTACTGTTCTTCGGCACGCATCTGCTAGTCGATCACCTAAACCTCCAAACCCGTCGCAAGTTTTCTCATTAATTCGCGCAAAAGCGCGCACAAATGAAATCCTACATTAATGAACAACTCCCAATGAGTGTGTTTGATGCATATTTTAGAATTAATCTCGAGTGCACCGGGACGACCTGTTGTACATTCATAAAATTTTCACAACACTTGCATTTCGGGCACACAGTCAGTTGGTAATTCGCTCTAACGGCATTCTTCACACATTAGTCGCATGGAAATGAGGGGGTGCAGATAGGCGGAAGTGTTGGGGAGTTGTTGCCACTGCACGCAATCCCATGTCCGACAAATTTCTATCTGTATCGGGTTAATAAATTAATATTAAATAAAAGTGGGCCCCTTTCGATATTTGTGTGTGTTTGAGAGCGTGTAAAGGAAATGCGATGCACACACATTTGTTACAGCACGCAACCGATTCACCATTAAATAAACTAACCATTTTAAGTGCATAATAGTATATGGTGCTGCGCCCCCAAACCTCCCAGCACATGCACTCCGCTAGTGTGTTGTTCTTGAAAGTTTCCCATTTTCCATGCCAAAGTTGGCAAAAACATCAGCTACTCACTGCGATTTGATTAACACGTCCAACAGTGTATACTGTTACGGAAATTGGTGTTGTGTGGACTGCTCTAGGAATTATTAAATAAGAAACTTTTCCAGAATGGACTCGTAAATATATGGGAGCTGATGGCGAACTTTTCTGATTTATACTGCGCTTTTTCCTTCCCCCCTCGCTGCTATTTTTCGGGTGGGTAATTAATAATAATTAATTATCGAGTCGGTTAATCCGTTTACGAGTCACTTGTAATTACAGCAATTTTTTCTAATGCTGTTTAATAGCACTGAAAATCTGGGTGGGTGTGTGAATATCCGTTTCGAACTGGTTTAATTATTAATAATGCCCGCTTGTTTATGTATGGAGGAGAAAAAGCAGCAGCGCTGCTGGCACACACTGTATATCCATATATTAATAAATTGTTTCCCTAAAATCCTTATACATATCGCAAAGGGGGGCATCGGCGGTTTTTCTACACACGCTCGGTTAACCCCACATACATACACAACCCAAAGTCACTTAGTTGTATACTCGTGTGATTTATTTGCATTAATTACTAAATGAGTCCTAAGTGGCATCAGATGACTGGCAAACAAACGACATTTTATATGAATCCAGCGCTGCGTGACCATTCTTCCACTATTCGAGAAATGGTTTCCTCCGTTTCAATAAACTAAACTTTTTATTGTACTTTTTTTCGCTGGTAACGCACTCCTGCGTGACCCGATGTCTCTGGAGGATGGCCTCTCCACTTCCAGCAATAAATATAATGCGTTCTATCGATCAGGCTACTGTTTGATGGTGATTGTTGCTAAATAATTTGTCCTTTTTCCATCTGATACTTGTTTATAAAGATTTCTAACGATTTATTCGATCGATGCATTGCTAAAATTCATTTTGCACTGTACGAAAGTTTGCCAAACAAATAATTACCTCTATGCGAATAGTGAAGAACCGAAAAGTACAATTCCCGTCCAATGAAACTTTTATGAAACATAACGATTATTTTATATTGCACGATAATCTAAAGAGTGTATATAAAAGTTTAAAATTTATTCGTTTTCTAAGTGATTCAGCGAAAATTCTATTCTAATACCCGGAATTGACGATAGAAGTTTGATGGCAAACTGGTATATTTTATTGTTAAATGAGTGAGCTTGAATAATATATTCAGTCCGGACAGGACGGTGGCTCTAGAGCAACAATTTATTATCATTACACTATCGTCGTGTTTGTAAAGAAATTTCCTATTGAATTTTTCATAATCGCACACGACATATTTGTACATGAAGAAGTTGGCTGGTGAAAGAGGAGGCGGAGGGGTGGTGATTCGGATTTAGGTGTGCGGGAAGGGGTGGCCTCTCTGTACACAAACTAAAAATACATTTATTTATAATATCGGAATGAAACCGGAACGAGTTTAGCCTGAAGGCAGGGGTTGGGGTTCGAACAAATGCTAGCGGCTGCGTGTTTCCGGTTTACACCCGCTGGCGGAAGTGCAGTGGTTTGTGTTTACATACTTATGCAGCATATGCAAATGTCTGCCCATTAAAAATGTAACGTTGTGCTAGGTTATGGGTGGCCGTTGATAGACGAACTGCTGCTAGCTTGACATACTGCTGTACGGACGTACTGATAACGTTCGTAATCGCTTCGTGCAAATAAAACCACCCAGACCCGCTCTACCCCTGTTTAGAAGAGCGTTTTTCATCGGGCAATTTGCTTGGACCGAATGAATTTTGCTGTCTGAGACCTTTCGGAACTGTTTAGTATGTTGGTGTGGCGGCACGACTTCTTTCTATGTTTCTATTTAACTGGTTAGAAAAGTTTCGCTGTTAAACTTTTATTAAAAATCATTGATTCTTAAGAGCGAACAAGATTTATTTTCGTTGTCTTAGAAACAACCTAGACCGGTCCTGACTAGAATGAAATTAACACTGGTTTACGGGGGGTGGTGAATGTATGTTGTAGCTTAACAATATTTTTATGTTTTTGAAAGGGTTGGGGGAGGTTATTTGATAAACAGAAATGTATGTATATGTGTGATAGTTTTTGAGAAGGAATAATAAAACTGAAATTCAGACACGAAATGTTACTTGAAAGTTTATCGTAGACACGTTTTTATTAATTTCAGTGGAATAATAAAAGGAAATTAAATGTTTTTGTCGAATCGAGAATAGAATAAATTTGGATAAAGTATATTCGAGATTATATGGTGGAGATAAACGTGAAATAGTACTTCTTTAATTTCCTGTGAAATGTATTATTACAATTATTCAAAACTAATTATAGAATCGTTCTCGTATACTTAAGTTGTAAACATGTTTTATATAATATGTATAGAAAATGAAGCGGAGAAAAGTTGATGTGGAAATAGAACAGAGTGGAATAGTTGATTTGGTGGAAGAGTATTAGGCATGGTTAAAAAATCGTGTAATTAATGAAGATGATGATCTCGGCCATGCAAAAGGAAAATAAAAATTGACGTAAATTTATAGAAAATGTTGAATACCGTTTTACGAAATGAAAATTAATGTATACACATATTGCCCATAATGTTTATGAACACATCAGCAGATGTTCCATTGCACTTTGCATTCCCCAAGGTCGATAAGACGAAATTAGATGTGAGTTTTAGGCTTTTTTCCCTAACTTTGGCTCGTGATCCAAGGATTCGAAACAGCAACACACACATACAACATTAAGCCAAACATAACGAATTTATTTCGACTCAATTAAAATATTTTCACTGACATTCTCGATTTATGCTCTTATATTAAAATCATAATAAAGCGATAAAGTCGTTTGGAAGTGAACCAAATCGATAATCGCCTTCAATCGATCGAAAACACTCAATAAATCTCATATTGCACCGCGATTACAAAGTGAAATATTTTAATTACATAATAAACACGGGCATTATTTGTTTCCAACATTTTCTCAACTCGCTCTAAATTTAATTAGAGAGTAGCGTGGAAATGGAAGGTTTTCACTGAAAAGTTAAACTAATAGCAGTTTCCGTTTCGTAAACTTTCCATGGAAGCACTACATATCGATCCATTGTGTGTATATATTTTACTATTCATCATTTGGCTTCACTTAAACAGCTCCTCTCCCTTCGGCTCCACACGTTCGCGATCCATTCAATTTGGATCCAAGGAGGAAGGTCAATGGGAATTTTCGCTTTATTACTTAATTGTGTAAATAAACAATATTATAGATGATAAATCGCACATAGTCCACACGACTAGCATTATTATTTATGAAGTTTGCATTATTACTGTAAATAGTAATTGCTTTCAACGATATTACCACTGACCTGCGAGTATTCATTTTATTGTTTCGAGAGAATATCGTAAACGTTCCACATGCACCATATTTGCAGCGAAAAACCATCGTTCGCTTAATTTACAGTGATTTATAGTTCAAGTCATTATAGCATCAAACTAATTTCCAACTCTAGCGAAAATGGTCAAAAGTCAAAATATTTTCTGCAAACAACTCCCACTTTGACTAAATGAAAACACATTTTCCTGCATTCTTTTATGTTTCATTCTTGCACTTAAAGTGTTAAAGACCAGGAAATGATTATGAACTTTATTACTTTCGACAAACTATATATGAAAATCGCCTCGATTTTTAATTATCTCGCACCGCAATTTCAATTGTGCAAAACGCCCAATCTGACCTCACAGAGCCTGGCCATCTTCCGTGTTGTCGACGATTGCTTTCCTAACATCTCTGAGCAAATAGTAATTTAACGCCGTTGGAATAGCGTGAGTGCAGCCTGACCTAGGCTAACCTCCGAGGCGGCGGGTGGATTGTAGATCAAGACCACAATGGAAAAAACATCGCACGTCAATGTGACAGCACTTCAACGTTGGACGATGGACCGCTATTGGCTCGGAGGGCAATGAAACAATTCCAACACACACAGATCAATTTACACGATTTGCATTTAACGAGAATCGTGCGAAAAATGCACACACTTTTTTACACTCGAAAATCGATCGAACAATTTCAATTCGCCTGATTATGATCGAATTGATGTTTGAGGTGATGAGGTTCAGGAAAAATTGCATAATGATCAAATAAGACGAGAGAGAGAATAAGCAAATTAGGCGAATGTAATAGTTGTGCAAATTTCTGTATACGAATACGCGAAAAGGGGCAATAAAATTGACATTTCGCAACAGACACACACTGGCTGGGTACATATATTTTCCATTATTTATACATAGAAAGAGAAAAGAGAAAATGAAATTGGCTCCCAAGGTATTTTAAGTAATCGTATTGGGCTATCGTTTGCGAAAAGGCAATAAAATTGTCGTGTCATGAAACTGTTATAGAAACAAACACGAATAAGGTGATGGAAATAAAACAAGCAATTGGTGGCGTGTGATCAAATGTTTAAAGTCATGATCTTACACGCATTTAAAATTGTTTGATTAGCTGCAATGAAATTGGGAATTGGATGCCAAAACGGGCCGGGGAATTGTTCAAACTTGTCGTTCTTCGTCTGATAAGCACATTGTACGAATATGATATTCCAGCTGGCAGTAAATGTTGAATAATCGTTTTATTTAAATTAGGTTAATTGCGAAATGAACACATCTGCGATGACTAAGCGCTGGATTTTTTTCTATTCAAAGCCACTTGACTTTTACCGAATAGAATTTTTGTTAAATGGTCTAATTTCCATAAGCGTCTAGCACAAGACCGGATGGCTTAAGCTGATTGATTCCTGCAGAGAGAATGCATAATACACAGAAAGAGCCATTGATGCACTGGAATGGAAATAAGGTGCCCGTATCATGATATATTTGGAGAGTCGAATGGGAAAAAGGGAAAAGTACATAATTGAATTAGTTTGTTTACATGCTAAACTATAAAATTTCCATATGCAGAATATGGACGGGAAAGACAGACACACCAAATATATATAAAACATATGTATGTGTATACTATGGAAATATTGATAGAATAATCTCATCTATTTTACCAATATTACCAAATTCCAATTTCAAACGCTATCTCTTTTGACATACAGAATATGCATAAAAGATTGCGTTAGAGTAATATTATTTACCGATAGACTGAGAACTTCCAAAAGAATGTATTCTCTTCCAGTAAATCTTTTTTATTTCCCTTCATAAAATTTATATGTTCTTCTGTAGTAGGTGAGCTCGCTCTTAATAACATTATATATTTTTTTAAAAAAAACCTCTTGCATTTAATCAAAAAACTATACAATCACAAATCGCTTTTTTATTTTATCTAATCATCCAAAATGACACAGATCTACATATCATTCTTCCTGTTCGGGCCTTAATCCTCCTATACGGGCCCCACCTTCTATTATTGTACGATTAAATGCTGTTATCATTAATTGCCCCATATTTTTCCACAATTTCGAAATAAATAAATATATGCGTGTGAAAATACATTTTCCAATCTATGTACATAGGTGGACATTTTAATTCGATAATAATGCATTCAATGTCCTTTTATCACCGCAACAGTAAACAATTCCGATTATTTCGTAACATCCAGTTCACATTTAATCCACTTATTAACCGATTCTAGAGCAAATCCCCATTAATGAGGCGCTTTTTTACCAAATCTAATCAAGTGAAATGCGAAGGTAACAAACCGATATTCAGGACACATTTTGCAATTGCGATCCATTTTCCAGTGAATTGCGTCCAAACGAGAGTCAGCCAGCATCGTCTTTCTTTCTCTTCATTCCTCTATCTTAACTGACTTGTGTACATGTAGGTGGGTAGTTGGTAAAAGATTAAATAAAGGGTACGTCTGCCTGGGTATAGTGCATATACACCGAGACTTAATATTCTGAGAACGGCCGGTGAACCGAGGACCTTGGCATCAAGTCACGCTGCGCCAGCCGCAACCGTCGCGACCGCGGTCTCTCCAACGCCATGGATTTATAACGTCCCGTGTCCTCTCCTCGATCCGGCCATGTATTAACTCTTTACTGCCATGTCCCAGTGCTTTACATGTTCCATCAAGTCGGCTGCGTGTCAGCCCACGGCTCGAACGTTTCCATTTTTCCGCAATCGCCTCTCACATGCACTTAAGTACTGCTCGTTTAATATGTGACTAGGAGCAATTAAAACAACGGTTAAAACTAATAAATGCACGTACATAACGTACAATTAAACGATAAATATTGTTTATTGTTTGTAATACTGTTTGTAAAATGCAATTTTTACGTTTGGCTCTTTCGACGAATTTTCCTCCAAGGTCGTGTCTGAGTCCCTTATCTTATCATATGATATTCGGTTGCGACAAATAGTCTAGATATCTCTATGGGCGAATGACGCGTGCCATTTGCGAATCATCACTTAATTCGAGAAATTTGTAAACATATTTACGATTGCAAGGAGACAGAGTCCATCAGGACAATTAATATGATAATAAGGATGCGTGCCAGTCAAATGTATACATGCATTTCAACACGGAAATGACAAACAGAGAAAAGAGAGCGTTGGAGGATTGTAAAATAAGTAAATATTGTCCATATCACACCATAAATACGTAACTAATATGGTCACGTTTTCTTTTAATCCAATCTTCTAGTTTTAAATCAATATGTAAATAAAAAAATCTAAAATTGAGCATACATAATGTATATGTGTACGGTCGATGGCCTCGTCTATTTTACGATTAATGGTAAATAAACATCCAATAATGATGCAATATGTTGTATATTCTTGATATGTACTAATTGTTTTTTAATGGGATACTAGATATTGGTAATGCTGTTTAATTAGAAATGGAAAGGAACTGGTGTGGTTCGGAAAAAAAATCAGTAGGTATAGAAAAATAAGTAAATAGCCAACGAAAATGGCATCAATTTTTCATTCATTTTGGTCGAGTGGCCGAAATTGGACAAATGTCCACCGACTTGCAAAAGAATATGTTGACATTTTATTTACATTTGTTTGCTTTTCCAAAACCGCAAGCAAAAAACGTGAGTAATCGACTTAGTCGGAATGTGTTATCGTTAAATTGACAAATTATAATGGTCTAAGAGTATTTCCTTGAATTTATGTCGTGCAATAAAAGCGATATCGAATATTGACTCTCTCTGAACGAAGAAATGTGTGTGCGCGCTTGTAATTCCGATGCACTTTTTAAAAAATGAATTATCAAAAATTTATGTAGTCTTTTAGCATTTTAACACAATTGATATATTATGTACATCTCGGATCGGATATTTGAAAAGCGGCCTTTTTCTCCAAACGAAAACCAACTTAGCATACAATTCCCATTTATAAAGTGTATCCATTACGTTTTATATAAAAATAGACATCACATTTTGAGAGTTTTTCCTACCAAATCAATTTGTTTAATTCTTATTAATGGTTCACGTGATTGATGGTCGGGATTGTAGAATGAATATAAATTCTTGTAAAAACGGCCAAATATTTAAGTGAATGATTTTCTGAATTATCAGGAGAGATCCCCGATATAGAATCATTTATTAAGAAAAAAAAACGCCGATCTCAGAGTGAAATATTGTACAGGCCCCCGTTTTTTAACTCTCCCTCATCCCCCTTGGATTCCATCCGCCACTTGAAGAATATGTAAAGCATCACTTGGGGAATTATTTATCTCGACAATCGCTCAAAAAACCACTAAATCTCATACTCGATGCCTTAGAAGAAAGACGAAGTAAAAGAATCGTGTTTCGCACGTCGATTGCACTTAATTCGCCACTGCGTGGGCACATAAACGGCATTTTTCGAGTGAGATGCACTCGGTGGATTGCTGCACGATGTCAATGTTCGAATTAATTAGAAAAATTATTTTCGTGCGACCTTTGGCAACATGCGAACACTGCAAGGGTCACGGACACAAAGCTCCCAAAAGCGAATCCTCCAAAGTCATTGATTGAAAATAAATCAGTGTGGGCAATTAAAATTTGCGATAAAAAGCTACCATCAATTATATAACGTTGCGATTTGTGCGCGTTTTTTGCCCTCACAATCAAAACTCATTTCTAAAGAGAGACGAAGCAGAGAACTTGTATATACACATAAGTAGGAGATTTACAAGTTGTGATTCTGTTTCGCATTTATCTCTTATTAAACTGTATGTGCATGTGTGTGCATATTGCAGCATTCGTGTTGCAGAGTTTCGTTAAAAAGGAAATCTCAATAATGCTTTCCCGCCTCGTATAAACAGTCTCATGGCCAACGTTGCAGCGAGTGTTTTGACTTATTGAATGCAATCATATCTCTCTGTCTGCCTCACTATATGCTAAAGGTGAGCACTTAATGTTTATGTGTTTTGGCTTTTTAATATGCAGTCACTGAACTGACTCGCTACTTTCGCAATCATACATGACATTGAAGCATCAATAAAATCGTAAAAATAAACATAATTACGTTAAGGTCTGTACATACACTTTGCGGGCTGTGGCAGTTTGTGCCGGTAATGGATGATGGTGTGTTTTCTATTGTAATTACAACAAAATGATGCAAGAACCCATTTTTGAAAGCGTATTACATTACTTTATTACACTAGCTATCTAATTACATTGGAGCGATGCAAGAAAATCACAATTATTCCAAACTAATTACCGATGGTAAATAGAGACGCGTTTTTTCGCGCATCGATTTTTCTCCGGCTTCTTTTTCCGATTCTATTACCGTTTTATGTACCTACCAACAGGGCATAATTAAATAATCATAGTACCGAGTATTAGCATAAAAATAAGAGAAATCTACATATGTAAATTGCGTTACATATGATTTCTACGCCTGTAATTACAACTGTAGTAGTGATGATGTGCTCAAATAAAATATGTAAATAAATTAAATGTGTAATAAATGGAAAAATGTGGTGGGGCACTTTGTTTTCGTTGGAAATTGCGCAATTTTCTGGTGAAAATCGCGGCCCAATCGGTTACTAAAAGTATGTCGTCGGAGATGTGGACAAACACACGGCCGTTTACACAAGAATAATGTAAAGAAAACACTTTCGTCATAGGAAAAAATCGCATTTGCATACGGTGACCTTAAGTTGGACTGCATTAAAAGTGCCATGTGAATTTTGTGTGGCGCTAAGAGTTGAGAATATCAACGATTATGTTTCTGTTTACCTTCATACATATTCATAGTTAATAAATTTCAATAAAACAGTTATTAGCGATATTGCAATAAAATATTTAAATTTTTTTTTCTTACGTCTAATTAACTGTGCTGTAAACTAGGCACACACATAAATAATGTTCGAATTTCACACCATAAAAAGTGAATGATGATTACGTTATTTCGGGGTCCATATTTTATTACTAATTTCGATACTTTGGTTGTTAACTATTTTGAAAAGTTTTATAACTGGAGCAAAACAAAAAGAGATTTTGCGTTATAAGAAATTCAAAGTTATTTTTAACTTTTATTGTAGTGTTTTGTTTATCTAAATTGTGAGGAGGAATAAGAAAATTCTTATCTGACAATTAAGATATGCCGTAAACGTGAACATTACATTAGATGATTTGGAGGATCTGACGTCACATCCTATTAAACTGGCTCTCTGGACATTAGGTTAATGTTTTTGAGGAACGGTACCGCAATAATGAATTGAAAAAGGCGAGAATCGCGTAAAACCTTGGATTATGGGATAATAATGAATGTGCGATGTGACGATAATTGCGATTTGGTGTCCTTTCGAATCAGTTTAAAGTATTTTGTATTGTACGTCAGTAAGGACATTGAAATTAAGTTGACTGTTCAATAAGCGGATGTTGATGAAAAGTGCCTTCTCATTTGAATTGAGAACTGGCTGCGTAAATCTTCACATAAGAAGTGAGATTTATATCTGCTAGTGGATAAAATTAATGCGTTTCCTCTACAGGTTGTGATCATCTATTCAACCCAAAACAGTTTAACGTTGAAGTTCATGGTAATTCATTTTAATTGCATCGTTTTATCGTACGTAAACGCGCGCTGGTTTGTATTGTTGGATTTCATGTGCATGGACATCGAAATGAGAAAATAACAAAACAAACTAAACTTGAAAATGTTTTTGTAGAAAAAAATCCGTTAGAGTACAATTCGTATATGTGTGCGTTTCGTAGAAACTTATTTTTATCGAATTATTCGCAAATACTATCAAGTTCAATGACATACGGATAAACAGGCTTATTAAGAGCGAAAAGGTTAATTTTCTATTTGAAATTTATCGTAAAGCAAATTATTGTGCGAGTGTGGGTGGATAATATGAATATTTTACATTGGGAATTTCGGAATATGAATATATGGTGAATATTTTCGAAATTGCAAAATGATATTTGTTTAGTAATTTTTACTAGGTCAAAGTTGTAATTTTCAATTTACGATTTCAGATATAGCAATAAGCAAGGAAAATATACAAGGTTGATTGTAAATAATATACAAAAACGGAATATGCAAATTAAAAATATTCAATATAGAAAATGGTATATCCTTGAAAATATATTGACTTGTTACCGGAATAGAATAACTGATTGAATTGAATAAAATTATTGCATCCTTATATACACACAGACTAGAAATTGCAGAAATATGATCGTATACATACACTTTAGATTTTTCTTTTCTATTACGAAATTTATTATATAAAATACGAAAACATTTTACAACAACTATAATTATAAATTAAAAAAGCCATTCTTGTGGAGTTTTATTTGCTTATTTACGTAACCTTGGAGTATAATACATCTGTGTGTGTATGTTTATTTAAAAAAAAACACATCCACATACATACACACATTAAGTGAATTTTATTATGAGAAGACTGCAATGATTTTTCAAGATCATCATTCCAAAATTATACGGCGAAGGATAACCAACAGAGTGCCATTAAAATTTCTAATTTATCGATTCCTTCGACAACGAAATCACCTTGTCACTTTCAAGTGGATAATAGTTATTTATATATTTGAATAAACTATAAGTGGAAGATATACTCCCATTAATATTCAATTAATTAACCCATTATTGAGGTAATAAGTTATTCAAAATCAAAAAGCGACGAAAAAAAATTGAATCATTTAATCACTAAATAATTCTATAACGTCAGTGACGTTCTCATACTTTGACCAAACTATTAAGAAGATCCAAGTTTTACTACAACTTTCAATAAATAAATCTGTACAAATTACATGGTATAAGGCCGCTCTAAATGATATGTCTTAATGATTTCACCGTTTTATGTACACAGCCATTATAATTTATTTGATCCAGTGTTGGTCGCCTGTTCAATTACGCATCATTTATAGATCATTATAGACGTTTTGCTTATAGGTGTACGCAATTATTTCGCCCATCAATACCTGTCTAAATATTGTCTGTATTTTAATTTTTTCTATAGAGGGCGAAAAACGTCATCTGGTTCAATGGACAAGTCATTATACGAACAGGTAGAGACACCCACCTCCCGAGAGAAGGGTTAAAAAACGGTCAGTTTCCCCACATAAATCTCGAAAATAAAACCACGGACCCATAATTAAATTTTTCGAATTAATTACATATTCTTAATTAACACGAAACTAACGGTTCACGAGGTTAAAGAATATTTTAAATAAATTAGAGATATTTATACAGTTTTTAGACTTCCTGTACTTGGGACATGAAATGGTGTCATCGCGGATAAAAATGTATGATTTGTTGTTATGGGCGATTTTCAAGATCTCCTCTTCTCTCTCTTTCTATACACACATATAGCCGGAGAGCTTTTTATTATTCAGCGCTGTTTTTAATTCATGATTATATGTGTGTTTTGATGTTTTAATAAAGGCAACCCAATTAGGGCCCAGAACGAAACCAAATTGAAACGCATTTCTGTTAACCGAATAATTGTAAATAAAATAATATTCTGTATGTTACGATGAACTGTGTGTGATGCATGCACAAGTTGTGAAAATTGCAATGTTGAAACGATATTATCATCATCAAATTGACCTTTAATTAGTGAAAATGTTTGTTATCTATTAATCTATGCAATATTTAATTAACGGAATATCAGTTTGTAATCTATATAGGCAACAAAATATAAATGCGGAGAGATTTATAATTAAATTCACCCTGAAGGCCCCACACGGCCGTGCAATTGTGCGATGCGTTATCATCATCAGAAACTGTGGAAAAATCGAAATGTGCGACTCTTCCGCCCGTTTGCACTTGTGCCAAAAAGTGACTTTTAACCTTGCCGCACTTTTCGTATAGCCTAGAGAATAACACAGTTTCACATGTTGATAAATAACTCCCCGCAGAAATTGCGTTTATTTATCATCGGTATACGATTGCGAAATTAATTAGGACATCTAATGTTGTTACAACAAATTCGTTATAATTACACATCTATAGTTTCTTCTATCTATATTATGAATGTGAATTAGCAAATCGCTCTCTGTCCACCAACTAATTATCAGCACAGTTGTTTATCTTTCATTTTTAGATTCAATTATTAATATACATCTGAATTGCTTTTGAAATATTTAAAGAGCAAATTAAAAATCTATTTGTTTTCCGAAGGGAAATTTGTGGACTTATTACTCGTTCCACGTCATTTCAGTTTTGAATTTTATATGAATTTATATGGCTTATTTATTACATTCTCGTATGGAATGCACTAAACACACTGCAATTGATACCAATCAAATAATCGATAGATGTTGGTATTATACATGTTCCATTTAACCACTTTTATTATAAATTTATCCATTTCCCCTCAAGATTCGATATTAATTAGTTGGTAATTGAGTTTTTTGTCCGCTCATCGCTACCATAAATCGCTAAATGCGTTAGTTTCGTGGACTAATTGCTAATATTGGGCTATATTGGTATAGTGTGCCTCATTTTTAGATGTTGAACAGATGATAAATTGCACACTTTCAATTATAATAGATTTTCATTTCGCTTTCCGTACCACCATACCGTACTTGAGCTTATAAATTACAATCTGCGAGATAATTTAAAATAATTTATAACATTCACTTTTAAATGACTTTTTGGGCAATTGAATTTGCAACTTGAGAGTATTTTATTACGCTTTAATTTCAAGCGTAGTGATTACAAAAGGATTTACATCTATTATTATTGGCGAATCTATTACTGGATTGGAGATATATTGTTTGTGTGCGAAAAATACACTAAGGAAAAAAAGAGATCGTTCGCGCCCTTCTCTCGCCCTTACATGAATTCACTAACTAATAAAAGTGTCGTTAACTCACAAATATAAATCTTGCCGATTAAAGAGGGACTTAGGAGACTGAAAAATAGCGAAATGGCTCTTCGTTTGAACAGATTTCCGATCGCCGTAATTATCCTAATTAAAATAGCTGCAAACCACTCGGTCTTATCAGTTCATATTTGTTTGGAGTGCATTATAAACATGGATTCGAATTAAGAGTTTCTCCATTCTGGCGCGTCTCCACACCAGACCAACAGTTTGTGGATAATTGGTGAAAAAGTGCAAGAGAACCGCAATTTTACAATCAATCGCAGCCATAATTAAATGTATTTCGTGGTGTGGCAATAATTCTTTCGAAACGATATAAATAATGACGGAAATAATGCATGCGGAGCAATAAAATTAATACTCAGTTAATTTGTAAAGTGAAATAATTTTTACACTTCACTAAACAGAATTTTATATAATACTTTAAGAAACTTGCTTGTTAATTATTTGTTGAGTTTATGAAACAAATTGTAAGATTTCACGGTATTTGATTCCCTAAATGATGAACTTTACAAATTTCTAGAGATTCCTAATAACGTTTGTTTTGTGTATTCAATTCGCTTGGAAATTAATTACTGGTGGCAGTAAAGGAGCGAGTTAAAGAAAAAACTAACGATGCAACAATTAAAATAACGATACGTTTTTAATAAGTAAAAACAAGTAAGAGTTAATAAATCATTGCGTTGCAATTACAGAAATAATTAACTCCGCGGTAACTGTTTTCCACCATTCGGATGGGAGAATAGGATTTTTTCCAAATAAATTCCATTTGATATCGGAAAAATAACAGTCACGTTGAATAAATAAAACAATACGTTGGAAATAGCTCAAAAAATTGTTTACTATCAATTTCAGGTGTAGATTCACCCTGATAACGCAATTAACAAAATGTATAAACAGCTTTTTATAATTGGCATTGGCTCATCTTCGATTTGTTAAATTAAGAATGCGAAATCTGTTTATTGGATGGGTGACCGACCTTCCAAAGGTAGCTTAATATAAGTTCACTTGAGAGCAAATGAATTCAGGACGAATTTAAAAAGTCCAAATTCGAATTTCCACTCTAGCCAAATCCCACTTAAAAAGATTTGGTGCAATTAAAGGGAGCGCGCTTTTTGTCGAGTTGTGTGTATGCAATAAATGAAAGTCCATAAATCGCCCGTCCAACATATTGAATCAACGGCCTTAACAGGCTCGTAAAAATTATAAATACGCGAATTATATCGCACATTTAATGATAAAAGAGTCGGTTTTTATTGCGCCAGACCATTTGGTTTTAAAATCGGGTAGCGTTGGCTGAACTTTAGGACCCAGACACAATATCGTGGGTGCTCCCATTCGAATTGTGTGCTGTTACTGACCTAGGGCATTGTCGGAGTACAAACCGCGATCTCCGATATCCACATGCTCTGTACACTGTCTTATCGTAAATGCGCAATTACATATGTCGTGACATTACTTGATTAATACCGCAACAATATTTATGATTTATTCCAACATTTTTCCTCTCTTGTTTTATTTTTAATTTATTAATGTTATATATTGTGGCTAAATAACGATATACGGAGCATGTAGGAAAAATTCACACACTCTATACGAGTGTATATGTGGAAAAAAAGCAGCGCTCTCAAGGCAAATGTATAATTTATTTGTTGTTTTCTTTGGCGCATGATATGTTCAAGTTTTAAAAATAACCTTTCCCAATTCAATCGAAAAATTGTTTGATAAAATATTCCAGGATACATTCTTTATGTAAATTGTTTTTAATCTGAAATAGATTCGAACCGAATTGGCTGCTCTATAGTTTAAAAAAAAAACCGTGGACCTTTAAATATTGAATTGTTGTTTGCATTTAAAATTACTAATTTATTTGCCTACGTATATAGGTACGGGAGGTTGTTTGCATCCCATCCTATTTATTTGGTGCGCTTTTTTTATTTACGATTGTGTTTTGGTATTTTATTAGACTATTATTTTTATACACCTGCTCTTTACTCGAATTTACTACAAAAAACACATCAACAATTTTTTTATGCGACCATTACCTACATCAAACAAATAAAAAATACCTACGTTTATTACGTTGTTGACATAGGTTGATAATGTGAAATTATATAAAAATAACGAGAGCATTTTGTAAATGGTAGCAATTGGAGAGATTAGATATTTATTTAAATTCCTTTCAAGTTGTTTGTCGAGCGAGAAAAGCCTCGAAAATTATTTACATTTCATGAAATTTATTAAGAATTCGACTAGACATCTGTGATAACACACACATATACATAGTTACCGAACAGATTTACAACAAAAAACAGAAATGTTGGAAAAAAAATGTTATTATACCGGTTCACATCGTAAATTACACGTGTGGCGTATGTAAAGTGCTTAATAAGTACATTGAAGGAAATTATATTCAAAGCCATACATATAGTTAATAATAGAGACCACATTTAGGGAAGCGATTTTGATAATGCACACATAAAACAATAAACAATGGCCTGATCTAGTCTCGATAATGTGTGGTTTCCATTGATGAAATTAAATGAAAATTTCCAACAAGCCTTTTTATTATGCAAATACAATACGTGTTCAATAATCTTCGTTAAAATTCAATTTCTATTAAACATGAATTTCCGTATTGTTTGGCACATTTTTCCTCACTTTCACGTGGAAAAAACCGAAACGGTAAAGCGAGAAGAACGTTTGCCAGGACACAACAGAATCGCCTCATTAACATTTCATTGCTCAACAGATAACAGTTGAAATTATAATAATAAATGGCCTAATATATGTATATCGGAGGTTAGGGAGAGAGTAGGTTGGACGTAAAATATGGAGCAGAATAAATTGCAAAAATGACTCAAATGATAAGTATTCTGTTGCTGCAACAATAATGTTTAAATTCTTTCCAACTATAAATTCATTTAGGTGTAGTATATTTCCCACGTGTTCAAACCGCGCTGCTTACAATGTTATAAAAATTCGTGTTGTGACAGAAATGAAATGCGTAAAAGCGCATTCACATTATTATCGGTCAAGATAAAAATGAGGCTGGAAATAAATCCAAGGCTGTGAAAATAAAACCGAACACATCTTCATATTTTGTTGTGGCTTAATTTGTACTCGAGGCCAACAACAAGCAAAAGCGGCAACCATCCTCCATCCCCCCGCGTACATTTTCACTTTTCATTTTATACTTTTTTCACTAAGGTTAAATTTCCGCTTTTGCTAATACGTAAAAAAGGTCAACTTTACCAAGAGTAATTTAAATAATTCCGATGTCTTGTTTACCGCGGCATCAGGCCAAAAGTGTGATATTTCTCAAATTAATAAACAATCAAACATATATAACTTTCACTATTGATGATGTTTTCTTCGGTGTTTTTCATACTGATAAATATTTGGCAATACGTAATTGTGTAAAAACAATAATAAAATAATTACAATATAAATTCACACTTTCGTGGCCTACATAATTTCCCTTATGATGTATACAAGCACGACCATTAAATGCACACACAATCGAACAACGGTACGGATCAAAGTTGTTTTGGATGTGTGGAAAAATTGTCTGCAAATGAAATTGTTTATGCTTTTCTACGTAATTGTCGTCCTGATGCCTGTTTGTTATGGCAGAATATGGTTGATTGTGTATTTTGAAAGCTGCCAGAGAGTTTTCCCTTGGAATGAATTCAATATATGATCACACACAACACACCACCTACATATCGTCGGAAAAGGGAATTTTCTTTTGAAAATGTGCATTTTTTGCACAGCACGTTGAGTATTTCCTTTGAAATAGACGATAAAGGAGTAAAACGAAGTGCATAAGTACGTATATATATCTTTACAGATGAAGTAAACATAAAGAAAGTATTCATATTATTAATATTGAATAGATAGGGAAGGGAATTTATTATTTATTGATGTGTATGTGTATCGGTACGTAAATAATTTTACAAATATACAATTTACGTATATGTCTGATGGAATTTTACTCTCCTTTTTATTTAGAAAATCCTTTTAGCAGGCAGTTTATAGTCGATTTTGTAAAGTAGATATGAAGTAGTAAAATCTTGAATGGAAGGATAAAAAGAAACGAAGGTAGTTTAAAACTGTTCAACAGTAAATCGAGCACTTTTAAAAGTCTCGACGAACCTCACTGTGTAACGAGCACATAAAGATGCATTAGGACTATTTGTGTATATTATTGGGGCACTTTAGCGACCATAAAAACACTCTCTAAACAGAGCAGCTGTAAAAATGGCAAACCACGAATAGAAATATACACCGGCACATCACAACTACTGTCAAGTGTTGCAAAAGAGCAAATAATTCAGGTAGACTGACAGGTACATCCTCCGATGGTCATGTTTGGTGTGCACACTCTTTATGTATTGGCTTATGTTTCCGAATGTAAATATTTGTCTATTTAGCTGAAACGGGAAACAAACATGCACATACTTCTTAATAGCCGCTCGATTTTTGACTCATATCTATGACACATTAATAACTGTGACTCATGGGTGTACTCCACAAAGTACAACTCTTTACGGTCAGCAAAAACTATAAATTAGGAAGACCATTTCGTACCCTACTTTATCAAAAATTTATTATGACTTTTAACTGAGGTTGCAATAATTATATTTCAAGGTTACTTTTATGACTCTGTGGATGCTCTTGCAATACACAGAGAGTTGTGTGATTCATGGCCCTGGAAAGTATCGGTTTGTAAATAATGACCGGTGGCTTTATGTTATTTTCGGAATTATTTATTGTCCTCCCTTCTTTTGGACATCGGGCAAGGATATGTGTTTGTGTTCGTCATATAATACCAAAGTCGCCAATTAACTTTACAAAGTGTATCAGCAAGACGAATAATAATGGCGTGAAATGCAACTAGACTTGAATGTCGAATGAATTCCTAATGCCATCAAAAGGCATATGTGGTGCACAGGTAGAGAATTCTCTCTTGTGTATCCCGCAATTTGCTTCAAGCTCGAATACCAGATGCAGGTGCATGCTGGATGGTTAATATTCAGTACTATTTGCAACGATGAAATGACCAATTCTAAAACACGACTACACGAGTAGTGGTTTATTAAAATTTAAGACCGGTTCCCTATACCAAACACAGTAGCCAAATTGAGAGTATACTCATTTATATTACAACGTCAGCACAAGCCAAAAAACTTTTTAATTTATCACCGTGCTAATAAAGTTGTAAAGAATTTTTATTGAAACCGATCATTTTGTACCGATAAAAATTGACCAAAAGTGCATGGAGAGCACATAATACCCGAGATATGAACCGGAAGTGGGTTGGGATTTTTGTTTTGTCTTTTGACTGTCGCAACGATGATACAAATCCGTTATATATGTGGCGAAGTTTGGCAATTTATGGCCATGTTCCGTCTTCGATAAATTTATTATTCACCAAGTAGTACGTTTAAATTGTGCTCATTTCGCACACAAACCTGATTGGTTAATAATACAGTTTAATTTGTAAATTTTATTAAGTGATATTTTTCATGTCTTGTACCGGACTTGAAGTAATTTACATTTTTAATTGAATAATGTCAGCCTGTCATGATTTATTATTTACATGATGCTACTTTAGAATTAAGATTGATTTATTATTATTGCGAATGTGTGGCGACCCCTCCGACGTGAAAATTCCGACAAACCTGTAATTTTTATTTCAATTACAGTCACATGACGACAACGGCACACACACACACGTCTTCGATCACTTTGCATGTCTGATCGATAAATCGATACGTAAACGCCGTTTAAAACTCTAATTACACGCGAAATATTCAATGTTTGTCCCCCAGAGCGACTTGTCCCCACATCGACTGCATTGCGAAACTTTTGCCTATATACACATCGATATATCGAGTGCTAATAATACCGAAATTCGACGCACTCAAATATCACATGGAATTTATGGCATTTCTGTCTATTTCCCGATTTTGATAATGGCAAAAAGCGCATTAACAGCCTTGAAAAATAATTGTAGAAATATTTTGTTGACAATGATGGCTTCCTTCATTGCGATTTATGGGCGAATAGTTCGAGGCAATTATTTTGTTTATTTGAGCGTTTCTTTATTTTTTATTTACTGATGTAAATTTATATCAAACCGGGATCGGCGCACATATAAAGCCCATAAAACAAACTTATGTAGGTCGAGTTTTCCATATATATCATAAAAAATGCTCATCTGTATAGTGATGGACAACGACCAACCGAAATGTAAAGAAATAGATAAAAAGCGCGTAGGAGAGATCTCCGAAAAAAATATCACAAATACGCTATTCTCATTAGAATCTCGTGTGTGCATTAAAGGTCATTGTTATCTCTCACTGCATTACATTATTTTTTATTTATAAGTTGAAAACAATCATGACAAGGAAAAAATACGGGCACGTAGCGTATATTTAGATGTGTGTCCGTGTGCATAAATTCGAGCACCTTCTGGGAATCGGTTTTTAATAATTTACCACACAATATTAAAAAACACGGACGGGCGGACGCTTTGATGTTGGGAAGGCGACAATTTTTTTTGCGCTATATGAGGGTGCAATGTGCACTTGTATATAGACGACAGATCTGGCAAAAGTACAAAATCCCATCTACCGAACGCTGATGTATTCCGCTGTGTCGTTACATGGACGGTATTTGAACTCTGCCGGTGTATGTGTTTACCGACCATTTAAAAAGTGCACCAAACTTTCAAGAGTATATTTAGAAGCTGACGGAAATGCTAGCGAACTTTATGAACTGTTTGCAATTTTCGAAAAATATGTTATTGCTTTCTGTTAGCCCACATTTTCGTTTGTTTATATGGGAAAGGAGAGTTTCCTGCTGTGCGGGTGTGGGGCGCACATGTTCCAATACCAGAGGTTGATACTGACATTTTTTTTAAGTGTAAACATGGTGTATTTATGGTCTTTCGCCAATTTTAACGATTTTTTAATGGGCTACAGAGAAAGTGGAGCTCTAATTGCTTCAGTAGAATTCAAATCATAAAATAAAAATTATTCGTAAAATTTTGATGATGGAAAAAAATGGAATAACAAAGTTGGTACCGATGATAGAGCACTAAATGCTTGTTTGTTTATATAAATGAAGTTGGTATTATAAAAGTGTAGAACAGTTCGGAAAGTGTCTGAGCAGATGGGGGCCTCCCGTTTGAAATTGAGTATTTTAGTAGACAGTTCAGGTTATGAGTAAAAGTTTTCCTATAAGAGAATCCATCATTTTCTCTCGACGACTTAGAAGTAAGTTTATCACACTTTTGTACGTTGGAAAATTTAAAAAGGGATCTGAAACTCGACAAGTTTGCAGATTTAGTTCTTTTACTGGGACGCTTACGGTTCAGCAAACTTAACTCTTTCGCTTTAATAAATTTATCATCAGCAAATTACACAGAACAATTGCGGCAAGAGCGAACTTTAAACTGAAAATAGTTTCACCGATAAAATTACGTTGTGAACGAAGAAGATATGTTCCAGACTTTTAATGGAAGAAGAGAAGGAAAATGACGACGACGACTCTTTGCCAAGTTGTGTGTGGATGAATCCGTCGCGATGCGCAAATTCCATCGAAACTGATGTGGAGGACGGCCGAAATGGCCATTAATCTCGCATTATATTTGAATACAATTGTAAAAAGGCATTTCTCATGTGGTCGCCGATATGTGTTCACGTCCCGTTCGTATGTACGCCGTTTGACGTTAAAATACAACGTGTGTCTGCGTTTATCAAGCATCTTGGACTGCTTTAAATAGACCGCATGAGTCCGACTGGCATATATTATATTCTGTATCTCGATCTTGGACTGGTTTTTTCAGGCCATAGTGGATGTCAACGGCTCAGAAACGGCGAGTGAGTGAAGCCGTGTTTTTGCTTGTTGTACAACTTTTTCCATCGATCTGTCACTGGGCCCGTTTGCAAGTTTATTACCTACATAATGACCTTATTTTTTACCATAATTACGCTATTATTATCTATGTTGGGCTTTTTCAATAAGGTCTCGCATCAGCTCGTACCAAGTCGTATTAAAAATAGGATATTAAAAAATTATTTATATAAATCACCAAGAAAGCCCCCCGCACTCTCGCACAACCCCCACAAAATATTATGGGCATTTATGTTGCCTGACAAAGATATATAAAATTCAGCTTGTATATAAAAATCACCCTGTCAAATTATAATTAGTTATACTTTCAGAATAGGGTATTATAAAATTGCTGAAATAAATACGGTATCGACTACCTGAGGAAAGTTGAAATATTGCTGGAACTTGTCACAAACTTAACTTGTAACATGACAGAGACGGATATGGGCCCACAATATAAAAGAGTTTGATTAATCAACTAATAGGAAAGCATCATGAACATATTTTAGACTTGTCATCTTTCAATAATACTGTAAGGAAAACGTTATGATAATGAATATAGAAATCTTTTCATCTATATCATCCTCCCCCTCCGCCTGCTGCTCTTCGCCTTTTTTCTCTTCTCTTCTCTTCTCGGGCTTTGGTTGACTCTCTGTGTCTGTGTGTGGAAAATAAATTTATGAAACTTTTACGAGTGACAGTTGATTAAAATGCTCTTTATGAAATACAGTTCACCACAAAGAATTGCGTGGAAACATTAATGACTCTCAAGTCATTAAAATTACACTGCACAAAGGTGCATGGATGACAAGTACAATTTGAAATCTAATTAAAGCAAACGAAAGCGATTTTTTGTCTCGTTGCTTTTATGTAGTATGTACCATTGGTATATAAAAAGTGTGAGTCATTTTTAAGGCAACATTTATTATGAAAAATTGTGTACAAACAAATTCGTGTGCGTTTTGCACAATTCCCACCTAATTCTTCGGCCGTAAAACCGGTGAATCATTAAAAGTTTATTTAACACGTGTTATAGAATTGGTATTATGGTAATGTTTATTTGATTTGAGCGCTTTATGATGATGTTAATATTTAGCGTAAAATTCATTCTTTCGCATTTCTAAACCAATATTCGAGTATGTTTTATTTAATTTTGGTTTACATTATGTTGAAGGGGATTGAATGGGGGCACATTAGGTTAAAATGTGGGGATTATTTTGCGAAACTTTCTAAAATACATTTAATATTCTGGTTTTTAGATATTTTTCGAGGATTAACTGTGCCCTTTTTAATGGAAATAAAACAATGCATGCACTCGTGTACAGCTAGTAAAATAAACATGTTTGTTTTTACTTATATTATAATCCGGGGCCGCGCTGTTTATATGTATAAGCAGCAGTAAATAATAATAATATATTCCGTTCACAAACTAAACTCATCGTCGACAACATTTATTTCATTGTATATTCTGCAATTTGATATTTATAATAATTAAACAGTAGTGCAACATTAAAAGCGTCTCGTCCCCCACACTGAAAATCATCAGAATCTGATGCTTAATGTTAACAAGGGCAAATTAAGATAACGCGCCTCATCTTCGTGCCTCACACGTTATTAAGTATTTATTTTTAATTTATTGGCACAAGTGAAAAGTCAACAATGTAGGAAATATGAAAGGGATTTTCTAATGAAGAAATTAGTCACGAATCTGCGAGGATGTGTGAATTGTTCGAGAGTTTAGCACCTGCCTCGGGTTTAATGGGGATGAAAGGGACGTTTTTTAATCTCATATTCATGAAATTTCTCCTACAACATAATAACACACTCTACATATACAAGACGCCAAAAAGATACATCCGAAAGCTAAATAAGGGATTTATTTAAGAAGTTGCTTCTGATTTGTCAACACGTACATATTTAGAGAATGTGTTTGCCTGTATTGACATATACCGGATTATTTCAAAACAAGTTATTCATATAAAAGAATTTTATTTGTCGAGTGGAACCCCTCTTACTGCACTTCTTTCAAACCACATAATAACGATATTTACGCTTTTTGTGTCATTTGAATTGCCTTTAATTAAAAAAATAGAATAACGCAAATTGCATGTATGTAATTTGTATTTGGAGAACATCAAACTCAACCATTTGTTTATCGCTCAATAACGGTGTGTTATATCTGAATTGTAAATGTATCCATTCACCATGTGAATCTAATCTTGAAGTGAGTAGAAAATATTTACGAAAATTGTGAACAATTCGCAGACAGCGCCAGCCAGAATAACACAGAGAGATTTTCTCTCCAGCATATAAATTGAATATAATACTATTATTTACTGGTCTATTTGTGGTAAGTGAATGTAAAAGAAAATTAAATTGGTATAGGCAATCTGGTGGTGTCTTCTAATAAGTTTGCACAATCACGTTTCAAGCGCAAATGGACGCAATCATTTTTCACAAGCTGTCCATCCTCACAGCATCAAGCAAAAAAACATCCACTCTTCAACATCAACCAAAAGTGGAAACAATCGCATCATGCAAAACGATGCAACACTGCTATATTGTGCGTTTGCCTTGATTTAAAACTGTTTATGTGGCATGTTTAAAAACAGAACCCTTAAGTCGAAAGTATCCAATGACAGGTTAGAAGTATGCACCACGTTGGCCATAAACCATCCTCGGTGCCATATATCCTCACTAATTACAAGCAGAATTACAATCCGGTCTTGGGGAAACGAACAACACTCATGTTGGGATAAATAACATCCCCCGACCTTGAGGCTGTGCCAACACATATTTTCAATTATCTTATTTGCTTTACCGCTTGTGTCAGATTAAAGAACACTTCAGATGTGTTGCTGGTGTGCTCCTTTTGCACTGTAAATTATTCTCAAATTACTATTAAAAATGCCTTCGATATAACATATAGAAAACGGCGACGTTAACTGTATTTAAAGGCGAGATTCTATACCATAAACCAGTCACTCTTCTCTCTATACTCACAGACAAACACACATACACTATCGCTTCTCTTATACATATACCACAAACAAACAACATGTTCGTGTAATGAATTATTAAAATTTCGTTTCAGAAATGAGCATTTTACGGTGCACTCTTGAATGAAATTAATTTAGTAAATTGAAAATCGTACTTACGGTACTAACAGCGCGCGCTTGGTCTACAGGTAATTGATAAAAATTGAATTAATCAAATTTTACGTTCCTCAAATGGGATTGTGGCACCGTTTCGCGATTACGAATTGATGATGTGATGTGAGAGGAGGCGGTAGGATTTTTTGAAATTGAAATAACACAGTAATAGAAAAGAGAGTAGTGTGTAATTAAATAGTAGTTGTAAACTTTTGACAGTAATAAAAAGTTAAAAGTAGTAATTTAACTAACTGTACATAATTATTCCAAATAGAACAACTCCAAGAAGACTGTACGAATTACAACTGCGCTAATTCCAAACTAAAACTTATACAATTACATTAAAGTACATACTAATACATTTTCAGTGGAAACCAGTATTTCCCTAACGTTTCATTAGTCGCATTGCTTGCAGCTGAAAAGCAAACAGTGTGCTTGGAGATCGTCTTAAAACGACCGACCAGACACAAAAGCTAAATTATTTGAAAAATTTTAATGGTAAACGTAGTCAGAGCCAGTTCCCTGGATTTTAATAAACATAAAATACATTTAAGATCACTTGAGCTAAATTTAATAAGAGCATTTTAGAGGGACTCATATGTGTGCAGTGCACAACCAGCATCTAGAGACCAACTAACTAACTGCACTGCTACACTATTTCTATATAGTACATCCAGTGCCTCTCTTTCCTCCAGTTACCAACTTTTTACTCAGCAGCACACCAGCAAGTTTCATCACTTTTAAATCGTTAATTAGCTTAAGGGAAACGGCTATTGCAATTCCGTCGTCTCTAAACTTACATTTCCAGCATGTATTACTCGTCCTTTTTCCTAATCCACCACACTAATTGTCCTTGTGCCGTTATAACTTCGACTTACCTGCCATCTAGTTTTACAGGTAGCATGGCTCTTGGCCTAATTAATAATAAATTTATCGCGCGACATTTAATTAATGCCCTCCCATGTTGGCAATGAAGCGGTAAAATCATATTTTCAGAAAATTGTGTGTGTGCGGTTGCAAAAGGGACGCAATTCTGCATGTTGTAAAGCAATATGTAAAACAGTAAATAAATAGCCTAGCGTGTATGTTTCGCGACATTAAAATCAGCAAACAACGCCAGTTCAGAATGCGTGGATAAAAAATATCATCATACATCCTGCAGGCACGACAACGACCTAACGAAATTACTCCAAATATATTGTCCTGTGTGTATGTACATGTTTGAATATTTTTACAGGAAAGTTATTTTTATGTTAACACCAGCCGCTGTTTGTTATTTATATGATGCAATTATCATTAAACAAATCACCATTTATCTTGGGATTTTTTCACTTATTTTCTATGTACAATAAATATCTCTTGTTAGGTGCACTGAGGCGTTCTTCCGAAAATGTTGCATTCACAGGGTGGGGCAAAAGTAATTGAATTAGCCGATTTTCTATGTTCGCTCCAAAGGGCCACGCATTTCCAATCTATGTCCAATGCTGTTGCACTGATTAAATAATAATTTGTTTGGTATAGTTTTATAATTACAGTATATGCACCAGTCGCTTTGATGTGTAATTTGGGAAAAACCTTTTTATGGGGATTGTAATGTGGTACGTTTGTTACATGTAAGCCTTCAATACATTTATTTACACACAAAACACACATATGCGTTCATGTTGTGTTTAGCTATAACATAGAGAGTTAAAAGGCTTTTCGGGTGTGTGACAAACCCCTCAGTTGTACATATTTCAGATGACATCAGCCCTGCTATACGCAACTATTCGTCTGTCGCGTATAATGTCACAAAGTCATTACATCTAATATTGTGAATTTCACGAGTACATGTCACACAATAACGCCTCTTTCGTTAATAAGAGAAATTGTGTACGTCTGTAAACCGTGGGGTTTTGTAAAGGGGTAGATTTTGGGGGGCCAAAAGACTACTGCGGAGAATGAGACAGAGCGGGAATGTGTTAATTTTGCGGATGGAATTAAGGCGATCGATATATTCAAAGAGTGGTCGTAAAATGGTGTTTTTGAATAATGAATGTAGTATAGGACATTAGTGTGTCTACTGTGACTCTAGTATTTCCGCTGTTATCGTCTGAGAAGGCACCGAGAATAATATTTTACTTGGGGCCATTATCAGGATAAAGTGGAAGTATGTTATGTTGTTCTTATATTCATTTTTAATGATCTATTGTGAATAGAATAACAATTTTGTAAATGTAATGTACTGCCATTGGAGGCTCCCCTCATAAAACTTAAATAAATGTAATAATAAAAGTAAATACGGAGAGGAGCAGCTTGTTTGCTTTTACGGAAAAATCGTAGCGTTTCGCCTCGAACATTTAATAAGTACTTGAACTGATGAAAGTGGATGAATTGTAATTTTTTCGTTTAGTTTCAAACAATAAGGAAAAAAAGGAGAACTTTAACAAAGCAGTTTAGCAACCACGAAGTATCAAAGGAGCACGAGTTCAGATGTATTTATAAAACTGCAGTAACTGGTTTTGTTCTTAAGTTTTTCAATGGTGTTGTGTTGTGTTTTTTTATTTGTTTTGCTTGTTTCTTCGGCATTTGCAAAACCGACGAGTGGTAAATGTAATTTTGGCAGACATTTCTGATGGTTTTTTGATGTTTAATTATATTTTTACGTACTTAAATTGTTTTATTACAGTGGGCTTTTGGCCAATTATGAATTTAACTGTCATTTAGAGTGTTATTTTTAAAATTTATTTCGTGCATTTTTTTGCCTCGACTCTCGACTTATTCTCCAGCAACAACTTTAAATAAAATTAAGTGTACGGCCGTGTTGTATGTTAATATTGTCTATTAATTACCTCAGAGCACATAAAATCGTTGCGCCAGTCCAGATGGTCGTTAATGTCAGAATTCATTTTTGGACGACTCATTTTTACACTTTTCAGGCCACTTCAGTACTCTTATAGATATATAACAAAAATGGGGGAAAATCCTCGATAAATGCTATCGTAAAAATATTAATTTCGAAATGCACAATTTCTACGCTGTTTTATTTATACTTTGAAGAAGTTTCTTTGTCTAAAAGTGATTTAAACCGTTTATGTGTCTTTTATAGTGATTGATTTCTTTAAAAGATTAGTTTAGGTAACTTTGTTTTATAATAAAAATAAATTTTATGTTTAAAAAAGTTCCGTTGTCATTTATCTTACCTCCGATAGAAAAAAAATACATCTTCTTAAAAGGAATAGTTTTTCTCTATAACAATTTCATCACACCAAATAAATCGCTTTTGATTCATTTAAATGGAAAGTGGATATAATGCCGTTAATTTATGTTTATTATAAAACACTTAAACAATGCAATCCTTGCTTTTTAAATACGATTTCACTGCACTCCATCAACACACCAAACAACTTGTCTGTTATTAATCGTTTTTGTTCCATTGAAAATATTACTATTTACATATTGATGTGTGTACATTTATTGGTCGGTATAATAACGCTGCATTTCCGTATTGTTTAATCTAAAACCGGAAATACGGAAGTGATCCGTGGCCCTGATAAAGACTGGAAGCCCAAACAAATCCTGTTTGTTCACCCTGTAAAATTGATTATAACGAATTTTTTAAAATACAACAATGTTTGCCTGTTTAATTAACTAATAATTACATAACATGTTTATTAACGTTCTATTTTCGTCAAAATCCATTCCCATTGTATTCTATTGTATACTCTCTGAACCTCTTTCTGTGTGTGTGTGAATCCTGATTTATTGATTTCGAAAAAAGTTTCTCTGGTCAGCCAGTCAGCAGTAAAAAAAACTTCCAAAATGGATTAACACTCACTTATTTATTGCAACTGTAAAATGTGCCGTAAAAACTAAAGAACTGTCAAAGTTTGAAAAATAACCCCCTAAGTACAAACAGGACAATAATCAGGACTTTTTTTTATTATCCATCCATGTTGGACAAATGAGCTCTTTTGATTAGACCACCAAATGACATAAATAAAATTCACCCTGAAAATATTTCCTATTCACATTTTTTGTTTGTTTTTCCAACTCGTATACATCGACTGTGTGCCCCCGAACAAACTCATGTGTCATTCCGCATATACCCGAATTATCCTGCATTTACAAAATTAATTATTTCCCTTCGAATGGCCATAATCCCATCAAACTGTTGTATTCTCACTGATTGTGAGTCAGTTTATAGAAGATGGAAAAAAATCTAGTACCTCGTTGACATGCCTTGTCACAGGCAAAAAATAAAAAATCTCTCTGCTATTCAAAATGTTACCTGGACCATGCTTGCTTGCTGGCCTGGTCGCACATGCAAGTCAGTGTTGATATTCTATGCCTTCTTGTTATTGTTTAGACATGGTCAGCCTCAATACGCATATAGGGGGCACATCTTTCAGTAGTATTGTATGGTGTTCCCTGTAGGTGCGGTATTATACAGTGGTCCAGACAATTTGCACTCCGAACGCAATTGGAGATGGTATAACAATCGGATTGATCGACTGGAGTGTTGTTAAGGTTAACAGTCATTATATAAAGACCTTTCAGAGTGGTTTGTCCCTAGGTCTACCAATCAGCCAAGTCCGTATTGAAATACGAACAAAAAATCAAAATGAAAAAGAAATATATTGCATTTAAGATCACGTATATATTCTCTATTTATTATCTTGGTATGAAAGGGAATTAGATAAGGAGAGTGAACGATCTGCAGGTAGAAACTACTATACGACCACTACAACAACAATTTCTTGTGTACTTTTCAGAGATTAGTAGAACAGGTGCCCATGAATTAATGGCTTGTGTGGCTTTTCGGTTTTGCACAGATTATTGGTATTGTTAAGAAGGGAACTGGCTTCCACGAAACGGACTCTCTTTTCCAGTAATTTTCTCAATTTACACCTGTTTAAAGGTATCTACACTACAAAGTGTATATGGATTGTGATTACCGGCGATGTCCTTAGGTCGAAACAAGGAAATGGCGAGGAGAAGACAGTTTCAAGGCCCTTGGACATGTAATTATGATTTTATATGGATACCTAGCCTATTATTACCGTGTATGTGGGACATGTAAAAACAACTTTTCTATTTATAACAGGAAAAACTAGTTAAAAACTTATAAAATATTAAAGCTTTCGGTGACTGGTTGCTGGCAAAAAGATAACGTTAGTTTACGAGATTTTTATGAAGTTTATTAAATATTTTTCCCTCTATATCTATACAACTTGTATGTACACATATAGAGAGAAAGAGAGAGACTTTTTGCCTGTTTTTACATTACCACAAGAATCCCATTTCTCCGACTCCATTCCGGCGCGCTTTTAATATTTGATAAGCACACTTTATTATCACAGTTTCGATATATCAAAGGCCATTAAAATTAAACTTTTAAATCTGCGGAGGGCATTCGGTATTATACGATTTTTGGTGATATGAACTTTGCAACTGTGTTTGGTTGTAAAATACTTTTAGTATTCAAGGTTCCCCAGATAGAGTCGTGTGTGCATTTTGAGCGAGGTTATGCAGCGCTATTGCCTCTCTGATATACCTAGCATAAAAAGTGTGCATTTCGCTGTGTGTATATGATTGCAATTGCTCCAAACGAAATGTTTGTGAAAGAAATCCAAGCAGAATGCTGGTATGTGTTATTAGATTTAAAAAACGACACCACTTCCTACAGGTGCACTAATAAATGTGTCATAGGAATGCAGTTCGTTTCTGTTCATATGATGGGAACGAAATATTTTTATATTAAAGTGTACAGCTGGAATGAGGAGTGATTTTCAATTACACGTCTAATGATCTGGTTCGTAAGCACACATAATTGGACGTATTAATGTCGCTTTGAATGGATTGGGGTTGGCTGATATTGATTTTTTCGCTGATGCATTTTTACCAGACTTGATTAAGTGCGATCAATTTTTTTTTGTTCATAATAGTCTAATGCCATTTGGCTCACTTTTCGGCACGAAAATATGTTAATTTAGCCACATAAGTTCCGAAATGGAACATATTCTTTGATTCCATTTCATTAAGTCAAAATTGTGAAAGTTTTCCAATTTGTCGTTAGTGGAATGGGTAATGCATGCGCACCCAGCTTGGTATAAAATATAAACTACATTGTAAGAGGGTAACGGTTTGATGAAATTATATCAAAATAGAACAATTTAAAGTTTAGTTTATGAATGCGCTCTCTCATTCGCTATGTGCGCTGCTAGGCCACAATAAAACCAAGAGAGCCACTGGCAAAACGACAAAGGCGACTTATGCATGGGGATTAAGTCCTGTACTCTTCCTGGTTTTCATCTCTGCACTTGTCTAACTTCCATAACTTGCCACTTGTTCTCCCATTCCAGACACATTATTGTCGGGCAGCTGTTTACATATTTTCGAAAAATTTTGAATACATTTTCAATTTCAGTTGTGTGCGCCACACGCAGTGGTGTATAATTTCTTGTACACACCAGAATCGGTCTTCACATGGCCCCCGAAAAATTAATAAAACTGTTGGCAGATGTCAGTAACAGCTGGATGAGAATTTTTCGAAAATCGTGCACCGAGGCCAGTTGGCCATTCAAGGTCCTTTTGCAGGTATAAGGGAGGAAGATAGTATCGTCTTGCGGTAACAGGTAGGTATTTGTGTGTGGGTTTCGAAACTAACTTCTACCTGTAACGTGCATTCTGGTGCGGCAAAAAATGAATACCCTTAAATTAAAGGTTCTGCGATTGATTGCTTGCTCCTCGCTGTTTGTTCGTCCCAATAATTACATAGAGAAAAATGTGGTGTCTTTAGAAAAGTGTGCACACCGCTGCCAGCGTTAGGTTAAATTGCTTTTTTTTTCGTTTAAACTTTTATATGTATAGAAATGTGGGATTCGCAGGTGATATTTTATTAAATTGTACGTTTTATTTCTTCTATAGCACAGAGAAGTGCGGTTATTTCCATAAATTCGGCCTTAATATAGTTAAAGTTGTATGTATTTATGTTCGTTGCTTTTAGGCATTGGAAACAATTCCACACAATGGTCTTAAGTATGAGTTGAATGAGTCAGTGGAATCAAGATGTAGAAGAAAGGGCGGTATGGCAAGTGAGTACGAGGACTATCCATCAAGCAGAGCTAGTGTCTCTTGTATATATACACGAAAAGAGAAATTATCATTTAAATGTTACAAAAACATGGACAAGAATCATGATTCAACAGGCACAGAAAGAAGAGAGGCATAACGTGACTGGTGTGATGTGTTGTTGTTCTGTTTGTGTATGTATTCTAGTGGCCTGAACATAAAAATTTAGAAAAGGGTATCTCGGCTGCTGCTCTGTGTGCTTCTCTAGACTTTTTTATTATTATTTTGTAAATAAAATCATGTGAAAACGTGAGGGCATCCCGAACCAAGTCCCGGGATCTTATTCATCATCCACTTTTCTAAAGAATATTCTTTGCTTATGAATAAAAGCATCCTGTTCCCATTGAATTTTTGCTAGACATAAAAAGTATATTATTATTACTCAAAAAAAGTCTTTCATGTATTCTTTGAGACAAAATTCATCAAAATAAACTGGCGAAATTTTACTGGGCATTTCTGTTCGTTTTTCTGGCAGAGAACAACAACAAAAAAATTAAGAATTCTTATCTTGATTAAATATTTGTTGAATAAGGAATAAGTAATTATTATTACATGTTTTCTAACAAAACTGAGAGTCTAATTAGGAATTTATGTGTTTGTTTTTAAATGCGCACACGCTATGTAATAATTCTACAGAAACAAATAAAAGAATCATAGAAAATTAGAAAAATAACTTACGACTATCATAATAAAGTACTTCCGTATTAGGGTTTAATAACTTTATTTCTAGCCCAGTGCAATAATATGAAATGGTAAGAAAGTGACCCCAATTTTTCCTTTATTATACATTTTGTATACATAAAAGCGAGTGAAAAAGAGTCCTAAATGAAAAATTCAACTCTCATAAGTATTATGGCACGCAATCTAAAAACGTGGTATGAAAGGACCATGTCATGGCATTATATAGGGTTAATGTATTATCTAAACACATATCAATTTTCAACGCTCAAATCATCAACAATGAGTGTTATTTATATTGGATGACTTTTCGAAAACTTTATATACGTGTTCTCTTAGGCAGCGAGCGAGCGCTTTTCTCTCTTCTTCGATTTGGGAACATTTCCTGTAGCCTTGGATTTATTGTTGTTATATTAACCACTCCAGCTGTAGATATAGATGAGAACACACCTTGATATGTTCACAGGTGTGGCCAAAAACCGTGTAATTCAAATTGCACCTAATTATATGATAGATGTTGTACTATTACTATTCCATTAACTTTTTGATAAATGGGCCGAATTTTATTATTAATAAAATTGCCCTAGCACTCATTATATTCCCATATTACAATTAATTTTTGACTCTCAATCCTTATTACAATCGGAATCAGTGTACCAGGCGTAATTATATGAGTTATGGTCACTTTCACTGACAACAATATGAGCTTTTATGTCGTCTTTGATGGATTGTCTTATGCCAGACATTATAAGGGCCCAACTATACTTTATCCAATGCTACAATTCTCTGCCATAACATTTTTTTACATGTTCTCCCTAAGGATGTGAATTGAGATAAAGTGGAAGAAAAAAATAAAAATAAATTATTGTGACTCTACAAGACTTTTGCAGGCATTTTCTCTTTGAAAAATTTTTATACTCAGATGTTTTTAAGGAGGAATTTAAAATATTAATTTATTCATCCAAAATAGCATGAGATCATTGATGAATTGCCATATCAAGTCTTAATTCCAAAAATAAACTGAAAAATAAAAGTCTCACATATCTTCACTTTATTTCCCACAAATATAAATTTTTCTATCGTTTATATTCCAGACATTTTAAACGCCCATCTACAGTTAATTCAATGTGAACATGTCCATGCCAAAAATCTTTAAACGAACCACACATATTCACCGTTCTTTATGGAGGAATTAAAAATGTGCATCATAAAAACATCTCACCAAATGGGATCCCCGTTCTTTACACGAAATTAAAGAATCCTACGTGCTCTGTATACAGAAAAGAGATGTTACCAATGTCCAAACTGCACGTTTTCATATATTTAGAAACGTTGGAAAAGTGAAATAAAGAGAAAAAATAAAACAGCAACGTAAAACATAACTTCCAATTAAATCTATTAAACAGAATGTCACAAATGCCTGGATATATATTCGTTTGCACACTGTTGAATGGAGAGAGCCCCTCCGTGTCCCCCTCACTATAAATTAGCGTGTGCGACAAATCTAGCACCGTTTTTCTTTTTTCCATTTCCAATCTGTGCCATAAAACGGACGTATTTATACATCCAGCGGATCCTTACATATGTATATTCTCTCCAAGACTCTGTTGTTGGCCTCTACAAAGTTCAAAACACCTGAAAACTTATATTTATTTCTGTCGCACAGCGTGTATATACTGGGCATAAACAAGCCATATGTACGTACACACATACACATCCACCTTGGGCTTGCATTGCTTTTCTGGAGGCTCTCCACATACCAAGAGTGAGAGAAATTTAATATTGTTGTAGGTCAGGGATTTACACACCAACTCGCTGATAAAAAAAGGATAAAAAGGGAAGTGAGTCATTTATTTTAAAAAGGCTAGTGACCTGTTTAACCTTGATATTTTCCATGTTATATTGTAAAATTGAACGTAGTACATACACATTTTATATTTTAAAGCGGTTTTGTGTTTCACTGTGTGGATGTTCAATGCAAATTGACTTTAATAAACGATTTTGCGCTTTAATAGGTTTTATATTGGAAATTATGAATTACCTTTACTCTGTACCTCTACTATAATAGTATTTAAATGCAAAATTATGGGCAAACATTATTTGAACGATAATTGATTTCATAAAATCAATATATGTACTTAGTGTGTATACCTGCCTATTGCGAATGTATAAATTATGGCATTATCTCTGCAGGTAAGAAATAATGCACAGCAATTCCTCGCTTTTTCTCTCAAACTCCTTTTATTCTGTACTTTATATATATATCAGAACGACTGTTTTATCAAACATTAAAAACTGTTTAAAATCATTCATATTTTAACGGTCTAGTATTAACTTCCACCATTTGAGTGTGCTAAGCAGATTTATTTGCAAAATCAAAAACGTGTCATTTGTTAAGGGAAAAACTGCCAATTTCAATCTAATCAACTGAAAACACATGTAATTTAATAAAAACAAAACCCCTCTCTATGTTCAATGCATAAATAACGTTTTAACTACATTTTATACATTAATATACAATTATTGTTATTATTTCATTGTTATTATAGATATGCAAATTGTACCGAAATCAATTTACATATACTATATTTACTTTTCAACACAATTGGAATAATAGTTACATGTATGTACTAGAAATGTGTTTATAGTAAAATTGAGATTAAAATAAAAAAACAAACATGTACACACAGCGAGTACATTGTATAAATCTTGAATAATGCAATAATTAATGAGATAAAACATCAATAATTACAATTACAATGCAAGTGGCAGTGTAATAAGCGATGCTAATAGACGTTGGGTTGGAGGAAGAGGAGGATGGATGGATGTAATTTCAAGAGTAAATATCATAACCTTGGCCTCTGCCCCCTTTGAATGGGCAATGCACTCTTCTCTCCGTCACATCCAATTGTATTTTACCTGATGATGATGGTGGTGGGCGAATGGTACAGGCATCGAGTAATTGCGAATTGTGAAATGTACCCGTTGAAGGAGAGAAAAGAGGTGGAAAAGTTAATTGCATGCACATAAATATATTTATTAAAAGATTAATTAATAATGTTCAATTGGGAATTGATTGCATGTTTAGAACGATGTGCACACTAAACAATGGGATAAATTCAATTAAACCGTTTTGTTGTATCATTTCTCGTTCGATTTATTGGCACACGACTTTATTATACAGTTCAGCACCTCCTCTCTTCGACAACAGGCGGCCACAATTGATTGTCGCTATTTTCATAATTTTCCATATAGAAAATGTCGACAGGTCACATGTAAGTTTATCCTGATTATGCTGACAGTGTGATTATTGGGTCGCACCTTGTTATTGTAATGCCTTGAAAAATGTATGCGTGAAAGCTGTATGTAAAACATTATGAAATTTTGATGACACATTACATGCTTTATCAGTTCCGTCTCACAAACTCACAAACTCCATTAAAATACTTCCAAGTGGTGTTCATCATTTTTGGACTTTCTCTAATGAATTATTATGAAATATTAACACAATTCTTCAAGTTTGTATTTCGACTTGGAAAACAATATCGTGAAATTACTTAAAACGAACCCAAAATAACAATTCATTATGCATATGTTGAAGATTCAGTTTGTCTGTGGCATTTTTGAAAATTTGCCTAAAAACTTGCACAAGACATTGTTTTTTTCTAAACATTAATTAACATAATGTTAATGATATTCGGCGAATTGGATGCAAATAGAAATGTTTTTCTAATTTACCAACACGACCTTGGCTTTGAAAATTGCCGATCTAACACGGTACTTCCGTTGCGGTGGCGAATCGCCAACTCTCTAAGGACGTGTATAAAATAAGATAACAAATGTGTCCGCGGTTCTCGGAAGCCAGGTATTTCGGGGGGCCACACACGTACCTGTCATCGTTGCTAGAACAGCGTCGGGTTGCCCAAGTTCGACGAAACTGGCGTTAAATGACCGCATTACCATCATTATCCGAATTAATTCGATGCAATGGCACTGTTATCGTCTGGTTTCCGTTTCGGCGGCCACTTTGAATGCGGCCACATTTCCGGTGCGATTTTTCTGCGTAAAATGCTGCTGCGGGACTCGTGATATTAAATTGACTCTCGGAATACGTTCTCCCCGATGGCTTCAAGGTACACCGTATTATATGGCCAGGATGAGATAAAAATCAGCTGAGTGGAACGATTCCAGCATATATTATATCTGCCGAATGCCAGATGTTGGACGAAGTTTCGATATACATGGAACTTTTATGTACAACATTGCCAATTTACTTTTTACATGGAACCGAGTGGCAGGCGAAGCGTCCCTTTTCGGATCCGTGCGTAATTGTGTTTAAAACGCTGCATGCGTATTTCGGTAGATCCTCTCGCCTCCACCGCCCCCCATCTCGCAAGATCTACCTGAGAGAAATTAAACAATTCCAGTGAATAAATCAAATTTTGCACTAATCGCGTTAATTTATTTCAAATTAGACAGATTATATGGTTGTTTAATAATGTAGCAGCAAAGGTTATCTTGATGCGTAAGCAAATTGGATGTATAAAGGTGTGGTAAAGGAAAATCTACTATTCGAATCGAATTATATGATACGAATTTGCATAAATAAATTATCAAACGACCTAGAACCAAGTGGTTTTCACACAATACATAATAGAGGAGCCTTTTTTCGCTTCTGTTTACACACATACACACACGAATCAGTTGTACACTTGTACGAAAAATCGGACTACGTTTGAAGGCATGAAAAAATCGTAATCAATGGCTGAATAAATGAATAGGTAATAAACTAAATTACTTATAAAATGTAATAAATTACGGCTGGCGAGTTTGATGTATGGGAATATCTACGTGAGAGCAACAAGTCCCCACTTAATTTACATTAATAAGAGAAAAACAAAAAAATCAATTTGTTTAACCGCCGATAGTTTGGTGTATTATTATTATTAGAGTTAATTTGTAAGTATAGGGTTCCTTCGTGTGGTCATTAAAACTGGTTGGACCCACAAAAGGTGTCCAGACATCACCAATCATAACGAAACAGCGAGACGCGCGTTTCTTAATTATGTTGATACTGCTGTTGAGTTTTGCACTAAAATTCATCATTAATTTCAATCGCATCACAAGAATCTCTTTAGTACATTGAAAGGCAATAATATCAGTAGATAACGACGTAATTCCACCCAGTTATGCTTTTGGTTTTGGCATTAGGAGTGTTTTATAGGCAATACGGGGACGCAAATGACCGCCTGTTCGTATTTAAATATTTCACATATATTATATAGATATCAAAAACGATCAATAATGACATAATGTAATATTTATTGCTAATATATGCCGTATTCACGCATGCGTCCATCATCACATAAAATTGAATTACATTATTGAACTGTTTGTTCGTGATGATTATAGTGTATTGAGACATGTTGGAAGATTTATAGGCGCCCACTTTTGTGTTCCCTTCTTCCTGCACCATAACTATCCTGAAAAAGACCCTTTCCTCATTTTCTCCATGTCAAAACTGTAAAACTCACTAGAACTGATCGAAAACAAGAAAACAAGAGTAAAAAAATGTGCGGGGGTGTCCCCCCGCTGCTGCCACACTTATAGCCACCCATAAATCCATGTCTATCGTTCTTATTATATGCACATGTGTAGACTAAATATTTGCATCGATCTATCGAAAATAACACCCATTCACCTAGACGTGCTGTTTCACTCACAACTCGTTTACAGTGATTTTTTTAAGTGGCCATCATCATCGATAAATAATCGGCCAAGATAAGTGTCAAACGAATGTACATAGTTCATTTGTTGTGGAAATGCATTCAATTACTTATTATTCATAGGGAAACCTAAATGTACAGAATATATACATATTAATAATTTATGTGTTTTTGCCTAGAGGAATAGATTCTCGGCATTATATGTATACATATATGTTCTGACAGTGTACATAATGTTGCATTAGAGACGACTTCCCAATAATACACAAAGTAATCATTTATTAGTGTAGAGTGTATTTTTTAAACATCTATCCAGTTTAAATATAGAACGGCAATTAAGTGTTTCGAAATCGTATACATATCGAGAGATGCTTTTGAGGACTAATCAAAGTCAAAGCACTCCACCATATCGGCCTAAACGAGTGCCCATACATTTTTAGCACTTCATTATTTATTTTAAGTACATTCGATTTCATTCACGCCCGAATAGTTTCATAATAATTCAATTGATGTTTTTAATGGCCGTTTAATGAAATGCAAATTGAAAATAGTGGTGCTGTCGAAATCGATATATCATGTGTGTGTGTTATGTGGTTGTAATTGAGAGGAGGAGATTAGAGGATCAAGCTCCTTTTTCTAATTAATTTCGAATCGGTGAAAGATGAATAAAATGCAGGCAGCATATGGGGGAGCGTTTTTGTGGCCGTAATAAGTTAAACAAAAGCGTAGAGAGGTATTCCAGTGTGTTTTATGGGGAGGAAAGGTATTCAAAAGCAGGACAGTGGTGGAATGAAGGGTTTAAAGGTGTAGCCTAGGGATATAAGACGGTACACACAAGTGTATAACGAAATTTATTCCATAGTAAATGGGATGACAGGATTTGGACGCATTTAATTATTAGCAATAATAAACTTGAATTATTTGATACGAATGCCATTGGGAATCACTGTTTTGTGTTTTCTTAGACAAACAGTTAATTAATATTTTCCACACAAGTGTGTGTACATTATTCACAGCGGCCTTCGACCGCTCGGAAATCGACAAGACGGAACTTGCTCGCTACTTGTTGAAATTTGTCTGAATTATTGAAGACGTGTGTGTGTGTTGGGCGAGAGAGTGCGCAGACGAATAAGTATTTATGATAAAAATGACAATTTAAGGGCTGAAATGGGGCCGGAGTATTCAACTTAAAATGCCCCCGAGTCACATAAATACGAAATGTAAACTGCAACCGTTTTAAAAATGGATCTAGGAAATGTTTCTAGTCGACGATTTAACGAAATCGTATATACAAAGTCAGTTTTATGGACGTTTCGTTAATTAAATATAAATATATTCACAATTTGCCACCTGGGTGGCCAAGAAAATAACAAATTATCATCTGCGGTTTGCCGTTTACGTTGGTGCCGGCCACTTTTTCAACTCTCTTCCTATCAACCGAACGCATATTAGAAGCAATGGCAAATGTTGTGTTCGCAATTGCGTCTTGTGAAAGCCAAAACACATCACAAATATCACCGTTTCCCATGACTGTATTTTTATTATCTATTTTCAATGGACGCTCTCTTACCCACTGAACTGAACCTAACAGATACAAATTTATGTATAGTTACTTTTATGGAATATAGTTTTTCTGCCATAATCGTGACTGTAAGTTAACTGGTCCGGATGTAATGCGTGTGCGTGACATTGACATTATACGAGATTAACTCTGATTTTGCATTGGGAAAAAGGCGATTGCACATAGTGCCATTGTTGGGGTGTGCTTCGTCGTTTATTATTTTTTCTACACATTTTCAAAACGGCCACAATTCGCATGTTGCATGAAAGCCAGAAGTGCACATAAATCGACCGTGTGTGTGTAACACATAATACACACTTAATACTTTAATATACGATAAGAGTTGAGTTTTCAATATAAATTGCTTGATTGAGAGAGCTGGTAATGTGTAATGTATTTTTTCAAATATATAATATTGATTTTATGGTAGAGTGATCACGAGTTAAGAGTGTTGTATAAAAAGAGCATTGAGAGAGGACTTTCAATGTTGTTGTTTTCTGATTTAAATCATCGTTATTTCCGAGCACCAAGGCCAGTGTGTTCGATGTTGGAAGAAGAGAAAAAAAAAATGTGCGTGATATAGAAAAATTTCAGCTATTGACGAGATTTTGTCCATCAAAAATCATATTCATTATCCATGGATTTGTAAAAGCAAGAGAGACACGTGCAAAGCACATTTATTTTCAGCCTCATTTGTATATTGTATTGTAGACATTATAGTGATTGTACTAGAGTGTAAATGACCTTAAGTAATTAATTACTATATGATATAGTGTGGGGTGTGTTTCACACAACACATATCCATATACAATGGAGTAGTAGTGCGTTTTCGTTGCTTTATTATGTATAGAAAGACTGGTAATGTGCGGCACGTTAATCGCGCTATACAAACTGACGCATCATAAATTATATCCGCTGGTTACTTAATTAACAAATATTGACAAAAATATAATTACGGAGGGAGTTATTCCAGACGAAGAAATATTGATCATGCAAACGAGGGCGAAAAAGTGCGAGAGCGATGATAATGCTAAACGCCAATAAGGGAATAACACATTCGAAGAAAATTCACTTACACCAAATTACATTGATTTTATTTCGTTGGACAAAATTCGATTTCCATAAATGAGGGGAGGATATTTTACCAATTTCTCACCCTATATAAGAGCCGTTCATGTCTATAATTTACGCGTGTGCGCCCTTATACCCATCTGCATCTTCGGCCCTATTGAATCAATCGAATGCCTAACTATATACGACTGATTTATACTTTTGGGGTGTTCAATTCTATTGTATTTGATTATCATCATTAAATAACGGGGTGTAAACGGATGGCTTTTCAACTATTTGTACACAGTGGAAATCACTAAGTCGAACTGGTTGAAAAGCAGTCGATGCGGAAAAAAATTAACAGCCATTCGCATTGCATGGATTTTAAGCTAAATAAGCGATTGTTATTTGGGGGTTAGCAATGGTCAGATTGAAATTGAAAATGTGTCTAATGAGAAGCTTAAAAGGGGGATAGAGGCTCGCTTTGTGACGATTTTGCTCCTATATATTATTATTATGCAATATGAAAAGCCGCAAGCAAAAGAAGTCGCCGTTATAAATCACGACCATCGTAAATATCCTCTAAGTGGTCGCCAAACACACAATACAACAGAGGCAGAAGTACGGTAGAAAAAGTGCCATTTGTCAAGCGGTCCCATAGATAAGTGATTAAAAAATAAATTCTATTTAAATGACGTAGTCTCGCTCTGTGGTGAACTTTTTGATGCATCGAGGTGAGGTTCAAGTTGGTCGTGTGTTTCTGTGGAAGGCAACTTTTCTGCAGCAATCTGTTTGTGACTGAATAAATAACCGTATTGAATTAATCAAAAGTCTGAGTCGAGTGGGTGGCGGCGGCTGTGGATGAGGTGGTCCTAATGAAATAAAAGTAATTCAAGTAAATACGAAATAATCAAAGTAGCGGAAATCCGATTCGGGCCAATGTTTTGGAAAGATCAACAGATTTCAATTAAGAAGCAGAATAAGAGCCCGTCTACCTGCTAGGATTTAACGATTATTACCGAAAAACGCCCGCCCCTAACGACTGCCACTATAAAATTTTCAATCGACTTAACTCAATGAGCTCAAGACCAAAACATGAAAAAAAACAAGGACAACACACAGTCTCTCCAGTCAGGATAGTGTATTGCGAGCACAGGAAAATAACCGGGCAAATTCCAAAGGACTTTGCGACATCAAGAAATGCAACGATATATTCCCGCTCATATCCTTTGCATACAAATTACTTCTATTTCGTCGTCACACACATACAATACACAAAAGTGGTGGAAAGGTGGAGAGACTGGGTGTGTATGGGGGGACACCTATTTTCGTCTCACTTGTTTATGGTGTTGATATAAAATTTGAAATTTTACGACAAGCTAACATGTAAAATTCTAATTAGCAATCACGTTTATGTGATAAAGTGGAAAAGAGTGTGTCTTAATATTTCAGAAATAACCGGTCCCTACGTACAATGTCCTCTAATAGGACTCCAACTTTAGGTGCTCTTTGTGATCTTTTACAACGTTTAACCGACATAATTACCAAAGGACATCCAGTAAATCCTTTAGTTAATGTTTTGTAATATAAACGTATCCCATACACACCACTATATGTATATAGTATGACCAAATAGTAATTTAGTTTATTTGGAATCCTCCGAACCGTCCTCCCGGTCACAGCCAAAAGTTCTTTGAAGGGTGAAATTTAGACGGCAAACTATGATTGTGTATAGACAGTAAAAGCAAACACTGAAACCGAATACAGGCCACATTTGGGGATGCTACTAACCTTATACTATGATTTGCATACACACCAACCTATACAAATATAACCATAATTAAATGTAAATATTAAAGAATGTTCAACGGGAGTATTTCCATGAAGGAGCAAAATTAATAATGACATATTGAAAAAGTGCCATCTCCACCCTCCAGCCTGGGGTCTCTTAATTATTAACAATAACACACTCAATGAGAGGACCGTTTTGGCAACGTTGTTTAGAAATTAAAAATTTTATTACACTCTTCGCGCATATTAGACATATGCACCTTTTCACACTATGAATTTTGTATTAAAAGTGAAGCCGTATATTTTCTTCCGGCAAGACAGCTCCTGCATTATTTGCCGTATTTTTAATACATATACGTATATACCTACCTAAATACAATATACAAGCGGAGAATGTTTTATAACTGCGTGTCACCAACTATTTTATGTGTTTGAATATAGAAATTTTGAATAGAATTCGTGTTATGAAAAGATAATATTAAAAGGTTAATATTTTATTTAGTATTTTTCAGGTTGCAGGTACATATATCAACATGAGACCAGAAATAATGTTTGGTGCACATGCAATCCTGAAGGCGAGGTGCAATATTCTTATAAGTATAATTTTATTTTGATCTAATGCTATCGAGGAAGTCATTGTAAACACGAAACCGGCTACAAATATAACGAAAATCTTACACGTACTTTGTTATTTTCCTTATTAATATGTTAATTAGGTGCCAACCCACATATTGTGTCCAACATACAAGAAACACCAACATGGATAAGAAAATGCGCCCTAAATAAACAATTAATCGCCACACACTGGACAATATCTGTCTTTTGTGCCAGAAAGCAGAGAAAAAAAATGCACCGATCATAAAGTGTGATATATTTTAACGCCACGTGTACAACATAGAGCACAGCAAGCCACCGTATGCCAGTGGATTTTTCACAATTTTCTATAGAATTCTTAGTCATAGATTCATTGTGCAACTGCCCTATAAAGAGCGAAACGGAGTGGTTATAATACAAGAAATGATGAAAGAGCAACCAGCCTTTCAACAAATGGGTTATTCGTTGATCACGTGTGCATTTGGTCTGCTTGCTTCATTTTCGCTTTTATTATTATATTTTCGTTGATTTTTATTATTTTTACACACTGGAACGGTCCATCTGTTTCCGGGTACCTTGGACCTCTCTCGGGGGACCCTCTCCGAATTGTTTCGCCATCATTCCGCGCCAACTTGCATCATCACCTCGTCGTCGTCTTCCCATACGACTTTTGGATCCACGATAACATGACGCATCTGTTCGATATCGCTTATAACATTGATATTGAAGACGAAAAAAAAAAACAATGTTGATTCAGCCTGGCAGAGAAACGGTGCGATAAACAGACGAGTGCATTAAAAACATTATTAAAAATAATGTTTATTTTTGTTAGGCCAAATATTTTCCCAAAGATTCCATGGTGCTGGATTTCTGGTGCCTTTTGGGTTCGGCGACCGATTCACATTAAACAACACCTCCGGGAGTTAATTGCACACATTGGAAATCGTGCTTCTTAAACGGAATCGCATTAGTTTTGTCAAAATGCCACCTACGGTCGGTATGGAAAATGAAACGGGCGTAATCCTAACAGATGAGTATCAGTGTGCAATGTGTCATTTTTACGGTTTGAAAATCAGAGCCTGCTGTTACGAACGAGTCGCCTGCAGTGGTCGCAATTTCGAGCGATCATAAAAACTAGGCTTTGCATCCCCCTCGACACCCCTTTTTACATTATCACAAGCTGGCGCTGCTGCGTGCATGTGTGTACCAACTGTATATGTATGGATATACGGTGTAATGTTGTACACGCGGAGAGTTAGGAGTGCACTATTGGTTCGGAACCAGTTCAACTCTTTTAAGCCATAAATTTAGACGTGTTGATGAGTTTTCGTTTACCCAATACACGGACTTTTAATTAAAATGCAATGATTTATTGGCCGGACAAGAAATATATCGCTTATATATTTTAATTCGAATCTATACACACAGTATGGCTGGTTGGGTGGTGTAAAAAATGCCGCGTATTTTTCCACACACCACTGCGTTTCCTGCAAGATTCATGGTATAGTGTTGATTTTTTCGGTGCAGCAGCCTGAATTCGGGCCATACTATAAAGACTCCCCCTTATAGCCCGAATTATGGTCAATATTTTCGCTGCTTACGATATAAATCAAATTGAAATCGAATTCGCATCACCCAGTATTATATATTGTGTATAAGAGAGAGGCTGTTTTTACAACTTGATATAAATATTTTTATTTCGGTTTATCTGCAATCATAAAAATCATTTCACGACTAAAAACACCTCTGCTGCTGATGATGATTCTCGCCACTAGAAAATGCATAGCCGCATTTATAGGGGGCGCCCCCATTTCTATTCGATATTACATAAAACACTTGTTTTGAAATGCAGTATTTTTTATCTTTTTGGCAGATGCCTTTCCAGTTTCCCCTTGACTTCATATTTCTTCGTACAGGCACTTTTATATGCACATATTATCCATCATAATTTGTGATATATTACTGCAGTTCAGCAGAAAAAAAATTACTAGAGGAAAAAATTGATTCCGAAATCCGGGCTCATATATAATGTAGCGGTACACGATTTGAATGGAAACCCACCACCACCCCCCGTCGCCGCCATTCTCCCTTGAAACACAATGTTGCAAGACTTTTCCTCTTTCGCCCGTTAATTAACATGGGATAATAAAACTGAGAGGTAATTTGTTGAAATATTTAATTACGTGCAGCGTGTTACATTTCCCTTCAATAAACTCGCATTATATTTTAGTAGATAATAGGTTTCTTTAGAGACAACATTATTATCTGCTTTGCTTAGAATTGTTGCCACAAGTTTTTATTACCTCCAGTATACTTATCTTGTCTCTGTGTGACAAGGGACACTCAAATTACTTTTCTCTTACACTGAATTAGCTTCGTCCCAGATTATGTGCTCCTTTTAAGCCGCACACCATTTCTCCTCTCTTCTCGACCCCCAAATACACAGCCACACAATCACACACATATCTTAATAGAGTGAAAACGAAACATTTTTCAACTAGGTACGCGTTTTAATGTTAAGATGCATTACGGTTAGTCTAACAGATAGCATCTCATAACATACCTAATGACATTTTAATTAACATGTGTATTGTGCCGCTTTGTACACACTATTACACATGCTAACTAGTTAATAATTAACTCCCATCAAGTTATGTGTTAATGTGTGGGTACTTGTGTGTATCATCATCCTCGTTTTTATGAATTCGCAACGAACGCTGCAATAAGCAAAAAAGCAAACAGCAAAGAAAAATGCGACCGGATTCAATCAGAGCGCCCCATGCTACACACGAGAGGAAATATACATATACAGAAAAAAGGTGGCTTCACATACAAATGGCGGGTGTATATAATAAACATAAATACAAACACATCGTATACAAGTGACGAAGTTAAAAGTAAATTTATTTTGGTTAAAACAGCTATAAATGGGACGTTTTTTCCCCTTTCGCTCACGTATTTATACATTATTTTGATTCATGTACCAGGTTAGTGTCACCGCACTCATAATTTATATGCGGCAATAAAAAATTTAAATAGAAACTAACATCGTAGGGGGTGCCTACGCGATATTGTACGCTTTTCCAGTCTCCACTAGGCTATATTTTATGTGTTGTATAACATTGTGTTAATAGATTCCCGCTTCACTAGTACCGATGGAAGGTCACAAATGGGACCCTTTTGTTTTCAAATCACCATGATTAGAGGTGCAAATAATTTTTGCTCAATTTGGAAGTGCATGCACGTGCACCACACCATAAATACGCACCGGGAGAGGTTGCAACAATCGAAGATCAGTTCCAGTACCGAGAGTCATGGGCAAAATATGTAACCAGGATATGGAGTTTTATTTTAACTTATATGGGTGGCCGTAAAGGTATTTTTATTGTTGTTTCGTCATAAAAGTAAAAATGAAATACCATATTGGTTGTGCCATTGCATACCTATTGGAATATATTGTAAAATGGGGGCATAAATTCTGGTATTGTTCTTGGAAGTATTAAAATAAAATACAGTATCGGGTTGGAAAAGTCGAAAGTGGAGCTGTCTGGCCACTTATATATAGTTTGTATCCAAAAATGAGTGCAAGTTGGTTGGGTTTTTAATAAGAGGCTCCCTTCATTACTGATCGTTCGTCACTTTTTTAACGCTTTCAAGGGTAATAAAGTTTTATGATTATGTTGAGAAAAGGCACCATTTCCAATGTGTGTAGACTAATAAACATGCATTTACGTTTTCGTAATCGTATATAGTGAAGAATGGAAATTTGATGAGAGTTCGTGTACCCATAGTACAAACATAATTAGTTCTGTGTTTAATCAAACAGTAAATTCCCGGTTCGTCTGCAAACCACAACACATAATTCCATAGATAAAATGATCGGGGAGCTTTAATTTCCTGCATAATTGTTATGTGAACAATAAGTTCAAGTCATCTTCAATTATTGGTAACTGAACTGCATCGCATTGTGCCTCTTCAAAGGAAGCGATTACAAGAGACACGCCGATTAACCTGTTAAAGTACATGTCTTCAAGTGTAATGCAATTAAAAGCGTCTCTCTTAAATAAGACAGTCCCAGATCTACATCGTTAATGATCATTTTCAAGAACAATTATTTCTACCTCTTGTAGAAATGCTTTTTCTCCTTTTCTACTGATGATCATTTTAGTTTTGTCATTACAAGTCTATTATAAACTTGTTTTGCAATTACAAATGGAACGATTTCGTGCACTGGGCTCGCACTTTGTGAATTAATCATACACAGAGCCGCCCGTCTTTGAGCTCCCCCTTCGATCGGGGGCAGAAATAGAAAAAAAAAAACAATAAACGTTCAAAGGTAGTGGAAAAGTGGTAATGATTCCACCATCTCGCGGTGTATCCATCATTCACCTTCTGGGCCGGTGTTGGTAATTTAGTAATTAGTGCAGGTGTGTAATTATGATCTTTCGAGTGTTTTTCATTCGATTAGGTACATTGGCTAATTATCGGCCATCTAACCAAGTTAAACTAAATGTAATTAGGAAAAATTTCTTCATCTTTTATTCGAGGTTAATGTTTAATTGGCCCCACCAATCAATCATTTTTTACCGAATTGAATAACAAGCTTGCACATCATTTCTCGTTTATTATTCACACGCTTGTGTTCCAGCATGCAGGAGGAAATTTGTGTATTAAATACGTTCTATTTTAATTAAATTCCTCCAAGAAAGTTGGGAAGCTGCTTATAAAACGAAAACAAAGTTCATGGTTGTAGTTTGTTTGTGTTATGGTATATACTTTCAGTTTGGGGAGTGGCAAAATTCAATCAGACCAAGGTTGGGATCGGGGGCTGCTGTTTGGGGAAATGGGGGGGCCTTTGATACTTCCCTTTTGTAATGTAGGGGCTTGACTAATTGGCACAGATCACAGAGTGTGACGTCATAATACTTGAGTTGTACACGTTTCCGCCTCCTTTCACATGACAACATACAGCCGTTTCTTAGATGTGACATTTTCGCCAGTGCTTTCCGCAACTAGGCAATGAAATTTCGATTATATTCAAATCGGAGGGGGTGATAATGAGTGAAATGCGCACTTATTGTGTAAGGGGTGGGTGGGTTGAGGGAGAGATGGAGGTGGCGGTATTGTTTTCGGAAATGCAGGAGGCCGCCGCGTTTACGAGTCGCTATAAAAAAATAATCAAATAACGTGTAAATGAAATGCCCAAAAACGCCACAAAAACAAAGTATATTGCAATAAAGATTTTATCAGGACGTATTAAATTCCGTTTTTATATTATGGGGCCTGATTTTTCTTTTCTAGTGAAAAATCGTAAAAACTTTTTATTAACTATTTATTTATGATGGGTGTTGGTGTGTGTGTGGATTTTGGTATTAGTTGTTGTTTGTTGGGGGCTCGTTTAATTGATGTCGAAATGAATGTATATATATGACAGCATAAAATGTTACGAGTGGGGCGAATATAAAGGACAAATGTAAGAAGCGAGTTTTTCACTTGTCATTTTCAGGAAGCTTATGTTATTTCTTGAACACCCTAAGTAATATAGCGTTTCAGAGATAGGCATTTTATATCATGTTAGGGGCACTTTTGTCAGCTATTGTAAATAATATTTATTAAGCGAAATTGTCAACTTTTTGTCTCTTCAGACTATTTGAAAGTTAGATTTTGTTTTTTGAGATGCTGGGTGTTGGTTAAGGGTGTATAAAGAAAGTTGAATGGTGACGATATGCAAAAATCGTTCAGGGATTTTGAACTAATTCCGGAATATACATAGGCTTATTGTTTTGCTGTATATTTTACAGAGGACGGTAGGGGTAGGTACTATAAATGCTTTAATAAAATATCTTTTGAGTAATTCCGTTTGTGAATATTGTATAGAGGACAAAATTACCTGAGGAGATATAAAATGTAAAGAAATTTATTTCACCTGCATTTATAAAATAAGAGGAATCGTTTGTGAGCATGGAAGAAAATTGCACACATATATTTGAATTTTAAATTGTAATAAAAGTTTATATCTTATTATTAGCTAGTAAAATAGAATATGCAACTAAATATCTTTGCTTTTAATAAAACAAAGGTCTTCAAGAAATTATCTACTATTAAACGCAATTATAATTAAAAAGACTTTTAAAACATTCTAAAGATTTTCTTTTATGAATAGCCGTTTTCAATGTAATTTTTTTCTTAATTTAAACGCAATTCTTTATAAATATAAATATGGTACATACATATAATTTCTGGCATCGTAAAAGTGGTCGTTTGGTAACTTGAGAGGCAGTGCAGAAAGTATGATTTTATGTGATTTTTTTGGTGCTTTTTACGACGTCAAAAACCTTAGCAACAAATGTAACGTTTTTTAAAAAATGCCAAATTTGAATATTCTGGTTTTATGATACTAGACAAAAAATTCATAAAACAGATAAAATTTAAAATGTTATACAAACCATCAATAAACACAAACTAATTAAAAAAATATGAAATATGTAGATATTTAATAAAAAATATAAATTTTAATAACACATTTAGAGAAATGTTGATCATAAAAAATGTATAAAACCCATAAACATAAACAATACAGAAAATATATAAATATGTATGAAATGTTGTTATTCAACAAACAATATTTACATTTAAAAAGAATTACATTTTATTAAAAAAAATGATAGCTAATAAAGTCCCAAACGCCGTGCTATTTTCCATGGAAAAGTGAAGCACTATTAAATACCATTTACATAAATGCTTTCAATTTGAATTCTTAAATATACGTACCTACAATAAACAAGCACTGCGACTAAACAAGTGGGTATACGGTGTGTACTTTTATAATTAATTCATTAGAAACGTTACTAGATCGCTTGTTAAGCATTTAATAGATATTATTACATAATATATGGTGTGTATCACGTATTAATAATTTACATACCGTAAATATGCTAGCATGTATCTGTACACACATATATTTCTTAAGTACGAGTAGTCAGCTACTCGTTTTCTTAGGAAACTCGTTTTCGTTTTCGTTCAGACATTTTATATTTATTTTAGCTATCATTACACACACACAGCAACGATTGGAAGTGATTTTTTTCTAGTCATCAAACTTCTGGTATTACGTTATTTATTAGGTTTCGTTGAATACGAAAAAGTCGTAATTAATTTGTTCACGCTTCATTAATGCCTTAACGGATTATTTATATTCGGTTTGGAAAGAGTAGATAAATTTTTATATATGTTCGCACACAACTTGTGTATAATTTCCATGTAGATGGGAGAAAAATTCGTGAATAATTTCATATCCAACATTTCCATCCATCCCCAAGACCGTTTCGGCATTAACCAACGGTCAAATGAATATTAAATTTTTTATTGTTATGACTTATTTGTATATGGTTTTATTTTTATGGCTGAAACATTATTATTACAGCTGGCCTGTGTGTCCACAGGGTCAATTTACCCTATAATGGTCTATTTATTGGTCAATATAAGCTAATGTGCATATTATCTAAAAAGTCGTAACTCAAATGTTTATGAACTCTACATTCCAAACAATTAAATAAATATTCAAACACTGAACGTTGTAATGCCTTTTTATTTCCGTGTATATATCTATTAACGTTGTTAAATCACAACAACTTGTTTGTGGATATTAAATTTCCCTCCTAAACATAAAACCCTAATTACTTTTCCATACACACAGGTATTTGCTAAATGTTAATTACAAGAACGCACTTAAAAATCCTCTCCTTGATAAATACGACAAGCGGGGGGATATTGAAAAGTTTAATGGAGTTAAATAGAATTTTGTGTTCCAGTATAATGTCATAATACACAGACGATGTAATTAAAACTTTGAAACTAGTTTTCTACCTATATTACAAATTACAAATGTTATTACATTTTCTGTATTAATAATCACAATTGCGAACAGCTCCAACTCCCCCCAGACTGATATTAATACATTTTATTGTTGAATTTATATTAGAAAATCTATATTTATTCACGAGAAATTAAGATTCGACTCTTTCTCTCTTTGTCTTTTGCTGTGTTTGTAGGTAAAACAAAAACGACCATTAACTTGGTTGGTTATGTTCGATGGACAAGGTCCCGACCAGTTTGTTAGAGAACGTAAAACAAACACACAAAAAGCGCTTAAAATCGTTTACATAGTAGTATATAATACTGTTTGGTCTGTTTGTGTGGTTAATTCTATAGAATTTTTATATACCAGCACAAACACACACCGAAAGTCGTCCCTTTTATATCCTGTCTTTGCATAATTAAAAAATACATTAAATTTTAATTATACGGCCCCCCGTTTAACATTCCAAATCCACCCGCTCAACCGTCAACGGCGACAACAAATGGATTTTCCGCAATCTTAATAAGCCCACCAATTTTTCTGTCGACCCTTATTAGAAAAACACACACTAATACCTACCATCGAATGGTTATAAATGTTATCCCATTGAAGAGCATTTGGAATTTATCATGTTTTCGGTTGACTGAAAATGCTATAATATCCGAGTTATTGTTGGAAAAATAAGTTGTAAGTAGCTTTTGCGAATATACAAAGGGAATTCATCGTGCTAACATTAAATCTTTAGTGCATCCGCTACCGATGCAGTTATTTATAATAGGAAAAGAGGCGAAATCTTCCTCTCTTCTCTCTATTTGACTGTGCATTCGATGGTCACATTCAATTGCTCACGTTTCATGCACGTTTCCCGTCGTTAATTTTTACTGCCCTTGCAATTACGCCAATGTACCATCCACATACACACTGCACTGCAAATGACGGCTCTTTATGGCAATGAATTCACTTTCTGTGATTTCCATATCATATATGCAACCGTCCTCAATAATAACGATGAATTTTGTGCATATACAACCTAATAACAACGATGCGGTCGGTTCTATTGCATGTGTCGTATGAATGGGCCCATCACACAGAAATGATGCAACTTAATGCAAATTACGACAATCGTCCTGTATAAAATTTAATTTAACACGTCCGGGGTGGATGGTGTGGTATCGTTCACGTTGAATAACATAAATTGTGGAATTTATAATTGCGGATTGATTGTTCGAATGTGTTGAGATTGAATGCTTCTAGTGTTTATTCAAAGTGTTCTAATGTTATTATGTGGAGATTAGACACTCAGTCATAAATTAAGTTGAAAAAATTTCAGTTTGTTATGCAAACGCGATTTTTCCATTTGCATTGAAATCATTTCACAATCCTAGCAAACTGCTGTGTATGTATACAGAGTTGGTTAAAAGGGAAAATGTCCACAATTTCAGTTGTTTGGTAAATATTGTTAATCATCTCGGCTCGATTCATAAACTAACTTTGAAAATTTCAAGTTTTATGCAGTATGCGATTTTTCCATTTGTATGGAAATTAAATTACCTACAGTTTGAATTTTCAGTAAAAGTTCAATAATTTTTCTCAGTATTCTTCACTTAGTTACATAAGTCATCAATTAACTTCAATAAAAAAGATTAATTCGTGTTTTTTTTTCGAGTTCAGAATTTCAAAGTGAAATAGTTCAAGTCATTATTTGTTTCAAATTGTTTACTCTCTCTCTGTCGCTTTGAACATTCCCGCTTTGGATAAACTATACCCAGCGACCACAATTTATCCGAGCTGGTATGCATAAAGTGGAGAAAAAGGTAAAATGCGCATTGATGGGATAAATGCATTAAGGAATGAAGAAAAAACGCGTTTCGCTAACGATATATCTATCAGAGAGGGACTTTTAAGCGTTGTGCATGTATGTCGTGACTGTCCCGCCTATAGTGGTCCATTCTGTAATCATCGAGTGGAAAAATGATGATTAACGACAGCTAGTAAATGTAATACAGTAGTTGGAGATTGAACAGATATCAACATTGAATATATTAGCGACAATCTTTGAATAAAGCCGTTGTTCTATTTCGATATATGCCAGAAACGGTTTGTTTATGTTGCCTGTTTTTCTCTCGTTTCTTCAGAACAATCCAAACAACGATAGTAGATGATGACTGTTAGTGAAAGTAATCATTTACAACGTAGGTGCAGTTAGGCGAAGTCTTTTATTACCTTTAAGCTATGACTCATACGGCAATTTTTATTAAAAAAAATCCACAACCGACTTATATTCAGTTCCTTTCTACTTCAATTTAATAACATGAAAATGCAGTAAATTCAAATGAAATGCAATTTATTGTAATTATTTTGCACGAATTATTTTAATATCACGTTAATTGAATTTATTTTATAATCTACATGAAAACGATAATGTACAAATAAATGGTTCGCTATTGATTTTCTTAATTAGCAACTTGTGCATATTAAAAATATGTAAGTTGAAAACTTGGCCGACGCTATACAGAATAATATTGTTTCAAGAATAGAGAAAAGCGTCGGCTAAAAGCTTTCAAAGTGAACATTTTAAACACATTTTAAACTCTGTTATTACAAATATGTATAATTACTTTTGTATTGTAAAAACCCGGTGCAACTCAACTTTCCAGACATCAGATTTCAAGTGAAAAAAACGCTCTTCATTTACATAATTAGAGATTACTTGAAAATAGTGTGTAATAATTTATCCGGCAATAAAAGTGATTGTTGTTAAAAAAGCATTTAAAATACACAATTACCGTAGTATATAGAATTGAGGCAGAGAAAAAATTTTATTATCAATTGTATATTATCGGTGAGACTGTTGAATTTTTAATGTATCGTACTGCACATTAGTTTTCCTATCAGATTAATTATAGAATTGCATGTTCACCTTGCTTTAATATTCCTTATTTCTGATTTAACTTTTACCAGATTGCTTGGCCTTAAATAATATTGTTTATCTCTGTGGGCAACAAATTAATAACGTTGATGTAACTAATAATTACAATCACAACAATATCGCTTTTTCAACCTTTCATTAAAACTAACTCAGGTAGATTACAAGCGGTCGCTTGGAACTCGCTTTTCTGCTTGGAAATTTATCATTTCATCGTCATTTGTCTTGCAATTTCTTCGAAAATTATAGATATTTGTATTGTCTAAACAACAACCGGCAGTCCACCACTCTTTGAAGAGTTAATACAGCATTTCATTTGAAACGCACAAATAATTGCTATAATCCATTATACAAATGTACTCACTAAAATACCAAGTAACGTGTTTATTCAAATAGTTAAATGTTTGAAAATTGTCACATTGTACAAACGAAACCAAGCAGCGATTATGTTATAAAATAATTGCGTTAAATGCAAGTGTTGTTTGACGTATCTGATCACATCACGCTATAATTCATAAGTAAATCTTGGCAGCAGTCGCAGCAGCAGCATTCGGCTCCCTTAAATTGGAAGATTCGCGTGTGTACTAACGATTCGTTTATTATTTATATCGGTATGTTGCGTTCATATAAATACATTTTTATCGCAAAACTATCGCCGAGAAACGTTTGGAAAAGGGCCCCACACGTTCCTGTTGACATAACTGTCGCCAAATCGTACCTCGAAACGTGCCGAAACTGAACAATAACAAAAGTATTAGGTGCATTATAAATTTTATTGCCGAATAAAAATTGCTCCGGAAAGCTAATGTCCACGTATATATAGAATATCACATATTCCTCTCATAAAGTTTAATAATTTTAAACGTGCTGCACCTCAGCTGTTTATAAATTGCATATTTTTGTAATTTCACCACCCACATACTGACGCTCGTTGCACAATAAAACGATATAAAAGCGAGGAAGAACTGCCCAACTTGTCCATGCTCAATCTTCAATACTCTCCCAATGAGACGTTATATAAGTGAGGGACGTAGACGGAATCACTACGATTTCATACATATTACATGAACTTCAATATCAACTGCTTTATCATTTTATAATACGGCCAGAATTTTCCCTGTTCATGATCATGTGTGGGAAACGTTTACGGATCACCACTCTATTTTCCTTCTTTATTTTATTTTTTAGCGGATTATGGAACGGATCCGCACTCTTTGTGTGCTTTCAGGTGGTAAACATGGTATGGTGCCGCCTTTCCGATCTATAATACGCTACTGTTTCTGTGATTATTTTCACAAGTCTTATTAGAAATTAAGAAGCTGTGAGATTATCATCTCGAACGGTTGTAGAGCTTGTTTTCCAACAAAACACATATATTGCTCTAAACTGTATACAAGATAAAGTTGATTTCTTTTTAGAGGAAAACAAACTGTCGACTAAATACGGAGCAAAAAGGGAATGCGTCGTTGGAAAAAGTCGAAAATACTAACGATCAACTGTGAGAGGTTTTATTATCTTTTTATTGATGAATATATGGAAGAGTACAGTTTAGATGAAACGAATATGTCCGCTCCGAAAAAGAGAGAGAAGATGGAATAAAAATGGAAAAAAATCGTATCTTGTTATATTTCATTCTGTTGTGCTCAAGTTTAAAATGAAAAATCTTTAAAAACCTATTAAATATTTAACGCAGATTTTCTCATTTTCTGCAAACTATACTTTTGACATATTTTCACTTTTTACAACAAAAATCAACTAATTAAAGTCTGGATTGTTTGGACAGTAAAACTGGGATGCATAACTCATAAAAACGATATTAAAAACAAACTTAAAACTAGACAAGGTGATGTTGTATACTTTTTTTCCCTCTAAATAAATGTTTTTTAGTGAGAAGTTCCCCGATTCCACCACACCGAACATTATGATTTACTTGTCGAGAAATTTCTCATTAATTCTTCGGGATTTATGGCAGTTTGTTGTACAAGTCGTATAAAATTTCCAATATAAAAAAGTTTTAATTGTGTGTATGGTTATTGTTTTAAGTATGTTTGGTAATTTCGCAGACGATGCGGTAAACAATTAGAAAATATAAAAGGGAACATTAAAACTATTCCGAATCAAATTGGACAACGTGAATCTGTGTACATTTTCCAGCCAATCTACTTATTTATTCAAGTCAGATGCCATCTCAGAAGAAACCAAGATAAATTTAATATAATCAGCTCAAAGCATGGCTTGAGAACTCTACACTGGCGGCTCCTTACAAGACTTTATTATATCTTTATAAATCTCGTGTAACAATTTTCCCTTAAATATATTACATTACTCATGAGCACATTTCGGGCTTATTATCTAGCAACAATGTAAAATCCAACGAATTTGTCGGCGGGGGCAGCAGGATGCGAGAGGCGGTTCCACTCTCTAACTAACTGTATTTATTATGAGCAATTTAATACCGGGACAAATGATCGTTTATTCTATTTACCCAGCAGATTCAAATGACAATTTTTCACGAGAAAATCGGAAGGGACGCCATATTATAGAATTAAGTGTGTGCGGCCTGCCAGATCATAAAACTATAGCGATATAAAATAGAAGAAAAGGCAATGTTTTGTTAATTAGGTTCCCAAGTCACAGAGCCGTATTTTTCTATGATACGACTATAAAACTTCCCCCCTTTTATCTCGCATAGTATATCTCGTGGAAATACGAAAATAATTGCTTTCTACGAAGAGCAGAAAATTGCTAAAGAGACCATTAATTAACCATTCTCCAATTTGTTCTCGATTCCCTATTTAATTTAATTTAATACTCGTATGGCGAAATATGTGATAGATAAACGATTTTCTATACATTTTTTGCCACTCTTTCTCTCTCACACTTGTGTGTGTGTGCCTTTTAAAATTTTCTAGACTTGGTAATTTCATTTCCTGCGAAGAAAATTATTGCCCGCTCCCCGAATCCTAATTTCCTTAATCTACGAATGAGTTATTTTAATGTTTTTGCTAATGGTGGTTTGTACTTAACAGAAGTTTGGTGTCGATCATTATCGGGTAGTGGAGTAGATAGCTATGGCCTGCCTTCACTATGCTAATGGTGTTAACTAAACCATAAACAACCGCCAAACTCAACATAATAGCTTATACATTAAACATGGAATGATACAAGTTTATTTGCATAAGATGTACGAAAGATTCTCTTCGGCTTTATAAACAACATTCAATTCAAAACTAGACGACAATATAGTTGTGTGTTCTCTCTATACGGTCGCCAAAAACATGTTATGAAATTGCTTCGCTGAATTTTAATGCCACCACACACAAATCTAATTACATGCTCGTGTTTTCGTTATTTAACGTTCTAATACGGTCGATCAGTGTGTGGATCGTCCCCGAATGGCAACATCAAAGGCACCCTAAATAGATCTGCGACGACATACAGGACTCTTCGGCTCTGTTTTTCCTTTAACAGGTTTCAAAATATCTATTTCGTTTATTTTTAATGTTAAGACAACTTGTACTATTTGACGTGCTAAAGGCAGATGACAGTATGATTGACGAGCGTGTTTGAAGAAAGAATTTTTTCCTTTCCATAAGGGAGTGAAACTCTTGATTGTTGTGGTGATAAAATGGACGGGCACCAGTTTTAAAATAGATATTAGTCAGTTGTCATACGGGAAAAGATAAAGGAATGACATTCTTCTAACCGTGGAATTAATGCCATCGTATTAATAACGTTTAATTATATATTTCTGTCTCATGATCTTACAATTTTCTAAGCGAATAAATTACACAAATAAAAGGTTTAATGTGTGTAAAATGGGCATTGTTACAATGGGGGTGAGTTCGTGACAATTTTAAATTTAATTGCTTATACAGGCACAAACGTTATCAATATTATTACGTAGAAAATGTAAAATATAGTGTTCCAAGTCTCGCGACGTTGCGCCCTACAATCGCACCAAATAAGGGTTGAAAATGAAAATCGGGCAAAATAAAAATGTCATGCTGTTATCAAATTATGAATCATTATGAAAGAGGTCTCTCAGATCCCAGCTGTAATTATAGAAGGGAGGTGATTGCACCCCAATGCTGCAATCCGTGAATACTCTTCCCCTTTCATTTGCACGGCTTTAGTTAAAAGCGACTTGAATTGTGATTTTTCGTGGTCGGGTTTATAGTCATTAGTGACTCGTTCGTTCGTTTCACCATAATACACAGTACACAGGAATGAAAAAATTCTAAATTCAGACGTAATTAGTAATTTCTATTTTCCGTTTGATTAAAAAAAATGTTAAGTGCACGTTTAATGAATTCCCCCCGGTGTTGAGGCAAAACAGAGAGAATTCCCTCTGTACATGACTGCAAAGGTAAAAAGTGGAAAATATCACTTTCTTCTTATCAGTGTTTAAACTAAAAACGCTTTATAATTATTCTAATAATTATATGGTGTACGGTACGAAACGTGAACATGAATAATTAACTGTAATTATCTTTTAATGTGAACCTTAGCTCACGAGTTGACAATGGTGAGTGTATCGCCAGCAGTTGAGGGAATGTGCTTGTACACAAACACTTGAAAATCGCATTTTCACAAGAGAGTGTTCTGGGGGGCTGTGGGGTGTTGCTGTGCACTATAAACAGCGATCGCATTCCCATTTTGCTATATACGAAATATACTCTTGTAACCAAACGGCCCCTCTTAAAAGTCCAATTGTGAGCGATTTTGTACATTGTTTAAATTCGACAAAGCGAGCGCCCCATTATCCGATCGCCAAGACTTTTAGTCTCGAAATTATACACTATTATATGGTACTGCAGTACGGGTGTATTAATCATTCCCCGTAATAAATGAAACCGTTTTTTCTCCCTTAACAAAAATCCACCAAGTTGTTCATCGTCGACTAAATGAAATAAATCATTCGAAACGGAAGTATAGAGAAAATGCTTCGAAAATACATGTAATTTCCATTAGAACAAATAAGAACGAGTTTCAGTTGGAAAATGATGTATTATCGTATCAAATATTTAAGTAACAACATATAACTTTTATGTGAATTCGAACATATTCGCGAGCAACTCAAAAAGCCGGTAGCGCTACTATAAATTATAACATTTGTATACTCGCATACACAATAGTGTAGTACAAATTCCTTGACAGGAGCTGGGTATAGCCAAACACTGGCAAATAGCAAAAATCAACCCCCGTATGTGCATTTACATTCACCTTCTAACCGACTCTCTCATCGTTGCCCAAGAATATCGTTCGAATTATTGATATCACACAAAGGAATTGAACTTTTAGCACAGAGTTTTAACATGAAATGTTTTCGATTATTTATTACGTTTCAAAACTCTTTCTATATTTACTTGTACATATTTTTCCATAAACATCTGCAAAATTGATGGCTTCCAACTTAATTATCCCAATAACAATGCAATAGATGCATGCCAAATAAGTCTGACACAATTAAACTGTATGCAAAATGAGATTATTTTCATTATCTCAAGGTAGTGCAACATGATTTACATTGTACCATTGTTTCGATTAAAATAATTATGTGTGTTGTTGTTGTTTCCCTGCAGGATAATCTCAATTGCCATTTAAGGGGGGCATCGAACACTCGCCAAATGGTTTTGCAAACTTGTCACAGTTTAAGTTAATGAACCAACAAACAATCGAAGATTCATCAAATGCATCAAATATTCAATAATTTTTTCTCCCAGTTAAAGAAAATTTAATTCATGCGATTTAAATATTTTAAATTTATATCCCCGCTCCCCTCTATATAATTAGTCCTTTAACCCCCAGTGTGCGCAACGAAATTTCATTGACATTTCACAACATAATCAATTTCTCTCATTGTGCATAATATCGAGTCATTGATCTGAAGAGTAAAGGCTCTAAATACTGACCAGGCATGGTCTAGTAAACAAATAAAAGCTCTAATTAAAGCGTTTAATGAAATAAGAGATTTGTTTAACAATAAAGTTCGCCTGAATAGTTTCCATGTTGAACTCTCGACCTCTTATTTCCCAAGGGCGGCTGCTTTTGCATATTGCATTCACTGTCACAAAATGGATAAAGTTATTATTACTCCTGTAACAAATTGATCCTTTGGCACTCCATTGGAGCCTAAAACTAATACAATTCCGCTATCTGTTTAGCTGTTTTTAAACAATAGCCGAACACGGCGCCCATTCTACGCTACTGGAGTACAGTTTCCCATGCAAAGTCAATCAGTTAAGTGTAGTTAGTATTTTTCAGTTCGAGCTAGGCACGCTCGAATGATCTCGCTTTTCCACAATCTTTTTTTTTCACAAATCACCCAGCATAGTATGCGTGAAGTTTTTATTAAAGCATTACGCATTATGCTTTATAAACGGTTTATTAACGTTAGTCGTTTTTTTTCTATTAATTCTCTTTCATGCATAATTGATTCAGGTGTAAATGGACTTTCAGACAGCGCTGATAAAAAACGCACAAAATTAGTAATTCTTTAAATATGTATTTGTTTGAAGAGCAAGTCATCAAAAACGAAACGTATAGTTTGAATAAATCAAAAACAGAAATTGAAGTTGGTAATCCTTAAAAAACCCCATATGGCTTATTTATTTTGCGATTTTACGCGATAATTGTCCACATTGACCTTGGTCACCGTCTGAAATTGTATAACACTCAAACGACTTGTATTTTCTTTAATAACAGCCATACATTTCATCCTGTACGATGAGGTTTTATGGGTGTAAAGCACGATTGGATTCGCTCCGGCTCTCGGTCTACGGTATATCATTTTCTTCTATAGCCCGTACAGAGCAAAAAGTCAATTTAATTAGGGTATTCAATACTTTCTTTTAAGCCTTCATCTAATGGATAGTGGTATTATATCACGTTTCATGTTTTAAAACACTTTTTAATGTTATTGAAATATAAATGCACGTTATGTGACTGGTAATATTGTTTTTCTGCTCTTCTATTGGCCATGAACTTATATTTCTATACTCTCACCATGTGCATATGCATCAGTAACCAGACAAAATTCAACAAATAGATTCGAATCGGAAAAAAAACTCTACGATTAAATTATACTGTGTAAGCCATGTAATTAGCATAATTGAATGATTCAATTGTGTACTTTCCAACTGTAATGATGTACTGCTTTTTATTATCAATTTATATTGTGTGTTATTTTGTGTTATTGTTGTGCAAACATTTGCCTATATAGGTGGGATGCTAATGCCATTTTATGTGTGATAAGAAAATTAAACAGTTCGCCTTTAATTAGGTGGTAAATATTAATACACAGAATGGGAAGAAAATAAAATCATTAATTAACCAGAGATCGAGACCCATAAAACGTGTAATTATTTTCCACTTTACGATGGGAAAGGCATTATGGTGAATTGAAAAATGAAGTTATGTGGTGCTGTAAACATCAGATAATAAAGTTAGATTTTAGATTTTCGACAAGTTTTCCTAATTGGAATGAACGTCTGCTGGCATTAGAAAAACGTAATTATTCAGGTGTAAAGTGGGCATCAGGCACATGTAATTGGACAATATTGACGTTTGATAAGAGCGAAAGTTGTGGACATCTAAATTTCGGTAATGATTTTCTTGTAACACGGCGGCATCTGTGTGTCCATTTTAATTACTTGTTCGGTTTTAAAGTGAAGCAGCACAATATCCGTTTTATTTTCTAAAGGTTTCACTTCAACACACAGATTTAAATTAATTAAATATACATTTAAATTTTAATTAAATTAAGGACCGTGTTGACATGTTTCTCTCTGCAAATAAGAGGAGACACAATTGTATATGCAAGCGTTTTAATAACTTTTATTCGGGCTTTTCTAACACAAAGTTGAGGCAATCAAGAATCAAGATAAAAATATCATTAGCAATTTTCCACAGATCTATAATGCATTCATGCAAGTCGAATCTCGTGCCTTTCTCTATCAATTTGCCTCTCCCATCTTAGCAACAAATTCCGTTTTACGTTAAGTTATTGGTGGAAAGCTGACTGTGGTGTGTGCAACATTTTCAATCGCATAAAAACGTCTCTTATTAAAACATTATGCAATCAACTGTTAATAGGAGTAGGTGCTGGCATTAAATTGGCGAGCAAAAAATGTTTAATTGTTGTGTGGAGAGGTTAATTTATGGAATTGTTGAAAAATGCACTCGTGCTGTCGATTGAAATCGACATTTTTCATTTATTTTACCGAATCAATAGATTTTCTGTCGTGTATATAGGTACATATGGGGGCGTTTACGCGTATATACATATATATACAATAATAATAGCGTGACAGTAATTTTTTATATGAATTTCAATGGGTGCAGTTAATAGCGCAAATTGGCACATTTAGCACGATTTATTAATTATATGTGCACCTAGGAACTGTCGTTAATTGCTTCCATGCATGGATTAGTGTTGTGGAGGGTAAACGACCCGAATTCACACAATTCTGACCCACTTCCTCCTCGTCGCCCCCTCAAAAATTGAATTTATATCGAAACGATGGAAGGATGATTTTACATGTACATGTGATGTGCAGTAAAATGCAAATATTTATGATACATTTCTACATTTTAAATTGAATTTCGACGATATTTTATTTTGTTCACAAACACAAACAAGCACGGGGTGGTCCACGTAAACAGTGCTCATATGGAGGAGCGCATCGCACACATGCAACGACATAAAAAGTAGCCGAGTAAACGATCCAAATTCAACAATATCTTGTTGCCAATATTGGAAGAAGCGTTCGACTTATCAGGGTGTTTTTGTTGGCGGCTATGGGGGCCCCGCTGGTGGGGCGGCACTATATCTCTCTATATGTGTGAGCAAAGTGGATTGTAAAGTCGAAGGCACGATACAAACGATGACAGAAATAGTCCCAATCACAGGATTGCCCGCAAATTGTTTTCAAGATATCGCTGATTCGCAGCAATTTAGGCCAAGTGTTGCTGCAATATTTTAACTAGGTGGGATCTAAATGGACGAGAAATGAGCGGAATTTTCCTCGGCTAAATGAGAAAATGGAATTAGCTTTACAGTAAATTTTTTCCAAGCATCCCCCAGTTTATCCGCCACTATGAAATTCGTTTTTACACTTGCAACTTTATTGATTTCTATATACAAACATCGCACACACACACAAACTCAAGTTAGATTAGAAGTGAAAATTTCCATTTCCTTTTTACATTTTTCAGGGCGATCGAATGGTGCCGAAATTAAATTGTTTGGGGCCCAATAACAACAAGAACAGATAGCGCTTTTCTCTTGTCCATTACAGTGGAAATTAATGTTTATTTTGGCAGTTGTGATATTTTAATAAATACTCCTGATTTATGCATTCAACTTTACTTCTGAATACAATTACTTTGAACTTGTAAAGGCACAAACCAGCATGAAAAAGTATTGTAAGGTATCCAGATATATTTGATATCATTAATCTTGTATTCAGCTCAAAAAGTGAAGTAATCTGTTTCGTAAATTTGACAGGACAAAACGGTTAGTGTATCTACATTGAGGGATTTTTGATATATGTACAAATAAAATCAATCTCCCCACACCCCTTCACCCTCCAAGCTGTAATGAAGTGAATGTTAACTATTTAACGAAATAAAAACGTTATTAAGCGCACTGAAAAGAGCTGGGAAAAAAATTAATAAATATTTGGAGCTCGCCTCTCTCGTAATGGTCCTCATTGTGTATCTTTTATTATCAAATTTCAATATAACAGTATGTAGGGAGCTGTAATAAAAAGTATCAAGTGTTTACGCGTATCCCAGCTGACGCCTGTATGGAACATAAATCTACTTCTTGGCTCGATTTTCGGTATTTCAGGAACATCAGCAGTTCATTGGCTGCTAATAATCCAATAAATCAGTTTAAATGGATCTTTTCACTATGAAAATGTTTTACTTCACAATTATTCGTATACACTTTTGAAGCATTTTCAAATTACCTGGGCCCCCATTCACTCGCCTCATAACTTGTTACGGCCACAAAAGGACTTGAAGAGATAAAAAAATCATTCAAATACCGAGCTGAAAGCGAAGAAAAAATAGACATGCTTCTGTATACATGCATTATCTTTATAATGGTCTTTCTAAGAATTTATTTTATTATTGTACAAATTTATATTACGAGCCGTGCTCTTCTGTGTATATACGGAGAAATGAAGACGTAGTTCGGTTGTGATATTCAAATGAAAATCCATAATCGTTTATTAGGTTTTTAAAAGAAATGTAAATATACAGTTGTAATTTGCATATCCACTGCAATATTCAGCATACCATTTTTCATTTATGGTATGTGCCTGCCTCTCTGCTTGTGTACATAATAATTTAGGCGAATTTAATGCCATTGAATATTGTAATTGATACTGGTATTAGTTTCCCGAATCATTCACCGAATATGAGACACATCTGACCAATTTGACAACTAGATGAATGCACCTGAATCATGAATACAAAAACATCTTTCTGTCTCCAATTTCAGCATGTCAAAGCATAAAAGGGGACAAATTGAAAAGTTTATTAAAAATGTACCCAGTTAATTAAAGTCGATGATTTTTAAACTATCTACATTGTATAAGGTAAATGTGATTGTTTATTAATGTGTGTTTGTTGCAAGTTAGTGCTAGCGCAACTATAAAACGCCATTTAGATGTAGATGGTGGAGAAATTTAAGCTAACACAAAATATTTGCTCAATAAAATGTAGTATTAAGTTTTCTCGTGACATGGAAAACAAGAATCTCAGCTCTAATGCAACGTAATACTCTGCGCTTGGCATTGTGTGTGTGTTTGTTGTTGTTCCAGTCGAAACTATGTATCTGACTGACAATAAAAATAAACAATGGGGTGTTAAGGAGTTTAGTTTTAATTAACCATAGCACAATTCGATTTAATCAATCGAATTGAATGTCATTAGACAGACTTGCAGATAAAGAGCCATTTCCTGCTTACTTAAATACTTATAGAGAGCCAGTCCACATTTCATCTGAGTTATTGTTCGAATTTGATAGTGCTACACACTAATTTCTATGCGAAGATACAAGTCAGTGAGCATTTAGAGTGGCTGTTTTACTTTAATGTTTGTTTCGGATTTCTGTTTTTATAGCTTCCCTACTTTGTGTATTAGGAAGTAAAACATAATCAGATCGCCTTTCTGATTTAAATGCAAAATACTCAACCATAAACTTGTGCCATATATATATGCGATACAAAGAGACAAAGATCAATGACGACAACAAAAACACACAGCAACGGGGCCCAGCAAATACTCTCAATAGTCATTAATTTATTATTTATTTTGTTGCAACCATCGAGGAGCTGAGATATAAAGTCCCGATAGAGGCTGGAATGTACACTAATAATCCCAACAATTAATTAATACACTGCCGGTACACATAAGAGAAACATTGTCAACAACAATCCTTGTTTATTTTTTGAAGATTCAATTTATTCCGTGATTCTTTCCTGTGTCTTTTTTAAATAAAATTTGATTAGGTAAAAGTAAACTGTTTTATTTATTTAACCAGTATAGCACATGAAACCGTACTCGAAAAACTGATTTTTAAAAGAGTGCAATTAAAACGTGTATTGAAGTAGTCGCAATTTGCTCCCATGTAAAAAAGCATGTAGGGAGGCCATTACAATGCACAAGAATAACGACATGCTTTTAATATAATGAAACCTGCATTTTACACAAAATAGTACACAAATTAACGTAAATATGATTTAATTACAGCGAAAAGCACGCTGAAAAATGATGTGCAGCAACAATGCCAGTAAAGTACAAGCTTAACGCTGGAATCACTGGCAAATATAATTACATGTACGTATATAAGAGAGAAAAAACGACGATGAGGATGCAGAAAAAGAAGCATCAGACGGTTGTTGTGTGTGTCTGTGCTGTGGAAACAGCGACAATGCAATCCTGTTTGCGATGTTGTTGCATTGAAATGTACAAACAATTCACCTGCACCAACCAAATCACGGGGGAGTTAAGAGAGGACTTCGAGTTAATGGCCCTGCATTCAGACGGTTTTGGCCTTGAGACAGAGCCCCATGCAAATGATGGGTCCTCTATGCATTCAACTGCATCTCCCGCAATCTTCTTCCCACCCTCGGTGGAAAAAACGCACCACACTTGGACAATAATTAGGGAAATTGGAAAATGAAGTTTATTAGCGTCGGCTATGCTTAATCCCCCCTTAGTGTCCCCTGCGAACTATCTTATTAAAGTGCTAGTCTGAGGCCACATTCGCAATTATTTTCGTTTGCATAATTGATGAGATTGTTTGGATTTTTAATAATTTTTAATACAGTCAGAAAACCTCAGAAACGGGGCACCTGTATCATGATTAAATTTCAACATTTTTCAACAGTTTGCATTCGTAATGAGGAGGTTATGATGTTTAATAATGTTTTTTCGCAAGTCGATAATAAAGCACCCCTCGCGAAAGGGGTATATACCTGTGTACAACCATAATAAAATTAATACTTTCAGGCATTCTCCCTTCTCTGTTTTGTGAAATTTAATAAAGCATATCTGTTTTCTTCTATCGTGAAGCTCATTAGTTTCTTGCTTGACTTTTTCCCCGTTTTCAGCTTATTTTCTAAAACTTGCACAGTTAAAGTGCTTACTGAATATAAATCAAAAGTTTTGCGAGATTTATAAAGAAATGAATTCACTCTATGAGAAATTTTAAATTGCTTCGTTTATATAACATTATGTTTTGATAATTTGATGGCCAAAGTTTGCCCATTGATTTTTACGCCAGCATCGTGCAAAACAATAATGTGTGTTGGGGGCATTTTCGGCATTGTTGCACCCCGAGGGGGCAGAATCGACGGTTCGGCCGTACCGCAAACGCGCGTTCGACATGCTGATGGAAAAAACGAATATTAAATAGGTTCGAGTGTTGTAAGTCAACCTCAATCGAATGTTGCACGCGCCAATAATAATACAACAATATCTTGCTGCACCCACGTTTGCTTATTGACACACATCCAGTGACATTTGAACAGTTTGCTTCCTACAAATACACGCTCTTTACATGTATCATGTATAGATATAACACCCGCGACGCCTTGAGCTATCTAACTGTTTATTGTTAAGTATTGAATTTACACAAACAATAGAAAGTTAATAATAATTGTGCCTCTAACTGACTAAATTGGAATTATTTGTTAGATGCCATATAAATTGGCTACTACAAAACAGAAACGGGTCACAATATCATCGTGATTGCCAACTGACGATTAATTGAATTTATTTATTATGACTGTTATTGAAAATTGCTATTACGTAACGTGAATTGTTCGCTTTTTGTTGTTTTCCAGAATGAAAATCGCTCTAGTAAAATTGACAATTCTTAATAGCAGCAGCGCGCTTATATTTGTGTGCAAACCTTTTAGATTTTTTTCAATTTGTCCAGCCACGTGCATTTCTATATAAATTTCTATAGACTTTTTTATTGAACTTGCCAGTCGATGTCAATTACGCAAACTTTAACAACAATTTGTTGCATGTATTAAATCTGTAAAATAATCAGAGCGAGAACATTTTCATAATGCTCTCTTATATTTGCATAACCTTATACACAACTTTTCTTATTAAATTACATATTACCTAATTATTGTGTACCCCCGTGTATATGGCTTTATCAGTGTTGAATCTATAAAATAGCACCTTATGTGTTTTCCATTATAGCGCTATACGTATTTCGATTTGTATCGCAGTTTGCTTCACAATTTCGTTTGATAATCAACCAAATAACAGGGTATAGGAAAAATTTATATAAAGAATAATGTAAACTAATATTATTCAATGCATGGGTAAAATGTTGGTAATTGAATTAGGGAGTCACGAATGGAAAAAAACGGACCCAAAACCGTATTATACTATTAGATAATCTATAGTTGTATTTATTTTGTGTATAACACTAGTAACTGAGGGGTGAGAATTAGTTTGGTATAACGATACAATTTTTTTCTCAACCGCCCTTTCTACGTCACTACCGAGTGAAAATCGATTCTAGTTTTCAGAATGAATTAATAAAATATGCTATTACTAATTACATAAGTGCACTAGATAATTTCCAAGCTAACTATGCGTATATATCAAATTTAATTTCTCGTTTTTATGGTGCAGTAAAATGAAATAGACCAAAACATAATAAAAATGTGCACTGAGAAAATGAAAAGTAGAGAAAAGTGTACAAGTTAATAACATTCACTAAACGTCTTGTAATGTTTGGAATATTCAGCGGTTTTTTTCTCTTGCTGCCATCGGAGACCAACTACTTCTTGTCATACCAGTGCAATATAGACGTACAGCAGCTGCTTAATACGATCGCACGCAACACCACACATTTTCAGATATGATTAATGTAGAAAAATGAAAAACTACCACATGACGTATAATGGTATACGTCAACGCTTTAGAAGGACAAGTTGTTATAATCAGGCTGTGTAATTTAATATTCCTTTCTATAATAAGACCATCAACATGAATAAAGTTATTACACCACTTCAGGCCATCCATCAAATAATTTTCTTTGAAAAATAAAACCAACCACCCAAGACAATTCTTTGTGAGACATTTGCGTACATTTCTGACGAGAGAGAGCATCATATCTTTTACGAGTCCACATTGACTGTCCCAATGAGATGAATTCAGTCAACCGATAATTGTCATTTCTGTGTGCAACCACCACCCGCCCTTCTGGCTTGCAACAGTTACGGAAACACTGCAATCATCTTATAATCAACTGGCATCTGCATATACGCTCTGATGTTTTATTTAGCATTATAAATTTTATGGAATGGTCAACAATTGATCCACCCACCTTTCAAGTGTACACCGTAACTACGTATTGTGTGTAAATCTACATCCGTGTTTAATAATTGTAACATCAGAATGAACATTCATTTAACTGCAGACCATTATTTACGGTACCTATTGCATTTAAACTAGGATAATGCAAATAATCATTAAGTGTATATGAACGTTTCTCTTGTTTCTATATTAGATACTTTTCACACGTATTTATCTTGTGTCAAAATACGAGTGCAAATTAAATTGTGATAAGGTATCCTCTTATTAGTTAGTTGGACAATTTCACATCGTTTATAATTAAATCGTCATTGCACTATGATTAGAGAGGCTCTCGTTGATGAATCGCCTAGTGCAATTTGAAAACGGTTCTGGTATTTTTTTTTTTCACTAAAAATACTACGTTTCGACAGGTGTGATTAGATCTCGATAAAGTGAAATAAAATTATGCAAATTACACATGTTTATTAATATTTTTTTTGTTCTCTAATGTTATGTAATTACAGTTGGAGTCCGGTGTATGGTAAAGAATATTTTCAGTAGTGGTTTATATAATAAATTACCAAAATTACATTCATTACGGCCATTTCATATGCCTATCCGCGTATGTGCACACCAGAAATAGAAAAAAATATAATGATGTGTGTTTCCTTTTGTTATCTGATTCACGATTAGTTTAGGTGCTCGTATTTTCACCTCATCATTAAATAGAAAACAGTAAACATTTATGGCATTAATGACACCTGTACGTAGTTTCAATTATTTTAGGTTTTTTAATAAATTGGGGTTGTTTGGGGAGGTAATCGTTTTTTCATTGGCAACTGAACAAAAAGCGACTTTTATTAATCACCACATGTAAATAAAAATCGTAATACATGATTTATTGTTGACCGTTTCCTTGGATAAAGTCCTCCTTTGTTGGAGCCCCGGGCGGATTTCCATTCCAGTTGGACGTGTTTTCTGTGTTGTTTTTCTCAATTCGCCCATTTCAATATTGAAATTACTTCACCTGTAAATATATTTATTAATAATATATCATTTCTAAACAGGCATTATAATATATGCAATGGTGCTGAAGTCTTCACCAAGCGTGAAATTAAAGATGAAGTTGTAAAATGATTGTTTTATGTACGAATGGAAAAAACTGCCAAGGAATTACACATAAAAACATATTTATAATAGAAAGGATATTCACCTAACAACATTTCCCTGGTGCTTGATTATATAAAGTATATATTAACATCCGTTGCTTCGCTCATTTACATCTAACGTATTTAAAAGTTTTGTCACAATGAGTAGGCAAAATAACTAGAAGGAAATATCATTGGAAGGCGTTTCTCGTCACGCTTTGAAACATGACAAAATTAAAAGTGGAAAAAATCGAGAAAAACAACCAAACACTCTTCTCTGCAGCACAGTAACAATAAATTCCATTTTACCAGGTTCACCGGTCCTGGCCGGGTCCGGCAAACCCTCCCTCCGGTCCAGGTGGCCGGAACGACTTGGAACAATTATTCTCGGAATTGGTACCGTTCGATGTATTTTTTTGCTCTTCTATTTCGCTGCTCTCTCCTAAATCGTGCTCGAAATTTCCCATAGTCAAATTCGTGGCGAAGAGTTTATAAATATTCCATGGATGCTGAATAAATCACGATCACGAAAAGGCAATAACCTGTGCTCCAGCTTTGAGCATGGCCATTTCATTTGGCCATCGCCAATTATCGATGTAATGAGCCTTATCGATGAATACACTTTTCTAATTCGATAAGGAACCAACTTTGGTGCGTATAGGCACGACCATCATCAGCGCGTGATTCGTGAGGTGAGAGTCGCTTCGAATGCATTCTGTCCATGTCCAAGGCCATCTCACACAATTACGTCATGTTGATCTCCAATCGCTCATTAAATTATTATCTGCATCAACGGATCGACCTGCCACTGACCCAACAAAACACCGATAACCCCTACTGCTCGCCTCTCTTGTTAATGAGTATTGAGCAATACCTCGAGAATAGAGGTGGCGTGACTTGCACTCTGCACATTCACAGGCACTCTTATCTAATTTGATTTTTTCTCTTTTGACACATAGACTGGCCATTGTTCAATTATAATCACTTATCTGGGCCGAGGAGGTCTCGCTTTAATTAAATCGCACGGTTCTTCGATAATGATGGCAGCGGCGCAGCCCCGAATCTCCCCGTTCATTGTTAATGAATTTGTAAGTAAACTTGACATTCAGGCGGCCGTTAATGTAACAAGTTTTTATTAAATTTTTCATAATTATCTTATGTATTATACACGTAGGTGTGGTTGTGCATTTACATATATCATACTAGTATGTTATATAACGTAGAACCACTTTTTATGGAAGACACGTCGTCGCTCTTGATGGCCGTCTCTTTTCATTCACCCGTGAAGGTAATTTTTGACGAGGGCGTATTATTCGAATGGGGAAGAAGCTACCGGACACAGTCTTCCACATTGCATTCCCACGCTGTTTGTACACACAAACATAAATTACAAACTGTATCAGACCATCGCGGCTCTAAAGACCTGTCTGGCCATTACGATTTTACTTTTCAAATTAGAGTTATTGTGACTATTTGCCTAAGGATGTTAAATTATGCATATCGAAATGGCACAATTTACTAAATCATTTCGTGCAGTGTGCGTAGGTACACTCCAAATATTATGTGTGTCCTCTTATCAACACTTTTCCATCTGGAATTGAGGAAACAGACTAAGTAAAGTATAATTTACAATAACGATTGTGTTTAAATAATACATTAGGATTTATATGATTTTGTCGAATCATTAACCACGAAAACCTAATTACAGTACATGGATGTTAAGCAGAGATGAAGAAAAAAACGGTAGGTTTGTGTGTGTATGTTGAAGAACAAGAGAAGAAAAGTCTAATTCCCTTGTCATTAAGTTTGCTGAAACAAACACCTCCCAAACACTGTAATTAACAGCACATAATAATAATTAAAATTATAATTTCATGCCTTCTAATATATTCAGTTTTATTGTAATTTCCCTAATTTATGAGGACCACACAAATTCCGAAAGTGGTATATCCATGATTAATGTGACCATTTAAAGGAGAACCACATTTAAATATGTTTTCGTTCAGGTTTTTTATGTCACATTAAGGAGATGAACTTTTATCTTGTTCATTAATGTTTCACTACATTAATATTTCATATACAGATATATTTAATATGATTAAAAATGGAAAGCATATCTGATTAAAAAATATCATGTTCAAATTTTCGTCTGAATTATATTACTGTCAAATATATTTTTACAGTGCTACCGAATTACACAACTATATTTATAATAAACGAGATTATTATTAAGATATATAATCTTTTATTACTGTAAGCCTCTTTCGTTGAATGTAAAACTACTGAAGAATGCTTTCAAGGTAACGTTTCGGTCATATGTAATAAGGTAATAAATGAGAATAAACACACAAAAACATGGGACTTTCTAAATTTTTTTCTTCACGTTCAATATGATGATATTCCTCAGCCTCCACGAAATTTGGGTTAATTAATAAACGTGTCCATCAATCGCCAATTAAAACTAACTATTAATAAAATCCGATCGAACCTTGGAGGAGTAGTTTATAAATCTTCCAAAATTACTTCTCCTTGGACCTCCCGGAAACGCAAATTTCGGACAACTTCGGCAAACAAAACACTATGAATGTTTTTCACTAAATTCTAATTGAGTTTTCCACTACATTTTATTCGAAACCACAAAAGAGAGATACGTGTGCGCTCTTCTGGTCATTTTCTATATACATAAAAAACCTACCAATTAAAAGATAATTTAATTTGTCTTGAAAATCCTCGCTTTACTTATACGCTTGTTAGATTTAATTGTCCCAAAATAAAAATTACATTATGTTATGTTCTTAAAAACACTAAAGACTTTTTTAATTAAACTCTTTCGCCTCATAAATTTTTATTTAATGACTAATACAACATTATTACATAATATATTTTATTACAACGTGAAATTTGTTGGGTCCAACACAAAAATTCTTACAAGGTGAAACACAATCAAACATTTTACTATCGATCATCGATCTGGACGACATCACTGATGGGCTGCTCCTCCATACACGCCACCAATCAATCTCGTCTTGCGATAAAAATCTGAAATGTGCCCATCCCGGCATACCTAATACCATCTAAATGCGCCCCAGTACAATTAAACATTCATATGTACATTCGGATCGTTGGCAGTGCCTCATTGTTATCCGTCAATGTCAATGACAGGTCTCTTCCTGCTTAGCGGGTTCGATCTAGCCCAGCGGGAGGTAGTGGAACCTTGACGATTTCAAGTGTTAATTTCGAAGGAAAAATACTTCCGCGGCGCCTTGTCGAGCGTGACCTCCTTTCCATAACATCAGACACATACATTTTACTATATATGCGTGAATGGGCCCCGCTTATCCTTCGCAAGAAGTGGTCCCATGTCCATCGATCATGTACCGTGTTGTTGGGCTGTTAATTAGCTACCTTATTCCAGGTGTTCTGCAACCATTCAATAATAGATCATACTGAATTATGTTAAATATTATAACATAAGACAATTTCTTGTCGTGCTATTGGATTTGCGACTTTTTCCATCTTAGACTCGTTGGATATAATTTGTTTGCTCGCTGATTTAATGAGCTTGTAACAATCACAGTGTAGGAAATTCTAATTTGATTTATACCGTGGTATTAGAGAAATGTTAGAAGATAATTGATTAATGTTTAATATTTATAACAAGCAAAACATGCTGTTAGAACTAACTTATATGTTCTTATTCAATTAACGAGAAAATTCATTATAAACCAATAAGCGTTGGACGCACTTAAATTGAAACACAGTTAGTTATCTGTTTGTGTGGAGTTTGAAGATGATTAAACAATTTGAAATTGTTGAAATAATGCGAGTGCTTGCAATAATAAGGAATAAAGAGAGGCGTTTTTTCCCAGGGTGTTATTGACTTAAATAAAAAACAACTTGACAACATTATTAATTATAACAATCTTTCTAACTGGAACAAAACATCCATTTACAAATTATACGAATTATATGAATATTCATAAATTTTTTTACAGTTTTAATAAGAGTATCGACCCGAAAATTTTTCAATTGTAGAAATATTTGTAATGCTACGTACAAAACGACCAACAAACACTGGTGTATCCTTTGATGTCGCAACATTGTCTCTCTTTCTACGTGTGTGTTTTGTTGTGTCTTTTTATATGTGACTATATTATAGTGATTACATGGTCAACGACCAGGATTTGAAAACAGGACTCGTTTCGAATGAAATTCGTCATTAACGGCTATATCAGCAGGGTCACGACCGATTGTTGGACATATTCAATTATTTAAAGGTGTTCTTTCTATTTTGGTACTAATAGCCTAGTGAATTTTATTTATTTTTATACCTAGTTGGTGCAAACGAAATCACACACTGTCAAATGCGGATAAGTGGATATCAAACGGAATTTCAGATATCCGAAACGAAACCTTGCCTTGTCATTACAGAATTCCCTTTGAAAATTCATATTCCTACTAAAATAGAAAGAAATAATTAATTGCCAATGCATACTTTTAGGCAATTTAAAATATGTAATGAAAATGTGTGTAAATAATAATAAAAATTCATCCTGCAACGTATGCAGAGTCATAAAAATCTGAAATAATTCGAGAGTCCATTTAATTTTACTGCGTCAAGTCGAGAGCACACTAAATGAAAAATGATTTATTCCCAACTATATATTTCTTGTCAAATGTTTTCGTCACACAAACAAATCTCGCATTTGTAGACAAAGAAGACATTTCCAAGAATATATGATCCGAAATTATTCTTACGCGCTTCATAACTTCTTTTCAAAATACGAATGACACTTTCGAATTGCACCAATGGTCCACACACACCACACCATAAATTCCGCACAAATGCTCGAAAGGATTAAAAACCGAGTGGTTGGTGTGGCTGTTTTAATTCGCTCTTTCGACGTTTTTGTCAAGAAAGCGGCGAATTTATGGCCTCTGCACATCTATCCATCATAAAGGGTACAATTCAACAAAAAAAATGTTAATAAATCAGTATTAAGAGATTCTTGCGTGATCATTTAAGATATTTTTCATGTTTAAATCGACAAATGTACGATTTATCAATGTTTTAAAATCAATGCACTTGTTGAGATTGATTGATTAGCTTTCATGTACACAACTGATTTTACCAGTTTAGTATGTCCATTAACCACAAATTCAATACACGATGCCAAATGGAAATTTAATAAGTAAGGATGCTATTTTATCTTAAAATTCATTTATGCGATTCCATATTATGAATCCGAGAAACCGACCACACATCTACAATCCACTCATTCCGTTGCAGGAATTTTAAGAGCGTCTCATATTCATTTTTAATACTCGTATATATGTGTATACCAAATCAAAGTTTCCTACCTACATGTGCGACATAAATTCGTTGAATATAAAGTGTATCTGTTTTAGATACATTCAATATTCCCGTATTTATTCGTATACGTGAAACAAGAAACTTTTCCGATCAACTTTCCAGCTGCACGAACTATTATTTCAACAAAAATGACAACAACTTTTCTAAAAGATGCTCCTTTCTCTCCAATAACCCATCGTATGTTTGGTCAGAATCAATTTTCCGGCATCGTTTACATATAAGACGGCATTACACTCGTAAACCAATATTAACTCGATATAAACGCGGAATCAACTATATTTCCCATATTCCACATCACAAATTGCCCGTACAATATTCCCCCCTGCACCTAAAATCTATAGTCGGTCCCTTTTTCTCCGGCACTTTGGCAAAGTTTTAAGCTGAAATTTGCAGTCGAATAACCCATTCCGAAATTTCATTTACAATTTGTATAACTTCCAGTTGAATTGCTTTGAATCTTAAAATAATCAGATATTTACAGCGGCAATGGCTATGCATATCGTGATACGGTTTAGGGAAGTGAACTTCAACTTTAATGGTTTTTCATGTCGTTGAACTATTCTCATTAAGTGTGTGTTTCACCTGTTATCAGGAGTATACCTACCTATTCCCATATCCACTGTCCCTGAGACTAATTTTCCAATTCTAACGTTAAACCACTTAATCGAAATGTGATTGCTTCCGTATACTGCATATCAGGTATTAACTCGACCCAATTGACATGTAATATTAACTCTGATAATAATGAATCATTAACATTGCTCCAAACATCGACATTTCCACTCCGATTCCTCCAAGGTGGAAAATTCATATATACTTCACTATATGTTATTTATATAGCATCCCGGGAATCCCCCCGTTATTCCCAATAAATTAAGCGCTGAAAATACAGCACAAAGTGCCTCTTAAATGGCCACTGGAATTATATTTAGCCGGCTAATTAGTAACAAAAGGGTAAATGCGCAACACATTTGTTCACTTTGGTTATTTCAGATGAATCAGCCTGTTGTACACTGATATATTAACATATGTTCGTCATAAACAATGTGGTTTCATTTAAAATACGACAAGACAGCTAATAAATACAATAGTTATGATCGTAAAAGGGTCCATAAATTCAATGTAAAAAAATGAGCCAACGAAAAATGGTGCAGTGATAATTAAGTCGAGGGGTGCGCACTTTAATTTTCGGCTGCTTAAATTTTATGCAGGCCGCGTTTAAGTTGTAAATAAATGCGGCGAATAAAGAAATCGTCCGAAATTGTTATCTAACTATTAATTTCAATAATAAAAAATTCCATTCACATCTGCACACTTCGTTGTTATTCTTGTCGTGTTGCGATGTTTTGTGTAAGAAGAATGAATATTTAAAAGTAAATATTTAGATTGCAACGCGTGAGCTAGATAAATTCGCCTTATCATTGTGTTTCTGCAGATGTTTTCGGTGCAATTTACACAAACAAGGAATTTTCTATTGATCTTACGGAGAGTCGGACGCAAATTCGGGCTTGGAAAACAATTAGAAATTGTATGTGTGAGAAGCTAAAGGGAAAAGTTTTGAGGTCGTTGACTGTAATGCGCAATTTGTTGATTTATAGTACACCATGTTCAATTTTGTTATAATAATATGTAGATAATTGTTATCAGTTTCACAGCTGCAGAAAGTCTGTCGCCATTTAGTTGACATCATAATCGGTTTGTCGACTGATCAAGGCTGTTTAATGCGATAGAAAATTTATAGAGAAAAAATTACTCATGTTCAATGACACTGCACTCTAATGTATATAGGATTGCACAATTTCTTGTTTAATGCGTTTTCGTTTCTTGGCAGTGAAGTGCGACACATACTCGAATTCCGGGTATTGAGCTATCATTTTGCGTTTTTTTGGTGTTGATTTTGATAAACAGATGGCTGTTGTTTTCGCGAAAAGCGGTGACCTCTTGCGAGAGTTTAATACACGATTAGGTTCGGGGTGCCCTTTTACACATGGCCCAAGTACAATCTAATAAATAAAACAATAAATTGCAATAAACTAAACATAAATATAACGTCCGATAAAAATAATCATTTATCAAGTAGACACATAATGCTTTATACTGGCTTATCTTGCGGCATTTTCACACGTCCTAGGCGATATTCCATATTTTACGACATGGTTTATCTTTTTAAGGATGTTTTGTTTTTATTAAATATATCCTAGAGCATTACAGCTCTCTATATCTTATCTTAAAAATCTGATCATTTTAACCAGACGCAAACATGCTACCGCTTGAATAAAATACGGCCGATTTGTTGCATTCTCCTTTTTCTATATGTATTTAATTAAATTAATTGCTACTTAAGTTTTACTATGTGCCGAGTCCTTATAATTAATCGATTACTATCGAACACTTTTCCAGAAATCTAAGCTAGGACTGCGTCATTAATTTGCTGCAGTGGAAAAATTTCGATCTATAGTAAAACATTTTCACAATCTGATAAAGGGAGCGCCTTTTTTATCGAAATAACTCAATTAAACCATTTTATCCTAGGAACAACGTCTCCAATATTACCCAGTATATTTTAAACAAGAGCATCTAAAATTCAATTCATTACATTTTTAATGCAATTTTATGTGGTCCGGAAAATAGAATTAAAATTGCACCTGTGCATGAAGGACGGCGAGGAGTGCAAAGTGCAATACATTCAGTTGAGTGATGATAAAAATATCAAATGTAGACAGCATGTCGCCGTTTAAATATTTACAACTGCGAATCATATGATGAAATCATCAAATTGATAAAAAACACTTTCTAGACTCTAGTAAATATTTAAGAAAAAAATTATTACGAAAGGAGAATAGACAGGCAATTATTATGCCCACACACCATCTTGGTGGTTTATTACATTTCCACTACAAAATTGAATTTCACTAAATGTCAGAACAATTATGTACAATATAAATAACGCATAATGTTCTTGGTATTGCAAAATTGTTTTGTTGCCATATTTGTGCTGTTTTACCTACTCATCAGGCCTACGCAATTAGCAGTCCCCGTGAATCGACGCAATTTTGGAAAAACCGAAGGAAATTCATGTATGTCCCCCCATAATTTCGCCTCCTTAACGACCTGATCAATTACGGCAACCCGAACGAAACTTTTAAACCAATGAACCATTTTAATGATTAAAATATCATAATTGCTAGTATCCAAGTTTGCTTTCAAAGTTTTTTCGCTTGTATTCATCGAGTATCCAAAACTAACCCAATTACAGGATTGGCCCATCAACAAACTTTTACTGGTACTTTACGTCGAACCTGTCAAACCCAATTTGAAATTGATTTCTCTTGTTATTAGTTTGTTAATACCATCGATACCCCAAAAATATTGCGTGCTATTCTATAGAGAGTTGAGTAATATCTCAAAAACCGGATCATAATAAATCAAGAAGCGCGCGGCATCTTGGCGAAATTCCCTCATTATATGATGGCCATGCACAATTAATGAATATCGTTGATCCAAAAGGAAAAAGTTGGAAAAGAATTGCATCCAACAGTTAAACTGGTTCGTGTACAATTTGCTTTTGCTGTGCGATAATACTGTTAGCTTTTCGTTCGGTTTTCTTGGACGAAACGCAATTTCCATAATTATCATCGTTTATGATAAAGAGTGAATAATAGAAATGTATTATGATTAAACAAAGGAATTTACGTAGAGATTATAGGTGACAATAAGTTGTTGATTTTTGCCATTGTCATTGAGTGTAATTGAACAGTTGTGTTTGCGTTGGAAGCGTATATTGGTATCGCAAAAATGCGTTGACGTCAAATGCTCGCCGTTGTATCCTAGCTAGACTGCACGACGCTAACTGCAGGGCAACCAGCCAAGGTTAACAATTACTAATAGAAGCTAGTTTGAAAAATATATCGGATTGTGTGCAGGAAAGAAACGTGGAAATTTTCTGATACGCTTACACTGTAATTATGGCCACCAGATAATTAATCATACACTTTTATGAAAACGTAATTATACCATTATTTAATATATAGTCACGTTGTTTAACCAAATCCGAGAATTAATGAACGTTTTTTTTTTCATTTCTGATGGCCGGAGTTCTTCTCTTTCGGCGACTGTTTAAAACAATAATCGCTTTTAATAGAAATGACGTTTTGATTTTAATTAATTACAATAGAGCTGGCTTTTGCATATAAATGCATATAGGCGAAAAACGCGTATTAAATTAAATGAACGTTTTAATTTCATTAATGATATAGAGTTTTTTTCATCTATTTTGATACATTTATCATTAAAAAAGCATTTGTTCACATTTACAGAATATTCTTATGATTACATTATATGAGCTATTTAATTTTGTTATTGAAACTAAAATAAATTTTTAATTATGTACAATTAAAAAGCCAAGTTTCTGGAAGTGGAAATATAGAGTGTGCAATGGAGTCACCTATTTTTTCCCTCCATTTCCATGTATTGAGCATAATTTTCTAATGAGATCTAACAATGACGATAAGTAAAAATACAGTAATTACCCTAGCTGTATATTGATTTGTTTATCATTTAATAATTCCCTCTATTTATTTAGTGTGCATGGCGATAATTTCCAAACGATCGATTGTGTGCTTTCATTTCGTTTGCATTTTTATTTCATTAAATGAATAATGAATATAATATGAGAACGAGATGCACGTCCAACGATTTAAATAACAATAAACAGCAAATTATTATTTATTTCGTTTAGTGTGAATTATTCATTTAATTTATGCTTAAAATAATATATACAACATTGTAAATTACGTTAAACTTCCGTATTTTATTTATTTATGTTATTGAAGGTAGAACGGTCCCAGGGCCGGTTTAAGGTCAAGTTGAACCGTTGTGGTCCTGGCCATTAGCAAAACGCTCAAATCCATCCGGTTTTAAAGCCGTGCCTGCGTAAATAGAGGAACATAGTAACAAGCGCGTCGGTGAAATATTGCCAAAATTCCGCACATTTATTAATTTTGGCAAAAACATTGGACCAACGTATATACGTTAGCACATTTTATTGGAATACGGTTTAGTGGGCAAAAAATTTATTAAGTAATTATTTTTCTATTAGAAGTTGCTTAAATTTGGCAAATTGTGATGTAAGATTGTGAATTATACGAAATGAAGTAAACTTTATAAATACATTTTATACCTAATAGCAATCTTGCCAGCATCAGTGTCATTAACTGCCTTTATCTTAATTGGATTGCGTATTTACACGTTTTTTTTTTATTATTCAGGGATTAATGTTGATAACAAATGTGATTCGTGCATCAAGTGCAATAAAAATTATTTCATAAATGAAACTATTATAATGTTAAAAATAATTACAAACGTCCAATGAGATCATACCTATACATAATGTATAAAATTATACTTTCCTCTTCAGCCAAATTATATATGTAGTTAGTTAAAATTGGACAGGTTTATTAATACCAATGTTGATTAATGCTAATTAATCTTATTTATGTTGTTATTTCCAAATTGGTATAATGTCAAGTTCATATTAATTTTCTTTTTTTTTATTTGCTAAAGTCCGTTCTTTAGGTACTTAATCAGTAGTTATATGCATCGATGACCCCCTTCCTCCTTTGCTCTAGTGCGATTTATACTAATAATTATAATTATCAGAATTAGAATCATCAAGTACCTAATTGAACTATTCCAGACTTTATACTGAGAAGTAATTAAGCGGTTTTTTCGTCTTCAAAAAAAGAAACTTACATAGTACAATTGAAATGTTCTTGGAAAATTATTTGCAAATGAATGTGTTTTTGTTGGCGTTTATGTGCACATTTCTTCATGTTTCTATATAGTTTTCCAGTTTACAGGTAAACAAATAATAACAATAATTACAGTCTTAATATGGGTTATCTGCATAAATGTTAAGGAGGTAACAATAATTGTATTGTTTAAGTTGTTGCACACATAAATATTACAGAAATGTTATGAATAAACATTGTTAAATATAATGGCGAGTGTCTGTTAATTATGTTACCATTTTAATAAACATTAACATTTTATAATGCATGTTCTTTTCGTAAAAAGTAGTATAATCAAAAAAATGTACTAAATATAATGTATATACAAATTTTTTCTCGCTATTTGAAAACTATTTCCCATGACTTGGAATGTAATTATTATGCCGGTAGTGGATTGCTAATAAAAATTATATTAAATTTTTAGATTCATTTTGAATTTATTATTACTAAATAGCTATAATCATATATCCACATATATGTATACTCGTAATTTGCGATTTTTAATTATAAACCAACAAAATGCACACACGAATTTATTAATTAAAATAAAATGCATTTCGGTCTATGGTATTGATTAAATGTACGTACATTAATAAATTAAATTCCTCATATACATTCGCAAATAACCTCCACCTAAAACGTGATTATTTATTATTTACTTGTTGAATCCCGTATTCGTATAAGCGCATTTATTTAATGAAAACTAATTTCATGTAACCGGACTTGCGTTTCTATTCCTGTATACGTAAAATGCTTTCATCGATTCAATTCAGCTGCAAAGAAAAGCCTTGAAATTGTTACGTATTTACTTTCATAGCGTTATGTAACAGCATTTATCGAATTGGATCTATATGTTCCCCACAAATCAGTCAGCAACACTCGAAAATAGTCCAGAATCGTGCGTTTCCATCTGCATATTTATAATCTTTCATTTCGAATGCTTGCGTATCTAATGACTGTACTTGCCAAACGACATAATGTACCGAAACGCAATGCACTGAAAATTAATTAATAACTGGAATTTTCGGTCAGTTCCTTGTGCTTAGCAAATTGTAAAATAATTGGGAGAACAACAAGATATTTTCGTATATCTTTCATCAGACTGAATTTTTGGGGAAAAAAGTATAAAATTGCTGTCGCTTACAACAACAATTTTCGAAATTATTTTAAAATTGGTATGATCCAGTTCGCATTCAACAATTTTTAGATTTAAAATAAGAAACTGTTATTGACAGATTTCGGTTTAAATTACATCAAAATGTCCCTACAGTATTTAAAAGTACATTGTGTTGCCAACAGTCTGAAAAAATTTACTTGGCTCTGGAATTTTTGTTCATCAACTTCACAGTTGTCATTGATGACACATGCCAACTATTGGACAAAATCAAATGCCACTTTGACAGAACCGAAATTCTGGAAAGATTTCTTTAAAATGCCATCCTACAATTTATCCCCCTTTGGCTGGTGTTTTTTATTGAAACGTTAAGAGTGTCACAATGTTGTGATTAGGGATCGAAAATTTATCTATTTATGCCATTAAATTCGTTAACAGCTGGTCTCCCGAATTTAAGACTATCCCGTATTCAGCTGATGGTGTGTAGGAAAGAATTATCGGCTTAGGGATATAATGCTAGAGAGTGTCGCGCATCTGCATGCCTTGTAATCGGCCTCGTTGGATTTATTTGGCTATAAAAGTGATTCTTTCGGCCGTACACGGGGACTTCATTAAGGTCCTGTAAGATGCATAGTCCACATTATTGCCTACATTTATATCCATTTCCACCAGCTTTGCGTCCATAAATCCATTCAACCACTTCCATATTATACTGTCCTTCTAATATTTCCAGGCGCCCGTCTAGGGATAAATAATTTTTTTCCCGCGCTTTTCAGTTTGTTCTCGTTAACAAAAATTCCGTCGAAAAAACAGGTGCAAAGCGAATTTTACACTCGCGAGTCAACGTATTTATGTTTAGATGCATCTGATGTGACAATTTCCGCGTTTTATATTCCGTTCCGGTCGACGGACTCCACTATATGTCTTTGTCAGTTTAATAACTTTGCAACTGCAACATCACTTATCGCGATAATTAATGGAACGGGCCCCGAACGTATGATTATTGCTTTTGCTGATTTTTTCCCAATTTCATATCGGACAATGTGCTGCTGTGCTGCTTGTATAGAGATGCGATATCAGCTGTTGTGTGCAGAGGACGCGAATATGACTTCATGGAATAGCCACAAGGTTGCTAATTAGCAATGATATCACCATTTCAGGAATTCTACATTGAACGTGGTGTTTAATAATTGCACATAATGCCGCTTTATTATATGCAAATTCTCTTTATTATATTTGCCATCTCTTCCTGTCGTAAATCAAAGCGTGCAATTTTTAGGTTAATGACAATAATGCTATAGTTTGTCTAGAGCGGGAATGTCCTCGATGGAAAAGCGCTGCTTGTTTTTTTATTTGTGTGTAAAACAATACGGTAATCAGTGGCCGCAATCGCATTTTTATGAGTCGACCAGAAAAACGCTAATAATTGTTATTAATGCAATTAATAACAGTGCATACATCTCGGCTAGAATGACACACGATTCAAGGGGAAATGGTATAAAAAAACGAGCATAATCCGCAAACTATATCATAAGAAGTGAATTATGAACACGAAACAGTTTCTCACGGTATTTTTTTCTTCTTTATTTGTGATATGCATTTAGTGCAGGTGCTCTTTACAAATAGCCATTTGACCGTGCATATGGCATAAGGAAAAACTAGTTAAAACTTCCAAGCTACTTATTTTATGACTGTCATAAAAGGCGAAATAATTATATCGTGAAGGTAAATTGACATTCCATAATACTAAATACGAGAAGTTTTTTCATTACGTGTGTCCCACTGCCGGGTCGATAGATAACAGGGGGGACGCTATATCTTCAAACTGATAACAGTCATGAAAAAAACATTCAAATTTAGGGAATATTGAGGAGTGTTCTGTTCACTGTGTGTGTGCCCTTTATCGTTCCAACTTTAAAATGAATTTTTTTCTATAGAAAACTTAATAAGAATCGCTGTGGCGAATGTTTTTCCGAATAAAAAAAAAACTTTGATTAAAATTTAATTTATTTCCCCACTTGGAACTTGTAACAATATTTTTTCGGTGATTCGTTCCTGGCGTTCCTGCCATACTATTCCAGGCACACTGACCACAAATTCAATTCCTTTTCTTATTATTTCGGTCAAATGGAGGGCTGGCCACGGGTATGGAATTTTCCTTCGAAACTTGCGAATTTATTCGCATTATCTGGTTTAACCTTGTTGGAAAAATTCACTCATTTACAACAAACAAAACTAGTTTTATTAACCTTGCAATTGACATTTGATGATATAACTCTCTCGTTATGAAATTGTAACAATATTACGGAAAGTCGGAAACATGTTCAAGTTTTTTAGTATATTAAATGCTCAAATTAATTTATCACGATTGAATTGAAATTCAACAATTATATTTCCACTATTGCCATAAAATTGCTACCTAAGAGAAAATATTAATACACGACTGTTAATTATGATTTGGCACGTTAGTACCTTGGCATTCAGTCAATTCAAACAGTTGGCTGAAATAATCTCAAAAGCTATATATAAATCACTGACGTAAATTTACTAATCATTTCTAATACGATAAGTAATTAAAGGAGTTATTTTGCATAAGTATTGTATACACGCACACCAACACTAACCTCCAAATGGACTAAAGCGCTTATTAAAGCGGTCGTCTGTTTTTTATTTTCATTTCTCGTTTGTGTGTTATGCAGATAATTATTATGCCAAAGTATTATCATCGCTTTTAAAGAGGTGTAATAACCATTTTTATCGGAATTAAAACACTAGCAAAACGCAATGTTTCCTGTTCAACGTTTCCATAAACGTGTAATTTTCGAGTGCTAAACACCTCTTAGCACTGCAATGTTACAACTGAACTTGGATGTGTTTTAGAATTTTAAATTTTATTCATGAATAAGTAATACACGCTGTTGTTTTTTTACTAAAAGCATTTCGAACTAAGAACATTTTAGTATTCCTAAAACAACGAAGGTTACACACAAAACCAGATGCGGACACAATGCCAGGGCCAGTTATTTACATTTAGGCATTTGTCCAACTAATATCGTGCCATCCTTCCGTTTATACCAACACTTTGCCACCCATGTTATTTCCTCCAAGCCATTATAAAGGACATAAACATCTAATCCTGTTGTCTGGATTCAATTATAAATAGAGAAGCGGATTTTTCGGAATTGCAACAATGGCGAAGGCTCCACGGCCACCAGATCTATTTCTGAGCGATTCATGCTCATATGGCCAAGACGATCGATTATTATACCTCAATCGACACATGTTTATCTGTCACTTTTGACAGTTTAGGTCGTTTTTCAACAATTTCTTTTATTATGTGGTTATTTTTCGTTTGTGATCCATTTTCTATTTCGATAAACATTGCAAAATTACCAAAAAACTGTTTTTAATCGTCGCGGGTTATGTGCATGTGTGTGTGATGCAAGGTGAAAAACGCAAAGTGCTCATGGTGGGCAGCTACCGATTCACCGGGAAATTGCTCGGTAAAGGAAACTTTGCTCGAGTCGAAGAGGCCGTCCATAACGTCCTTAATGTCAAGGTAATTGTCTAATTCTTTATAAACCACCAATGAGCACGAAAATCGATCCGGGTGCTGGCATTGGACAATCCGTCAAAGCCCAACACTAAACGAATTTACAGCCTTTACTTCCAACATAAAACAGAAACGAGTCGAATTTGAGTTTTAAACGTTTGCTCCAGCATCACACGTAAGACGTAATTTACTAATGGTCCCATATTTCATTGGCCAAGTTGGGGTAAAGTTGAGTCGTAAACCGCGACAAGCGATCTTGGAGACGGTCGTCGGGGCTCATCAATCCGTCGGCCGCTGATCAATCATCGATGCGAGTTCCTTCCGCCTTCTGGTGACGTGTCCATTGTTGCCGGATGGCGTGCAGGGCGACATCTTCTCGCATCCCGTTCGCATTATATGTGCGGAACGGCCTTGGGGCCCCGTGATTTATCGTGGCCGAATTAAATGTTTATGTTGGGGCCGTAAAACTCTCTTCAACAGCACTATGCTAATGTGAGGGCGTCATCGCACACCATGACTGGCATTTTGGCTCAAGTCGAATGAAAGCAAGAATAATTCTTGGTGCTACATCAACATTTATAGGCGCATTGAACGCATTGTTCGCCAAACGGAACGATGTCACATATTTCCCCCATACACACGGACTAGATAAATGCTGTCCGCGACTAGATCAGACGGCGTTTTATTATATTTGATGGGGCGGTTCGGCAAATCATCACTTTTGCGGCCCAACAGCCCCTATATGCTCGTCGCTATCCAAGACGGTTCGCCAATATCACCACGCTGATGCAATATAACACCTAACCCCCTCGAATATCATTTCCGCAGCAACAACAGCTCCCCGTTGATATTATAACGGCCGATAAAAAGTAATAGAAATATTTTTGTTCCACCATCAAGTTTTTCGTCCACTTTATCGAATATGGATCGTCGGAATAGATTTTTGTCTAGTTTTTTTTTCGTTACGACTTACAGAGTTCATATAAAGTCAAAATGTTCACTTTTGAAAAGGTCATTCTTTAACCTCTGAAATTGGAGAGAACTTAATGAATTTTAAGAAAATCAGTTTTTCACAGTATAAAAATTTTGTGTTATTTGTTTAGTTTTTACTTTATTCAAAGCCAGATTGTCTACTTTTGATAACAATTTTTTATTTAGTTTGTAAAACGAGGAAAACCTAAATAATTTAAGAAAAATGAGTCTTGGGAGAAGTTTTAAAACATATTGATTACATTTTTGTGTAATAGTTTTTGCTATCAACCATCACAGTCCATTCAAAGCCCAGGCTGTCTGTATCGAAAAATTATTTGAAAGTGTGGATGTAAAAAAATTGGAAACTGTTTTACAAACTATCGTTTGTGTATAAATTAATTGAATTCTCGTTGTAGACATTCTCGTTTTGAGTGAACCGTATTTGCCCATAAAAAAGTGTCTCTATATAGATGAGCGAATATCGTGCGCGCATGAAAAATTGAAATGTATGCCATAACCTCGTTATGGAACAGAAACAAGAGAGATGTAGCATATCAAGGGACCAATTTCGGATGTTGATGATACTGAGAACGCAATAACCTCTGGGTTGTTTACCCCTAAATTGATATTAGTTAAGAATGTATTTACCTGTAGATGGAATTTATATTAAAAAGCATTAAATTCCTCAAGCAACAATAATAACTCATATCGGTCTGTGGTTTGGAGAAATATAATAATGTTTTTCGGAAAATGGCAGAGAAGGAACCCTTTTTTGTCCGGATTAAATTCGGTCGCTCATTTTACAAAGTGACTCACACAACGTGCCATTCGGGCACACAGCTTATGTGAACTCATTTTCTAGATTAATTTCGTTAAACTACTTGGGGCTTTGAATGACACCCCAAACAGTGTAAAGGCGACTAATATGTATTAGTATGGACGGGCATACATGCGGCATTTCGGTTGGTTATCAGCGCTTTTTCGAGATATTACACACAGCAGCAGCAGCACTATAAGGTATTTAGAAAGGATGGTGGAAATAGAGAGAAAAGGTGGAGCGTTGGCGCTGATTAACGCATAAACTGTGGCATATGTAAGTTATATTAGTGTGGCGTTGAATATATCCCAACAACGAATCCACTTTAATTAAGCGGTACGCCCCCGAAACTTGTAATCCACCGATAAAGAAGAACAACCGAGAAAACGAGCCATATAACTCTCTCTTCAGGTCGGCTAGGAGAATTTGCATCCTCGAGCAATTAGAGCAATCGTCCCGGATCTGGTCGGGGGGATTAAGACCTGCACGAGCATCAGAACTTTGTCAGTTTTATTGAGAAATCGGTATCAGGACAATTCCCTTAATTGTCAATGTGCACTACCACCCTTGTATATGTGTGTGTTGTTCGTTTATCACGTAACGATCCCTTTTTTATATTTTAATGAACCTTGTTACATTCTTCCACATCAGTGGCGTTCGCCTTCTCTTAAATTAAATCCTGTACAACTTTGGAATTATCTTGAATACAATTTTTTCAATCTCTCCACATATACACAGTCGCTCTTGCTTCTTTGATTCATTTGATAAATACACGAGTTCTTGGCTGCTTAAATACAATCAGATGCCACTTGAGTATATATAAAGAAGGAAACTGCTGTGTTAAGTTAATTTATCATATTTTATATATAATGTAGCGGGTCAGTTTTATAAATTATCGTTTTTATTAGTGGCAATGATTATTTGCAAAATATTTATCTTGTAACAAAGACCGATCGACGATTGCGATATAAAAGTGTTTCGCTAATGTTGTTTCCAGTTATGCTGGTAAGACGAGTTTTAAACTGGGAAATATATCACCCCATGGTCGGTGCAGTGGATAAATTGGTATCGTTGTGGCTCTCCACCATTAGCAGAACCTGAAACAAACAATTACCGACAAATAAAGTAAGGATGCGAGGTTTAATAGATGTTTAATAGGCGAGTCGATCAGACGGTCGCCGAACCAGCGATGCAAACTTGGATTGACTTTGAAATAATTTTATAGTTTATTCGTACACACACGTCGTGTACTGAGAGTCACCATATCATACACATGAGATTATGTACTTTTTTGGCCGTAAGTTTACATTGTCAACAAGTTGCCACTTTATGTTTTGCCGCGCGTGTGATTTACCACATTATGGGCATATAGTTGGGAGAGATGTAGACGAGGCGTCCCCGTTAGTGTGATGGCTGCGACAGCGTCTTTACAATTTTGATGAGGGTGTACACCTCTCGCTTCTCCACATACACCATACTCGAGATATTTTATTGATGTATCGGTTTCAGCTGACGTCTTAACTAAAAGTTGAAAAGAGTTCTCGTTTTTTCCTCTATTTCGGGGAAAATAGAAGAGAGGACATCATATACAACTTAGCAAAAGAATGATTTATTTTCCAAGAGGAAAATGTATCTGTGTGTAAACAAATAATTGATATATCACAATTTGTGGGCAAAGTTTCTTGCTGCTTTGGTCATCGTCGTTTTCTGATGCTGCTGCTGCTGTGTAGTTGGAATAGTTTGTTGCTTTGCGATGCAATTTATGTTATACCATCATCGGTTTATTTGTATATAAGTAATTTCTGCAGTCGGCTGGCCACCAACCGTGCCAATTCATAGACTGTCTGTGCTGTAACAACAGTCGATTTAATTGCTGCAAACTAAATTATATCATTTGTACGTGATTACCTGCAATTGAACGCGCACAGTCGTTAAATGATGGACAGTTTTCATTCTAATTCCCCATTCAGGAAAATAAAAAGTCTTGTACTTAGTTTATATGTGACAAATAAAATGGAATTATAGTTTTTACACATCTATAATAGTTTGAGTGTATGGCATGATAAGAAAATACAAAACACTAGTTTGTAGTGAAATTATAAACAAATTTTGGTATCGTTTCGTTTTTATTTTAACTATCAATTGCCGAAATAATAATCTTAAGTGCACGAACAATTTTCATTTCATCATCCACTTATATCTTTATTTAGGTAAGTAAAACGCGCAGAAGGAATTCTAGTGGAATATCGTCGTCAGTATAGCAGGGATCGTCGTAATAAAATTCATTCGTAAATTGGATTTCTTTTTACTCCCGCATCTACCTAATATCTAAACTAATTTCGTGCTATAATACATATGTACATGCCCCATTCACAACAAAATGTATGATATAAAAATAAAATAAGCCAGAAAACAGCAGCAAACAACAACAGCACAGTGCAAAGCACCAACTATCTAACTAGACTATACTATAAACAGTATACGTTTATTGTAAAAATTGTTGTTTTGGGTTAAATGTTGTTCATGCAGAACAAAGATTTGTTGTAGAGCAGTAAAATTCCTGTTTATTTCGCTCATTTTTTTATATGTTTCTGTGCATTTTAGACTATTACTGTTTTTCGCCGAGACCAAATGGACGTGGAGAATATAAAAGAGCGCTTGTAAATTAATTCTTGTTTAACAGCAGTAAAAGTAAATGAAATTTTTCATCAGTTGCAGAAAATCATTTTAATTAGACTTTAAATTATAACAATCTTGTAAGGGTTTAGTTTGCGAGATTCACTCATATTACTATATACAGTTGGTAGTCGGAGCACATAATTAAAGTTTCTGAGTTTCAATTGATTGGCTTTTAGTGCGATTCGTAACAGATACAGAGAGAGTTTTGTGCGAGAGAGAGACGCATTTTACATTATTATCTCATGCATACAGTAATTTATTCAAGCACATAGAAAATGAACAGGTCGAGTGGCTATGCCGGGAGAGAGGACCTGAAATGTGCGGTGAAGGTACAGTCGTGCTGTGGCACGCACAATATCATCGACCCTCTGTCAGGGACATGGACACGGTGCCCAGAATGGTAATGTACCGACGAATTCGGTCCGATGATTTGGAACGCACACATACACACATACAACACCGGACCGGAGTGTCAATTTACAGTACAGGACGAGAAGAGTGATATTAACAAGGGCCGTAGGAACCCATTCTCTGTGTCAGTTGTATTCAATTGACACCGTTTTGTAGAAGTTTCCAACTGTATATATCCTGGAAAACATGCGTCTGACGTTGAATTGTAAATCGAATTGATTAATACGTTAAAAGGGACCAACGAGATCGGATAAGTCCGTTCAATTGCACTGTATCATCAGAAACGACGTGATTTCTCCCTCACATCCAGACCGACCCTCTTCTCTCACAAAAGAAATCGTGAAGAAATGAAATGAGAGAAGTGACGACACCTTCGATTCTGTGTATATAATAAATTTTTTATGTATATTCCTGCAGTGAGATGAAAGAGGGATGTATATACATATAACAGTGCATTATCCTGAAATGAACTTATTTTGTTTGGAACATTTCATATCACGTCATAAATATCATTTTTATTATAACGATGGCTGCTTTGCGCTGCTGCCACATGCAAGTATATAGACAAGCTCAAAAAGTATTGCATTATCAATTTTTCCATTTTCACGCGACGTTAACAATGCAAAGGGGGATGGATGGGTATGAGAGGAGTAAGTGGTAGATCGAAGACAGTCACAAGCACATTGCAACTTGCAAGTATTTATAACAATGTGGAAGTGCCACATTTGATGACATGTTGGAAATCGGTTCTGCTGGATCTACAACTGCACCCTTGTTATAGGTCCCATATCATCCCCCTTCTTTACATCAAATAATGCGATATGTGACGGTGAAGTCGAGTGAGACAATGTCGACTTTTGAAGGCACAAAAAAAACTGTATCATACACTTTCCAAATAATTTCATCATTGAATTGGTGCCGTAAGTCGCGTGCTTTTCCCAGATTGGTCCCAAACGGTCATAGTCGGTTCTCGGTTAGATTGATTTTCAATTGAATTTTCAGCAGAACAAGGCAAATTCGCTCTGTGTGTGTATTCGGTTGCTGATGCTGCTATTACTAGATAATAGGGTAAAGTGCTGTTAAATATGGGAGCAAAAAAAATGGTGTCACATATAATCTTAAAAACCAACGTTTAACTGCTAATCTAAAACGCTGCAAGTGTTAGTTTAATATTTCTAATCGGAGTGTTTTATGTACAGTTAGAAAACACTTTGTCGACAAAACACTTTTACATAATACGCAGGTAGATATTTATTTATAAAAGACAGGAAATTTGTGTTAATAGTACCACCATGAAATGTAGGAAGAATTTTTCCGGTGCCATTGGCAACAGGACTCTGGGAGTAATTAGTCGCGTAATTGGGATCGGCAATATAAGTTGTGTCCTCGTTTCAAGTGCAGTCACGTAGTAAATTTAATTCAGAAGCGAGAGAAGCGTTTTCCTCTCCTATAGTGTCTCCTCTGCCTCCACACACAACGGCAAACCGCCTTCTAACTTGCCTTCTATGGGTTAGGTGGCACATACAACACACACAGCCACTGCCAGCGAGCTAGTGCGCGCTAGCAATAATTAAACGCTACCCAAATTACTCTTCGGTTGACTCCCAGTGCCTAATCTACGGTGAAATTAAAAGTCCACGTTTGTAGCATTGTAGCAGGCGGGCCATACAGCCACCCAAATCGAGCCATCCTATCCTCTCGGTACTCTCATCCCCCAGGTTCCACAGTTTGAAATGTGTTTATTTCTAAAGGGGTTAAATATTAGGATTTGCTGTAAAAAAAATATACGGGTGTAGCCAGTCATCGATGTAATGAAGATGCATTCGAAAATCGGTAAAATTTATGACATTCCACTGTGTAAAGGTAACTTGGAATCCCACTAGTTGATTAAAATGGTATACCAGTCGACAGAGGCTAATAATAATGAATCTTGTCAGGAAGTTATGTGAGCAACCCTAAATCGTAATTATAATATTTTCTTTAAAAATTAATGCCTAGGGGGACGAATCGATTGAATAACATCCAGTTTTATTAATAAATTCATATAAAGCAGTATGTTTTTGTTCTTCTACCGGTTTTTCCTATTTTCTTTTTTAATAAAAATAACACACTGAAAAGTGTATCACAAAGCCAAAGTAAACAATGTTGTTTGGCAAGCCATTTATATAAAGTATATATTATACTATATATTGTCAATATTTCAGAAGTAAAAGAGCGTGGAATTTTTACAAGAAAACTTATTTGATCTTGTGCAAAGTGCCCTGAATCACCGACAGTAATCGTAATCGCAGTTTCCTAGCCACAGCAGCGGCAGCAGCAGCACAGCATCTCTCGCCAGCCAACACACACATATCGAGTCCTTGGGCGTTATTTCTTTTCCAAGCTTGTTCTGTACCTAATGGATGCTTTCTGCTGATGTACTTAGTTATAAATAAACCCAAACGGTAATGGCTAAATGGTTTATATCAAACAAAGGGTCTCGTTAGTGAGACGTTGCAGTTAAACAATCTTATCGTTTTCGTTCTATATAGCAGAGGGCTGTTCTGCTGCTCCTTCAAGGCCTGCCTCTATTGCCTTTTTATCAATGCCCATTCACACTGAATTTCCGTCCCCTGACAACCGGAGCGCCACTTGGAAGTACAAAACCCACCATCATCTTCCTTACAGCGACGTTGATTTCTTAATTCTTCTTGTATATACGAGAAGAACGTTTGGTGGAAAAGTGTGTTGATGATATACACCGCTGACTCTTTTTTTCCTGTTTTCCCGCTCTCTCCTCTCTCATACTGCTGTGTACTTAGTGCTTGTCGTATAAGTTTGTTGGCGCCACACACTTTGTTTTATATGGAAAAAGTGTATTTTATGTGAGCAAACATTGAGCCATTCGCGTTATAAAAGTATTTCCTGGTTTTGTCCCTTAGCAACAATAGTAACAAGGCTCATTTCTTTTGACGTCTTCCTCGGTCGCATTTGCAAATGTTATGTACATCCCCACACCGATCCCCCCATAGCGTCGCTCCAGCCAGGAGCAATATTATCCACTCGACAAAAGGCCAGAGACCCTCTCTCCGCCATATAGGCCGCCTGTCACCCCAGTGTTATACTGCACACAGAGTAATATAAGGAGAACCCTTCGGACTATAATAGACATGGAAATGCCTAGATTGCGTGTTTTGTACGAGGAAATATGTAGGCACTGAAAATGTTCGAAGCTCAAATTCACTTCACTGAAATGTCGGCTTTTATAAGTGTGAAAATAGAAACATATGTTTTTGTCTCAATTCCCGAACAATTCCGCTTTCTCGACTTTGTATGATTGCATGCAACATTTATATATATGGTTTTACTATTATTTGGGAAATTGTTAAGACTTTTCTCAAAAACGAATAATAAATCGTAAACGAGTTTGGACATGTGAAAATCAAATGGCTATGATGTCCATAAGTTTGCGATTAATAGTGCTGATAAAATTGGGACTTGATTCTCCTTACTGCTAACGCACGTGTTCGAAGATGTGCACAGATATGTAAATGAGCAGATAAGGGCCCCAGCATATATAAACCAACTTCTATCGTTTATACAAAGCGAGATGTTCATGTCAAAAATTGGTTCGTTTTGTAAACATTAGTCATGTTGTTTTTAGATTCGTGCACAAACATTAATAACCATTTTTTTGTATTTATGGTTTTTAAAGACAGGTTTTTTGGACATTCGCGTTAACAACTGCAGATTTTTGATTCGAGTTTTACTGTGTACTTTGATGCCTTTTTGCTCGCAATGTTGCGGATTTAAAGATTTCTCCACTAACTAAATAGACGGAGAAGAACAGAATCGTGGCCGGATCTTTAAATGAAATGAAATAAAACAAATAAAGAGAGATGTTCAGTCCGTTAATTTTGGAATATTTGGAAATCATTACAGCCGCTGGTAGCAATAAATTGTTCGGCTACAGGAATTATTACCGGTAGAAATAACAGGAATGCGTTCGAATCCCGCCAACACTGCATACCATACATAGGGATGGATGGCAAGTGCCCACCATAAAGCCGACCAGGGCCGCCGCCCCCCCGAACCCACCAATCCCTAAACACAAATACGGGTTATTCGTGTGCCTGGATTATTACTGCTGACCGCACTACTAAAATAATAAACAACGTACCAGTGACGCATAGGAATCAATGAAATATTGCCGGGATTAATTAAATTTATAAAGAGGAATTTTATGTTCAAATCAGATTTCATTTTAATAAAACATTCCTTGTCGTAACGATGTTAGTGATGTGCCCGCGTGTTTTAATAAAGTCGGAAAAATTCCATTTACAGGTGGTCCGAAAAGTTGTGGACTCTTTTTTCATTCGTTCGCTTCTTCTTTCCTGTGTATACGGTCCAAGTAGATTTTTTTTTAATAAAAAATCTCTATATTAATCCCCTTTGTAACTGTACAAAGTTAACCTTATTCCATTTCGCCAACATAATAAAAATAAATAATTCACAATTATTTGCGGTTTGATCGTGTGTGTTGAAATAGCCCGAGAGTCTTGATGTACATATACGTAAGTTCATTGAAAATTCAATTCATCGGAATCAATGCTTGTGTGGAAACATTAAAGGCGATCGTATGCACGACCATAATGTCCCCCCAGTGCCATAATATCCACCCAGAAACCCATTTCTTGGCCACCCGTTTGGAGAGACCAACCCCATTCACCACTACCACTGTTACCGTTGTCTTCAACTCCCGCTAGGCTAATTTTTCATCAAAATTATAAATTGTTGTGCTGAATTTAGTACGCGCGCCATGATAAAATTAAATATTAACTTACGAGCGCGGAATAATTAGGAGCGCCTCGTCTTGTCTTTAGCTGCGAGTTATTCTACTGGAATTGTTTCATTAATTAAGTATTCAGAGACTCCGAAATGACTATTACTTTTTCATTATAACTTTTTCTTTTTTCCGCGTGTGTGTGTGTGTCACGCGTATACAACGGCTATTTGTTTATCGAAACAATCCAAATCAATCATTGACTTGTACACGATTTCCTATTGATTTCAAAGAACACATAAGGGGGGAGGGCGCATTTTAATAGCATACACACAGCGAACAGTTCGTAATGATATAAATTAGAACTTATATAGAAAGGAGAGAGGAGAGAGAAAGTTTCCTAAGTAATTTTTCCATTTTCACAAGGAATTCGGGTTGCGTGTGGGGGCGCCCTCACCCGGTCATTATGTTAGATTAGCTGACCGGTAGCACTTAGTACCCCTGTGCTTTCAAAATCGATACTTGGCACTCATGGCACGCATGCAGTTTGTGGATGGTTCTGGGTATGTGTGTGTTTGTGTGTCCGTTTAATAATATAGAAATTTCGTTGTTTACTGGAAAATTTTCGTTGAAATTACAATATACATTGATATTATCCACTGATTGCTGTTTGAGTACTATTCAGTTTGATTAGCTCATTTTCGTGTCCATTTTTAAATTAGCACCATTTGCTCTTAATTGACTTGTTTACTGCATATTTTTCGAATCTTCAATCCAACGTAATTACACTTGCATTCAGCTGTCACGGGGGACAACAAAAAAGGACAAATTTTCTCTCTTTCATCTGTATTTCGTGTGACTGTGTGTTTGTATATATGTGTGTGTGTTATGCGGAAATATTGCGTGCGCGTCCATTTCCATGATTGATCCTTCAGTGACATCAAGCATGTAATTGAATTGTAAAAAAGATATTGTTTTTTAAAATGGCTCAGATTTGTATGTGTCTCTCTCTTTTTTTTGCTAGAATTTGATTGTATTTACTGCATTGGCGTAAACATAAATAATTAAATATTAACAATGGGTTTTATTGGTTTCACTGAAATAGAGTTTGAAAAACGTTGTATCTTTTGACATGTGTCAATGTTGCAACAATTTCCAGGATATTTTCAATTTTGTTCCAAATGCAAGGAAAACCAGAGTTTAGTAGATTTTATCCATTTTTAATTTGAAAAGTGTTTTGTGGATTGCACGTAAAGTAATTTCGTAACTTGCACCTACATATATAAACCGTAAACAGCGGAATTAAATAACCATCTCGGCCCCAAACTTTAGCTTATAGTGCCTTCAATGTAGAAATTTTCGAGATGTTGAAAGTTTGTGTTGGTCAATTGATATTCATGAAAGCACTTTGCCTTTTTAGCTCAAACTTAAATAGACGACATTTTAAATAATTGAAAACGTGATTCAATCATAAGTAGCTGTTTTTGCTCTTTGGAATTACTGACAATAGCGTATCGAATTGATAAATATGAATTAAATTATTCCCATTTAAATTTGTTGTTCATTAATTTGATTTGTTTTCAATTTTCCACTTGCTGACGGACGAATATGAGAGAAATAGAGATTGAGATTTCTCAAAGCGAACTTGTTTCCTTGTGTATTTGTGACAATGTTGTGTATCTAGTTCCTGTATTCATTAAAGAAAGCGCACAATACTTTTAAACTCACACATTTTCGGTGTTGAGACGCAATAAAACGAATTTATTTCCCTTTAAACGTACAACTTGTTCCACTGTAGCTTACGTAAGATGTACGATTTTAAAGGTGTTTTTAATGGCATATAATGTGTGTTGCATTTTTGTGTTGTAAATTACCGTCTTGTTGAACACCTTCTTTTATAATCAGTGAGAGGCAAGAGTTTAATTTAGTGTCTCGTTCAACTCTTTTTCCCATTTAGCACATACATATAATAACAAGCGGGGCAAATAGAATTGAATCTTTTAAAATATGTAACATAACACGTTACAAATCATAAAGTTAATTAAATTTCTGCACAGAGAGAAAACGAACAGGTCATATAAGCATTCTCACGTGCAATGGTAAAATATTTTATTCCAACATCACCTTTATCCCTCTTACTCCTATAGTGTTCTATATAGGACTGTGTGTATAGTTTATATATTATTATCTATCCACCATTCATCTTGATATTTTTCTACAGGAGAAAAGTATGATTGGTTTCTTGTGCATGCTCATATAAGGAACTGGTGTACTATAGTACACAATACATACATATCTACCCGCTGCGAACGATTTGAAATGCTTTATGAGCTGTGTGTGATTCATTGCGATGTTTGCATACGCGAGACGTACATGTAAACTGAATGAATGGTTACTTCTTAAATTTATGTTGCGAACAAATTGTTTCAAATATCTCGTGTCTGAAGGTATATAGAAGTTGAGTACTGTGATAATTCACTGAAAATTCGCCAAAAAACTACCTTTATTTACCAAGCAGTTTTATGATAAGATGAAACCACTGCACTAAAACCAGTGCAGCCCAAAAGCAAATATGAACAGTAAATTTTTAATGGCAGTTTCGATAATTCTGATTTCCAGACTGGAGATTGTCTTTATTTATAATTACACTTCATCATTTTCAAAAGAACTGTAAATAATTGTAAACAAAGTGCATTCGATCTGAAGAAGTTGAAAGCAGGAATCGTTTCCCTTCCCCCTAAAACTCATTATCTCCCTAAAAGTGTATTTCGGTGAGTTATCAGCCGATGATTTCATCACCAAGACTGCCATCAGCCATCAACCTTGCTTGAGCAGATTGTTATAGGGGGACGACGGTTTTGCTGGCAACGGGAGAGTTATAATGCTGTATAGGGGTTGGTGGTGGGTGCCACTGTTCGTCATCTTATAAATTTTCGCAGATCGATAACCATCCGTCACGGCGGATGACATCACCGGAAGCACCATAATTTCGACATTAATGAGCTTGGCCTCCATATACAAGTAGAATGAACATCAACATATATATTGTAATAATAAATAACGAACCTTATGTAGTGTATAATGGTGTGCGTTTGACCCCTGAGGTCAATAGAGAATCCCGGATGTCGCCCACAGGTCACCAGATTAACAAGACTCAATTGCACAAAGCTAATTAGTTGTGTTGATGCGGCCTTGGCGGGCAATTTTCTACCATTTTCCAAAAGAGCATCCCAAGACCGTCAATTAATCTATGTACAATTATTCTGATGAATATATTGTTATTAATGTGGCGTCTAGTAGTATAATATGTTGTGCTCTTGAAAACGCAATAGAATTTTTTGAGAGTCAAAATGGGAAAATATGTCGTCGTAAATGAAAGTAGAAGTAATAAATGGGGTTGCGTGTATGTTGGATGATTTTGTGTCAAAATGCTCTAACGAAACATTATTATAGATAGACAAATAAATTTTCCCAAATCGTATCTATTTAACCCAGATAGATCAGTGGGACATAGGAATTGGCAATAAACATGCAAGACTGTGTGCACACAAATTACATACATATAGCACAGTATGAAAATATTTTAAGTTTGCAAAATGGGCTGGAGGGCGAACGGTTCACTTCGTTCATCTTTAATATCTTCATTCGTATATATTGTGGTGGTTAAGATGGCAAGGTGGCGTCGTGTCTAGAAGTGTGCATCGTTGTGAATATAAACGAGCGCCCCTCACGGGCGCAAACATGATCATAATGCTACTCTTTAAGATGATTTGCAGGCCGTTCAATGTGGTGGTGTGCGTGTATTTGCTGTACGGCTGTATGTTGTTGAGTGAAGAGTCATGCATTTCTAGAGTTCGCTTTTCCAGTTTATCCGGCTTCAAGTGTATCTGATGACTACTTCATGTCAGCCTGAAGGCAACACTCCAAACCCAAAGATGTGGAGTCTTCGCTCATGATGATGATGCGTTGCCGTATAAAGCGCGGGAATATATAAACAGCAGGCGAAGAGACTTTGGATTTTGCACCAAAACTGCAGAGCAATATTTGGGACTTTGTTGTCTACCGAAATGCGAGAGCTACTAAGCCCTTATGGTTTTTGTTCATATAAAAACGATCCTTTTTATGTAGTGAAAGGAGCGGGCGGCCAGGGCGCAGCGTAATGTTCCGTCTTGCATTTAATGTCCCTTTATACGAAAACAAATGAAATGAAATTGGATCTTTACGGATGCATTACGTTGTGCCCGCATGTACACGTAAATGACTTGACTAACGTAAACATAATATGTATAACACAAAGAGAGTGTATAGAGAAACTTTGCCCAGGTTATATGTATATATGTTTCAGGCTAATACAATGTGGGGATTATTATTGTTGTTAATTGGTAATTGTTTTTATAGGGGCTAAATGGGACGAAAGTGATTTGGAAATGTGTATTATTTGGAATTTGTGAAATTAATAAAGTTCTTGTTAAAATTTAAATTGGAGACTGGTGTTATACACCATCAAGGATCGGTAAAGTGTTCTATATGTAAACTCGGAACACAATTTCGGTTGAACAATTTGCATAGAAAATTATGTGTTAGTAAGTTAACTCTATCAAAATATTAAATGTAATTCATTAGCAATGTGGAACAATTGGTTGTTATTAAAATTTTCCAAGTTCACATCAAAACTTAATAACCGTACGGAATGGTGAAGTGCATTCTAGAAGTCTTTAGAGACTGCTTTTGGGGTGTTGGAGACAATATTGTGGCATATTTGAACGTAGACAATTTGAATGCATATACATTGGCAGCATGTGTAGTAAACATCTTTCCGTTTTGCTGCACCAAATTTCTACTCGACATCCTAATGTGTTTTAGGAAAATTTAATAGACGACGGGAAAAGGGGGCCAGACTTAAATTCCTTTACAATTGTCGGATAATAGACGAGCGTCCCATTGTTGACGCCAGCAAACACATCAAATAACTATCTTTTCGCAATCTGCGTCACTAAATGAAAAAGTCATTAACACCCAAGTCTAATTCGCCCTTTCCAAAGCCCATTCTATGACTTTGCTTCCACTATTCTCTCTTATGTTTTTTTGCTGCATAATGGAGAAAATAGCAGTAGTCCCCATCGTTATACCCAGTGTATGTCTCATTTCGAAAATCGATGGATAATAACGTATATTGAAATCAAAATTTAATTCGTGACAAACGAACATTCCATACAAAGAAAAAGTCAGAAAGCAGAGGCAAATAAAATTAATTTCTTATCATGTGCACTAAACATGTTTATAGTCGAATTTATGTCGGCGACATATCGTGTCACTATAAAGATATCACTAAACAAATGAATAAGCGGCCAAATAGGTATGAAATTCTTTACGACTTGCAAAGCTGCTCGCTGCGATGGTGTTGGTATAAAGTGCAAAATGTGCATTGTAAGAAGGGCGGTAGGTACATACAGGATATGCTGTGCATTGTACAACATTGTGTAAATATTTCGAATGCATCCACCTCTATACATCATGTACATAGTGTCATCTCGTTTCGGATGATCAAATACGACAATAAAGGCTCGAGTTAGTTGACATTGCTTGGCATACGTATACGCTTGACTAGACTGTTATTATTGAGGGAATGTTTGATTTCGGGTGTGTTTGTGGAGCAAAGAATAAAAAAAAACTAGAGAGAAAATGTGAGATCCTCGCGGGGCGTCCGTAAAGGTCTCGGAAAAGTCGCGAGACGCCTTATCAATCCGTTGCCAGAAGAGCAAAGACACGATGTGATGTCGAAAACTGCGGCGGTGTATTCGCTCTCATCGGCGACGACATGATCGGATATAGAAGCGAAATGTCACCCATCAGGGAACTAGTCCGCTCTGACCTCCTTCAAAATGCTACCATATATATTATACCCCAAAGTTGTTATATACAACATAACAGCACACAGCGCGCCAGCATACTTTGTTATCGGGAAGGTTGCACGTTCTGAGAATTGGTGGGCGAAGCTATAGCGGATAATCTCCCGGGATTCGGCTATGAACGGTCCCAAATCCCTTCAGTGCAAATAATTGTATAAAACGGAATTAAACACACCGACACACAACTATATATATATACACATCCACACAGTATATAAGCACACAGCATCCAAAGTCTCTGCCCCAGCGCCAGCCAAAGTGTATAGTGAAATTTTGGAGATTGGAATTGGGGGCAGGTATTACGGGGTTATTCTACTAAATTAAAAAGTACTGGAATTATGCCCTGATATTGCCGAAGGGCTTTCCTCTATCTAAGCATTTACATTTATCATTATTATTTTATTAATTAGAAATTGCTTAAATAAGCTGAAATTCGCATCCACCAACATTGAACTGTTGTGTTGGTGTGGGAGTCAGAATGCTGTAAGGTAGATTTTCCAAAATGAGTAACTGGACCCAAATGGGAGGGTCTCAAATTTACCTACTCGTAAAAGTACCCATTAAAGTGTACCTCCAACTTTGTATATTGTTCCCCTATAACAATTAGCCAAATTTAAATAACCCTAACAATGCAAAATTGTACTCGGGAGGGAGGTACAATTTTCAGATATAAAACAATTTTATGTGCCTAACAAAATACTGTTTGCCAAATTATCTATATTATGGGGCCAAAGTTGTGTGTGTTGGAATATTGGCGAATTGGGGGCACATAAAGTATATGTGGTAGGTTGTGGAGTGGGCAAAGGGGGCCAAATATATAGAAGCGAAACACAGTAGAACGAGAGAAATTCCGTTTCGCCAAACCTTTTTCCCTTTTATCTTGTGTTTACTTTGAAAAACTTGGGTCCCTTATAACGTGTCAGTGGAAAAGGACCCTCGTTACATTGTTGGACAAAAGTCATTCGTCATATACAGGAAAAGAAATAAGTAAACATTGGCTGGACCTTAAAAACACGGTCACTGGTTTGACATTAGAGTTTGGAGGGCAGCAGAAGATGCCAATATTGCTATATAATGACCATAGAGAGGTAGAGAGAAAAATATTGGATTGGAAAAACGAAACTTTGTTCAGTCATCAATAAAATAAACGAAAGTGAAACCGTGAATGTGTGTGTATATGTGTGCGTGTACAATATTCGAGAGTTGGAGGGTATTATGGGGTATGTGCCATTTGGACGAATAATAACTTGTGCACCCAATAATCATAAAAAGCCAGTTGGAAATTACCTAAATCGTAAATGACGGCAGTTGAGAGGAAGTTTTAAAATGACATGAAATTCTCTCAGTTGTGACGATAAAAATATGAACGATGCACTTTATACGTTTTTCCCCAAATGTTTAGTAAATGACGACGAGTTAGTTTCTTAACTGTATATGGAGAAACTAAATATATAGAAGAATAATTTACACAAGAACAATAAAACAGAAAAGCATGTACTTGTAATCTAGATAATTTCCAATCCTGAATTGTAGAACACGCAGCGTATTTATTTAAAACTAATGAAATATTTGTCTAAAATATAAAAAAGGACTTTCCTCCAGGTTGTTATATGGGTAGTCGAAACATTTTTCATGCAGCAAATATGTATGTTACACGAAAGCTTTTAACTTGGGACGGAAAAGCTGTAATGTGTATTCATTAGTAAGGTTTTATAAATAAACGTCGCTCCGATAATAAACCGATATAAAACCAGAAGAAAAAAAAAACATAAAAGCAGCGTATACCGAGTATATTGTTTTAATTAACGGAAGTGGTGTATTTTACAAAGCGCAATTGGTTTTCGGTTTTTAATTAATTGATTTATTAACACGCGGAAATTGGTCAGTGCCAAAGGAAAGATTGCAATATTGGAGTAAATTAAGTTTTGCATTCAGGTTTGAAAGTTGGGATATTTGCAAATTAAAAATAATGCACGTCAGATAAGAGCGGTTTAATTTACGTTTTAAAAGCGTTTGGTATATAAGGGATTTATGATGCATAATATATCGTATATCCTTAAATAGAATAGAGTGTAATACATATTCAGTAGGAATAAAAAGTTTAAATTTCATACATATATCGCGAACGTGAAAATGTATTAAGAAAATAGCGAAAGGACATAAAACAAGAAAGTGCCCCCCAGATGAAATGTCAGAGGTGGGTGTACCAAAAACAAGAAATTCATAAACTATCCTCATCCTTATTGCCCAAGTATAGAAAAGATAAACGGCATTTAATTTGGATTTAGGTATAAAACAAAAATAACTTTTTTTTATCATATTATTAAATCAACTTTACAACTTTCTTATTTGTTACATTGTATGCCCCACCGTGTTATATTCCAGGGGTTATTTTATTAAAATGGGCTCGCAGTAAATTTTATCGACAAATTTTAACTGTGTACACACCATTTAGGTGAAAAACACGACGCTCGTTTCGGGTATGTGTGTGGGTGTACCTTAAAAAAAAAGTTGTAAACGTTGAATAGACTCTGGGCTCATTTTCGAATAGCATTTTTACTTTCCTTCGTTTTATTGAAAGCAATATTTTAAAAGAGAGGAGAATTTCTATATAAATGTAGTAAAAAAGAAGGGGGAACGGTTGCCGAAATGCAGTTAACTACATTATACAATATAAAAAGATACTTGTGTGTTTATAACAAACTGAAAAGAAAAGGAACAGAGAGTAAAAAAAATAACGATTACATTTTCATAGCCGAGACCTGTGCAATGTAATGATGCTTCGCCATCCCCTTTCGCCCATCCCCTCTAGCTTGTTTAGTCAATTTTTCAGAAACAACAGTGGATTTTTCATATCTGTTTTTTCTAGTCGAGGAATCACCCCGAACGCTGGCCCGGAAATGCTGTTTCTATGTTCCGACCTTTATCGCACTCTTCTCTAGTGTCCACCCTTAACCTTCCAATACATCAAACTAAATCGAGTGCGTTCTGTTGTCCACTATATCAATTAATGACCAAATCCGTGTATTCAATTAGTCCTAGTCCTCGCTAACACCGCCAGTCTCTCTCTATATCATTCCGATATGGGCAAATGGATCGCCTTTGTGCTCTTCCGCAAATTTGTTAATTATTCAAGCTTCAATTTCATTATTATTGATCAGTTTAAACTCTCTATACGTGTGGTGTGACGGATAAATCAATTAAAAAAATGCCCATCAACATTATAGAGAGAGTGTGCAAAAAAAAAACATTGTATGTGTGCATCATTTATGTGTGTCGAAAAAGTGCGACCGCAAAAAATTCATGTAGACGCGGGCGGACACACCATATACACGGTTAATATGAGCCAACGGTCACTGACATTATGAAGTGATATTGTTCGGGACATTGCCTATATTAAATTTAACACAACATTAGAGCGATCATTTTAAAATTTCATACTGTCCAATAACAATTTGCTTTATGAAATTTTTCATTATGATTGAAATTGTGGTGGACAGGTGTGTGTTTCACATCAAATCTACAATATATTACTAGAGATGAAAATTGTAATAATGTCAAGTTCCTTTTTGCATATATTGTAAAACACAGAGAACGGTTTGTATTATGGAAGAAGAGAGACGCCTCTTCCTCTCTCGACGTGGTCAGGTCAAAGTCTTGCATCGGTTGCCGGTTTCCCCTTAGGGCCGGTTGACCTTGCGGCTGACATGACATTTTTTAGCGTCCCATTTCTTGGACGCGGACAAACGAGCACATAATTCACGTATGTGGAGAGGTCGCGAGGGATCTATCTTGAACAAATTGTGGAAACGAATCGTTAAACATATCCTTAATATTAATAACGCACCGTTTGTGCAGATGCACACACATAAACCTATAAACTGGGGGTTTATTGATTTGAATTCGTGGGGGACACGCAGTGGAAAAAAAACCGTAACTCGAAAGTTTTTTAATAAAAAAAATGGACTATTAAAGTTTTTTTTAGGTCCGTTTTTTATTGTACTGTTGGGGCGCGAAGAACATATAATATTCCATGCGGTCATTTGACTCCTTCTAATTACATTAGCGCTTAATTTAAATGAAAAACCGTCGCCCTTGTCTCTCACTCCTCTCTTTGCAAATGCCATCGATGTAAATTCATAGCGAATTGAGGTTGTCCGGCAGTGTCAGGCCATCGCACATCTTCCATGTTATGTATGTATATCTAAACCCAACCAACCCTATTTAATTTCCCTAGTGAATTTACATCATCATAATTCTTGTCGAATTTAAAATTCATAAAAGTGCATGCGACATGGCGCGGGATATCTAACACACGTATATACGTTGTGGGTTAAGTTTCGGGGGGCCCTTCCATTCCACTCAGGGATTTGATTATTATTAGAAGAGAGAGGAGCACCGTTAAATGTGGATGGCGCCTCGACTGTATAATACCGTAATTGCATTAATGCACGTGATTCTATTTAATTTATGCAACAATTTTCTCAATTTCAGATTCATATTATTATTTTTCTACACACACACACATTTAATTATAAAGCACGTTATACAAATTTAATTGTTATTAGTGGTTTTTTTTTCTGATGGGGAGGACCGGGGGACCTAATATGTTGTGCGTTATTTCGTGTGTAATTCTCATTTTTCAACAAGTTTTTCGGTTAAATTTTTATTCAAATGTACAAATCTTAATTTTATTTAAATTTAGTGGTTTGGAGATTCCATGCTATTAATTTTCAGTCTAGCAAACAGTGTGTATACACATATATTTGATGCAAAATGAAATTAGCACATGGTGATAGTGCTACTTTTTTTGATATATGGAGTAGTTAAAAGCATTTCCATGTTTCATTTATGATAATAATGAATTCGTTTTATATTTTTTTTAACATCTACTTATCTATTTGGTTGCATTTTAATTAAATGAATAATGTGTAAAGAGAAACGGGTTTGTTGATAGGATGGGCCTATGTGTTGGCCGTTTTCTCATAAACGCATTCGGTTTGGCAACCAAACAAAATACTAACTCCTCTTCCGGGATGATATCCGGAATTCGAACATACTAATTTAATTAAGGTCATAATAATTCATATATGGGGAGGGTGGCAAGTTGCGTGACTACACAAAGATGCGTAAACAGCCGCCGTTTTGATGTCAGAACTGTGGGGGAGCGTCCAAGGATAATAATTTAAAAAGCGACCCTACCCTTTGCCTTCTAATACAGATTGAAACGGTTAAAATGGGCCACTTCTAGTTTGATCCGTTTTTCGCATAAAATTAAATAAGCATAGAGAGAACAAACCGAACAACAACAAAAATATGGGAATGAACACAACACAATCGCGCGTCCATCATATTTTTCCAAAGCTGTGAATGTTTAAATATAGTGTGAGGAGAGTGAAAGAGAGAGGCAAAAAAAATTCATCTCCATTGGAAATTAAATTAACTGTTGCTAACCGAATGTGGCATTTTAATTATTGCTTTTTAAAATTGTATTGTGTTTAAAATGGAAAATATGCAGATTTATTAATTAAAATTAATAATTCAACAAATCCAAATATAAATGTAGAAGCGGACTGATTTTCACTCGACTGTTTTGGAACCAGCACACAACGTGCCTCTTGCACTATTTACAAGACAAGTTTATCTCTTTAACATTTTCATAAATGTTAACGGATATATGATCTGTTTCTGCCTGCATACATTAACAGGTTGGTCGCTCCAGGTGTTCAGCCAGAGAGTTGGTAGTCGTTCATATTTTCATATACGATGTGCTGGATGTGGCAAGGTCGAAGAGGCAAAGAACGACGGGGAAGTGCATAATTAATAATAGCTGACGCTCACGTACAGCAGTAATCTGGCCAGATATCGCTTAATCCGGCAGTGATGGATGATTAGAACGATCATAAATTCGCATTTGCACACGGTTTCGATTCCTAAATGCGATATTAAGCGCAGTTTATGGTTAATGCTCGTATATACGTAGAAATGTATGTACACATTACAGAGTGTATTCGAAAATGTGCAATCTCCAGTTTACCATACAAAGTTTTGATTCTGTTTGGATTTTCATAAAGGCACAGTCTTTTTTTTGAATGTCACAATTAACCATGGATTTACAGGATTTGCAAGTTTAAAACAAAATTCAATTTGACCGATTTTTATTTGTCTAAGATTTCAAACTTGTTGTCGCTGGCACCGTTGTCAGTAGTGGTTTTGTGGTAAACTTTACATTTTCGGTGGGTTCGTTGAGCATTTTTATAACATTTCATGTGGTAGTTGGTTGTTTTATTTGACGAAATTGGACCTAGGTAAGATAGATCCAGCATCGGCGACGCTCTGCAATCCAATTAATATGCGATCCATTTTGTAATATACTTGGATGACAGAATGTTGATGAAAAAATGGATTAATTAAAATCTATCAACTCTCAGAATGAAGTTTGATGATATGAGATATCAGGGCTGGGATTTGCTGTTGTCATTGCCACGGTTTTACAATATTTACCATTGCACCAACATAAAAGGGAATCATCATCAATGCAATGCACTTTTGAAGCGCGCACACAGAGCCAGACAACGGCTTAAAAGTGCCCCGGGGACCCTTGTCTGCCTTTTCTGCTAATTAGTCTTCGGTAATGATGCCGTAAAAAAAATGATAATAAAGCACAGAGTGGAAGAATTGCGAATTGCACACAGAAGAGTGGAGGAGTGTGTCATGTTTTGTGTGCTGCTCTGGATGCTGTGTTCGAGACATTAAATTCAATAGGAAATTCGTGTAATAATTTCCGAAAATTGCAGCCAGGACTGCGTCATTAAGTAACTGATCACACATTCGGAATTGGCAATAAATTTAACGGTCCATACAACACAGTGGCTGGTACACACACATATAGAGAGTGAGCGACACATACACACAAAGTGCGCCCAGAATTTACGAGCGTATAGAGAGAAAGCTCAGCCGACAATACCTCAATATATTATTATATCCTGTACTTGATACGTAATTTAATAATAAATCCAGGGGCCATAGACGCAAATCGTCGTTTTCACAGAAACTTATGAAAACATATCCTATATTGTCATTCTTGTTCAGCACAGGAGATTAGCTCGGCAGGCGCCCGAAGATTGAGCGCGCTCAGAAAATAATAAATCTGCTGTACGCGCTTGTAAGCAACCCGTAAAATTGAATATGTTCTTGCCTTCTTCCTTCTTCTACGGCCGTGCTGTGCGGTTCCCTCTTTCCTTACAATTTCTCCCATTTGATGTCCGGAAGGCATACAGCACATATATAGAAAATAGCAAATGAATTTCGCCTCCTGAAGACCACTTTCGAATCGAATATTATACAGGGTTTTTAAATTAGATAGGTAGGTTTGAAAAACAGATCTTTATTTGGGCATAAGTGGAAAAAATTAATTGTTTTTGAAAAAAAAATCCCAATATAAAAGACAAACATTTCGAAAATTATTATTGTAAAAGAATTAATAGAATGCTATCATTTTATTGGAATTATTGAAATATTTTATATCAACAACTAAAATTTTTATGCAAAATAGAATTTTAGCGCATTTCCCGGTTTTACAAGCAAAAAAAATTGAAAACTATTTTTAGGACATTATTTTTGTTGTTAACTATATTTGAATAGTGAGGGGTGTATTTGGAACTGTTTTTCCACTCTTATATGAAATTGTGAGGCCCTTAATTAAAAAATTGTGTATTAAAGCTTTTAATAATTCCATATACGTAGAGATGTAATTAGTTAGGCAGTAATTCGCACAATACATTTCGTGCATTCACAAAGCCCTCAGCTACGGCACAAAAGTAGGTATATGTATATATATTAGCGCGTACCTACAACTGTTTTTTTATTTTTATCATTTTGTTTGTTTAAAATTGTGTGTTTATTTTTATTTTTGTAAGCAATTAAAAACGCGAGCATAAAAATGCATTTTCGAGAGCACACACATGCACACACCCACACCAGGTAGTTTAATTTAATTTTTGTGCAACATCTAAAAGCAGACATGTTCATTTTACAGTTGAAATAACGTTAATACCCCGAATGAAACGTATGCATGATATTTAACTATTGAATAGGGCTCGACAGTCTGAAACCTGCAGCACTAATTTAAAACCATTTCAAATTCAGTTATACACACACCAACTGTGCCAACTATAACTAAATATGCAACTGTAAAATGTACTCAAATGCAATGTGAACAACAAATTTATGTACGTATTTATATAGGGAACTTAGCTAACTACTTACACCACAAACTGCTCTACCATTTTAATAATTAACAAAATACAGAAAGTACATACACAGATTTCGTATATGTGGATGAATGTGGTGTGAGGGGATGGTGTAGTGTCTCCCACATTTTACACGATAAATATTGGATAATAATCGGGAAAAAAAGTGCTTGTAGTTGAAGCATAAAATGTTGTCAAAAACGAGTGAGGGTATAATATGTTCGAGTTATTTAATAGGATAATATAGAAAAAAGTTGGCCATAAACTTTTTTCATATATTACATTTTGTAATTATAATTTTTACGATATATAAGAGAGTTGATCTTTAAGTTGGAAGGAAATAAAGTTGTTGAAAACTTTTCCACGTTAGAGAGAGAGTAATAATGGCCAAGCGAAAAACGATCTTCGATTTAAAGCCAGCCCATAGTGGATTGTTTTTCCTTCTAACAAGTGAGTTCGTTTTTTTTCGAAATACGATACCTAAACCTCCTCTCTAAATCGATCTCATTAAATTATCTGCAGCCTACGTTATTGTGAAACTTTACAGTTAAGTTAAAAATGTCGAAACTAGGTCCTTAGCTATTAAACCATTTGTTTCGTATGATTACAGTCCGATCTCAAAACAATGCTCTTCCTTTTCAGTAAGTCACGCTTCAGACATTTACCGGTTGTATATATACAGGGTACATCTGTTCTTGAATGTAATAATCAAAGTACAACTGCACACACATTCCGTCATCTATCTTTGCTTTTGGACCCAATATCTTGACATAGCAGCTATAAGTGGAATAGTCGGATACTAACTTAACTGTGTGTGCAAATGACGAAAGCTCCTGGGAAACTTGAGCTGCTTCTGTAATGTGGATGTGTGTGTTTGGCGATTGTTATCGCCTATAAGCATTAAACGAATCCTATACTAATGTTGCTTAGATCTGTAAGTGCATAGTGTACGTGATGCTGGAGCTAAGAAGACGTGCACTATCCAACTAAATCAGGCCTAATTCGTGACCAGTCACGGTGACCGTGACCCGACTGAACTTCCATCCCGTATATATAAAAGAAACTATTTGATACATAATTTAGGAGGCTCGATACAGTTTGATGGTCGTTTGTGTGAAAAAGGGGAACTGATCCATTTCGTTTAAGGGGCCAAAAACTATAATTAACTTGAATCAGAGCGTTAATTTGTTTCCATATGCACTCAGAAATGTGTTGGAGTAGAGTTTGTTTTTCCTGCCATGAACATATAAAGCTAACAGAATGAGATATTGTTAAAGAAATGTGTTATTTCAAAGGCATTTTAATTTTGTTAAAAGTATTGTTGGTTTAGTCACAATTTTAGTATCAAAATTCTTGAATAGCTCTCTAATTTAGTATACCTAATTACTGGCAATTTAATATGAATGAATTCAAAATGTAAATTAATTTTAATGTAAAACACAAAATTACTGTTTCTCATGTATAGTAAATAAAATATATGTGGAATTTTGTTATTGTCACAAAAAACGCATAATAATGTGTGCTTTATTATTTATTCCTTCCAACAATCAATAAAATTGAAGCTATTTCGATTTTAATAACCCACAATTCCATTTTTAATAGCATTATAAATAGGGAATACTATAAAAATATGTATACTTTAAACTTTAATGTAAAACATAAATAAACAATGCTTTAGGTAAAATAAACAAAAAAAAAAACATTAAACATTTATCACATTTTGTTGAATACAAAAAAGTACTCAATGTGCATTGAATTTGATACTATTAATCCTCAATTGCATGTTTTTGCAAATTTTAATACCAAATGTGTCAAATTCTATCAACTTTCTGTCTGGAAAAAATCCCCAAACGCTTCTATTGCTATCGCTGCAGGAAAAATGCAGTATATCAAGTGACTTGGCCCATCTAGAACATTGGGACCCTGAGGCACCACCACCCCACATTCCCAGGTGTTCAGACGTTGGTATTGTACACAAAAAATGATTTAAAGACATTCCTTTGGACTCGTCACATGTCAGTTTCCAGTACACGCAACGTTAAATTCATTATTACGCCCATTTCATCTTGTACACCAGGTCGATGTGTGGAGATAACACAGTCACACACAGTGGAAAAGTGGGGATGATGATGGTCTCTACCAATGTACGATTTGACATGTATTGTCAATTTAAGATGGAATCAATTCAGATGGAATGCCAGAGTGTAAAAAAGCCACACGTTTGTAATCGATAATTGAGTCCCTTGTTTGTTGTATTGCTGACATTGCCACATCAAGTGTCTATTTGTCAAATACCATAAGAGTTAGAAGAAGTTGCTGGGGTCCGGTGTGTATACAAGAACTGGGAAATTATTCATTGTGTAGTGATTTCTCGCTTCGTGCTATCGATAATCAAGTTAAGATTGTACACGATCACGATTTTATAATCAACAAACGCGCGTTTTTTGCCCCTTTTTCCATTTTATTACCAACAGTTATAAAAATGATGTTTTAATGTTTTATGGGGCTATTGCGCCCACTTACCTTGTTCATTCTGAGACAAGATCGATTTATCTGCATTTTGTAAGACGATCGATCTTGTTCTGTATATTATGTGTGTGTGGTTGGCTTTGTGAACCGTTCTCAGTTTTCACAATTAACTTAATTGTGGATTAATTTGGTATTTGGGAAATTATCTGTCGCTGTGTACACATACACCGTTTATACACATTCTATAGTGGGTTGGAGAAAGATGAGAGTAAATTCTATTTAATACAAACTCTGGGTCAAATAGCGCTCTACGTGAAGGCATTGTAATGCAAGCACATAATCCATGGCATGAATTCTCTATTATATTATATTATATAAAGCAAACAAGGAAAGATTGGGAGAGCAGTATGCACTGTAAGCCGAAAGATATAATCTCATCATGTTGTCATTTTATCATATTGAATGGGGGGATGGGTTCGGTCATCAAATAAACCATTCGTCGAGTACTCTTTTAAACTTGCGTTTTATATACTATACACACACACATGTCTTATGTAGGGAGGGCCGAAAACTTTTCAAATTAGGATGCTGTTGGATGAGAATAAGTTTTCCTAAGCAGTGTCGAAAATGACTAAAGCCCATTCATAATTGTGTAACGCACGGAATGTATTGTAACAGTCAGTCGAGTGGAACGTTTTGTGAGTGATGGCCTGTACATTCCGCTCGTCATTCAGGTATGCCTTTAGCCTCTTCAAATGCGAGTGTAATTAATTAAAAAAATGTCAGTCCATGTAGTTACACTATATGGCACATTTGTTTGATTTGATACACAAGTGCTGGGCGCACAATTTTGATGGGGATTAAAATGACTTGTTTCAAAACTGTTTTATATACGAAACTATAAAACTGTGTAAATTTAAATGACAAAAGAATGAAAACAGCGTTGAAAAGGTGAAAAAGAGACTGCGACGAGGATGGGATTCGAACCCACGCGGGCAGAGCCCATTGGATTAGCAGTCCAACGCCTTAACCACTCGGCCACCTCGTCCATACTCCAAACCGTCCAGTATCGAGTTTTTTGTTTTCTGTCGCAAATTTCATCATATTATCATCCTTAATTGCGGTAAGTTTGATGGCACCAGAATCAGTGAAATTACGTGACGGTTAGTGGTGGTACAAAGTGGACTTAAGCAATAATAATTTCTTGTATTGCCTCTGGTATTGCAAACTCCCATTTAGGTTATTTGAGGACTGGCATCAAAGGGAATTTATATGACATGTATCTATTAGGTTTGTACCTCATCAACAGTAAGTCTCCGGGGATAGGCCATTAGCTAAGTGGCTGGAGGCAAGACGTTGGCCTCTTATCGTATCCGCATTTGGCTATGTTTACTTTGTTCAAATTAATTCTTCATAAAGACTTAACAAAAGGAGAGAAGGAATAAGAGGGAAAAAAATTGTCGGGCGAAAGAAGCAGACAAATTAAATTTGCACGACATTTAAGAAGATTATATTTTTATTGTGAAAATTATAGAACGCATATTGGCCCATGGTTTGGTGCCAAAAGCGGAATTATGTGATTGCTCATCGGGTCCGCACCAGAAGGTGCATATTAAAGTGGTTTTGTTAATTCAACTCGACTCACGTTTACGAAATTCGAAGTGTTTGCATTATTAATTGGTAACTAACTTTTCGGACAAGCTAAACAGTTATTTAGTGCATTAATAATGAAGTCATTTAAGATTTCCCTGTGATTAGTAAAATGGTTTTCTGGGATTACATAATTAACCATTATGGAAAAGTGTATTAAATAATTGAAATAAGGCTTTAGTCACAGCATTCACAAATCAATGAGTGCTGTTGGATGGTTGGAACTCATCCATATTTCAGATCATATGTGTATTATATGCACTTGAAACGACTTTAAGCGAATCGTATTCATGAGAAGAACTGGGTGGATGGTGATTTATGCTGGTTAAGGGACGGTAAAATGCGAAAACGCAAACACAGATCCAAAATGTTGGAAGTATATATAGAAGTTGTGTGGGAAGCGGGAGAGAGTGAGTTCCTTTTGGAATATATGGCGAATGTCCCCTCTTTATCCGCTCGAAAAACAAGGTACAGACGGTGTTTTCCTGTCAGGAAAAATATAAAGTCAAACAGGAATTGAAAACGTACAACATGTCCGTTCTTTTACTATAGATTTAAGGTGACTGTTTTCGGCTCTATATTAGATGTGAAATCTGGAATGATTTAATATAAAATGTTCTGCATAAACTCTCGAAAAATAAAAGGTAACAAGTTGTGCATTTATTATTTAGTGCACCGGTTACTGTGTATTTATACTGTTGGAATAAAAAATGTATCTATTTTTATACGATATATAAAAGAATAATGCAGAAGAATGTACGTTTCTGCTTCATTTCACAATTCCACTTTTTTTCTCGTCTCGATATATATATGAGAATGTAGATGTGTGTGAGTTTTGACTAGAAGTCAACATTAAGAATGGTCTATCTTGTTTGGGTGCGGAAATTGGAGATTTGCGACACTGATTGATGTAAGGATAAAAGATAAATTAGATTGCCCTTAGCGAATAATGGAGTTTTTCTTGTTTTATATGAAAGCGATGGAAATTCTTCTGACTAGCATCCACCGTAATGCATACAAGGAGGTGTATTGAAAAGAAGAATGTAAAATGCATATGGATTCGTATAAATTTCACTCTAATCCAGCATGTGGCAGAGTATAGAAGGTGATGGCGGATCCGAGAGCCACCCCCACAACCCCCCATTTTATTAATATTCTGTCATAAAGTAAAGGATTTCTTTGCACTGACAAATTTCACTAGTGGAATTTCCTTCACACACGTAGTTATCGCCTTCCCCCTTACACCATTATCGTATTTATATATTTCGTCTTATCTTAAGGACGATAGTTGAGAGTGTTTCTCTCCCCCATCTTAAAACTGATATAGTTTGGCTGTTATCTAACACGGTGTTCGCGTGCACTTCAACTTTACGGCTATCGGCACTCGTACTGTTTCTTTACCACCAATGTGACCCATTAAACAGATACAGGGACTTGACCAATTCGTGTGTATCTTCACAATACAGCTGATAATGGCATTATGTACGAGCCTCTGGAGACGTAACAGAGAAACAGTTTCCAAAACTATATAACAAAGATATAAGATAATATAATAGTGGGATGACCTTTAAAAATGCGGTGTCGCAATAAACTGATTAAAAAACCGGTTGAAATCTGTATAGGGGAGCCTACATTTTAAAAGAGATATAAAACTATTTACCTCGAAAACTTAACAACCTTAAGGGTTGTAGGTAGGTATACAATATATATATAGTCTTACTTTAATTAATTTTTGACGAGGGTTTTGTGCTTTTACGGAAATTATTTAAACATGCCTTTTCACTTCTCTCAAACCAAGCACCCGAAAACTCAATGGCAAATAGTTAAGAAGTAATTTATTCCACCAACATAGTCTACAAACGTATTTTTCATCAGCAACTTTATGCATACCTACAATATATAATTTGGCGCATGTTGTTTACTTGTTGCTGGGGTGTTATTGTTGAAATTGGAGGGGATAGGGTTGATTTGTTTATATGACAATGTGGGGGTATGTTGAGTAGAACGTAAAGAGAAAAAGAAAAAAAGGAATACGTATCTGCCATTAATTGCGAATGCCAGGAAGAATGCATATACGCTTCACAAATTACATACATATACCTGCATCCGATGTTATATATGTATGTTCATTTAACTAGTGTATAATGTAGTGTTACTCATTTCCGCATTGTGCTTGTCTCACCGGGGGCATTTTAGAAGAGTGGTGCACATTTAATTAAGGATAGCGCCACTACATTTGCATTCAAATCGCTGTTGTGCAACGGACTAACACCTTCACTTATTCAAGTGCAGTTTTTTCACTGTCCCTGCAGACTATATAGCTACAATGTGGAGATTTAGAGGGTGCGAAGGTCGCTTGCTTCGCTTGGGATCGATGTGAGAAATGTGACGGTTATGTAAAGCAATATAAAACCCCCATAGAAATTTACCATGCAACTTGGAGCCATTAGATTTGATTTTGCTTTCGATATCGGCCCTAATATGGGTGCACAGCACAAACGCTGAACAAAACGGCAATGTTCACAAGGAAATTCAAATTTTTATTTTGTTTTATCAGTAGAAAAAATAATGGATGAACATAGTACAGAAATAATTGCTTCATTTTCCTTTCTACTGACTTTAAAAGCAAATTATACTAACATATGGACATTTTCTCTTTGAACCAACTATATATGTTGAGGAAAAAAGGGTTCTGTGTGTGTTTTTTTTTCGTGTTTCTTTCGTCGCATTTATTTATTGGCGACCAAATGTTTGCCGTTCACGCAGTCTTCCCCAACTTTCCCAAATTGGATGTTGTATGTGTATGTGTGTGTGTTTCTCTTTCGGCTGTAATATCGGCTGTTCGCTTCACTTTTGTTTGTTGCAATAACTGTTGGACATTTTTTTTGAAAATACGATGTAATTAGATCCGACAAACTGATTCCGGATATACACACGAGTTTTATAGCTGTTTAAGAAAGTATTTTCGAATATAAAAGGGCGCTGCGCTTTCACATCGTTGAATAGGAAGCGAGATTTTTTAATAAAAAAATCATTAAGTCGACGGTGTTTATGTGTGTTTGGGTGGAAAAGCATCAGGGAACGGGGAGAGATGATGCCCATAGTCATAAACAAATCTTCTATACCGTTGTTTTCTGATATTACAAACTGAACCACTTTCCCACCTTGATTATAATTAAAATAGGAAATTATTATTTATTTATTATTATGTAACCGAAGGGGACGAGTGAGTGGCATAGGGAATTATAAGGAAAAATAAGTAATTTAGAAGAGCGTCTTTAAAATGCCATTTAATTAAATACGCCTAAGATTTTATCAGCACATTTTACAGAAGCCTCATCGTTTGAGAATCCCAACATTTCCCTTTTATATACGTTTAAAGCTCCGAGAGAGGCGCAAGAGAGTTGTGTGATGCGAGAAAGTTTAATTCTACACTCACACTCTCTTTCTCGTTCATCGTATAAATTGTAAATTTTATTGCTATTTGTCTGACATCAACATAAAGAGAATATTCGTAATATTCTAAACAAAAGGTGCAATACCGGTTCGCTTGTATATGGAACACTTGCACACAAGGATATAAAACGCGATCAAGTATACCTGAAATTCGATTTCAAACACATTTTTCCGAACAAATTCACCACGGCTTGGAACATTTTCTTACATTCTCCACTAATAAACTTCATGGTTGCTTATACAAGTATTAATTAAAATCATAAAAGATGTTATAAATTCATAGGCATTATAACGTTGCGTTTTGTAATTAAACAATAAACACTGAAATATAAGTATCCCTAATATCCATTAGAATAGATATTTATTATTCCACTCCCAAAATACTCGTTATCGTTCCGAAATTACATCCCAGCAACAACAACAAGCGCAACCATTGCAATGTGGAAACCATTTGAAAAGCGTATCTATACGGCCCCATAATTGCCCTCGAATTAAAACCTGCCACCAATTTTTCACATTCCACCACCCAAAAACAAGTCGGTCACATTAAAAATGCAACAGTCTCTAATCCATGTCGAATGGCAAAAAAAAACCACACACAGAAATCATCGTGTTACTTCTGATTTCCTCCCTAACTCACACTGTTTTCAGTGTACTGATTGTAATCGGTGTGGAAGAGCGGCAGTTTGGGTGCCAGTGGGTGGCTGGGTGACCGCTCAAACTCAATTTGGCGGGGCGCCACCTGCCACTCCCGGAAATAATTACACAGGGTAAACGAGTCATCCTGGTGGCATGTGGCGGCGCCCCCTAACGCACACACAATCTCCTCTCTCTCGTTTTATTCAGTGTGTGTGTGTGTGTGTGTTGCGTAATACTCTTTTCTGTTAATGCAGAAGTTCGCCTCCTCGAATCCATCTGAAACCTTAGCATAGCACGATAAATTGTTTCCGGCAAGTTGCTTTACTAACTGCGCCTAAGTAGGTGCTTTAGTGGTCGATGAACAAGAAACTCCATCCTCTCGATAACCGATTAGAATAATGACGATATGTGCATATGGGCACAGTAGTACAGTATGAGAAAGTTGCACGGAGTTGTAGTACTATAAGTGAAGTGGTGCACTATTTCCGTTAAAGGAACTTTGGAAGCGTCTCAGAGTCGAAGTACTACTTAGTGCTGTGTGTATGGGTAACGGGACCACTTTAGCGAGCCTTGTACAACGGCAACGTGATTTTGATACATAATGAGCCACTCGAATAATAATTCAGTTGAAAACCGCTATTGTTCAGCAAAACAATTCAATATGCCACCGAACAAGATTCGATATTAACCTATAGGAAGGTTACCATCTCGAGACTATAGGCTACTTTATGTTGTTTTGCTTTGTTGTTGTGTTGTTCTCTTGTGTTGGGAAACTGTTGGGATGTAGTTTAACTATACTGATGGAGAGGAGACAATACAATTTGGTCCCATTGCGAAAAAGTGCCACATTTAATCTAAGACGACCAATATATATTATACCTTAGTTGTGTGTGATGGCAACAAATTGGGCAACCGTACACTTGCTACAATTGAATAATAAATGCTAATGGAGTGTATTCAAGAATGTATGAAAGAAACAGTATTGCAGCAACTGGATTAAAATTTATAGCCACACTCGCGCTGCCTTCTAGTTCGGTATTAATTTCAGTGTGGGCCATGGACTTGATTTGTGGCAAACAGACGTAGAGAAAGAATCAGCATTTACGCCCCCTTATCTGTCATCAGGTTCGCTTTTTTTCTCCACTCTCTTCTCCATACAGTTGAGATTCTTTTGAAAAATCCGGTCACAGCTAAAAATTACCCAAAGCACACACACACAAAACCCCCGACAAGAAGGAACAACAAAAATCCGCAATAATCTTCTGCCACTTTTAGTAGTTTAAGTGTATCCACTTTATACTCGTTTGTCTTTCCTTCTTGTCTATTTTCAATTTCCGCCCATATATACTTATAGTTTGAAAAATTCGTGGATAGATCCACAATGGAACGAATTAATTAAAAATGACAGTTTATTGCGGCAAGTGATTCCAGTTTAAGAAAATCCCATTAAAACTATATAAACTCCTATATGTATGTGTGTTTCATGACAAACAAGCATCGTATCACATATACAGCAGTAGTATAAAGTCAGTTCTCCGACTTTATGGCGTACCGATAATTAAACTGGGATATTTCTAAGGCGGAAAAGTATGTTGTGGCATTTCGAATGACTCATAAAATTGTCTTTCAGTTCAAGTGTGCGTGTCAGATCGTCCCAGAGCCAAACACATCTCCTATATATACTTGACCACATCCACACAGTGGCCAGTGGGGGCCTTAAAGCCGCCCACCCACCCCAACTATATAGTGCCCCATGCCACTATGATGCAGCAGTATTCTGACGATAAAATTAAGCGTACAATTAATTCGGCCTATCTGAAGTAAACATCCTAACCACCCCCAACCTCCCACAGCCCCTCATTTCCCCTGATGCTTCCTTTATCACTACGAGCCCGGACCAGATTACTAGTCAAGTAACCCGCCCAGCAACTTGAGCTTTTGCGTAACGGCCGACCGTTAAACGCAGCTTCCATAAATATGTAGATCTATTTTCTGCCATAGGGGGGTTGGATGTGGGGGGCGATGTGAAACGACGACCGTTTCACTTGTCTCTCCCGATTTCCTCATTTCCTTTTTACTTTTCCCATTGCCATCCAGCACATAGATTGATCCTAATGTTTAATTGCACTTTTCGGTTGTCTATGGGGTTAGAGAGGCGGGAAATTGTTATTCACTTTGGCAAAAAGTGCGAGTGTGTGTGTTGTGATGTGGGCAAATACAGTGTTACATAGTGAGTCCAGCAGCTGGCAGATGACCCAGTCGATATTGTGCGCCCTAAGCGGCAACAGAATTATTCCAGATCGCTGGTTTTACTATGAGATTGTACTTGCATAAACCGCTCCAAGTTTTCGAACACATCACGTGAATTTCCACGATATATACAGAGATTCCATTACGAAAGCGCGCTGTTTTATGCCGAAAGTAAATCAAAATGTTATACACGCTCACACTCTACTAAACAAGATTATTGAAAAATTTTATGAAGGGAAAAATTTTCAAGGTTTAGACATTTCATTGGCTTGAGGGTCCATTAAACCGTCCTCATTTTAAATACCCAAAAAAGAATGAAGCACGGGTTTCGTAGGTAAAGGTATATGGGTGTATTCAAACGAAGAATGTTGAAAATTTACATTGTTTTGTTAATATTCATTCCACATTAAAACGATGTAATTCTAGAATTTTAAATAATTTATTAAAAAACCCAAATATGTATAAGAAAAGCGTATGTTTTCTATTCAAGTATTACACGGTTTTGTAAAAATTTGCCACACTATTCTCTCTTTGTGGTATTTACGTTTCAAACAAGCTAATAACTCGCCCATTAGAGAAAAAAGAGGATCGCTTGACTACGCGACTGTAGTGGTAAGTGCAGTAGAAGTTCACGATCAGAGAGTGGCCCGCTAGGTCAAGATGCGTGACCCCAACGGCACGACCATCTCACTGCATGACTCTATTTTACATTTTGCAATACGGACCTCTAAGCCTCTCGCATCTTAGGATCTTTTGTTATTTGCGCCCAATGATGCTAGCAAACTATCCTAGTTTATTACTTCGTGTTTTGTCGAATACATCGCCTATAGAACAACAAATCTAAAGACAGATATATGGTGGCCGAAAGCGTAAAGAACGCGCTCGCCCCCCGATTAGAGGAAGCCCCACTTCCCTTCCTGCCTGTTACCGTCTCGATTGTCTTTCTAGCAGCGATTTTGTGTAATTATGTGCGAACTACATGGGCAACTCTCTCTAAATACCTACGATTCCGGTCGTGGGTCCCGTTAAATATTGGAAATCGCCCAAGAAGCAATTAGACGGGCATATTTGGCATTGTTTCGGGACAACTAATACAGTTTATGGTCGCATTTAATTGGACTTTTCTTCGTTTCGTTTGTGTATTACGGTAACAAGACATTGCACATCAGATCTACACTGAATTATGTTAATAAAGGATATTTATTCGTTTGACAGATTGAAATGACGGATGATGATTAATAGGACAGGAAATTTGGAGTGACGGTGAAGGCGACTTTATTGAGATTGTTCTTGAGTTGTGTGTGTGTGTTCTCGTCATCTATCTCGATCTTTCCTTATTCTTCCTTCTAAGCTCATGAATTATACAAGAAAAAAATTTCGGATTCATTTTATTGGTTGTCCGTACAACCACCCCGAACACGCTAGTTTTATATACATATATGACATTAAAGCAAATCGTTAAAAACAGAAGAGGAAGTGGCCAATTAATTCGTCCTTTATTGGCCATATAATGTGAAAGATGGAAAGAAAAATGTATAAATAAATATGGTCGTTTACAGCATTTGAGTGAATTATAGTCAGAGAGGTAATGAAAATTAAGAAATAAAATTTACAACAGGCGAAATAACTAATTTCTCCTTGTATATGTAATTAAATGACTTAAGTATGGTCTCACATGTTGTTTTACGGTTTATTATGCAGCGACACTAATCTTTTATTATCTGCAATATAGAATGCTTCTGTGCTATATACTTACGTGTATGTATATGTGTGTGTTGAAGTTGATGGCATAATTCCTGGTGGAGATTTTAATGGGCACCGATAAAATGGATTTGATATTCTATTGCGCGCTCTGTGTTCATTTGCCCTTGCAAGTTTTCCAAAACGATTATAATACCTATAGCATATAATATAGCGGCTTTATGTACCAGATGTATTAGTGCTTAGCTTAAAGGGCTGAACAAGGTAAATTTAATTTGTCAGTGTAAATACAAGTGGCACTTTCATTTGCTTTATAGCTGAACATTTAAAGGTATTATTATAAATTTTGGTTTCCAAACTTAAATTGTGCCATATTTAATATCGCACTGGGGGATTCCATAATCAGTATATAGTTTGTATACAAACGAGGGTTGTTCGGACATTTTCGTTTTGATTGTAGTATACGGTTTATTCGCTCTTTTCCAGTTTGATGAAATGTGTTTTTTATTTTTTTCGGCAAATAATCGTGACGGATGGGTGTTGAGACGCTTTTATGCACATTTATACACAGTCGATATATTTGAAAATCTGACACTCTATATCTCGTGACTATCTCCTGAATGCACATTAAAATTGCCGGTATAGGCCCCTCCGCACAATTTACATAATATCGATTCGTTAATATTAATAGTTCAGGGGGGAAGGTTTAATTTTATTATGACCGAGTTTAGGCTTACAATGCACATTTATATTTTGGCGGTCGTATCGTAAATCATATTGAAGTATCCATATTACAAAATATATAAGTTCTTTATCTTGTGTAATTATAAAAACAGAGTGAAACTGTTACCGTCATTCCGTGCGACATAAAACGAGAAAACGCCAGCAACAGCTCCCCTCAAGTCATCGATCGATATATATGTTAGGGAAAGTATTGTTTGCGTGCTAGGAACTTATTAGTGAAGCCTAGGCTTTTAGAATTAATCGAATGGATTTAAAAGAAAACGTTTCGCTTGTCCATATAAGCTGTCGAAGCGACAACTTTCCTTGTCGACGTTTCTCATGACAAGATTCTAACAAATTACACAAACATAGGGCTCATTTGTTACACTCGCAAAATACTTATTTACTAAAGACTCTGTTTGTTGTTGTTTGTGGGGGGCGGTTTGGGATGGAATGGCTTCAAAGGGGTGGGTGGGCGCCACTATAGGACGCTATTCGAATATTTTATATCTAGAATGAATATTTTATTATTCCCCATCAACATAACCGTAAATTATATACAATTATAAATGATTTCATGAGTGGAAAATGTCAGTTGAAAATGCCTCTCTGTCTTTTCCATGTTTTGATAACATCTAATAATTGTAATAAAAAGTCTAGTTTCAATTTTAAATATTAAAATTGTCCTTTTATGTACTATATGAACGGGAAACGGAAATAACAGAACTTGTCTCTATATTCAAAATCTTTTATTTATTTTGGAATTGTAAAAACTATTATTCACCAATGGTTATCAAAGTGAATGGTACGTTTAACATTACTCATTTACATAAATATCAAATACAAATTGAGTTTGGAACATTGAAGTGCATACAGTCAATTTACATAATGTAAGTAGATACCGTACATATGAGAAGTACAATTTGAAATTAGCTTCTCCACCCGCCCACCCCAAAACAAGTCCCATACACAGTCTCCTAACCCTTTTTGTAAAAGTTTATTATTTCTGGCTGACGTAGGTATATTGGCAATTTGAATCGAGGACATTAGGAATTTTTGCGAAAAATTCTTGACGACAAATCAAATAAAAAAAGGAACAATTTGGAAAAACGCTTGGAAAAGTTTTCTAAAAGCGGACCGTAAAATTTTACGGTATAGTTGGTTAAATTTCTACTAAAACAATACAATTTGAGAGAGAGAAGAGCCGTACTGTATAATAGAACATATAGCGGTTACCATAAAAATAACAATTATGTATTTTTTACGAGGCATTTAGTAAATTGCTCTCTCCCACTTCATTATCATAATGAAAACTGGGTGTTTTTAAAAATATATTCAATATTTTTCTATTTGCACTGTGATGCGGGTGATGCTGTTATGATGTGCGCTGGTTTCGAGTGAATAACACACATACTCCTAAATTTACAACCCCTTTTTGTGATTTCAACAAATATGTTATCACTTACACAAACTGGATTTTTCCTCACTCTGTTTAATCAATAGCCGGTTATACAACGATTGTTTTAGATGTATATATCTGTTTTCCGTTACTTTACTCTCTGCTGTGTATATCGAGTTAGATTTTCAATTACACGCTATTTATGTCATGTTTGAGATACGATGAGGGGTGCTAGATTACTTTATAAATAGAGTACTGTGTGCTCCACCAACAGTTCAATTCAGTTTATTAAATAACAACGGATAATCGGCCTGATTTGGGATTTCTACAAGGTAATAATTCCGGAATTGTGCGTCGTTTTATTTAACGACATTAAAAAAAGTATTGCTTTTATATGTACAATATTGAGTAAACGAAAAATCCATTTTAAATGTAAAGAATAATTTAAAAGGTGAAAGCAGGTCTAAACAAAATAGCACCCTGTATATGGGACCGGTAGCGCCTAATATCGTAAAATGGGCCTATCTTGCTTTTTTCGGGTTATGCAAAGTTGAAGGCGAATGATTAATTATATCGACGGTGGGGAGACTTTGTGGTAATGAATGTTATAGTATTTCCAAACATAAAACAAAATGTCGCTGGAAGAGAGGGTCGTTAAGATCAAAGAGGATAGGCTGTCCCGCAAAAGCAAATTATACAACCTTAATCCTCTATATATACATACCTATATACCATCAGTTTACGCTGCTAAAACTGAAATAAACAAGATGTCATTTGCCGTAAACAAATATCAGTGGGACTTGAACAGTTTTCCCATCTCTTCCTGCTCCACTCTATATAGTATATACACCGCAGAAAACCAATTAAATTTACATAAAATCGGCTTTTATGGAGGGTTTATACTAATGTGATTTAAAAATGGTTCAGACTTAATTTTCAGCATTTTTATGCGATTAAATTCGTCCAAGAATACTTATTATATTTTACGATGGGCAAAGAACAAAAAAAAAACACCAACTCATTCATTCTAATTCCAAAGAGGGAAGTAAAATGAAGAACAAACGGTGGTAACACAGTCACCAAGCAGCGTTGTCGTCGTCTCTCTTCCCCGTTTGTTGTATGAACAATATGAAATTGTAAATTGTAATCGTAACTTTGGAACAAGCATCTAAGTAAAAAGATAAGGTTTAAATTGTGTAAGGTTGGGCACGTTAACGTTGCAGCTCCAACACTGGAAAATAAATTAATTTAATGTTAATTGCATTGTTGTAAGGCGAATGGCAACAGTTAACTCTGACTAACTATATATACGAGTGTATATAACCAGTAGCAAACTAGCAAAGCTCCACTATTTATGCATATACGTGTGTGTGTGTGTAATTGTATAATATATAGACAAATGTGGCCTGCATAATGCATATGTGCGCGTACAGGGACGATTAGCAACAAATACACACACACAAACGAGTATATAGAGAAAGGACGACACATGTGCGAGCCTAATTTAATGGATACCGCACAATGCAAAATGCAATGTACTTGTACTTAGCCTTCTATATCCCGTGAATGGTATGAGACCGCACTAGCTTACAGTAGCAGGCATCTACATGCATTATATATGGCAGCAGATACACACAACATCATAGACTTATGTAGTATTATGCTAGTGAATAGAATGCACAAAGGCAAACCAACAGAAATTAACAAGTTGCGGGCTCACTTCACAACTTAAATTATCTCATATAAACTCGTATATAGTGTATACGGGGGGGATGGAAAGGGGTATAGGATTGGGGCAAAGCTCAATGTCTGTGAGTTGTGGCAGAAATGTGGATGGAGTGATGGTGGTTTGTGGTAGTTATGCACCGAAACTATTTTGCATCAAGCACATGAAATGTGCTAAATAATCCTATTACAGGTTCTTTCACGTACGGTTTACTTTACATTTGACGACGATTGAGAAGCTTTAATGAAGATTGTATATTTTCCACTACACTAAAGCGTATAAGGGTATATACGCTCATCAATCACCGTGTAATGCAATGTTATTATTATGTTATTCATTTTTCGAACTTTTTCGAATTGAATTTATTTCCTAGAAACAATCATATATATAAAACGGAATTGAAATAAAAACAACACACGAGTATGATTTAAAGATTTTACAGAGACGTAGTGCGTTTTCTAGTTTTTTGATTTAAAGCACTTTTTAATGGATTTGAAAGTTTTCTGGCTGAACTAGCGCCATTGGGTGTATAACGGTTTATGACCACGCCAGACAAATCTGGAATCATAAAGTGACCACCCAGTAATAAATCCATAGTGGTTGTTTTTTTGTCAAGTGCTTTTTTGGAAACAACACACATTTCTATATGTATATGTGAATGCACTTTATGAGTTTTGTTTGGATGGGTAAAATTTAATTGCAACCCCAGCGTGTTAATGTGATCGAATTAGGATAAATATCTTATTAAGCTCGTTAAACTAAATGCGAAACATTACTTTTATGAGACCGCATATAAAATAATCAAATGCAAATCCGGACTAATCGTAGCAAATTTGTCTTAACGTGTTTATTTGTCCAACCCTTTAAATCCCCAAAAGTCCTTCCGTATAACCACATGCGATTATCAGTCAGCCAGCAAGCCAAACTTCCATATCTGGAAATACGTGTGTGATCTCTATGGGCTCTCTCACACCAAGCGCCATCCACTTGGCAGCCGAAGACAAAACATGGAAAGTTTGTAATTGTAATTACTGGAGCTACAGAGATATTGTTATGAAGGTAGGGGCACGCATTTCTCTCGCCCCCTTTCCCCTGGACCTTCACAACTACGTTGTGTCATGTTTTGAATATTATGGAGAAAAGTCAAGCAAACTGGAAACCAGCCCCTTACGCCCCAATTCTGGCTATAGCAGCGCTACTGTTTTGTGCTGTGTGCGTGATTGCGTATATAATTCCGCGCTATTTCTTATTTCAGTGGTTTGTGCTCTGCTTGTTGCCCTAATGAATAAGTCAAATGCTAATTATTCGCTATTGTCGTTTAAATAATGACTAGCACGCCAGTAAACGACACAAACGATCAATATGCAGCTTACGCACCGCAAACAACAGGGACGCATGCACGTGCTAGTCGTATATGCGACGGTTTTGTGGCTGTATTGAGTCTCTCTCCCCTCATGCACCAAACATACACACCTGTACCGGTTATATAAATTAAATCCAGAAATTTTAAGCTTTCATGAAAACGCCTCAATTCGAAATTGGCCAGCTTCTTTCTTATATGGTCTATACGGTGTTGGCATGATTATTTTATGCCTCTATACCGCATTCAGGTCGCCGTCATTGGCGATAAGAGCGCCTATATGGGTGTATATTGTGCGTTTTCGGGGCCCGCTTTTTGCCCGAAACTCAATGCAAAAAGCGCTCCCAAGTCCGACATTCTTTATATGATTCACACACCTACTGTCCGTTTTTATGTTCCGATTTAATAATGCATACCTATAGAGGGTGCGCAATTTCGCCAGAACACCCATCCCCCATCCTCCCACCTAAACGAAATCTCCTGAATATTTTTTTCAACAAGTTCAAAAGAAATGCCAACCACGACGGGAATTTTTATAGGTGTTTTGGCTCGAAAACATGCCAAAGCATACATCCAATACCTTTAAATCCCTTACTTTATATTAAATTGGATTATCAACACATTTTATATTACATCGTCGTCAACTTCTTTCCTCTGTCTCTGTTCCACTCGCTTTTTCAATCCTTAATAACTTGCAGCTCTGTTTACCTTAAGTCAATATTCCAAGTCGATGCAAAATACTCGAAATTCCAACGAACAACTAATTAAAATTTAATCTCTATCGGTGCACACAAATAAAGTTAAATAAAAGACAACACAAGCGTTTGGAAGATATATATTGGGAGGGCGCGCGTTGAATTCGCTCATAATGCGGATTTGAAGTTGGTACAAGTGACATTTCACTGCTGTAAGCGATTATAGTTAAGACAGTTTTCTTAATGCAAAAGATAAATTGTGAACCTCGTTTGTGTAAATAAAATCGTGCACAAAACTGCTCGGTGCCTTTATCATTCTAATTAATGTTGTAATAGAAAAGGAATGCGTTGGATATGGAGGTTTCTAGTTTCTGGGGGCAATGCGTTATCGAGTGTGTCCAAGGACCGGTTGCTATTGTGCGTATTGTTGTGACCCACTGATTTATATCCGCCATAAATAAGGGGGGTGCGAACTCAATGATGGCATCGGCTCCTAACATCCTGCCAAATACGTGTCCCACACCCACGCCAACATCCGACCCGAAAAAAACGTGCAATAAAATATCGAACGAAACTTTGTTGTTGTTGTAAGGTATGAGTAATTTCTTTTTTTGATTTCAGGTGAGTCTGCCCCTTTACACCCTCCGGACACAACGGATCATCAACAAGTAAGTTGCGTACATTTTTAATTGAATTTAGACGTCACACCCAGCTGTTCTCGCCTTTTATAGGACACTCACGTCCAATGTCCTTAAAATTAATCCACCATTCAAAGAGAGGAACTTAAAATTGTTTTACGGTCGAAAAGACGTCGCACATAAAATATTTAGATGAGACCGGTTTACGAACTTAAAATAACCCCATAAAGAGAATGAACTCATGCCTGGAATACGCCGCTAGAGGAAAATAATCGAAAACTCTTGTTTCCTCAAGTGTCAACAAGTATGAGAATTTGCGTATACGGTAGTTGGGGGCTCGTAAATTTAACCGAGCACAACTAGTTGGGTGTGTGTGTTAGTGGATGATGTGGGGCGGCTCTCTCTGTTGTGTGTGTGCGTTTTCTTTATGGGGCGCTCGTTATAATATTAAGTCTGACCAAAATGGGTGCGAAATAAAACGGCGACAAGATTTCATTTAGGAAGCACACATACATAGAGAGCGAAGCGCGCGGAGAGTGCACACAACAACAACAACTATAGGATGTTGTTGGTAGATAACGTGTAACACTATATAAAGAGATCCAGGTTGGTATTATGTGAGGCGAAGAGGAATACGTCAGGGTTGCCGCTAATTGAATTTACGATGACAGTTTGTGCCCCAGGAGGCCGTATATTTGGCGACGACATCACTTCCGAGATGCCAATATCTTGAGTTCCCCCTGGAACGATCTACACCACTCGCTCGTTTTCGGCCTCCCGGGGCCCCAAAAACTAGTCCGAGGCTATTTCATTGCGTAAGGAGGTTGGACTCTGCTATAGCGTTGCACATATGTATATGAACATGAAAAATCATTCGTAATGCTAGATTAATTAAGAGCATGATGGTGATTTTTTTTGTGAATTGTTGGTGAAGTAATTTCAGAACTAAGTTTTTGTGGATTTCGGAATCGATATTAATTATTCTAAACTTGTTTCGATCTTTTCGGTTTTTTTTCCGGATTCTTTCAGAACTAATCATAAAAGATTTCCTAAAGAATGAGTTTTTTTAATGCTTTATAAGAAATATATATTTTGGTATTTTTTCATTATTTAATGCAGCCAAGAAGAAGATGCGATTTACTAAACTAAAAGACAGGAACAAAAAAACGAGAAATATCAAAATAAACGATTTTTCCCACATGCCGAGTAGAATTTTGAAAAATTCACATTTTCTAGTACAGTTTAGATATTTGGACCATTTTGTATGCAGCCACAACACAAAATTTCTTACATCCCCAAAGCCGAAACTGATTTCACATCGTACACGAAATGCAAGAAAATTGCTGTTAATAAGGACAATATGCGCCTTGTGTGTTTACTTACACTTCCTTATACCGTCCACACCCATCGAATTGTTCCTATACAATCTGGAAATAAATCGGCAAGCGAAAATCCCTTAGCCGGAGAGTGGTCGTCGTTCGCTCTCTCTATGATATCGTTTCCTTTTGATGACAGTTCGTGCTGTTTGCTCGATATCCTCGTTGAAATGGATTCCCATTGTTGAGAGTATATAGTATACTTATATAGTACGAAATAGAGATTTGGTGTGCTTTGATGTCGGCAACGGCTGCCAGGGATCTATATACGTGGCGGACTCTTGAGGAGGCGCAACTTGTGGTCAGGTGTTGACAGTACACTCCACACCGTGTCATATACGGCGCCCACCCACCCACCAAACTCCTTGTGTGTCTCCTTATAATACGAACCCCCATCTCCGGATCGTACATCGTGCTTGGAATTGAAATCCTTTTGTTGTCCTTCGTATATGCTTCTTAAGGATGGCCCCACCTACGAACTTATTGAGAAATTGAGCTTCCATCAAAATCGAGGCCCCATCTTCCTCGTAAAATGCGCTACATACGATGCATTCGAACGTTCCACTTTGAAGTTCTATCTTAGGTAATATTATATAGAGAGAACGAATATTGTTTAGTTTTAATTTTTTTACTTTTCTTGTGTTGCACACTCACACGCAATATTCCATAATAGAGAAAAAAATCCATTCAATAATAACAATCAATTATTATTAGAATCGTAAATTTTTTCGCGTGACAAACGGTTTCCTGTTCACCAGCAATTCGTTACCATAAAATCAAGAAGTAATTTTCGTTTTATTGCATTTCTTGTTCTTGGCGGGGGGCGGTTTCCACACACTAATCGACCGAAATTATTTTATATAATTTCAATATTATTGGCAATAAACCGTGGCCAGGGAATATAATATATATTTTTTTGTGGAAAACATTATTATATTACGAGTTTATTGCACAGATGTGGAGTTTCGGTATTATATTAAGTTTTTGGGCCCCATAAAAGGTTTATATTCGAGTGGTTCGCTTTAAATAAGCATTGCTTGTGCGTGTGTATTATATTCTATAGTGGTGTGAAAATACGCAACCGACTAGCAGTGAGGCCACTACTAGTAATTTCTCCAGAGACCTATAAGGAACAATACTATTACGATAATAGGGTATGTGGAGGAAACTAGCTATTCATTTAAAATTAAAATATTATTTGACAAATTTCAGTTAGGAGATAGACACAATGTGCTCCATGAAATATTCCTATTTCAATTTAAACTAAGAGCATTGATAGACCGATTAAAAAAATTCTTGCTTAAAGCCTAAATGGGTTGAATAATGAAACACTATATTGGTGGGCAAAGGGGTTGGAGTTGTGGAGTAATAGTCTTGGCCAATTGTGTCGACACATTGTGCACACCCTGGAGACCGGCCGCTCGACCCGGTTATCACTGAAGTTGGCACGTTAATTAAGGAGAACCATCCGGATTGCTGACTGTAAGATGACGGCACATCCCGGATTATCCTGCAGCTTCTTCGTACCCTGCAGTGTTGATTGCGTAAATTTCATACCTCGTACCTAATAACGTTTCCATTCAACACAAGCCCAAAGAGATGTTGGAAATTTAGGGGGGAGAAGAGGTATGGCCATCATCGTCTTCCTTTTGCTTTTGATGTTGGAAAACGGTGACGTTGGCGTTTCCTTTTTTTCCCAGCAATAATAATACAAAATACATTTCTGTCTTGGGGCCGTTATTAAATTTATGAAAAAGATTTCACACCCACACAGCACCGACTCTGAGACTCATCATCTTACACACTGAAAATACGGAATTTAATTGGAAAAATGCTTTTGACGAATTATCCGTTTCGTTTTGTTTTGTGAAAATTAGGGTGTACAATGATCAAAAATTGTTCTTCTAACTTTTTTCGTCTTTCTCTTTCTTGTTTAGCTAGTGTGCAAACTTGGTGTCGGATAAAAAAGAGTCGATTATTCCCGGATTTTATTACAATCAAGTTCGAATATTGTGAATATAAGGTTCCAGTTTGTTTTCCTCAACAAATATTCCCTATGCCTGCTACTTTATAAACAAGTTTGCAAGACAAACATTTCAGAATATTTAACTATGTAAAAAGGGGAGAAACACACACTGTGTATATGTGTGTATCCTTATAATATCCGTGTGTGTATGTGCTGCACAGCGTCGGCCCAAAACGTACAACAGGACTTACGTCAGCACTGCTCACTATTCATATCCAGGAGGTCCCTTGTTTACGCGCATTCTGTCCTATATTTTGCCCATCATACTTCTCTCTATGCACGTGTACCACGTCCGTTTTCTGTCTTCAACAGCCCACCACTTTTCATCAATCCGCTCAAACACTAGATAATGTTAGGGGAGCGTTTCTCAGTGTAATATGAGGGTGGCAAGTGGTGTAAAAGGAGAATGACCGCCGGGGCGGCTATACGGAATTGCTTTGCTGTAGGATTATGTACGCCTTAGTGAAATGACAATTAGGAATTATGGATTTGTGGCTCGAAAGAGTATTACATAATTTTTTTACAGCATAAATCGTATCTGGGGAAGTTTTTTTATATCTGACATACAAATGTTTTCAAACATATGCTAATTGAGTATTTGTATATTCGGTTCTCTGCATTGACACAGTTTGAAAGCCCCTCACTGAACGAAAATATTTACACAGGTGAGGTTGCGTTCAAGTCGCAATTTTAAATACGCATCTAATTAATTAACACAGAGCGAAAAATGTATGTAGTTTCTGTTTGGAGTGTGGTAGAAAAATATCCACAAATTTTTATCTCTCACCGACTTGATAAAATAGTAGTATGGAATAGTAAATTTGTGTTGTTTTGCTATAAAAAATGTTAATGTCAACCAATATTTAGAGCGCTAATCAAACACATAACAAATAGCGCAACTTTATACATTGGAATACATATTTTTTTTTCGTGAAAAAAATTTATGTGATTTTATTTACATAATATAAATATTATGCCGTATCAATATATAAAATATCCATTTCAGTTGTTTTGCGCCCGCCCCCACACTATATGGCCGTGTTTGTGTACATAACACACACAGCAAATCCATGCAGCCCCCCAGTTTTAATATTAATGAACTCTGAGCGATTATAATGTTATAGTTATGGCGTACATTATGCCGTAATTATAATAAAATCGTGTATGTGTATGTAACACCCATGCTGGGTGCACAATTCACGATAAATCGTCGTCTATATGCGATATACAATCAATAATTGTTCGGTAGGTGAGTTGAGCACGGATATATAGAGTTATCAATAGAACACTCGGTGTGTGTGGAGAGAGAAGAGAGGGTTTCAACAGCTGGCATACAAATCTTGGTTCTAATGACCTGACTTTGCATATTGATGGGAGAGCTAGCAAGGGGCGTCGTATACAACACAGCAGATGAGCAATCTGAATTAATTTACTTTGTAAACATGAATACCAGCATTTGATTGACGAGCGGTTTGATATAGTACAACTAGGCAATGCCAAATAAGTTATCTTCACATCAACATTAACTAGGATAGATCGAAAACGGTGAAATTACAATCTTTATTAATAATCGTCAACATTGCTATATGTGTGTGCAAGTTTAAACATGATTCTTGATAATGCACACAGTAACGGTTCTCCTAATATATGGATTTGGAGGATCGGAAGCCGGTTGTCTGCTAATACCGAAAGTAATTTATTTTATAGAAAGTTCACCATCTTATCGGACAGACGGTGCAAAATGTTGAAAACGAATCGCAAGTGCTAGTGCAATGACGTCTCTTTTACCATTAATTACTGTCAACCTCTGGCGTTGTTCGCATCTTTTCTAACGCCTCAGTTGATTTATAGAAAATGCACTTGTACACCACACCAACCGAATTTCAAGCAATGGAAAAAATTCGGAAAATCATTTTGATCAAAAAAAAAATCACAGAATTGCACACATTACAAAATATTTTGCTTTAGGCAAAATTTTCCGTTTTCCTCCCTCTTTCGGATGTATTTTAAAACTGTCATGAAAATCGTTAATTAAATTAGCTGTCAGTTAAAGAAGCTTAATCCAAACATTAATTAAACATACTATACTGGAGCTCTGTCTACCCTTCTATTAAAAATTTTTCTGCTCGTGAATTGTGTTTCTCTTAATTAAAAATTAATAAACAAGTGACGACAGACACAACACCACTATATATTTAAGTGAATTTTCCCACATACCGGCGCCCCCTATAAATTATGGAGAAAACTTTTCACTGTCCAAAATTATCGTTTTAATTATAAATAGAATGTAATTGATTGCAATTCCGTATATAATACATATATGGTATTATGTTTGTGAACATGTAACAGCAAGTGATGGCACGTGCATTGGCCAGTTTCACGTGCCACTTCTAATTACATGTAAATTAAACGCGGTCGAACAACTGTCGTCCCTGTACTGTTACAGAGAGAGGGCCTAGAGTACCTCCACCTTCTAGTACACAATCCCTTGTCAACCTGTCGATATGTAATTACACAACTCTGTCATCACACATACATACATTAGATCAGTGGGAGAGACAAAATACATTTCCACATCCCGTAAGCCGAATAATACGTAATTATGTACCCAGGGTTTGATATGATATTATGTCGAACCAGTGCCATGTTATTTACTATATCACGTTCATATACATGTACACACACATATCCGACTGTAATTATTTCGATTATGTATCTATAGAGAATGAACCGGGCCGCATCAATATTAAGCGTTTAATACAAATATTAACTATTTCTGTCAATTATTATTCCAGGAATTTATATATAAAGTATATGGAGCAATAATGCGACGAGTAATTTACAGAATTCCATGAAGCTGCTGTGTATGGATTCAAAAAGGGCTATTGAGAGTATCGAAAACGATTGCAATATGTCACTGCCATTTTTTAGCGGTACTTTACCTAAACATCAAATGAATGATGTCTTTTGTCAAATATTTGACTTTTGACAGTCTGCAGTTTTCTTTAATTTCTAAATATGGGAAACGAGTGCAACGTGACAGTATAATTTCGAGTGGTTCATTAAAAAACTAGATCCGAAATGATTCCATATAAAATGATTGCGGCATGCACACACAAGTTGGAGTACTAAGAAGATGTAGAGGGAACAAGAGTGGAGAGAGAGCAATGCCCAAGCGGATTTTAGTTCTGGTAAATTATGTCACAGGACACACCCTACTAGAAAGTCGAAAATATCCCTAATGAAGGCACGAAGAGCATCTTGATGGGACTCACTGCTACTACTAATGAACGCTGACTAGGAAGTTCTCAAAAAGTGGTTTGGCGAACACACTTGCAGTTAGACTGCTCGTTAGATTAGGAGGAGAACACTTGGATGACTGTGCCGGGGTGTGGGATGTGTATAACTTAGACATTTTCTCCTTCTCATCTAAAACGTAACGGTGTTATGGACTGGTGGAGATGCTAGACATTTTCCCAAACCACAAACGTCAGACGGACCGAAGTGGTTCAACGTTGCTGCTGGGCTGATGCTATGCTGTAACGACGACTTAAACTTGTTCTCCGAAAAAGAGAATTTTTAGATAAAACGTGCGCTCTTTTCTGGCTCAATAAACAACAAATATTGAATGGGAGATATAGAGAGTCAAGTCAACCCCCCAATAAATAACGTTTATCATTATATGATCGATTTTAAGAAATTAATTACATTTAACGTTATACATGTGTGTTTGGCAAGATTGCTACACAAATTTTCGTCAAATCATCCAAGCTCAATTTATCATGATTAAGGATATATCTGAGAGACGAACCATTAATTCAAATGGAGATTGTGTGGCTGCATATCAAGTAATGAATCGACGAAAGCACCAGCACACAGCATCCTTATCTTGCAACTACATAACATCTATGAAAATGATGCCAATATACATAAGTACCGCTACTTATAAACACTAATCAACTAATTGTCTAGATTAGCAGTTTGCTACACCTAAGTCGCTTATTATTTTCAACTTAACTGCAACTTGTGTTTGTTGTATAATATGAAGTCGATGAGAGTGCTTCAGAATGTTACACTTGTAATTAGTTGGTACTTGATTAAATTGATTGGAATATTTTATGTAACGAGGGTTGTTCAAGGATTATTTAAGAAAATCTTCTTAAACATTATCAATCTTTAATATGAGAAAAAAAACTAGTGAATTTTAGTTCAATATTACTTTTTTTTTATTTTTCTTAGTAATAATGTGTATTATTGAAATATCAGAATTGGCCCTAGTTGTGCATAGAATTAAACATAATACATGTTCGATAAGAGCGCGTTTGTACATAAACGCATGCATACATAATAATCACGTCGTAGACAAGTTGATAAGTGATTAGATTAAGCAAACAATTTCAACTGTAATATGCTTCAATCAATGCTGTGACGTATTAATTCCTAAGCAGTAAGCAAATTACAATTACACAATTCGATACCCGATTTGCGCGCGTTTGCAGAGAAAATTCGATATGACAAATAAAACGGTGGTGTTAAAGTGTGTATGCGAATAAGTAATTGTTGAAAGGCTTCTTCTTTTCCTTCTCACTCCTCGAACATGCACACTTTTATGTTGAATACGAAGTTGAATGAGATGCAATACGACTCTAATCCCATTGCCAAGGAAGCATTATTAATGAGAAGACCAAAACTTTGGTATATAGGCTGACGTTTCTACCCATGTTCCTTGGAACAATATTAGCCGAGTCTATCGATCTTAACCTGTGCATAAGGGTTTATAGTAATAGTTTGTGGAGACACCCCCAACTCACATACCCCGTTTATAACACCCGAAATATTATTAATGTTGGCAAGTTTCGCTATTTTTCATGTACCTACGTGTCTATTAAATAGGAACGTGAATAACGATTTCCAAACAATCACAAATATAATCCAGTTCTATAGAACACACATATATAAGGGATTGAAAAAGTGCTATGAATTAATTATGCTGGTGGTGTTGTATTGAAAAAAAAGAAACTGTTCCCTTTTCAACTCAGACTAATTGCAGTTTAAAGAAACGACCATTTATTACGGCAATTTGTTTGATATCGCATTAAATGCAATTAAATATCACATAAATCACATGAAACATTTATAAGAATTCGATACGGTTGCCATCAATTTAAACAGTTGTCGTATATACATTAAATGGAAATGTGTTTGGGCCCAGGTATATACGAGTACATATAAAAGACGTGGAAAAAGGGGAACATATACATATATACGAATAAATAACTTTTTATTCACATTATAAGGAATGTGCCGTTTTTTAGCCTTCACCCAAACACACACACACCTTAAATATATAATATTCTTAAATAATAAATTTAAATTAAAATGTCATTGTGACATTCAAAAGGGACTTAATGGAAATTGCGGCCGAACGACGACTCCGTTGAACAGCTTTGTCAATATCCGGACCAAACTATTCTAATTGATCATCCCAATGGAGGGTCTGAAACACGCGTACTTGGTGCCCTCTACCATCCCCCTGGATGTCGCTTGTATATACAACATGGGGCGGTTCTTTGATTACAGCTGATCGGCTCCAGATGATGCTCCTCTCTGGTGGATTTTCTCCGACTATCACTGAGTTCGAACAATATACGTAATTAAAAGTGAATCAATAAAGCCCACAAGTTCGTCATATAGCAGCCAATTAACGGGTTTGAAGGGGGTGGTGGTGGCGGCGGACGGCGGGGGTTCACCGGACCCGAATCATGCATATGCAAAGCACGAATATGTCATGAAATATGTAGTTGCTTCTAGAGCAATGTTTTTCACTCCGGAGCCGTTAATCCGATTAGGGCATCAGGCATGGCGAACTGCTTTGGTCGTCGTCTGCATTATTTAATTCGAACGATGCTCTTTTTACTTGTGAGGGAAAAAACGAGAGACGTTTCTGTGAGAGAGCCGCGTTCTCTTCCTTATGTCCGCTGTTTTTTACAATTGGTGAAAAACTATAGCGCATTCTAGCGCGTGTTTATAAGTATTACGAGCAGAATTATAATCTTCATGTAAGTTTATTTCGGCAAAAAGGCAATTCGAGGGATTAGTCGGTTTCTCAATTCAGCAAAAATATCATTGACACAAATTTAGTTTGATATATTAAAAAGTTTTAAACTCTTTTCAATCTGTGGTTGTTTAATTTCTATCTAGCATGTCAATTTTCAATAAATTGTTTGGATTTTTATAAACATTTTTTAATATACCCTGGCCGAAAATTGTTTAAAACTTCCCTGTTGCATTTCAATGATGTAACTAGTTAAACAATGCATCCAATAATCCAGGTGATTGATTCAAAACAATAATTACAATCAGGGGGGGATTATATTTGAGCAGAAGTAAATCCCTCTCTATACAACACAGTACCTATTTAATCAGACTATCATTATAACCTAGAGGAACAATTCTATTAATAAACTCATGAAAGGACTCGTCTCTATACCTTTATGCTCCCATAATAAATCGCTACCAACACTAATCCCAAAACTAATTCTCAATTACATTAATGACTCCCTTTCTCACTCTCTCATTCTCTTTGCAACTTACACATCGAACGATGTTGTTATCAAACTAATTAACTATGAAATAAATACAATATGTAAGTTTGGTAACAGAAACCACCCCCCCCACAAAACATCTCCTCCCATCCTACAAGCATAATGTAATTCAAAATAGTTTAAACAAAGTAATAGCTAAGTAAAGTGTATTTTACACCTGAGTGAATACGTGCATAGAACATTTAGTCTGTGTACATACAGTTGCTTAGTGCTTAATATAGCCGTGTATAAATTTTCACTGATTAGGAGCTTAGATGCATCCGGGGAGATTTAAGGTACAGTGTGGAGAGTTTGTTGGGTGAGCGCGTGCACAAGAACAGAGTCGGAGTCGTTTGCATTTCTCCTCTCCCTTATATTCAGTCAGGTGTAATCAGTTTCGACCCAATTACTTGGCGCGAGCTCCACAGAGGCCGGCAACAAACCGCACTTTCTCACTGTGTCGAGTATATATGGGGTCGGAGGGTGGTCGAACGGTTGTAGAACATAACAATCCGCCCTCAATAAAAGGCAACTTGACGTCGAGAAGATGGTGCATGAGTTTTACAATTTTGCATTTTAATGAAGCGCACACAGCAGTAGAAATGGCTAAACGGGGACGGTGGTTGTGTGATGCGCTGAGATGATGACGCTCACCGCCGAACGTATAATCGACGTTTATCTCGTTCACATCCGTGTTTATTTGTTATTGTTCTAGAGAAATGGAGATTTACAGACTGTATATAAGAAATATTTCAAATATGCTTTGAAGAGAATGTGTACTTTATTTATGGAGAAGAATGGTGTGAGTGCGAGCGAGTGAAGTAGAACACGGAGCGGTTTGAAAAGTATTGGTAGATGGGAGCGGATATTAAATTTAATCTTTTCATGGTAAATATTCGTCAAGGAATGTTGAAACTACACAAGGAGTCTAATAATTTCCATTCCACTTAAATATTATGTCTACCTTTGACGTTATCTCGTATAATGATATAATGTTGAAAGAGGAGAGGAAAAACTGTACTTACCATTCAAATTAGGCCTTTTCCGTATGAAAAAAGACAAATAAAGGGAATACATTACTTTGAAGTACATCATGCTGGTAACAGATGCGGATGGCTCTCTCTCTGTTCTGTTTTCCTTATTTTTCATTTGCGAACGCTCTCGTGCTCGTTTATTGTATTATATGTGAGGAATCATAATTAGCAGTGGAAAATGTTTTATTATTATTTGGTACAATCACATAAATCTCCCCAATAAATAAATATATTAGCAATTCTCGAACTATTTATCTTCCAATAGCACAGCCGGAATTCGGTGAGCGTGTCCACTGATGCCTGATGTTTAAGGTTTTGTCTCTAGTTCGGTTAAGTGATAGATGGGTGGTCCATGTGTGACTTGGTTGCTGTGTCAGCGCTTGTTAGATTTATGTTTTGTTGTAATCAGAATTTCGGTCGGCGCTGGGCTCCCGAGAACCGCCACTGATTGATAGTCAATGAACATTCGATGTGTATACAGCGTCCATCTAAACATTTCGCCTTCTTCTCATCCAACAAACAACCCAGACCATCAGTAGCGGCATTATAACGCGATTTTAAAGCACATCGGGTCAAAGTTGTATGTTTGCTGTTTGATACGCAGCCGTCCAGGCGCCCGTTTTATTCCGGAAACATGAATTTCGACTTTACGTTCCGTGTTTATGTAAATTTGTAAACTGCACTTATATGCACTTGCTTTTGTATAATGTAGCAATGTAGATTCATATGAATATGCTGAAGTAAAGCCCATGGGGCTCACGGAAATGGAATCTACTTAATATAAAGTAAATGTACAATGTTGACTGTAAATGCATCCCGGATCAGGTTTTTCGTCTATTTGTTTCGTAATGGAATTTTATGTTTCATCTCTTCCCGCCACCATTCACTAATTAAGACTCGAAGCGGTACTATTATGAGTATAATGCAAAAGACTTTGAATATATCCGTACATTTTTGGTGATATTCAAATTGGCGCGCATTTCTCATCGTTTTTCCGGGTGTATTTTCTACGTTCATTGATATAAATAAATGCCATTAGTTGTGGCCCAGTTCTGGTAATCAAATACATTAGACTTGCATTTGGGAGGCGAGAAGGCGAAAGTATAACAAAACGAACACGATTTTTCAAATGGAAACATGAGGGCAGAGTGTGTCTGTTATTTTATAAGGAAAAGTGGAGGGACACTTGGGGGAAGAAAGAGAAAATGTGTGTGTATATGTTTGCATCTGCATAAGTTGGCAGGGAGAAGAAGAATACGGCATCGAGATAATATATACAAGAAAGTTGTGTAGAAATTGTTAAAGTTAGAAACTGGTACATGGGATGTTTTCTTACAAAATTGGGTAGCACCGGAAGATGAATATTTCAGGCCTGCCAACCAGGCCTCAACACCCCTGTAAACGCTGCATAAATACGGCCGTTGCCACAACAACATAACATCCCAGAAATGTTCATAACTTTGTCTAAACTCGTCATTATATATCTGGGCTTCTTTGAATAGAGGTAAATAATACAGTTAAGTGAGAACTTTTTTGCCGCCACAGTTCCCATTTGGAATTTGTGTTTTTCAGTAAATTTTAAATCGTTCTCGCATATATTTTTTATTTCGAACACTTCAAAATCAATACTTATACACCGATTTCCAAAGGTATAAAAAATTATAACCCCCTCAACTTTGTAATAACAGCACAACAAAACGAAAAGTTTATATATGAAAAAAGTGGCGGAGATATATATAAGTTTTTTTTTATTAGATTGTTCGAACAATTTCAACTTCGAATGCACTTATATAGAAATGTAAATGTCAATTCAATCTATAGAAATTTTTTTTTCATTCTCATCTCCTCTATATAGTTGTTGGGCGTGAGAGAGGGTGAAACTTTCAATTCCAGGAATCTGGGCTTATCAATTTGTTAATATCCGACAACGAAATTAGAATTCTTTTGAAAAACACACACACACCGATTGAACTGCCATGAACGAACTTGTTATTTTAATTAAAAATAGATTTACCAACTCGAACATCCCGAAATAAATTACAAACCAGTGTTAAGCTGTGATATGTTTTTCTATTGAAATTCACCGCTTTTCTCATCCGCTATAAACTTCTTTCGCACCTTTTCCTCAATTGATCAAGTGTGGCGGGGCCACACCGTTCCGATGAACTTCTTCATTTCCGGCAAGCCCCGTTTTCGTTTGAAGTGTAGTAGATTGGTTGTTCCATTATGCACAGCAGTTGTAAATCTGTTTGCACCTCTTTTGATTCTAACTAGGTGGCGTGTGTGGGGTTGGTGTGGCGCCCTCTCTATTCGCGCACCGTTCACCATCTGTCATTGTTTTGTGCACATCGCACATTAATCATATGCCAGCCACGATAAATATACTTTCCCAGAAATTGATGTCACATATTCCATAATGCCGCTTCAGGCCGTTTCAATTCCGCCTTCCTTGAATATGTCATAAGTTGAGAACTGATTTTTCAGTTGTGTGCCATGAAAAATGTCCGTCCCTCCAGTGAATAGTTGAATAAAACAGACATAAATGTTGAGGGACTCGTCTGCATTTCGCCTTCATGAAATAACTATTATAATAAGAGAGTTTTTCAGAGAGGGGGTGGTTGGAAGAGTAAGAATGTCTGAAAATCCAAAAACGTGGAAAAAGATACATTGATAGACAAGCGATTCATTCCAGTAGATTTGAGAATGTCGTTGTAAGCCGGTGTCATCTTCCTTCATACTGTTGTTCATTTCCGAAATGCCGTCATACACGTTGAGCTATCGATTTCCGCCTCCACCTGCACCCTCCACCACTCGCCCTCTCACAATTCTGACATTCTGATTGATCTAAGAAATGGTTACATTATGGGATCCGTCCTAGCCTTCTACTCTCTCATATATATTTTCAGATTGGTCGTTATGAAAAGATGACAACCATTAGAAATACTCTCAAAAGTATCCCTCTCGAGAGTATTTCAAGTATTTTTTTTTATCCCTCCTATAGCGAGTTGTGTGTGTATGTGTGTGCGTTCCGGAGATTATCTATATATACTGAATGAATTGGGAATTCGTTTTTCTCTGAAAAGGAATATTGAAATTTAACTTTTCATACATTTCCACCGTTAATGAGAGTTCCGGGTTCCGTAACTTAGGCTTATATTCTCGTTTGAGGAGTCAAAAAAAATCGCTTGCGGTTCGGTGCCCGACTGTCGCCCGTTTTTAATACGACCGATGAATCCATTTCTCAACGACACCTTTTATGTTTTTCAATGATCAATTTAAATAAAATCCCTTAGCGCGCGGCGCCAAATTCTTGCACATGATGAATGACGCCTCTGACGTACGCCAAAAACTTTTTACACTGTGTGGCGAAGACGAATGCGAACTGTTTAAAGTTGCAGGGCGCGTTTATTCATCTGCTATTGTTGTGCGCCGGTATATACGCTTCTTATTCTTGCATCGAACTAAGGAGTGTGTTTGGATCTCTTGCGTTGTAAGGAAAGTCTCACTGTGTGTAGTCTTGAATTGGACAGATACATGGGCGCACAAAAAGTGTCTTCTGATTAATCAAGCCTTTTGTACACGGAATGACAGAGGATGATGACGAGTGCTGGAGTGAGAAGATGCTGGAATGGGAGCCTATTATGGCACTATACAGTAGCATCTCGGAGATGTTTGGATTCCAGATATGAAACATACACTCAAAGGAGCAATGTACTACAATTATTTAAGCGATGCTGCCGTTCCGACATGTATTGTTATCGTGAATAATTGTTTAGCCTGTTGGTTGTGTCATGTACAGTTGACGAGTAATTTGGAAAATGTATACTTAGTTCATTCATATTGTGTACGACCGTTCAACGCAACATAATGCCATATTGAAAACATTAAATTAATTATAATATCAACAACTCTTGTGTATGTGTGTGTGTGTGTTTGCACTTTTTAATCCTATTGTCTTGGGTTGGGAAACTAAATGGAGTGCCATACGAGGCGATTAGCGTGTGTTATTTACAAAAGGGGCTCTGTGAGACGGTTTCCTCCCACACATGTGTGTGGAAAGGTGTCAGAACGATGTCGAGAGTCTTTCTATCACCGACACACTCTACTCCTCATCACGCCATAATGCTTGGGGTGGTTTAAGACCGAACTAGGCCAGTAAGATATTATGGAAAGTTAACCCTGGGGAATGGCAGCCCCTTTTGCAGTAATGTTGTCGTTAGAAAATTGCTGGCAATTTTATTACATTTTATTATCAAACTTGATTTTGTGATGCAGGAGAGAAGAAGTGTGTGGCAATGTTAACCCCTTTTCGCATAAGTAATTCATAGAAATATCGACCTCGGTTAAGCAAAGAGTTTTGTGATATATTTTTTTTTGTTTTAACATTTTTATTAGATTACTTTCCGGCAATAACAGTTTACTAAAACTATAACATTTCCCACTGTGTGTTGATGGCGTTCCGCCAATTGTCTGTTTCTGAATCAACATATGTGTGTAAATATCGAGTCGATAAATATCTTGTTGCTGTTTATTTGGCCGTCGTTCGTTATATACGATTATTTAAACAACAAATTAGGTGTAAGATAGATAGAAAAGTTTGAGAGAAGAGAAATAGAGAGTGTGTGGTGTAAGAATTGAAAAATTATTGCGACCCCGGAGCATATTTTACTTTTCTTATTTAAATGTAATTTAGTTGCATTTCAATTCACCAAACACCCCTTTGTACATATATTTTAACAATTTGAATATCGCCGCTTTGTACCGACCGTCGTCTTTGAATTGAAAATTTAATTCAAGTGCTCAATAAATCGACAACCGGAGGCCAATCAGTCGGGGGATGAAACACGTTCATCTTTGGCCACAGCACCACACAGTGATACCAACCCATAGTCCCGCTCTTACATTCCACCCTGTTCGGAGTTGTACTTTCTTATAAAAGTATAAAAAAAGTTTGCTGCCTCTGGAAACTCCAGTTTGTCTATAACAAAAGTCATTTGTGGACTGGAAGTGAGTCAGAATCGTTTAGTGATTAGGACGGTTCGCAGGCACCAACTATCAAATCGACATTGTCACCAAGTCGGAGTGAGGCGAGTTAAGTTTTAACGATTCCCCAGAGCGACGAGTGCGACTCCAGCGACTGATAATCGCACAATTCACTCGCTCACATTCTTTATTTACTTCCCAACTATCGTCATTAGTGAGTATTGTAACAGGAAAGGAGCGTAGCATAGAATAGCGTTTTCCTCCTGTCTCTTATATGAACGAACATTCACCGAGTGCAAAAAGTCTACCCCAACCAAAACTTTGGCGGGTATAACATAGATCTCTTTGCAAACATTGCGCTCTCTCATGTAACTATGCCATGTACCTACTTGCTAACTTTATTAAAACTAATTTTGTAAAGAACCGTATATACCCGTATAATACACATATACGTAAATATCGTCAATGTAATACACTAATTGAATTGAAACTTTTACAATTTTGACAATGTGCACAACGCAACATTCCCAAAACTGTATATATGTGTGCCATTCGCCAATTAACATTTGTCTCAATTACACAGTGGGCACTTCTAAGTGCTGGATGATTTACAAAGCACTGTAACACAAGTAGTTTTCTACTTTATTATTAATATCCCAACAACAGGATGTTGATTTGAATAGCGTACACATCCCCCATTATCTCGCCATCCATTGCTGACACTGTGATGCACATATTGTTACTATACCCGGCCAAACAATTCATTGTTCAAGATGACTACAAACTGAAATAACCGGTGGCTATTTGTTAATTATTATTAAAGCAGTATCTGAACAACGTACATAATGTTGTTTATAACAATACAGGAAGAGTTGCATTAATTAAGTTGTTATTATGCGACCGCAGGTGATGTTGCATTTCTATATGCATGTGTGGTACTGTTAGATGTATGGCAATAAGAAAAAGTCTATCAACTTTAAAATATTTCTAATTGCCGTGCGCATTAATTACAAATCCAGAAGGAGAGGTAGAGCGAACGAGCGCGGGAAGGCAGGACGAGGGGGAATTTCCATGGAAAAGTGGCATCAGTTTGAGAGAGAAACTTCATCATCAAACAAGCAGCCCACCGCCGCGTCTTGCCTCCCTTTTGCGCCCTAATTATGTAAACTTATGTTATTAGATTATAATTAAGGAAACGCACGGCAATAATGACGATACGATGTGAAGCAAAAAGACTCTTAACGCATAATACAACCATTGCCTACTAACGAGTTTCCAACAAGAACTTGAACAGCTTTGAAATCAACAGTGCCACATATATAATACCATTCAGTGAAATATAACAAATGGAAACCTTCCAGCGAATACACCTTGAAATTTTCCTGACGGCTTCTCTCTCTCTCTATATCGCTTATTCTCCCTTAAAATATGACATGGTTTGGTTCGGCTGCTGTGCCTTTCTGTCTGTTAATATGAATTTTATTTTCATGTCTAATTTTAATTAAATTCAATCCCCGTTTATTATAACAGATATACGAGGGTATATCCGCTTCTCATTCATTTTTGTATCAAAGAGCCTCTACCTACCGTGTATTTATTAAATATTTTGCCATTTTCACATGTAGAAAGTTAATTATGTAGGGTTTTATTGTGAAAGTTTACCACTTAATTAAAGGGACAAGGTTTATCAAAGCGCGCAAGTATGCATCATATAAAATACGGAAATGTGGCATTTTGTTCACATCTTCTAATATTTTTTTACTGTCACTGATTTTATCATACCAGATACGTAAATGGTATCTCCCTTCTACGTCATAAAAATACATAATAATTTGAAAAGTAGTTAGTCGGAGCTGCTGGCATATAGATTTTTATTCGATAGTTAAGGAAAAAGAGACGTAATGTTACCCAAAGGTGGCTGGTGATTAGCTTCGATCAGATGTGCTCTCCTCTCTCACTGCTATATGTGCCACCCAGCAATATTAGGACGAACGTTTCAGGCTAGCAGTAAAACCACATCACAGTTTTATGTTTCCCGATAGCAACTGCCTCTATGTGTTCCAGTTAGATTGATAATTTTTATGTTCACATATAAAAAGGAGTCGTCAGCACAGTGGAATATAAACGGATGGTGCAAGAGGGTATAAGGGGGAGACGGACGTACGGGAAAGCTGGGTTGGATGAGAAACACACAAGAGTTTTTCAGTCATCCATACCATAAAGGACTTCATCAGGAACAGTGGCGATTCATAAAAATGCAAGCGAGAGCTTTTATCAAAAGTGTGCACATATGACAGGATCATAAAACCGTCGAACAGTACCAAAACCATCAGCAGATCTACTCGCCCTGGTCCAGCACTTGCGGTACTTGTGCGCAAGTGATTTTATTGCACCATCTGAGGTTTTGTCGGATTTTGTGACACTTTGAAAAATGAATTAAAAGAGACAAATAAAATTCTAAATGGTATTTTAAAGAATGAAAATGGGAGCTGTGTAAAGAGGATTAAGGGATCTTTTCGTATTAGAATGATAATGCGAGTGTATAGGACATGTATATGTATATTTATATTTAGCTAAACGGCTAAAAGAAGTGGAGTTCTGCAGGTGTCTTAATACTAGTGGCTCAACAAAAGAGCCCCCAAGAGCCCTGAAAAACGTCTGTGAGAATGTCAACGTTGTGAATACACTTAGGGAATTGCTCTTTCCATCTACATAGTGGCAACTCCACTACCATCAGAGAGAAACAGCACTTTAGCCGCATCACCGTCCTCCGCACCGTCTCCACCGTATATAGTCATTGCCGCGCCACCGTCGCCGCCAACGCCGCCGCCGCCGCTTGTTCTTAACTGAAATCGCTGAATCGAATGTTAACAAATGAATGGGATTTCTGCAACTCGGGCAAATTCTACTTATACACAGAGACATTCGCCAGAGCGGAATGATATTTTAATTTATAATCTCGCCGGATTCAAGTAAAATGGTCCTGTTTTGTATTGCCTTTAAAGCGAAAAGATTACTAAGTTTGATGAAAAAGTGCTTTTTAATACTAGGATTAATGCTGTAGCTCGACTTACCATTTACGAAAACTTTTCTTGTATACATTTTCCAGCAAATTATAATAAAACTTTACTATATATATTGCGCAAATTGATATTCAAGGAATTTTAAACGGAAATCAAACTCGTATCAGTGGCGCGTTTCAACATTTTTTAAATCACTTATTAATCTCCTTTCGAATTCATCTAGTTTATATTAGTCGGAGGTGTGTTAACCGAGCTTTTTTACATTGAAAATGCGGTTTCGAACTTATCCATTCGAAATTCAGGGTAATTCTAGGACGTTGCCCTTTAATTAATTTAAAAAAAATGGAGCTTTACATCTCTGCATTTTAACTAATTGCCAAAATGCTCAAGATATTTTATTTTTCCACAAGACCTTTTTGGACATTTTCAATAGAGTGTTTGTCAATTTGAAAAATGAACTAGAGTGCACAATTTCCCACCAAAAAGTGTTTGGAATTTTGCCCTTCTCTCACTTTCTGTCTGTCGCCTAATAATAATAATAGGAAAAAAAATTGTATAAAAATTCTTTAGAGTACATAAAAATTCCACTGGCCACATATATTTCACGCATGGCGTCACGGTACGTACAGGGAACGTTAATTTCCGCAAGCATTTTGCTTCCCAAGAGCCCTTTTCACTCAAGTTTATTCATTGGAACGACTACATCTATTCCGGAACTGAATTTTCATATCGTATAGCATCCATTATAAACACGTTTTAAAATTTGCGAAAGCTTGACAGCATGTTATTTATTTTCTATTGAGTTAAACATTTTTCGTTTCGTTGAAAAAGTTGTTTGCGAAATATAACAGCATACACACATCTCACATTATAACACACATTATATTGTTTTCTGTGTGTATACAATAATAAAGTCGACTCTCTTTTTCTGGATTGGTCAATAAAAATGAATAATTCCCATCGCTGTGTGTGTGTATGGGGGAAAAAAGTGTAAATCGAGTGGTTTCCTTTCATGTACTCCTTTTATTCCCTTGTAAGCTCGTACAAATATGGGACTGTTGTATAGTCTGGTGATTTGGCAAAAGAGAACGTAAATAATGTGTTATAGTTGATTTAAAATAAAGTTCTAACTTTTACTGAAGCTAGCCGGAAACTCCAATTTCTCACGCGCAATTTGGCGTACTCTTTGAAAACCCCATGCTGTCACAAACTAAAAATAAGTCGCTCCTTTATTTTCTGCTGCTGAAACGGCATCGACGTAAATAAATCAAATTCAAAAAAGCAGAAAGGGACACTATTAAACCAAAGTTGTACCCTCCGTGTTTCTGTTTTTCCCAAACAAATTAAACGTGATGATTTAACTGAAATTGCCAATTAGTGGAAGTAACATTCCCATTCACTTGTCTAAAAGCGGCTTTTATTTTCCTAATAGTCGCGTATTTAAAGTGATTTATTTTATGACAAAGGTGTTTCCAGGTCATCAATTTCGTGGATCTGATGAAAAATCAAGTAACCTTTATGCGTGTACAGTTTGAACACGACGAGAATGTACCAAAAATCGTACCCTTTCAATTGTTAATACAACGTAAAACAGGAGAAACCTATGAAAATATTCCAAAAACACTAGTCGACAATTTATTTCTCACATTTCAAGAGTTTCCAATCTAAAATTGACAATTACCTTTTGCTGGACATTCTCATCCCATTCAAACTATACCCAAACACCAATTGATTATCTCTCAACACTTTTTTTATGTCAGGTGCAAAAAATGGGCGAGCGAGAAGGCGAAAATAAAAATACATATATAAATTCAATCAAATTAATCAAACGCAGTTTAATCGCATCATAAATTTGGATATGGACAGTAATTGCCACTATAAAAAAAAAGCCGGGGCGCTTTAAATACGAATATCCATGTAATAAAATATAAAGCCGAAGTAGCAGCCGATGCCTTTTAAAAGATGTATGCTCCAGTGATTTTACAGTCATTAAAATTACTCTATTAAGTGAAATAGTGGCTACTTGTCGTCTTTTTTTTACGATAATGTACCAACCACCCCCGCGCTTTACACACATCTCACTGGGCCATATTTTTCAAAGTGGCCAGGATTTGTTGAAAAGGCTTTATCCCTTTTTATTACGTCTATAAACCATTGTAAAAACTGTCCCAGTTCAAGGACGCAATGGACATTAAAAAAAATCCCTCTTTATTATACATATGTGGGTCCATTATTAATAATGATCTAGTGAAACGGCGCTGTATGTTTATATATTTCTAAAAATACATAAAACGTATTTTCCGGTGACTGTAAAACAGGCAATTAATAAATGTGCTTCGATGTGATAAGAATAGCGTCTGGTTTTTACGTTCTCTCCCATATTTAAAATTAAATTAAAATCGTCGTTTATCCGTTTTACAATTCTGTGTTATTCGCATTAAAAAAAAAAACGAAATAGAAAATGTGCGAGGGTGTGCGATGCATATATGCATTACACCCTAAATTATAATATGCCATTAATGAATATATCGTTGTTTCAGGTGGCCGTAAAAATAATGGACATAAATAAAATTAAAGAAGATTACGTGTTAAAAAATTTATATAGAGAAGCGAAATTAATGGCGAAATTAAACCACCCCAACATAACATCTCTATTCGAGACCATGCAGGTGAGAATCAGGAATTTCACTAACCCCCGCAACACTATCAGAATATCTAAGTTGTACTGATGATCGTGTTTATATACGCACACACAACCCTCTCTCTTCCTTTTAACTACCTTTACATATTCTACAAATCCGACACACTAGAGGTACTCCTGCAAATTCTAAGCCCAAACACTGTTTAGATTATATAAATGATAAATGCCTTGGGGCCCCCCGAACGGTCTTAACTTGTTAATGTTAGTTGCAACAACTAACATTTGTTTTGGGATAATTAGTTATGCATCATCATCAACGCAGTGTGAGAGTAATGATCGCATTTTGGGTTAATCAAGCTTTAAAGCTCGCATATATGGAAAAATGATCAACCATGCAGGAACAATTTCAACAGCATAACAATTCATCGTCTGATTGCGAACAGCGTTTTTCCAAAAGGGAATAAGAATTGTGCATGTTATATGTAGATGTGCAATTTTTCTATTACTCTGAACTATTTTCCTTTTTCCAAGGATCCAAGTATAACATACATCACATTGCACATTGTATATTTATACATTTTACGAGGCATATATACGTCGTGACTTATAATTTAAGAAAACTGCTCTGCGATGCTGTTGTGCAAGTGAAATAAATCATGGTTATAAAATGATTTGCCGACTGCAAGGAGTATTATTAAGAGAGAGGAACAAAATCATAATCGTGCAGATATAAAAATATAGTAAAGTTTTACTATGAAGAGAATATAACGTTACAGTATTTTGTGTATGTAGAAAAGTTTTGTATGGAAAGGCTCGTTTTCTGGCAACTCCTATATAGGAAAGTAGCAAATATTTTACAAGTCTGTATAGAACAGATTAGGGTGAAATGTACGCGAATGTGTGTATGCTATTGGCATTGACTGAAAGCGGGGAAAATGTATCCGCCACTGTGTTCCGTATGATGGAACGAACGAAGAAGGAGAATCAACAATCAACGGCAGCTGCCGGGCTTTACTGAATATTACTCAGCACTTTGATCTCTCTCTCTTATATACCGGTGCCTTATTGCATCGCTAATGGTCAATGCCGCTTGATCCGTCGTTTTATTTCGTTCGTATATAGAGCGAGTGAGGCAGGAAAGACGCAATCGTCCTTTAGGCGGAAATGCGACTTCGTATCCCTGCACTTTGACAAAATGCACACAAATGCAATAGTGAAAAGTTTATAATTTATGGTAAATAAGTCTTTCTGGGTTAAGTTGGGTGTGCTTGATTGGTACTTCGAACATCACGACAATAATCAATCTTTCACTGGTATTTGCATAATAGATTCGTATTAATGTGGCACGCTAGCAGCTAACATGTGAAGCCAAAGAAATACTGGAAAAATGTTCCCATAACATTAAAATATTTATTCTTTTTAACACTTGTATGGTCCTGTCATCGGGTTAATTAATTTCCTCTTTTCCGAATCAATTCATCCTCATACCAATAGTATTTATCCCTTGTATTTGCATAATAGATTCTGTTAATCAGAGACACACCAAATAGTTGGAATTTTCAGTTTAATAAGCAAAACAAATACAATAAAAAAAACTTCTTTCACAATGAAAATATTGACTGTTTTAAACAGTTGTACAATACTGTCATGAAATAAATTACTTTCCACGTTTTTTTTTTCTTTTTTCGAAAAATTCCATTGTGGAATAACTTTAAACAAGCTTAAAAACTACTTAGAAACCTTTCGATAAAGCGAAGAAAACACTTATACATACAAGTTAAAAGTTTTCCGGGTAAGCAGAAAAATTTACTTAGACAAAGTCTCGTTGGCTCCTTGTAATATAGAGAAAGAGAGTGAAAAGAAGAGTTTCAAAATCAATCGGCCGCTGGCGTTGGGCGATTAAGAAGTTTTTCAAAGTAATTAAAAGTGGAAGGCCATAAGTCTAGAAAATAAATTTTGCATTAAGTACGCGCATTCCGTATACCTATTATTAATAATATACGGGGGCATCAGTATAGAGTGAATCGGCAACCAACCGGATAAAGGTATATATTTTATGATAGCTTAAATAGATGCTGTGCACTTGAACGTCTCTCTGTCTATATAATAACGCGCGTCTACCCAAATTTCGTTTACGAGGCCGTAAAAGCAGGAATGGTTAAACACCTTACAATAAAAATGGCTCGGAAACTATATGGGTTTGCGTTGATGTTGATTGTCTTGTGTAGAAAGCCAGTGATTTAGATAGAGGCAGAGAAAGACCACTATATATGTATATGTATATGAGAGCATTGTTCTGGAAAATAAATTATGCCAAAGCATCACCATAAAATGACTCCTCGGCCCTTTACGAACGGCCACCATCGCCACACCACGTTTACTAAAACTATAAAATTGGTCGATGAGCGATGATTTATCCCGTCGAATGGAATATAAACACACTTATATGTAAGTTTGAGCGTCATCAAATCGTTTTATATCGCACCTATATAGTGGTGGCCAACTGTCCTTTTCGCTCTTGGATAATTGAAAATGCACAAATTAAAACACGCGATACGTATCACATCGAGAGTCTTTAAATTTAACTGTACAGTAAAAAAGCAGTATTGGAGGCTGGATGAGCAGAGGGTTGAAGCAGTGATGGCAGCAGAGAGAGCGGCGGCGGGGTGGCTCGAATCCCTGTACACTCTACTGATGAGTTCTATCACGGGGTATGCGATTACATCTAGTCCCCCGGGTATACAGGATCGCCTTACATGCCATGTGACAGGCGAGCCTGCAACTCGATTTGATTAATCCTCCCATAAAAACGATCGCTGCTTTCAGTGCCTTTCTCTCCCTAACCTCATATCATACATTTGAATAAAAGTATACGACGCAAATGCAAATCGGGGAAATGAAAATGTCTTTAGTTCGACGTTAGGTGTATGAAATAAAAACAAAATAGGAGGCAATCGGGGGGCTCGTTCCACTGCCGCGCTTCCCCCTTGTGATGGCCATCGGTCCCACTGGGAGCGGTGTATTTGTTTGTGAGACGATCGCTTTGATATGGCACTAATAGAGGATAATTTTGTTGTTGCAGAAATCCGATAACGTGTATTATCTGGTTACGGAACTGGTGTCTGGAGGCGATCTGTGCACGTTCATCAAAGGACAACGTCACGGCAAATTGGAGGAGCGCTCGACAAGGGTGTACGCCCGTCAATTCGTTTCGGCTCTAGCACATATGCATAGTTTAGGAATAGTTCATAGGTGAGTATCTCATTTCATAAATATAAGTGGTGTGTGTTGGAGGCGTGCTAATTTGAGGAATGGTATGAAAAAAGTTTAGATATACACATTTAAATTCATACCGTGGCCATTATTAAAATCAACGAGCTTGATAAAAAGTGTGACCCAAATGCAAAATAAGATACTCGCTCCTTAAACTTTGCGGGACCAAAAATAAAATGCAATGCCACACACATTAACATTGAACATCAAAAAGGGTATGCGCCCTCCAATGCGGAATATATATGTATACGGTTGGAGAAAAGGCAACCAGAATCCAAGTAATAATATTTTACTCCAATGAACCCAAAGAAACAACAAAACAGGAGAATATAAGGGCGAATTGGGGTGTGGGTGTGAGAGCAAGTGAGACACGTAGATATATATTCTATGCATACCGCATTTGAAATTTCATTCTCGCCGGAGTGATTTGGAAAATGTTTAGTATAGTCGGTGGTGGTGACGGAGAGGTGGGCAGGAGTGCAGAGGGTGGGTGTATTTTGGGATGTGTATGATGAGAAAACGTTATTCAACATCACACAGACAATAGCTGTCACAATGTGTGTGCAAATTCGACAGTCAGGATAAGTTCTCTGTGGCTGTATAGTCGAGCACTTGTCGTTCGTCGTTGCTCTTTGCAAAAGAGAACAAACGGAAAAGTTATTTAAGGATGCATAGGAGGGTGCAAGCCACCGGGATTGTCCTGGATAAGAAAGGATGCGCCTCGTAAACTGTTGAGGAAAAACCATAACGAATGACAACTTTGCATAAATATGCAGTTTAGAGGTGCACTCGACGTAGTCAGACAACAGTGTGCTAGATATGTTTATTGTTTTCAATCGGTGCATTTAACATGTGAAATGTTTTGCATTTTCAACACAATTTTAGCAAACGTTTCTCTCTTGCACCTTTTAGGTGTATAGAGTGTTCTGTCATGTTTCTACATGAAAATGCATTGGAAAAGTCAATGATTTCAAGTCAGGCATGCGTCTTAAAGGAAGCCTTATAATCAATGTGCTGATTTGGTCCAAGTTCACTTTTCCAAAGAAACTCTTCGAAACTATTATAACAGTGTGTGGTATAAGAAAGTTAAGTATTCCAAGTCCGATGTGGAAAGGAAACATTGTAGTGTATAACATACCCACTTGTAGTGCAGTATATTTTGCCAACTTTTCAAAGTGTAGCACACGAACTTCCACACCAGATGCACTCTAATATCAGTTTTTAGTTTGTTTATGATGCGTTTTAACCTAATACACGAAGATCAGCACCCTGGAACATTTATACACACATATACCCAGAAAGAGTGCCATTGGCCCACTTCTCTCTATTTTATCATGGGCCATAAAAAAGTTGACTCGCCACACAAATATAATCTAGCCACTTTATAAAATTTAATATGTCATATAAATATATATTTTTTACGATCGAATATTATTGGCGCAAATTCGCCACATTAGTAAATTGAAGTTACATTTTAGAGTTTGTTTCTGCCACATTGTTGCCAAAGTGCATCTTAAGACTTTGCCCGCTGTCAACACATTTAATTCTTTAATGGTGAGTTGGGCTATTAAAAAAAACCGTCTCTTGTTTATGATTGTTTACACGACGATACTTTCATTGAATCAACCGCGGCTATTATCAATTCGTAAGTGGATTAAATATTAAAAAAAATTATAGTCGTAATAACTGTACATTAAACAGTGCATACTGAATTATTCACATATAAGACTTGTGTATTTCCGTGATCCGGTATAATATGAAAATTCTTGTGTTATTAACTTTGTTAAGTTATTAGTTATTGATAAACTCCAGACATTTCTAATTATTAACAAATACTACTTGTACTTGTTTATTTATTGAGCGAATTTTTTAACATATTTACAAACCAGTTAGTAATTTTAATAACTTAACTCTTACTGTGTTTGTATGGGGCGCGCGTTCAATTATTCACACTGAAATATTGTTAAGTTTTCAAATTGCAACTTTTCCAACAGCGTACCGAACTTTTTCCAAAGTTAAATAGTCGAGTCCCGTGAGAGGGGAGGAGAAAGTAGGTGGGCCGCCGGGGGGGCTGGTGCTGGTCACTTGTGAACTACACCCTGTTTCCAATTAATCTGTTTAATCAATCAGAAGGGCAAAGGGTGTTGAGTTCTTAATCAAGTAGCGCGCGGACAGGAAACACTTTAACCGGATCTGGTGTGATCCAATTTGATAACGTAGTGGCCCGATCTGTGTCGGTCCACAACGCCAAACCCAATTAGGGCCGGTTCCGGTTCTTGACTGCAGCACCAAGCACAAAGTAATTTGGCTCCATTAGGAGAGACCAGCCAGGAGATTGTGTTGTTTAAGAAAACATCCAAACACCCACCGAAATATATATGTACACATTTCTATATGAGAGAAAGTCACTTTGGTTGTGTGTGTGGTTTGTATAATGGCTGTAATTATTTCACCAGCTAATTGTCCCATTATCGTAACTAGTTTACTTTTTGCTACACGTTTTGGAGTGCTGTTGCACATAAAATCGATTGTGAAAGAAGTTGGATATAGTTTGTTCGGAAAAGTGCCTGAATGTGTAAATATTCGAATAATGCATCTATATTTACTTGGAAATTGAAATATTTCGCATATTTTCCGGGCTTTAATGCAGTAACGGTGCATGCAACACGCCAAACACGTCTCCTGTAGCTTTCTCTGCACCTTTTTCAAAAAAAAAAATTGTGAGATGGGATGGGTGTTCTCTAAGAAACTGCCAATATTGTTCTCTGTATTGATTTTATTTGTAACAAATTGAAGACAACTTCAAAGCCTTGAAAACTGCGTGCCTGTTCGAATATCTTTAGATATATGCGAATTCTTATCCCATATATAATATTGTGTCGTTGCACTCCTGCAAAACTCCTCAAGGCTCTTTCTAATTGATTGTCGAGTGGAAATTTTTCACCATATCAGTGGGCCGCGTGTGCACGCTAAATACATTTCCCATACCCGAAATTTATCATACATTTCAACATATAAATTTCGATTTTACATTCCCTAATGTATCCTTATAGGTAAATATATGCACGATAAGCCATCTAACTTGGAAAGCTACAAATTTTCGGTTTGGTGGTACCGTATAATAATCGTGTTTCCCCCGCTCTTTAAAGCGTGTTCACAGAATTTGATGTAATAATCATAAAGAAAGTGATAAGGATCATGGGGAATATATAACATGGATTCGATATATTAATGCTATGAAATTTAATAAAACATTCTGGTGCATAATTGGACGTTTCAGGGTCCTAATAAGGACCACCCCCCCCCATCATCTAATCCGAACACGGGATAATCATGTTAAAGTAGTTGAGACGGGGGGAGTTAGCGTATATACGGGGAAAAAAAGTTTGAAAAGAATAAACCAGGAAATCCAACACTTGGACTAGGAAATAGATAAGAACACACAATAGGAGGGCCCCACTCGATGATGAATACGTAACCCTACTCCGAGCAGAGGTTCCACATCGATCCGAAACTTTTAATGCTTTATTATTACATCACGAAGGCGAATAAATTCTGACGGAAAAGTGTACGAAGGAAAAGCACGTAGAAATTATTTGTAACCAATATATATAGAAATAATAGAGGGAATTGCAAGAAAAAGAGAACGAATATAAGGTAGATATTTGGAATTTCCGTGAAACTCGTATTAGGGACTTTGAAAAGAAGCTTTGCTGATTCGGTCATCTGTTAGTGAAGTTTTAAGAGAGTCCTATTTGTTTCCGGTAAAGTCCGGTCCGAATTTCTATCCCGCAGGACACGGGACCCGGGGTGCACCGGAAGTGTTCCCTTACATTCAGACCGGAACATATGATACACAGAGGACACGTCGCCACCAACGAAGTTTAAGGTTATATGTCGATCAATATCGCTGTCCGCATCCTGGGGACAGCACATGCCTTTTTGCCACAGTCAGATATAAGTCTAATAATAAAATAATTCGCATTCTCTACCGATTTCTTAATACATCAATTATAAAATCAATTCGGAATTGAAGCCAGTTGATGACATTGTGAAAAAGTACACGTGCTTAATTTTCAACATTTCCTTTAATCTCTCTATGCAGTCACATGCAGGGTACTAATTACAAGGATTAAAATTTTCTGTAATTATAGCTTCGGCGCAATACGTCTTGAACACTCGAAATATAATACCTCAGAAAAAAATTATATATGTGTGAGAAAAAGAAATGAAAAAATTATTATTAAATTATGCTATTACAAGTTTCTTTTTTATCTGGGAATGCTCCACGCAAAAGATATAAGTTTTTGTAAGAGTTTCCCTATTTTTTTTTATCAACTTTGTTCAGACAATCTAAACTCTCCGTGGAGACTTTATCAATATTTTTGATATTGGAATAGTTAGCGAAGCTTTGGGTGGTGTTAGTTACTTAAACTTGTTTCTCACTTCAACTGTCAAAGTGGAATAGAATGTAACGGTCGTAACAGACAGGATCAGGAACGGCGGTCAGCTAATAAGAAATGTAGACGGCCAAACCATTTAACTTTTCTCTAACGCACTTTGATGTGTGCTGGCACAATGCAAGAAGGAAACGGCACGTGTGACCTCCACACACACATATAGAAGGGAAGAAAGTTAAGCTTAAATGTCAGGAATGTCCAAGTTGTAATGTCCAACTTAGTATTCGGACGAACTAAACAACGTTACTTGTACTTGGGAAACAGTATCTATGAGCCAGTGGACAACTCACTTGGACCGAATTAATTGCATCAAATTACAATTCTAGTAGTTTAGTTGCGTTGTTAAATGTGCAATTATACAAGTAGTTTGAGAAATGAATTTTATTATAGTGATGCACAGTGCGTAAATATTTAATCGTTATTGCAATGGGGTACTGACCTAAATGAGGAAACTCGATTTTAGGATCGATATAGAAGGAAAATTAAAATTCATTAGGGCCGGTGTTTTTTATATTTCGTAATAAAATATTCGAGTTGAAAGCGAGATGAAAAGGCGGAATTCCCTGGGTTGAAAAAGTTTCTGGCCCCAAAAAAAACTGACGTTTTTAAAGAGAAACCTCCCACTACAAAATCAACAAGGTTTTTCTATCCCTCATGATTTACTTGTAACGGAAAATAGTTTAAGGCTTTTACTTGTGTTGGGATATAGGGGAACATAGGTCAGGGCTGTTTTCACAAGGATCATATTCGATTCAAATTAATCATCAACGGCTCCCAGCAAAATAATTTTTCCTAATTTGGATAACAATCTCTCTTTGTTACTAACAAGAAGTGAAGGAGAATATGCGAATATGGAAAAGTATGCGACATTCAGCTGAATAGTAACGCAACACTGTGTAGTTGTGTATTTTAAAAGGGTACGTGAAGAGTATAATTATAGTGGCGTTAATAAACGCGGGCGTGCGTCTCCCAGATTGAGCTAATTGGGAAACGCGTTGCAATTACGGCCGTTCGTGGTCTCATGCGGCCGGACAAGCTGAAAAACGTACTTCTAACGACCGCCATTAGGTGTGGTTACTATGTCACCGGTGCTACGTGTTTTTCCCATTTCCAACCGTCAAGAAAAATGGACGTGATTAACTCCGATGCCTTTTCGGGAAATTCCTCACTGTGTACTCTAATTAGGGGGATGATTAGGGGGTGGACGAGTGTCGTGGGCCCATTCTTGAGATATTACTCTTTGCGACAAAGTGAAACTGGTGTAATATCGAGGACGATTATCTACCGGCTCCAAATATATACCAGTTCGCCTCCATTTCCCCCGTTCTCCAAGTCCGTCCATGGAATGATAAATTGAATTGGTCTCTCTGTCAAGTTCGCTAACAACGCATTTGCATTCTATTTTTCGCTTCTTTTCGTTCCTAATCCTGTTGCTGCTATTTTGCAATATAAGAAGCTTAACGTATTAAAGCTTTCATGGAGCTAGTATATATGGAGAGAAGGCGAAAGGCAGTTTTTAAATTATGCCTTCCCATTTGATCCCCAACGGAGAATGGAAGAGGGAGAAAGTCTTGAAAAATTAATTTCGCAAATAAAAAAAAAGCGACCGAGATTTGTGTACAATTAGCCGTAATTCGTCCTAATGAATATCAACAAATTATGAACAATGTATGTATCCCTCTTGCTTACCGGGCTCCTTTTACGTTATGTGTGTGCCCTTTTCGAACATTTCTATTAAATTAACAAGAGTAAAACGTATTTTCCAGAGCGGACTAGCTTGAAAAGGGACAAAGTTGGAGATTGGAATGATATTTCAATAGAATACAAGATCTATCTGCAGGACACGTTTTCCATTCTCTATTAAGCGGAGCAGCAAACAACGATTCTAACTCACAACAAAATACTCATCTACCTCAGTGAGCACAATGTCTGCTTATATGCGGTAGGTATCCGGGATATTCTTTTTTTTGCGAAAAAACACACTGCGCTGTGTGCCAAGATTGAAAAGAGCCAGTCGAAAAGGCTTGATTCGAAATCTGATACAAACAAGTATTATTATCCCGTTCGAATTAAAACAGAGATTGTGTTTCGACACACACACATGTACCAACACTCTGGAGAGTGAGGAACACTTTCAACTTCCCTGTTCTTTTGTAATTTATCATGAGTTTTTTTGAATAAAAAAGCAAACGCCGATCGGAGGGAGTTAATTAAAAAACGCATCAACACAGTTAAAGAAAACACCAATTAATCATCTATAACAGAATATTAAACAACCTATAAGTAATTGAAAAATGTTTTAAATGACTAATTATTATTTTTCATGGTTGAACGTATTTTTTTTCCATCCGGTACACAGTGAGTTTAAGAAAGTATAGAGGAAGGAAGGAGTGGCCCGAAAAACACACACACCGGAAAAAAAAACGTGAACTGGCAAACTTTTTTAACTTCATAAATGGAAATTTTAAACTAAGAAAAATTTTCACGCAACACTACCATTCATTATCATTTCATTAACTCCGTATAAAAGTTCCGACTCTCTCCATTCTCCACTTCACTGTTATGAAAAATACAAGAGAACACCCTGTGTGAGTGTGTATCCAACTCTTATTATTCACTCAGTTCGGCAAAGTTTGTTCCGTCGTTTTGTTTTTGCATAGAATATAAGGCACAAGGTGGCTTGTATATAGGTGGATGAACAGAGAAGAAGTGGTGTGTGTGGACCGGGGGGCGGCCCCCGCACACCAGTTCGCCATTCATCGTGCCATGCACTTGATGGATTGCTTAACAAATATTTTAGTATTCAAACGAGCCGATAAAGTTTTACGTCGGTAAGCATCTGGATAATTGGAAGGGATTGAATTTGGGTTTTTATTAATGTCTTCCAAACGCTCCATCACTCTGTGGGAGATAATGATTACGTTTTAAGTAAGTCCTATAGTCCTAGTGACGGTATATAGAGGGAGAGTTCGGTGTGTTTGGGGGATGGGATGGTGGAGCAGGAGATGTTGGAATTGTTCTTGGACGAATTAACTTCAATTAATTTGTTTGAGAACCGTTCCAGTTCCCAAAACGTAATTACTCGAAATGTAATTGTCAGCGTTTGTATAAAAGTGGAGAGAAAATCGTCTGAATGCGACGTGGAAAAAAGAAACTTTCACTTTTCCCGAAAAGTCCCTATTTAAATGCGGATCGGGTAATTGTTATTAACAATACACACAGACAGAGCGAATAGGAGAGACAAGAGTATAGAGTGGAGTTTGAAAGTATAAAGTGTATTGCATTTCGTTGTGAAAACAATCACATCGCCAAGTTTCCGGACATGGAGGAACCATCTGTAACCAGTTTGAGTTGAAGAGGCGAGTATAATCCGTTCCTGACACAATTGTAGTCTGCTGCAACGATGCACTTCGTTTCCTGATTGAATCCATCGCAGTGTACAACAGTGAATACAGAACGGCACCTTTGTTTAGACCTATCAAGTCAATTACGGTCGCACATTTTTCGCCATTCGTCCCAGATTTTCCGACCGATGCGGAAAACGGAATGAGAGAATATATGAAAGACAGAGCGAGAGTGAGAATATAAGAGAAGAAGGGAATTTTCGTGGCCGTATCCCTTTTGTCGTCGCAAACCAATTCTTTCTATCAACTGTCACTATTTACGACTCTAAGCGGAAATAAAAAAAAAGGGAAATAATAAAAGAAAAATCACCTTAAAATGTTATCAGTATCTTTTCTCTTCTGCTATACCAATGGGCGAATGCAGATCTACTTAGTTGAAATTGGTACGCGCTGAATGAGACGTTTTATTTACGAAACCTTTCAGCACAATACCGAATTACGTTCTTTTTAAGTTATTTTCAAGTAAATCCGATTAAGTTTTACTACGGCGAGGACGTGCAACGCAAATGGATGGTAATGATATATATTTTCATGTGGCATAAATGAAAAGATTAATTGAAATTTTAAAATGCTCCATTACGGTGTTTCGATTTTTCATAAAATTAAATACGAGATTTTCTGCACTCCATAAACGCAACGATGAGTGATAAGAAATTAATTCAGTGGTGCACGTTGAGAAATGGCAGGATATGTGATAGTGGTGGATGCGAAAAGAAAAGCAATAACGTCAAAAATATATCAATAAACCCCCGAAAACCAAAAAGTCGGTCGAGCGTGCACGACGCGGAGATGACCCGACGTCATCCTTCATTGTCGTTGCCGCCCCCGATACATATAGGTAACAAAGTATCTTCGACTTGTGCCGATATAAATTGGCCATTTGATCTCACGGTCATTTTTATCGGTCACATGTAATAGATTTCTGATATGTTCCTATGTGTTGTGCCATTATTCACTGCACATTCAACATCACCCAAAAGGCCTTTTTGCTCACTTTTCTCTATATACGTGTACGGACACATATTTTTCCGCATTGATCACCAGGTGCCACCATATAAAATGGTGACTTAACTCGTGGGAATTATCCAGGATGACAAGAGTGTTTTCACTGTCTAGACCGTTTACCGAAGTCTAATAGTTGTGCAGGTACGTCACTTTCAGTCTGCACGGACATTTGTGGAAGGGTAAAGATATAATTATGGTGATTAACATGAAATTATCGTTGAATGTTTCATGGCATTTTGTCGGCCTGATAACGGTGATTCAATCGTTTCTCGGTGTATTGATTGATTGATTTTCCTTTTTCCAACGAAAACATGTATAACGAAAAGCCGGTGTGTTATTCTTGTTGCACTTTTATATTATACAATAAAAATATTTATTCAACGTTGGAAAGTTTATTAGAAAAGTTACTCTCGGCTTGTTTACTGTCTGCATACACGTGAAATTATGATGTTAAAGAATTTTGTATCCAATATTAGGGAAATGCACCACTTAGATCGCTCCTTATTACAATGTTTGTTGGATCTGTTGTGTATTGGAAAAACGAAATTGCCGAATATGGGGCGCATTTTATTTGTTCGTTAAAAATATTCGTGTATTTTCACGTAAAATATTTAATGTATCATCACAAGTGGAAAATTGCACGGGGGACACACGCACACACAGCACCGAAAAGAAGACGTTGGATAAAATTATGTTCCAACAAGCATCATAACATTTTGCAGCGTAGTGGATTTCTGAAACGCACACACACACATCTTTATATCTGCTGGGGGCCCCACACACCGGCTACGTGTGTGGGTGTGTATTATCACATGCCTGGAATATACTATATAGTAAATTTCCATATTGGTTGGTAAGTTTGCACAATCCTTAAAACTCAATAAGTACGTGGCAGGATAAGTAAAGGATGACGACGGTTCCACACCAACACATTCTGATATGTCGGAGGGATGCCCCCTCATCGTTCCGACATTCTGGATGCTGACTATGCTTGGCCACTATCTACAACCCTCAAACTCATATTGATCTTGATCGAACGCACTACTGCCTTCTCAGCATCTTTTTCCAGGGCAAAAAACGGAAGAGAGACCAAGTTTTCGGGTAAATTTTGTACATTGTTCGAGCGTGAATGAACTGTGTATTGAAAATTGATTTGTTTCACGTGTTGTTCTTCTATTGTTCGGAAATTTTGTGGAAAATAAGCACGATTTAGCGATAATGAAAAGTGGTTTGGACAACGAAATGATGAGGCTGTTTAATTTGTTTTCAAAGTGTTAGAAGAGGAGGTCGAGTTATTGCGAGATATTTTCCCGTTAAGCACAATATCCCAATAGACGCAATAAAGTTGTAACGTTTTCTAATAGAAATTGCATGCCATGTTATATTTACAACATATAAGAAAGTGCAGGCAAGTTGAAAATATTCTCAATACGTGTGCAATAGAGAGAGTGTGAATTTTCAGGGAATACCTGACCCCCCGACCTAAATGGCACACATTGGGGAAATATACAGGGTCGTATAGAATTTGTGACGTGTATAAAAGGGATATGTTGTGGGAGGGTGGGCGTTTTGATAGAACCGCAATGGTATAACGGTGCTACATACGCGTTGATAGATGACCATTGGCGAACTTTACAGCATTTTATTTATTGTTCATTTCATTTGGGCGGCCGACCGCCGGTCCCCCTCGCCCACCCGCACTGTTGCCCGGGCGGTGTGCACGTCCGCCACCACTTTCCACTACTTTCTATCCATTGAACGTGATGAATGTTCTACCATGTATTATAGTGTCACTGCAACAGAGGACAGCTTTATTGGCAGCATCCAACCGCTGTTCCCAAAACTTTAAAGCAAAATTTATTCCGTCCGGATTGCGCTTGTATTATTATACAGTGAACAGATGTGATTGCGCCCGCACTATTCAATTTGTAATTAACAATTGTACATGGAGTTCCGGGTTTTTACAGAGAATCAATCGATGGGGCGGCTTTTAAAGGGAAATGTAGGTAAATGCGGTTATTATGTTTAACGATTAAAGTGTAAGTAGTTCGAATACAAAAGAAATTTGGTTGGTTTATGTAGGAAATTTTATTCTTTCATGGAAGAAATTGATCTTTAATGATCCTAATTAAGAATTGAGATGCGATTGGTTGAGGTGCGTGCATAAATTCAACATCTTTTGTTGCGGTGACAATTTAGTTGGTGGAACCCTGTCAATCTGACATTTTCCCCGGATGAAAAAAAATTGCTACCATATTAATGAATGCTTAACCGATTTTAAAATCGCTCCGAACAAAAAACGCATCATTGTTCCAATTGAATCCATCTATTAAATAACTAATTGTAATAGGATTCGAAATTGAATTTTTCCAGTAAAAACACTCTATGGTATTTAGAAAAAACGAATTTGTTTAACATGATTAGTTAGTGAAAATAATTAGAAATAAATTAAATTAAATTGTACACAAATCCTCCCTTTGTATGTAATGTTTTCCATTCTAATTAAAAGTCGCCCACACGGGGTCAATGTTAAACAGTTTTATTATTAAAAAGAGTGACTTTATATCTTACATATAAATGTCTTTCTTTGTTTTCATATGGTATTTTACGAGTGCAGAATGTGCTATATTACTTGGTAGCGTATCTGTATTAGTTATATTTGCGAAGTAAACTATAAACGGGGACATCATGAATGTAGAACATCCTGGGTAGAGAAAAAGTGTGATGTTTTTACTGTACATAAAATAGTGTATTGTCTTGGTCCTGGCGTCGCTATGAATATATTCATGACTTAACAACGGTCATAAACAAACATGTAATATTGCAATATTCTTATTAAATCTATATGCAAAGTATTTATTTTATATTTAAAGTAAGGTTGCAGAAAGACAAAGGGACAAATATTGCACCTAAAACACGTTCAGTTTTTATGTGATCACCGCACATTATTATTCGATTTATCCATTCATCATATTTAATTATAAGCTGTACACACACACAGAGCACATTTTCTCTATATCTGTGATGGAAAATCAGTGTGTGTGTTTTTCCATAAACGTATATTTTTCCCATACATATTTATGCATGGTATTCGGTTCACGTTTTATCGTTACTGACCAGTGCACCACTATTGGAAATTAATTTTAATCCTCAATGCATGCAGAATTGATTGATTCTCTCCGGGTATTAATAATTTACCGTTTGTGGATAAATGGGTCTAAATTAAGCGGTTCGTCGACAGGCCAAAGCTGCATTGGAAATCAATATTATGGAGTGACAGTGTTGGGTGGGCAATTTGTCGACGGCCTGCAGGTACACACAGAGCAGAGCGCTGTCAGAGGGGGCCTCTGCTCTGTCTCTCCACCGTACATCGGGGACCACTTACAGCACAGATTGGGTCCTCGCTGGTGACATGGCCGCCGCCCCGAATAGACCCTCGAAAATGCGATTTTGCTTACGTGATAAGACGGAATATTTTTCTCCGTTCTTATAGCGATGACGTTGGATGAGAGTTAGGGTTGCCTGCAAAATCGCTTTGTTAGGTCAATAGGGTCAGTCGATTTTCAGTTTTGTAGTATTTTCTCTTCCCTCTTGTTCCACTAGAGCTGTGTGTATTTGTACTTTTCGGTTATCTTTAAACATTGTTGTTCGATATCAAATTTTATATTGAAAACTGTTTTTTTCCTAGAGCACAGCGAGAGCGTTTTGGGGGACTTTCCATTTGAAAACAATGCGAATTTCATTCATAGAGATGATTTACAACGTTTTATAGTCCAAATACTAAAGAAATTGTAGGAAAGATAATGCTTTGCTGTATAATTAAAATTTATGTATTCCTGTATGTACTTATTGTTTGTGTTAAAGTCTAAGGACTGGATAAAACATATATTTTTGCATATAAGCTAAAGAACGGCATGGTAGTTTGCATTTATCGACTAAAATATGAATATGTTAGTAATAGGGTGAAGTTGTTTACAATTTTAACGTACATGGCAAATGAAATTACTGCTCTCTGTGTGCTAGAGAATACTGAAAAAAAGGAATAACAAGTCTAGGAAAGTATTTTCCTGTGACATTTATTATTAGTCGTTGATATATACGAGAGTTGTATATGGGAAAAGGCTCCATACACGTATTTTATTATACATATTGGGGATTTTTCCTTTTAAAATTCAATATCGAAATAAAGACGTAAATTCAATTTTAATGAGTGCCTGCTAAAAGGCACTGCGACACAAATTAAATTGATTAATTCCAAACCTTTTGTACACACAGACTTCAAAAAGTCTACAACACTGTGGATCATATTTTAAAATTAATGATGAGATTGGGTTGGTTTTATGTGTGTGTGCGACTCTGCTAAATTATAAACCGCACAAAGTACAAAATACTTAATGCGCCTTTTCGATTTAACAAAGCGGTATTAATTTGAAACCGCGACGTTAAAATTGTTGTAGTTTCTAAGTTTCTACATTTGTCATTTTGTACAATGCAATTTTATATTATATTGCGACGAGCTGGTTTTCTCCCAAAGTGCATATTGTCGACCATTTTCCTCTCTGTATAACCGTTTTTTTCCTCTCTTCTCTCTACTTTTCCACTCCTTTTCTAATAAAACTTCGTTTGTTATCTATTGCAAACGATAATGTTTCGCAAAACAAACAAATCGACGCCAATAAATCATTCCATATAGAACTTATATGCAATTGTATTCGAGTATTTATCATTTTTATTCGAATTAAACTAGAAAATATTTCATTAAAAATACATTTGAGTTCAAACAAGTGCGGTTTTTTTTTGCAGAGACCTCAAAATGGAGAATGTGATGTTGAATTCGCTCCAAACACAAATAAAAATCGTCGACTTTGGATTGAGTAATTCGTGGACGGCCAACCGGCCACTCCGCACCCATTGTGGATCGCCCGAGTATGCGGCCCCCGAACTTTTTGTTACCGGATGGGAATACGGTGCCGAAGTGGACCTTTGGAGTCTGTTAGTGAATTATTCAATTTTTTCTCTCACAAATGCAATGAAACTGCTTTTATAATTTCTACAGTAACTAAATTAAATTCGCCCACATATACGCACAATTTTTATGGGCGCGAAAAAAAAACGGTTGCCGCATCATAAAAAAATTAAATTTAATTAAAAATATAAAAAAGCCCAAATGAATACTAGATGCGATGTGTTTATAACTTTTACAGTGGTATCATATTGTATGGCATGGTAATTGGACAATTGCCGTTTGTGAGCTCGAAAAGTGAGCACATTTCGTCGCAGGAGCGCCGCAAACGGCTCGTCGCTCAAATCAACAAAGGCCTTTCGGGCCAACATCAGCGGACGATGGCCGGCTGTTCGGTAGATTTTCGTAGTCTGATGAATCGATTGCTTGTCGCTGATGCATCGCAGAGGATCACCATCAAAGAACTTCTTCTACATCCTTGGATAACGGAGAATGGCACGAAATTGGTGCGGACAGGGCCGATAAAACCGATCGAAGTTCAAGAACAGGCCAAAGTTCAACGTGTACGCTAAACATCATTTTTCTTCTGTTAATCCGGAACGATTTTTTGTAGATCATCAACAATATCAGTAGTTTACTGCATGTTGAAGTGGATACAATTCTCAATGCACTGAAATCGAGACCATTCGGAAAAATTGCCGGCATTTACAACATTTTACTGTTCAAACACAATGTGAATGGCTTAAATTTACAACTAGACCGATTGAATTCCGCCCGGCATGCAATGGAATTAGCGCAACTTAATGAAAATGTAGTTGAGAAAGTTGGTCCATCAACGGCACCTGCGAAAACTCGTAATCCACCATTCAGTCTTCATATTCGGCAACTTGTTGAGAAATTGGAAAAATCGACAAATGGCAAATTGGTAAAAAACCATGTAGCCGAAAACAGTGCACGCCATTATAAAAATACAATTAACAAATGTAATAAATTACATGAAGAAAATAATGGCAGACAAAATGAGAAGTTGGCAATAAATCAAAATGTAGATTACCGATCCATTAAGTCGCCATCGTTACGGCGCAAAGCCTATTCGGCCACGATTCCAACAACGAAAAGTAAATCACAAGCGGCCAGTGAGAAGACAAGAATTATGTGCCATCAGAATCAAAGTACGGACATGGAGACGAATAAGAAACCAACAATTATTATGACGTTGACGGCCAGAAATGCGGAGAAGACAACGGATATGCCCGTCAATTTACCTCGCAGGTTCCAATCGAAATAATCATGTAAAACGCAAAGTTGTGTATTATTTTTAGACCGGCAAGCAGTGCCCTAACGAAATTGGACAAATGTGCACCGCCAAGGAAAAGACAAATTAATTACGGTCCACCCCAACACACAGCCGAACGGATTTTGAAACGAAACAGGTTGGCGTTAATTGTCCCAAATGCTCGAATGTGTAATTTCCATTTATAATTCCAGTTCGGCACCGACAAATTACAGCAATAATATTTCAAAGTCAATTACTGTAACTAAGGAAAAAGTTGAGGGAAAAATTGGCCGACAAATGATTGTGTCCACGCAAGCATGTGGCGATGGAATACCATTCGGTGAGTTTTATAGTAAACATTTCATTATATTTAAATCAAACATAATTACATTGCTAGAGTCTAGTAAAAATATGAAAAGGAAATTTATTCAAGATCCAATCGCAAGGTCGATAGCTGGATATGTGGTGAATAATATACCAGACACAGTAAGAAAACGTGTACGAATAAATATGCATTCGTTTATTGATTCGATTTTAATTGCAGTTTAAATGGTACCGAAATTGAGGAATGCAAAAACGAATTAAAATTGCAAAATAATCATTTTATTACTTATTGATAACGTACAATAAAAAAAAATCTGTGAGAAATCACTCGATTTAGTGCCATGGTACGTCGCGGGGTTGTGTTAAGGTGCCCAGTTTGTAGTACTGGGCGGTTGAGTGTAGTGCTTGGAATTGGTTGGGTGGTGGAGTGACTGGCGTACGGGGATTGCTTTCGTTTGGTAATTGTGATCCGTCTCCTTTAAGTACAGCCACCGGTTTCCATGAATTAATATAATTCACTGCAATTGAAATGGATGCGTTAATGTCAGATGGGAAATGATAATGTTGTGCTTACTTTTGTACATTCGCACACAACCATCGTCACCGCTCGACGCTAACAGTGTGCCAGTTATGTTCCAGGCGACGCGCCACACTGTACTTTTGTGGTCATCGAATTGGGCCACAGTTTGGATATCCAGTTTTGTGATGCCGCTTTGTAAACTTGAAGCGTCACTGCAATTTGTAGTAATAAGAGAATGGCTGGAGAGAGAGAAATGAATGCTTACTCGACTGGTGTTAAATTGATTATTCGAACGTCCTTAGTGGCTACAGCTAGAATATGAAAACTACGTCCTAAATTAGGCGAAAATGCGATATCGTGGACGGGTTCAGTGATGGAAGAGATCGTTTCCAATTTCGTCCATCGTCTGCTATTCTCACTATATTCGAAAATGAACACTTTACCGCCGGACGATTGGTTATTGTCATCACTACCGACAGCCAACATTTGGGGATACATTCTGGAATTGAAATTTGAATTATTTGTTAAAGGGGGCAAAGGTTGAGTGTGTACTTTGATAAGGTGGGGTTCCAGGAGAGACAACTGCACGGTAACTTGCACTGCACTTCGTGCTGCAACGTCCACTGGCTTAGATTCATGACATCTGGTGCTTCGTAGATGCGAATAATGCCCTCGGCTGAACAAGTGGCTAATTGGAGTCCTTGAATTTTAGGTCCGAATTTAACATCGGTCACTGATGTTCTAGAATCGACAAGGTTTGTCCTTCGCACCCAATGTCGGGCTCCTCGTTCCCCGGGGCCGGGTGTCTCACCGGCAATCTCTTCCCAAACGGCTGCAGTTCGATCAAACGAACAGGTGGCTAGAACTTGGCCAAATTCAGGGTGTGCCCATGTTACTTTCCATACAGAGCCACTGTGTGCTTTCCAACTGGACGATAGTATCCATTTACCGTCTTCGTTTTGGTCCCAGACCTACAATAGAGGAATTAACTGTTTATGGGGCAGCTTTACCGGGAATTGTATGAAATTACCTTTACGTAATGATCACTGGAGCAAGTTGCCATTCGTTGACCGTAGAAGTCGTAGGCCACATCGTGTATTAAATCTTTGTGTTCTGCGTTGATTTCTTGTGCTTCAAACATGTTATAAAAGTGTTTTTCAAAATAAAGCTACACCTAAAGTAAGGTTATAATTTTGATAGAGCAAGAGAGCGTCTGCGCAAATTGTCAAATCCCTTCAATGTCATTGCTTGGAGGGAAAACATTCAAATTTGAAATTTGTTTGATGTTAGTTTTTGATTGTTTTTCGTGATTTAGAGCTTTCTAAAGTTGTTAATTCTATTTGCAATTTAATTTGTGTTTATAATTGTCCTTAAAAACCATTATTCTTCTGTGTTTTGTAGTTCAATTGCAGCTCATGTAAACTATTTGAACTACTACCAAATATACGTCCATCTCAGAGATGTTCATTCGCACTTATATGTGACTAAGCGGAGTGTGTCTCTCACTCATCCCTTTCCCCCTTTTTGAAATTTAGCATTTTAATACAAATGTTATAAACAAATGAAATAATTATAATAATATATTATTTGGGTAATATAGTTTGTGATGCGAAATCACCTTTATATTCATGTAAAGTTATCTTTTAGTCAGAAAAAAGACAGACATCTGATCATGCGCATACATAAGCAACAACATGTTTTACAACAAACTAAATTAAATATAAACAAAAACAGTTAACGTTTCTACATATTACTTAATTGAGTTAAAGTGTATTCGTGATATTTGTGACAAATAGGTAAACTCGCAAATGTGAGTTAATTCCCCCTTTTTGCATTTAATAGTCAGATTTTTGACATTTAAAGCGTTTCATTATTTTGTTCCTTGTCGTAAGCTGCACTTTTACAAGGTGCAGAAAGAACACTTGAATGAACGCAGAAAATTCAACTTCGTCACGCCTGACCTAACCTCAATTTTCTGTTTATTAAATACTTACGGAAAATTTTAATTTTCATTGAATGTCTGTTGCGTTCGCGCAAACAGCCAATTTTTATTTAATTAGGATAGTTATCTTAAGTATCACTTGAATTAGATACTGTTTTCAGATAATTTTTGTGGGTGACAGCACAGATTTTCGTAATTTTTTCCTCAGCCGATTGAACAACGTACAAAAATGACTAGCGAAGGTTTGAGCCCCTTGGATCCAAGCTCTTTTTCCAGACCAGGTAATCATTTTTTTAATAATTATAAATTTAATTCCAATTTTATGTTACTATGTAGAACAGGCAATCATTACCTACATTATATTAAACTTGAATATCAACTTTGATAAGAAAATTTTAAGTGGAAATGTTAATTTAACTGTACAGAAACTGGAAGATGCAGTCGATGAAGTTGTAAGTAAAATATTATCCAAACAAATGTGACAGTCTGTTAAAAACTGAAATTTTAGATTCTGGACACATTAAAATTGAACATTTCTTCAATTTCCGACGCCAATACCAACACTCCGTTGGACTACAAACTGGAGGATCCCATGGGAGTGTATGGTTCGAAATTAACCATCAAACTGCCAAAAACGACCAACAACACGTGCATTATATCCATTAAATACGAAACTAGCCCAGATGCGACTGGTTTACAATGGCTTCCACCATCTGCCACCACTGGCAAAAAATATCCGTACTTATTCAGTCAATTTCAGCCGATCCATGCACGTTCTGTCATTCCATGCCAAGATACACCGGCCGTAAAAACCAAATACGAAGCCACTGTAAGCTACCACCACAATTTTGTTAAATCATCTCTAATTTTTAATTTCCTCTTAGATATCGGCTCCCCGCGAATACACTGCACTAATGTCAGCCATTCGCGACAGCACCAGAGAACTGCACGACGGAACTCTAACCCACTTCACCCAAAAAGTGCCCATGCCTTCCTATTTGATCGCCTTAGCAGTTGGAGTGCTGGAATCACGCCAACTTGGCCCCAGATCGCACGTTTGGGCCGAGAAGGAGATCATCGATGAATGTGCCTACGAGTTCGCCAACACCGAACACCAATTGAAGACTGCCGAGGACATTTGTGGGCCGTATGTGTGGGGCATTTACGATTTACTTGTTTTACCGCCCAGTTTTCCCTACGGCGGTATGGAGAATCCGTGCCTGACGTTCGTCACTCCAACACTCTTGGCCGGTGACAGATCGTTGGCCAATGTGGTGGCACACGAAATCGCCCACAGTTGGACGGGCAATTTGGTGACCAATCGGAACTTCGAGCATTTCTGGCTGAATGAGGGATTCACCGTTTTCGTTGAGAGGAAAATTAAGGGACGATTGGAATCGGTGCAGAGTCAGGATTTCGATGCGTACACGCACGTCAGCGAACTGCAAGAAACGGTAGAAAATCTAGTTTTGGGTGTTGGATTGTTGAGAATAATGATTTTTTAGATAAATCACATTGGGGAGAAGAGTCCCTTAACGCAGTTGGTGATTGATTTGAAAGGAGTGCATCCAGATGATGCATTTTCAACTGTACCATACGAAAAAGGGCAGACATTCCTGCGGTATTTGGAAAAAGTCGTTGGGGGGCCAGGTAAGAACTGATTTCCTTTTATTAGACATTTTCTAGTTTCGTTCTTTTAGAAAAATTCGAGCCGTTTTTGCGCAACTACTTCAAAAACTTTGAATATAAGTCCATCGATACCGACGATTTTAAGAAATATTTCGAGGATTATTTCAAGAGTGTGGACGCAATTAAGACTATTGACTGGAACACGTGGCTTTACTCGCCCGGTATGCCGCCAATCATTCCAGATTACGATAAAACATTAGCAGAGACTGCCGATAGACTTGTTGATAAATTCTTGCAATGGAATGGTGACGGAGCCATTCCGATTACAGAGAATGATAAGCAACATTTAAGCAGCAATCAAGTGATTTACTTTCTACAAAAGATTCTGAATTCTGATCCACAGTCGATTGGAAAACTGCAAGCACTGAATGAATTGTTCCAATTGGATGGTGTGAAGAATGCTGAAATTAAATTCCGCTGGTTGAGAATTTGCTTAAAAGCGAATTGGGAGGAGAAAGTGGATACGGTTTTGAGTTGGATTAATGTGGTGGGTCGGATGAAGTATGTTCGTCCATTGTACAGAGATTTGTTCAAGTGGGAGACGACTAGAAATCAGTCTGTGATTAATTTTAGAAGTAATCGTCAGAATATGATGCATGTGTCCGCGTATGTTCTCGCCAAGGATTTGCACATTCAAGAATAAGTGCTTTATGTTGTTGTATTAAAGAGTGTATTGAAAATTTTTTAATAAACTACTATTGAACATGTTTATCGTAATATGTAGTCTTTTGGGAGGTCGATCACCTTCGGGAACTCTTTAACTTCCTTTTCTGTGTAATGATCGAGACGTTTCGGTTTCGGTCTGGCTTGTCGAATTTGATTTGAAACGTTTTGTAAAAGTTCCTCGGGCACGTTTGAATCGGGGAATAAGTGGAGTCGTTCCATTGTGTATCGACGTTGTATGTTGCCTCGCATGCTGTGATAGACGGCCTTTTTCATTATCTGTAGAGGAAGAAATGAAATAAAGCAGATGAACAGTTTAAATTTGCATGTAGTTACCAAAGTGGGGTCTTTACTGTGTAACTCGTAAGCTAATGTCCAGGTTGCTCCACCAGGGTATCCAGTGTGATGGAAATACACACGTTTATCCCATTCGTCTCCGGGAAGAGCCAGATCAGCTGTGTTTATAACAATAACATGATCCCCACAATGATCTAAACGTGATTGGAAGATTAGTAAATTTTATTGGGTATTTGTATTTATGGCTCACTTAAGGGATGATATATGGGTTTGTGGAGTCCCATGAGGTATTTTTTTAATATTTCAGCACTTTCAAAGGGATTTTGCCATGCAGCATCGTAGATATGCCAAATTCGAGCAAAAGTAGCCCATTGCTAAAATGAAATTATGAGTGAATTTTGTAGCTGGATTTTATACAACATTCACCTGGACCCGTCTTAGGAGAGACATTGTTTAATTTATATATAATTTTATTAATAATCAAGATAAATTGTTATTTAATAAAAATTTGAAGGTTATGTACGACACAGAAAACCTAAAATAACTAGAAAAATTCAAAAATCCCTAGTTTTGCAATCCTGCCTGTCATGCGCAATGTCAATTTTCTATTCATCTTCATCGCCATCGCCATTTTCTCTTTGTGAACCTTGGAAGTGGTACGTTGTTGTATAAAATCGAAGCGAATCCAATAATTTCAATATCACATTTACACAGTGCTGTGTAGTTATTAAAGTATGTTTGTTTAATATATGTTTCATTATGTTTTAAGTTGCTAGTGTTGATTATTGTTTATGAAAATGGGTGTTTTGCATTGTGTTTTTAGGAAAGGAGTGCCGCGTCATCCATTGTGTTGTCTGTTTGGTGTGTACAGTGCGTATGATCGCCTCTGGAAAGGACAGAATAACAGTAAGAATACAAAACATGAAACGAAGTAGTGATAGGGACACACCGCCACGTAGTAAACGGTCACGTTCAAGTATTGGCCGTTACGATGATAGTTCCGATGAACGAATCACACCAGAACGTGTCAGACGTCGTGGTAGTCGTGCCCGCAGTCCAAGCCCTCGACCAAGATACATTTCACCGCACCGTGATGAATATTTACGTCCACCAGAACGTAGTTATCCATATAAAGTTTTATGCGTGAGTGCATTGCATCCAAAAGCGAGCGACGAAGTTATTAAAGATACCCTGTACCGTGAATATAAAAAGTATGGTGATTTAAGTATACGGATCACGCACGATTTGGACGAACGTGTGGCGTATGTATGTTTCCGTAATCCGGAAGATGCCCGAGACGCCAAACATGGCAAACCTCGTATCATTATTTACGATAAAGTGGCATTAGTGGAGGCTGTTTACGAGGCACCACGGTCCACCGAAGTGTACCGTAGTCGTCCACGCTCAATCACACCGGAATACGACCGGCATTACTATGCCCGCTCTCCAGAACGGCTCCGACCTGTTGAACGCTACGATCGCGCCTACGGACCGCCACCAGGTGTGCCGGTGCACAGAGAGTACAGACGTGAAGCGCTGCCGGCTCCACATCACGAGTACTTGGCCCGGCCGCCGATCCATCACGGTCCGCCGCACATACCGCCCACGCACGGCTACGGCCCGCCACGTCACACCGTCCCCAGGCCACCGTTCGAGAAAGCCGAGAACAAAAAGGACAAATTCCCTAACTACTTGCACCATGTGCAACCGGAAGAGGATCCATTGGCCACTCGCACCCTGTTCGCTGGCAACTTGGAAATTAACATAACCGAAGAGGAATTACGTCGCATTTTCGGTCGATACGGCGCTGTGGAGGACATTGACATAAAACGTCCGCCACCTGGAACCGGAAACGCGTTCGCCTTTGTCCGTTTCCACACACTGGACATGGCACATCGTGCCAAAGTCGAATTGTCTGGTCAGTATATCGGAAAGTTTCAATGTAAAATTGGATATGGCAAAGCGACGCCCACCACACGAATTTGGGTGGGCGGTTTAGGTCCATGGACCTCAATACCGCAACTAGAGCGGGAATTTGATCGTTTTGGAGCAATAAAAAAGATCGATTACGTCAAGGGGGACAATCAAGCGTACATTTTGTATGACAGCATCGATGCGGCCCAAGCGGCTGTGAAGGAGATGCGCGGTTTCCCCTTGGGCGGACCGGAGCGTCGTCTGCGTACGGACTTTGCGGACGTGACGCCCGGCGTCACGTACAGACCGAAGCCGCCGTATGCGGCGGCCGCTGCCGGTGCAGCGGGCACAACGGCACCGCACGAAGAGCCCACCACCGATTACAGACGCATTGATTATGAGTACGATTACGAGGCGGGTGCCGAGCCGGGCAGCAGCAGTTACAGATACCGGGGACGGTTGCCGTATCCGGAACGGAGGGCAGGCAGTCGGGGCCCGTACCGGTACCCGGAGGGCGCCACTGAGGACGAATGGGGCCGGTCGAGAGATGCGGAATACGATCGCAGACGGTCGGGTTCCCGAGGCTTGGATCGGTCCGGTTCCCGATCGCCACACAGATCGCCCGATTCCGATTCGGACAGCGGCTCGAGACGAGCCGGCCTGTTGGCATCGAGTCGAACGTTACCGGAAGTGGCACGGAAATGTACGACCATTTGGCAGGGTGCTTTGATATTAAAGAATTCCCTGTTTCCAGCCAAGTTCCATTTGATTGACGGTGATACGGACATTGTGGACGGTTTAATGAAAGATGAGGATGGTAAACATCAGTTGAGAATAACGCAACGATTGCGTTTGGATCAGCCGAAATTGGAGGATGTACAGAAACGGATATCGAGTGCGAGTTCGCATGCGATTTTCTTGGGATTGGCCGGTTCGAATGCATCGGTCACAAATGACGATGCCACAGTGCAAACGAGACCGTTACGTAATTTAGTATCGTACTTGAAACAGAAGGAGGCGGCCGGTGTGATCTCGTTGCTCAATAAGGAAACAGAGGCGACGGGTGTTTTGTATTCGTTCCCACCTTGTCCATTCTCCACTGAACTCCTGAAACGGTCCTGTCCCAATTTGTCCGATGAAGCAATTAAAGAAGACCATCTGATTATTGTTGTGGTACGTGGTGGTACTGCATAAAATGTCCTTTTATTTTATATTTATATTTTTTTCATATCCCTTTAACATTTTCATGGTTTCTTTTTATTATTTTTTTTATATACGTATGATTTATTTGTCTTTAGCACTGTCGAATTGTGTAATACGCTGATATATTTTTTTTAAGTGTAGTGAAAGAGTGAATAATAATTTTTTCACGGTTTTTTGTTTTTGAGCAATTAGACAGTGTGCAAGAATTTGGTATAATTAAGTTGGTATAGTTATAATTGATATTAATATGGTGATTTATTTTTTAGTAAGTTATAACTATACGATTTTCTATATGATTTCCTTTATAATTTTAACGCATCCGCAATTGAGAACCGAATTTATTTAAGAGCCACACCGTGTTCTTTTCTATTTGAAAAAGAAAACGATTGCTTTTTAGCTAATGTAACATTTATTTCAGGAAATTGGAGATCATCGATACTAAAAAAAAGTCTTAAAAAAATTTTGTCAACTTGTACTGTGTACTGTTTTGTGTAAAATTTCGTAAATGAAATATGAAATAGTGTTCTATTGAAAGGAAAATGTTTGTAAATAATGGAGGAAAACAATAATTCTGTAACATAGTGAAGTGAACGAGAATTTTTTAGTTGACGTGGTAGCAGTTCTTTCCCATTCAGTATGATTTTTCTTTCCTGTTGAATTCAGTTCTGGTGTTTGTTTTGAAATAGTTTTTTTTTTATATTTTCTCATTGCTTATGTGACAACTAAATATGTGAAAGGACTGTAATAATTTAAAAACTACAGTGGTAATTGTAGTGCAATTAGTGTGTAGTAACTTCATTATGGTTTTGACCAAAAAAAAAACAAACAGAAAAAATCGAATTGACAATTGTGATGTAGTGGTTAAGACAGTTTTTGTTTCATTACTCTATTCGGTGCATTATAAGTTGAATTGCTCTTTGACATGGTCGTTTATTACATTGTAATCTAATCGATAGAAAGCATTAATTTAAAAATAATTTTTAAGAACATGTTTTCTGCTGTTGTAGTGATGTGAAATATATACATAAAGTTCTTGAAATCGGTGTATTGTTCTTAAACAAAAATCCTTGTGTATTGTGTGGGTGTGTGTATGTGGGGGCGGTATTTAAGACAGTTCACAATTGCAATTTCACGTTGGGGTTAAAATGTTTGTGCCAATCCATTTTGATCTGTTCGCCATTGTGTACAGTAATTGAGTTTAAAATGAACGTGAACTGTTCGACAAGACATTGATTGTGTAGAAAAGAGAGTCTTGTATTTTAGTGCTTTAATGAGCTGGACTTCCAAAGGTCATTTCATTGTTGATGGAATTTGATTAACTTGCACAGAGTTGAATTGTGTGATAAGATTGTATAAATTTTTTTGTTTTGTACATAAATTGCGATTGAAAGCAATCATTTCACATTGTAGAAGGGTGATTCATGGGGTAAGTAATCAACAGGTTTGTTGAGAATGTACAAATATTTCATAATAAATAGTTGTATTGTATTATGTTTTTGTTTTTAATTTGTCCTTGCAACGAAAATACTTTGTTAACGTTTATAAATCATTTTATTCGTAATTTTATAAATACACAACTAGAGCAAATAAATAATTTCAGATAAAGATGTGTAGTGTAAAGAATTAATAAGGAAAAGGTGCCCCATTTTGGAATTATAAAGACTGAACTAGCATCATTACCTCTGGTTTGAGGTAAGTCGTGTTACCAGCCAATTGAATTTCTTTCTCAATCGAACTGTCCCATTGGAAGATTAGAATTGTTGCTGGTACAAGTCGTAAATCGGCCAATGTACTTTCCATGTCGCTGTCGTCAAAACGCTGTCCAATTGCTGTGGTCAAATTGAATGGTAGACCAGAATGCTCCAAATTGTCTTGGACAAATGCATAGACTTCACCGAACTTTTCGTACACAGAGAATGTGCCCTGCAGGTAGAGACCGTCGGGGAAACGGATTCTGATTAAAGCGAATTTATATTTTCTGATTTCACGCAATTCGTCTCGTTCTCGCATCGCTTTCGTCCGAAGTTGGAGCTGTTTTTCCGTTACTTCAGATCTAAAATAGAAACATTAGTCTAGTTGGGTTTGTGAAAACAGATGTTTATGCCTTAGTTGTTGTTCCTTTTTCAAGTCTTCAGCGGAAAGAGCGTAGAATTCTTGTGGTAATTCAATACGTTGGGCCGCTTGGCTGGGTGAAAGTACTTGAACGTTTCTATCCAATTCCAGTTCCACTCTGTCTTCGGATTTGAGTGATTCTCGCAAAAACTGAAAACGTACACATTTAATTGACTCTCCTTATAAGTGGTATTGGATTATTTACCTCTAGGGAATGGATGCCTTCCACATTCTGTTCAGAGAACACCCAAAAGTCTTCCTGCACTCCGTTGTTGTCGATTTTCTGCGGTCTAAAGCCGGCAGCGAAGAGAAGCTCAGCAGAGCCGAGAATTGGCAACACTTTGTCCTTGAATGTGGCATTTTCACAGCGAATTTTGTGGAACTTTTGTTCAGTTGGATTCGCAATGATATTGTCTAGATATCTACAGAGAATGTTAACGCAGTCTGATACTTTGGTTCGATTGTAGTTACATGAATGGATTATAAGGCAGGCAGTCAAGCCACGTTCCTCTTCCAATTGATCGAATAGAAACTCTTTGATTTTCATTCGCCATTCCTCTTTGCTCAGCACTTCGTCACTGATTAATGGACAACGGAAATAGACGCCTGGGAAAACAATTTCTTGTTTACAAGTTAAGAAAAAATAATTATTGTTGAACCTTTAACAGCCAAATGAGCACTGGCTTCTAAATTGGTCTCTAATGGCTTGGCTGACACCGGAATGGATGAGTCTTCGAGTTTCTTTTCAGCCTCCAGTTCCCTGCGGACTTTGGCTTGAATTGCAGCGAGAGAAGTGTTGAATGGAACGTCACGTTTTTGACTTGTGATGCGGGCCAGTGCAGCGTCGGCTGCCTGTCGGGTCGCCTCTGTGGGGGCGGATCTCTTTGGTACGTAACTGGATCGACTAGGCCCTACAATTGAAGTTGAAGATGTGTCGGTGAGCCGGTGTCCCGGACCGGCCAATTTGAATTTAGCATCCGCTTTCTTTTTGGCAAAGAATTTTTTGATTTTCTCAGCCATGTTTGGATTATATTCGAGGGGTGTGTTCTTTGGGCAGTTTTAGTTTGGCTACACTTGCCTTTAGTTCTTCGATTGCTTGCAGAGTGGCTGGAAGAACAGGGGGATTAATGACCTAGGACAAAGGGTGTTTTTGTTGTTGGACTTACTTAGATTCATAAATCGATCACAAATTCGTTTGCCGTATATTCTCCACGTGATGGCAATTAATATTAGATTGATGATTAAGAATGTGGTGAATACTTTTAATAAAGTCCACTTGTAGTCGTCAAATTGGATTGATGTTGGGAATGACTCGAAAATTGACACAATGGTCTTACTGTCTGTGTTGTCTCGTAAGGATGCTAATGAATCACTTATATACACATTTATAACGTTCCAATACAGTTGTATAACGTCGATTATTGTGGAATTAAAAAAATCGTCGGGAAAAATTAAGCTCATAATCAAACATTGATAATTTCAACGTCATTCAGAGAAGCACAAATAATTTTTAAATGTCATTTGATTGTCAAATGCTGATGTCGTTACAGGTTTCTAAAACTAGTCCAAGTGGTCTGACATAGATGTCGGACTGAAAGGAAATTTGAAATTTTAAAAGAAACTCGTTTGCGAGAGTTATTATTTATTAAAAAAATGCAAAAACTGGTTACAAATAGGTTGATAATTTATTGTAATGATAGTAATACTGATAAATTCACACTATAACCAAGTCAAAGTCTCCATTACAGTCAATTCCACAACTTTATTATACAGTAAGTATCTGCATAACTTTTGAATTTGCAATCTCTAAAAAGAATTCCTTCATACAAATACATAATTATAAGTACGTCCACTAATCATATTCACAACAACGCAAACTAAACTAAAAAAATAAGTTATAACAGTATGAAAATGATACTTTCCTATACAAAATACAATCTACATTATTATTATAAGTACGATTTGATTATTGCGAATCGCGCGTCTCTTATCATCCTCCCATCACACATTTCCACATATAAAAATCGTCATATTGTACTTGAACAGGCTCGAAAACGTCTTCAGATCTCCCACAAAAATCCCCCATTCTATTTGCAAGTGTAAATATCTGTTGAACGTTTACAAGTCTTACACTCCACCTGACAACACCACTTAAACTTGCAATGACATCGTTCTCTAACGATCGACTTGAGAGTATTGTAGCCCCGGCCGCAACACAACAAATTGCAACCGTCAATGTCCTGTGAAGTTCGATTACAAACCCGTCCAAACGTTCCCATCGAGCCAACGGTCTCATTTCGGACGCAATAATTCGGCGATTCTTCCAAATAGACCAAATCGTAGGCAGTCGGTATGGTGACATGCGGATCGCGCAACTGAAGACGTCCTCGCCGATTGATTCGCACCTCCGTGGCCCCATCGTACTTTTCACGCAAGTAGTCCCCTGAGAAGAGAAAACAAAGCATGTCTGATCATTTCTGTACCCATTTATGGGCAGTTTTAATTGTACAATCGAATTGGGCAATCTAATAGGTACCCTAAAGTCCATTCCATCTCTCTGCTCCCATCAGCGTATATAAATATTAATATTATACAAACTAGAGGCAAGAAATCAGTTTTACGATGACAAGAAAATAAGTTATTGTTGTTGATTATCTGAGGATCTGTTTCAGGTTGGATGCAGACTCACATATTCGGTGCCCATGAAACAAATGATCCTCTCTTGTGGGCAGACACTAATTATTGTGAGTAGTAGCAATTATAACGCCATTAAAAAAAATATATTGTTACGAAATGTTTATGTATGAACTTTTTAGAGACTAATAAATGCCCACACGTTTATAACTGATGTTTGCTTACAAAATTCAACTAGTCACTTAATTAATAAACTTAATAAACACTCTAACGGGAATGTGTAGATAAGGGCTAGAGACACAATTAGAAAATTTCAAATGTTAATCAACATTACACACCCCATTCCACTTTATGTTGATGTAGTTTTATTTTATTATTCATCTATTCGGTATTGAATTGTTCGGTGTTGAATGAAAGGCACGTTTAGGCCTTTAAAAAAAATTGTGACATAATAAATATAGGTATCAAAATGCGAGTGCATCGAACTTGAGATTGTTTTATTAAATGCACTTATTACAATCACAATGATTAATTTATTTCTCTTTGTTTCGATTGGAAATCTCTTGTGGATGCCGAGAGCGAGAAAAAGAGCGCTCGAGAAAAGAATGTGGTAAAATGTAACAATTTACAGGCAAACTGGTGAAATTACCATAATCGTACTGTTTTACAGCAATAACTTAACTCGTACGTTTATTTATTGCATCCATTTATTCCAACATTTGTGCGCGATTATCAAGCGAAATGAAATTCCATTTGACTATTGTTTGTATATCGGGCGAGAGATAGTTTTTTGATTGATGGCAAATAATTACAAAGATTGCAGTGTTTATTTTTGCATATGGCTTTGTGAAATGAATAAGGCCACCCCTGAACAAAGGCATTTTGTATTAGAACAAGTCGTGGGCATGCATTTACAATTTTAACATTTAATCAGTGCATTACTTGTTTTTCTCCGCGTCGCGCGTTTCGATTTACCAACGAATAATCATTCTTGCGGTTCATTGAATATAAATAATAAATGGACCTTTAAGGTGTACACGAGTTTTGTTTTTCAATGAACACGTTTTTCGGAGGGCATAAATAATTTTCTAAACAAATTCCAAATGGACAGATAAAACAAATAAAGTCCATCTAAGGAAAGTGAATTTATATAAGCGATTGCCGTATGGCATTTGAGGCGATATTTCTTTCTTTACCATTGTTCAAATGTTTGCTCTTCAGTGAGGACCGTCCGATTACTGATTAATTGTGCGATTAAATGTAGAGGCAATAAAACGCGTTCCCAAACGAATTCCCATTTCGAATTCCACTCTCTTCCGTTCTTATGTAGATTTTCGGTCATTTTCAATGTAAGGACAGGTCAGAGGTGAGACTTGTTCTTCTCCTACAACGCGTACAACATTCGAAACTGGCCCATAAATAATTACGAACATTCTACACACCGTGTTAGTATCGCATCGACAACAATAAGGGCCCGAAATTTGAATTTCACATGGAAAATTATTTCCTACACACACAAATATCGTTTGAGAGCAGAGAAATTTATGCGTCATATTAAAATGTAGTTTAAAATGCAGACGAGAGATGATTAATCATTTTTTATCTGTTTATGATCGAAGAATAATTTTAATCATAATTTACGAGGTAGTAAAAGTGAGGGAATAAAGTTTTTCCTCACACGGAAAACAAAGGTGGAAAAAAATGCACACATCCTTACTAAACATCTAATTAGATGTAATGTAGGGACATTAAATTTGTTTATAATTAAATTTAATGTACATACCAACTTCTCTAAAAGTGGGTAGTTGTTGCCAACAGGTTATTAACGAGCAGGAGCCAGATACACCGTGGCATTTGCAAGTAATTTTCGATTTCTTTATGACAGCCTGAAGATGAGAAAAAAAGCATCATTAATTAACTTGTACATATATACAAACAGTGCTTAACAAATGCAGTTTGTGTCCACCGACACCTACAACAAACCGCAAATAAAAATCATCCGACACTTTTTATCGTCGTACAAAACGATTAGAATTTTTCCAGACGCACAGAAACGTGTCTGTGTTGGCACAAACAATAGCCGTTTTTCGTTTATACCAAGCCATTATTTATATCGCCAATGTAACGGACACATAATCCCTCTGTTTCTATTATATAATTAATTTTTTACAATTGCAGTAACATGTAAATGTGCTCTTTGTACAAATACAAATAACGCTGGGTGTAGGCTTGTCATCGGATATACAACAAAACCATTTATTTACCCTTCTTCCAGCCTCGTTGTTGTGCAAATTCATCAAGGCACGTCCCTGTTCCTTGGAGCCTCTCTTGAACTTGCGGTCCTTTTCCCGTACGTCCACAAAGTTTTGCGTGAATCTAGGAACAAAATCAGACATGTTCAGTGAGAGAGATATGGAAGGAATTGCAATTCGCCACGGCCAAATGCGCCCCGATAAATGTCACGACCACCCTAGTCGATCCGTCATTCCATTTAACCGCGACGAATTTATAATCCCGGGGTAGTTTTTCATGCAACACTGAATACCGCTCTTTCTCCTCTCACTTAATGCATCCGGATTATGGATTATTACGGTATCATGATACAAAACAACACAGATGTTGTTCGTGCCATTGTAATCCATCGGTATAACAAACCTTTTGATCGGTGCACGTCCTCCGACCAGCCACACACTTCTTATAAATAACACCGTAAATATGCGGCTAATTAGCTAACGAAATTTGTTCCGTCACTTCACATGTCATACAAAACTCGAACATCGGATATTCAAATCTCTCTTCTCGGTAATCAGTAATTAGTACAAGTCGCTATTGTTCTGTGTACGGGGAAGGACAGGAAAAAATGACCAACATAAATCAACTTACTTATATCCGTAATCTAAATTATCACCACACCCTCCCCAAACCCACTCCTTTTTCAATTCTTTCGGTCTGGCCATTCTTGAACAGCCACACGAGGAGAGTTGTCCATCGCGACATGCCCTTGACACCGAATATGCCACTCCGGCAGCGGTTAGTGCGTGTGCGAAAGCAGATTCCCGGCTAGCTGCAAAAGAAATCATACAAAATCAGAGCAGAAGTGCACATTTATCATTTGTCAACATTTATTAAAGGTATACGGCAATGACAAGTGCAATTGTGCACCCTTAAAGCGGTCGCTGGTGCAAGTGACGGCTACAGATGCATAAATCACACCCGATTCTCTCGTATTTATCAAGTAAATATTGCACTTGATCGAAAAACGCACTTCAGCATGTTTACATTGAATTTGTTTTCATTTGAAACTTTTAACAGCTTCACAAATAGCCCGACTCTCTTTTGTCGGCATCAGAGTCAGAGTCCATTTCCAATTGGTTTTTCACAATTTCACAGAGCAATCAGAATAAATTAAATGTTTGATAAACGCACAGAGCAAACCGACAGTGAATTTTCCATAATATGCAAACGATCCACTATCCTATTACAGATTAACATTGTAGTCGTTGATAATAGTATAGAGTTTAGGAATATCTTGGGGCTTTTAAGTCACAAGAGGGCCGCTGATTTGCATAATGATCCGTAACTAATCATCATCCACTGGACTGTGATTTGAAATGCCGCCATGATCGGATTATTCGCTCCGTTTCTGTCATCCCCCCAACAAAACGGATTTTGTTGCAAAACCAAACAAATTCAGTCTGTTTAAAATTATTTAGAAAGTCTACTCTACACTCTATCAAATAAAATCCATCTTCAGTGGTCTGAAAAATTGGCAACGATCTCAAATCGACTATTGAAAGGGGTTGGAATGAGTAATAATAAAATTTATGTGCATACATTTCATTGGAAATTGCCTTATAATAAAATAACTATTGAAAATTGAGCTTGCAATCAAAATTGAACACGTCCATCCACCAACAGATGATTGATTGACTTAATAATAAAGAGAGATTGATTTACTGTTCATTAGATAAAAAGGCTATGTCTACAAACACCAAACGACAACATGAGATCACTAATAAAACAGCCATCACTTCTCCTTCAAATCCCATTCTAATTATATACCAACGTTGGCAAGAATTTAAAAGCCCCCCGCACTACCAACAATGGCTTTCAGGTTAAATAAACATCCATTATTAAAATTGTGTGCAAGTAGTTATTAGTTTTCATTAGCATGGCATTAAAACACGGCTATATTTACAACAAACTTCTTCATTGCTAATAGATTCTACTCGCCTATATTGATCATCGGCCCAAACACATTAACATCATTGATTAGGGAACAATTCCAACGGCGATTCTTGAACTGGTGCGAGCACTCGGTGAGCGCCTGTTTCGCCCCCAATGACACCGAACTCATGTGGTCCTCGTACAGTTGACAAATTTTCCCCTGGCCCACACTCAAGCCGGGTAACTGGTTGCAGGGCGTCATTGAGCCGCCCTGGTCGCTGGGCATCGACTCGTTCAACATAAGGCCCATTTGTCTGCAAAAGAGAACAGATATGCACTTGATGGCATCATCAAAGTGGCCGCACTTGAGTTACATGCGGTAATGTGGCAACTTTTTTCCCGTATAATTTGTGTGCGGTTTTGCGGTCGCATTTGAACAGAGATGTTGATTGCGTAGACCGAAAGGAAATTTCGTTTCATATGCTTAATAAAGCTGAAAATCGTCCAAGAGCGGGAGAATGGTTTTAGACAAGTGTCACTTTACATGTTTCTATGGAAAAGAACAACTTTTTTCCAATTTATATAAGTTCGTATTGATGTTATGAAGAAAAACGGGGTTTTGATTCACAACAATCCTTAAATCGAGGTAATGGGTGACACTTTTCCATTTAAAGAAAAATTCAATGACTTCCAAGAGATAATTATCCAAAGCAGAAGGTATAAATGCTTATTGTTCGAAATTGCGTGTACGAAAAAAAAGAACGTTTATAATGTAGGAATTTATGATAGTGGTTAATTAGAAAATTGCGTGCCTTTTACTTTCCAGAAGTCCAATTAATATGTTTTAACTGTCTGATGTCAATGTAATTCGAAGAGGAGCGCACAGTGGACTTTTTTCATTCAAAATGAATAGAAAGGACACCTGCGGTGCAATACTGGACGATAATACTCCGTTATTATATTTCCTGCTTGCAGCTGAGTGCTTATTAGATTTTATTACAATTGGATGGTGGCGAATTTGTCTCTCTTTCTTCATACGATGGCAATTAATCGAAAACGAATTGAATGTTTATTTATTTTTTCCTACCGACACAACAATAAATTTATAATACTTTCAAAACCACAATAACGTTCACAATAAATCTCCTTTTGATTTATGAATTTTATCTCAAATGAACGAAAAAATCAATTTATTACCAGATAATAATTGATACTGTTTAATGCCACTAATAAATTTTGTAATAAGGTTAATTGCGCGACTGGCTGTAATAAATGTGATATTCTTTGTACATGGAAAAAAAAAATGGTTTCCGTTGGTGCAGATCATTGGATTCGATAGTGAGATGAATTTAAGAGCGTGGATTTGTGCCACAATTGCCCAACACAAATATTTTGATAAGAGCATAAGATTTTATAACATCGTAAATTAGTTTCACGATTAAAAACGGAATCATAGTTCACAACCTCCAGAAAATGGTTTTTAGAAAGGAGAAAGCGGGAACGTGGTGGAGTGTTAGTTTTCCTGGCAAAAAACACTGAAATCCATTTGTAGAAAAGGTCAAAGAAATGCACACATTTGTGGTAATCAATGCAAACTTACATCCATGTGCCGTTCGTCTTAGACCTCCTTGCTGCTTCTATTGAATTCACAGAGAAAATACTCAACACCAGATAAGACAGTGCCAACATCATTGGACTAGATTTCCTTCTGGACTTTTTCAGGCGCATTTTTCTGAAACAAATCAAATGGCAAATTAATTTCAAGTTCATGTGACAACCGTTTGTGGTCTAGTTTTTGCACATTGCAAACTTGTCCTCGATTTGCGTCGATTTTCGTGTGATTTAACGCGTTTGAAAAAATTCCCTGAAGACGTTTTATTGTCGTGGTAAAAATTCTATTGCCTGTAATCACACGAAAGAATGCGTGTACGTAAATTATATAGTCCTGGATGGTGTGTAACACTTTTCCGTTCGTGATGAAATGCGAGATTTTTCCAATTTGAGAAGCGCTGCTTCTGGGAAATTAATAACCCAACTGTACAAGAAGAGGAAAAAATGTTAGGGGAGCCTAATAAGCAGGTACGGCCCGAATTCATGGTTGAAGGGACAGTAACAATCATTTGGGAACAAATTTGTGTGTTCTATCAACGATAAATTACGAGACCATCAGGTGAAAGAAAGTATTTAGTCGTTTGAACTTTAAGTTTTCTCATGCATGGACTTGTGTTTCTGTGTTTTTGTTCATTTCATTTAATATTTTTTTCTTATTTTCAATTCCATTATCTAGAACGTTGTTCCATTCACTTCACATGGATCCATCCGATTTTCCTCAACTTTAATGACATTAATAAAAATGACGAAAACGTTGTGATTTCTCTCGGACAATTTTTATTGCTTCTTTGTGCGGCAATAAACAATTTCAATTCAGTTTCCCCGTAAACCTCTGGTGACTTGGTCTTTTTTCGAACAATTAAAACAACATTAGTCTTATTATCTCTTTAAGTGGCATATGCGGTATTTTTACACTTGCATGATGAGAGATCAAAGGCTTCTGTTCCCTCGAAATCGGCTATTTTTACAGCTAAATTGGCGAACGCGGACCCACTTGAGATGCGCTTTCGGCAAACAGTTACCCAATTAACATTCTATTATGCAAATTCATTTAATATTTCATTAATAAACAGCGAATTTTATTCAAATCTAACTGTGTGTGCGGCTTTTTTACCATTCCTCTCCATTGTTTCGTGTATTAAATTACACGCTGGGGTTAACCGCATATAAACCGCTCATAAAACTCATTTGCAATGTAATGAACACCAAATTGGAAATACATCAAATTTATAGACACTTACAAAGTCCTCTTTAAATCCACATGCTAATTTTCGGTGCACTTTAATCATTGACGGTGATTTTAAACTGGCCCCAAACTCGATAATAAATTGTCAACATTTTGCAAAACTGTCACAAAAGTAAATGGAATCGTCAATGTCGTGCTCAACAGTCGACTGTAAAGACCGCACACCAAAAAGACCGTCTTCGCACCTCGACAACAGAAACAACTGCCACAAACTGAATGAAGAGAATAAAAGCCTTCCACCATATACCTACGTTACATCCGAGTGGAGCTTTTTACATTTAGGCTGTCCTCGTTCCTCTTGTACGCCACTTGTATGGTGCATTTCTCTTTATTGTTGTCCTGTGGAGTTGTTGACAATTGTTTAACGAACAAATACACTTCCATTCACCCTTTTTCGATTCATCCTCGTCCAAACTAACTAATAAGTTTTTATTTTTAATTAACGATGACCGGTCATTATTTATTGGGCGATTATTAATGTGGGCAACATTCTAATTTGATTCCAATCAATTTATCATCGATTAATTAATAAATGTTGAATTCTGAATGATCAACAAGTTTTTTTTCAAAAAAAAATTAAACAAATCGCAGTTAAACTTGTACATGGCTGAATAACTTGAAAAACAGTTGTAATGATTAGGTTTGAATTTAATTATATCAATAAGTAATTATATTAAAGAAATCCGCTTTTTGTATGTGGAAATGTGTGTTACACAGGTGTAGTTTTCTCGACTCAAACATTTTTCTACCATTTTCACTGTATACAAATTAATTACGAATTTTTTACAGACTTCCTTCCTACAAATTGTAAGTAAAAACTTGACAATAATAAATTATGAAATTTCCGTTCCCCTTACAAGATTACAACTTTCATTGATCTATTTTATTATAATTAATACAGTTTTTTTCAGTTCAGCGTACGCCATCACAGCATGTACAATTTGGTCCCTTTTATTTCACCCTTTTCGGGCGCGTTTGTTCCCATTGTTGTCGATTTTATATTCAACGAATTGTGAATAGGACTCAAATTACATGCGGACTGCGCAAAAGAATTAACCTGGCCAATTATTTGTTGTTAATGCACAAAGAAACAGATCTTATCCGGCACACTGTTTCCTCATACTTTTATTACTATGTACAATGGATCGTAATAAAAGTGGCCCTCCAATTACATTTGGGACAAATTACGATGAATTCGGCTGTCACGCACCGTATTTTAACCGAAAAAAAGAAACACATCGCTGGCTCTTTTACGATATGTTTCTGTGTTTATTTACTGGACTTGAACTTTCACTTGAATTTGAATCTAGGAAGCCAAACGAGTGTTATTTGAATTTTAAATTCGTTGGAAAACGGTTTCAAGTGTTGGAAAATTGATACTTTTGGTATTATGGAATGTAAAAGACATCAGATAGACGCGGTTCCGGCCTCCACATTTGAAACTTTTTATCTTGTACAAATATTGGCAAAGTGTTGAACGTTTAACACATCGAAACTAATTAATAAATGCAATTTAAATGACTGTGGCTGCATTGTATATTGTGAGCAACTAACTGTAAATGAAAACAAATAAATTTTTGTTTGGAGAGGCGTTTAATGGTCCTTAATATTTATTGATAACGTTTGCATTTTTTTTCGTTTTTTTTTTCACGGATTCCACAAAATGATTTAGCTGTATTGAAATTAAATGGAATGCGTTTTTATGGTAGGAAATGTAAATAAATCTTATATTGTAGATTAAAAACGTGTGCAATTCAAGTGAGAGGCGCAACTTGCATTAAATTACCATGATTTTTGTAAAAGAGCGCAGCATCTTCTCTATTGAGTGTGCTGGAAAGATAATGCAATACGATGCATATGTTAACGTTAATTAATTGTAGTATGTATAAACATTAGAAAAGATAACTGCAAGTCTTGAAAATTTATTGCACATTTTATAATTACGTAGATTTAGCTGATAAAAATGATGTTTTTCTATTATATATTTGAAACTATCACTAGAATTCTTTTATAACATTTTTCGAAATTTCACTTCGAGATTTATCTAAACTTGTTTGTATCTCAAAATTAGATTTATTTTATAACTGTAGAGATTATAGGCACCTGATACTTGCATATCTACTGCCATTCTTTTGAATCGTCAAGGGGACTTTTAAACAGGGGAGAAAAACTATGGAGAGACGTAATACTTGAAAAAGGGCTCTCAACTGCACTATTTGTGCAATTTCAATTTCTCTTATAAAATTTTATATTATGCATCTGAAAGTAGACTTAGTGCGCTTTCTATTGGAGGCTCGTTTAACTCGTCGAAAACACTCCAAGTTCTCTTTTCTATGCACTTTATTGAGAATTGTACGAAATTTTATTCTATCCGCATCCAAAACTGATAAGTCTATGTATGAATTTGTAACAGTATATTAAACAGTGAAAACAATTTTTTTTTAAGTTCAACAACTAGTTTTGTCTTCTAATGTTAGTTATTTGGAAATTGCAGATTAACTTCTTTTAAATTTTCGCTAATCCACTGATCTGCCTCTTTAACCATCTCTTCTGTGAAATAATTTTTCCAATCTCCATTTTTACCAGCTCTTATAAAATCACTTTCACCTTCATTGCAAATTTTTAACGCTTTCATAGAGTACTTAACGTTAACAGCAGGATTTTTTTTGAAATTTTCTATCTGCAAGTGTTTTTCCAAACGATCATAATCGTCTTCTGAAAATGTTTTATTCAAAAAATTGGCTACTTTTTTAATAGATCCCTTTAAGTCCTAAAAAATGACAACGTTTGGTACTGATTTTCCAACAATATAAACGTACTTTAATGTAATCTTCATAAAATAGAAATAGCACATTACTGTTATTGCGATTTTGCCAACCTTCTTTGATATGTTCGAAGAACGGAGTATAAATTGCTAAAAAATGATATATTTAAGTAAAAAAATTTGGATTTTTTTAATGCACAGCTGCTAGCGATACTAACCCAAATCATTTCTAAAAAAATACCAAAATGCTGAAAAATCTCCAACAAATTCATTGGTTCGAAATGTTTTCGCAAAATGAAAATACGAAACGGCTACGTCTTTGGGGTTTCGGGCTAAATAAATAATCTTAAAACATCAAACATTATTTGTAAAACTGCAAAAATAATCTTCGATTTTTATACCTTACAACCGCATTTCAATAAATTCGGCGGAAGTAAACTAAGCGGTAAATGAGTCTTAATAAACCTAGGGCCCTTTGTGTTTGCTAGCATTTCCCAAACGGGATTCATTAAACTCTCTTTTGTCTCATTGTACATTTTCGAATCGAACTCATGTTGATTTATCATCTCTTGTTTAGTTTCTTCACTAATATACGACGGATATCTAAACCAATAACGCAGTTTAAATTGTTCATCAATTAAAAACATTAAATCTTTACTCAAAAAATGGAAAACGCATGAAAAGTGGCCGATTTGCAGCTTCTTCAAAGTTTAAATTGTTTGACAATAACCAAATCAGCTCTTGGGTCAATGTTGAACCTTCAAAAATCGAGTACATTGAATGTTAAAAACTATTTTCACAGATCAAACCTGATCTTGGAAACGCAACTGTCCAAATGTCATCGGATCTTGGTGTGAAATTGTATAACGCTGGGGCATGTTTTGCAACACTACTTGGAAAAGAATATTTTTTCGGTCCAATTTGGATAAATGAATCTGTTTCACCTTAAAATCATTTATAGTATGGGAGAAACTTTTACATTTTTAATTTACCTTTAAGATTTTTAATTTTTTTCTCATTAATTTCCTTATCCATTTTGCGTATTTCGAAGGGATAGTTTAATTCTTCCATATCTTCGATGTTCCTAAAACAGAAGAAAAATTCAGAAAAGTCTTTCCAAAAAACCACTGCTAAAACACGAATGAATTTTGTTGAAAAACTTTGGTTTATATATAGGGATAGTATCAAATCATTATGTAAATTAATAAGGCAGTTGAAAGTCACGTTAAATAATTGCTTGTGACCTATTCAGCGAATTCAGCCAATTTACCAATAGGTACATGATTATTTTCGTCGTGTTTTATCAAATTAGGTATTGGTTTTTTTCCTGTAAAAATAAATTAGGTACCAATTTATGCATAAACTCAGGGAGTAAATAAATGACGACATGTATATGTAATATGCAAATTTTCAGCCAATTTATGCAAGAACATTTTTTAATCATTTACACTTTTAGTAAGCAATAAAGATATTGATTTAACTAGGTTTTTACGAGGTGAAGCCAAAATGACAAATCACTACCTATACCACAAATAAACAAAAATATACGTAAATTGTGCATGTAATAAACATCAATAACATTGGATTATTACGAATGGCATGATTTTTCTTATTTCCTCGACGAAATCGAATACTGCAATCATCCAACGAAGTATGGAAAAGTTTTGCGAAATACAAAATGTTCTCCAAATCGAATTTCGGCAATAATGTTTCTGAACATTGCAGTGTTTTTAATTTTTGCAGGTACAAAGATGCTGGAATCTTTTTTAAAGGGTTGTCATTCAAATAGATCATAGCTCCAGTTAAATTGAAATTAAATAGACCTTCACTTAATGTTGATATTTCGTTGCTTGCCAAATCAAGAAACAGATAGTCCAGTTTTCGGTTCGCAATCCACTTAAGAGAATGTTCTTCTATTTCATATATTCGATTTTTCCTTAAAGAAAGTGCCACCCTTTTTGAACTAGAAAAAAACTTTAACGCATTTTTGACCATTTTTGTTAGACGGTTTCCTGAAAAATCGGCGTAGAATAAGTTGTGTATTTGATGGAATTCGTCACCATTTAAAATCGATATTTCATTTTGGGTCAATATAATTCGGGATATTGTTGAATTTATAAAAGCATTTGCTTCAATTACTCTTATATGATTTTGGGGTAACTCGATAGTGTCAACTACAACGTTAACGAAAGTACAACTTTTCAGAGTTGTTATATTATTTTGCATGATTAAGACATTGACTATCTTAGAGTTATTAAAAGCGTATGATTCAATATGTGTTAGATTATTTTCAATTGCTCTAAAATATCTAATAGCACAAGTTTCTTGAATAAAATTTCTGCAAAGTTTGGTCAAGGGTTTAGCGATTTGCAATGATTCAACTGCTGAGAAGTTTTCTGGACACTTTAGCAAAACGTTTTTAAAACTCAGATCTTCAAGTCTTCGATTTATCTTTTTGCGTAGGTTTATTTGGTAAAATATTGGTGGACAAGAAGGAAATACTTCAGTTAAAACAAAGCACAGCAGGATCACAATGGGGCAACAGATTATTAAGGGAGTTTTCAACATTTTTTGCTGTTCTTTGTAAGAAAGCTTAAGTTATCGAAGATAGAGCAGTATAGGTATTATAACACTCAACTTCAAATGGAAAGATATTGAGAAATATTATTTAATTTCAATGACAACAATTTTAAAACGCTTTAAATAATTAATGAGATATAAAATAAAAAGTTTTTAGTAAAAATTTATTTAAGTACCTACATTTTGTAGGTACATATTGATAGTCATTAAAATTTTCTAACATGTTTCAATCTGCAATTTGTGGAATACTGCAATAATCGAAAATCGAAGTTAAACAGTTCCTCATTTAAAATTGTTATTTGATTACTAGGACTTGACAAATCGATAATACACTTAAGTTTTTTCCTCCTAATCCAATTAAAGGAGACCTCTTCAATTTTGCGTACTTATTTGATTTTGTTTCAAAGAAAGAACAATTATTCGGTATCTTTGAATAATTAAACAATTTTAATTTATTCTTGAATATAGTTGTTAACTATTAGGTATAGTTAATTTCTTTTATATGAAAAATCGACATTGTTAACATATATAAAATATAAATTAAAATATACATATAGATTTATATTAATGAATTATTTATTTATTTTTATTTATTTATTTATAGTTTTATTTATATTAATGATCGCTCTGTATAAATTAGAAACAATATTCAAATATTTCTGTAGTAGTTCAAATTGTACCCCATTTAATTTTGAACTACCAGCTGTCAAACGAAGCATTATACAAAAACAAGGTTAAGATAAATTTTTCTATTTGTTTATGTGTATTTATTTATTGAATTGTGAATGTACAAATACGAAAAAAATTCATAAAACTAGTTATTACACATTGTAAAAATGGATCACATATTTACAATTAGCAAACGTCCTGTTAAAACATTAAATACCTTTAAGCAAAACATTTTCAACAAGTAAGTCACAATTCTAATACAATTTATTTCTAAATCCCTGTAAAATACGTATCTATTTTATATAATTCTAGATTAGAAAAGTCCATATTATGCTCCATATCCAGTACAAATGTCTTAGCTTTCAGTACTGAAAGCAACATAGAAGAAAGCAACTCGTTGTTTTGGAGTTCAAATGTTTACGTTGCCGATTTAAACAGCCCTTGGCTGGTACATAGGTAAATTTCCCAAACTCGAACAAACACAAATTGCTAACCTATCTGAATTCAACAGAATCCTATGTAATTCTTCCCCTGTTACTGTCCTCCAATGGGACTTTACCGGAGAACTTCTTATGATAGCGGACGAAAGTGGTTGTCTTCGAATCTACAAGACCAAAGAGCACATCCTAAGCGATTGGACAGTTGTACTACAGACCACTTTCCAAGGGGAACACATTCTCTCCGCTGTCTTCTTCCACTCCGGCAAAAGGGTATAATTAACCCACAATAATCCACCTACCCTCAATAATCACATTCTTACAGATCTGCTTAAATTCCGAGAAAAAAGACACTTCCTCATACATAGAAAAATTCCAACATGTAAAATTCGCCTGTTCTGTAAAACAGTTCGGCGGTCGTCCAGCAATCGGCGCCTTATTACTAACCACCACCGGACTATTAGCTGCTATTCTCCTTCCTCAGTCCACCAGCCAAACACCGATGGTCGTCGCCACCGAGAGTCTCGCTCCCACACGGATATTCATCAAAACTGCAGACATCTGCTACGGAAAAAGTAAACCTTCCACTCTCCACCGCACAATTTTATTTTACTCTTCACCTTTTATTTTCCAGACGGTCATTTCTTGTTGGCAGTCAGCAGCGGTGACCCTTCCATGCCCATCGAATGTTTCAAAGTGTCCGTGAAAAAGTCCGACGACAAATGCATCATTACCAGCCAGTCGCTTTTAAGTTTCTTCCTGTTCGAAGCGCCCAAAGAAGTGTCAAGTAACCAACAAAATGCAACACTTGTTCAATTTTTAAATAATTTTTTTCAGTGGACCAGCTTATCAAAGAGAAAAACTGTTCGGTCAGTCAGATAAAGTGGCTGATGCGTGAAGACGCCGACTCGTTGGTGGTGAGTGCGAGTAGCGAGAAAGTCAGTTGTCTGCAAGTGTGGGAATTACGGGAAAAATCGTTGCCAGTGCACAGTTCGTTGGGCAAAAGTGACACGCAACAATTCTTCAACAAAGTAGTAAGTTAGTCGAAACCACCTGAAAATCATTCCTAAAAAAATGTTCCAGTTATGGCAGTACCAGTGCCATTTCCAGTACAACAGCAAAGTCACCTCACTGGCGACCAGTAAACTCAGTCTTCTCAACAGCATCTCCAGCGGTTACGTAATTGTCACATTCGCCGATAACACGATTCATTGCCTGTACCGCGACACACTCAAACCGATTGTGAATACAACCCTGTCCGCCACGTGTCGGTACCCCGATGAGCCGAGCACCAAATACCAGAAAACCAACACGAAAATCTGCCATACAGACGTCTCTTGGCTTGGCAATGTTTTGCTCATCGTCGATTCGGAGGACAGTTTGCATTTATTCAAACTTCCACCACAGATCGAGAGCTCAGCACCGCTCAGTGTGCCTTACTGCACCACAATTCTGGAATATTGCCTGGTTAGCGGCATGGACTGGTTGGATTTGTTGTTAGTACTTAGGCCGGGCATGTTGGACGCTTTGTGCGACCGTTTGACGGAGAGTTTCAATAGACAGCCGCCGTTTGTGCAACAGTTTTATTTTATACAGTATTTGTGCATGAAGGCGTCACTTTTCAGGCTCAGTATGCAAGGGCAGTCGAAAGCGAACGATTTAACGCAGTTTCTAATGCTGAACAGCATATCGACTGCGTTTAAAAGCTTGCTACGTCCAAGTGAGATGAGCAGTCACGACAAAAGTCCAGCCGATTCGTTGTCAAGTAATTAAATCAATTTTAGCATTGTCTTGAGAAAAATTATGGGAATTTTGCAGGTTTGATAGCGGAAGGACAGAGTGACGTCGACAAAGTGTTGATGCATTTAGAGGCGAAAGATTTCACTGTCGAACCATCCACATTGCAAAGTTTGCAACAGTTGATCCAATGGGTTGCCGATTTAGCATTGAATCTGCTCATTAAAGTGCCTGATATCAGACCTTCCAGTGGGAAACCGTACGAACTGTTAAGGGATGTTAAAGCGTTGAATATGTTGAGAGAAATGCTGGTCTTGATTCGTATTTGGGGCTTATTGAAGCCGGCATGTTTGCCGGTATTTATTAAGTCTGATGGAAGTTTGGATGTGTTGGCTTTGGTGTTTAGATTGTTGAGTCGATTAGTGCAGAATGTTAATGAACCGGACGACGCTCTTATTGGTAAGAAAAATATGTGGTTTGTACCGTTTTATCTTTACGGAAGTAGATTTTCCTGTGTTAATTTTGTTAAAGTTTTAACAGTTTTTAATTGAAACAATCAGAAAAATGTTGGAATTAACAAAACGTTTCGTGCTAGTTAAATCTGTTCGTTTCTTTTTTTATACAATTTTGTTTTTTATGTTTTATTGGTTTATTTTGTGTCCGATTGTATTTAGTCGAGTTTATGGAGCGATTCATGCTGTATGTTTTTGGGTAGTTGCGTTATTAGTCTTTTGTGTACTGATTTTAATCCCTACATTCTTTATCATATGTAAAAAAGAACGCGAATCTAAGGAATTGTACAGAGTGTCTGAAAATTGCGTTGAAAGTGACGATGACGAGTGTAATATAATTTTAAACGACTTGGAACCCATAACTATAGACGAAAAGAATGAATCCTCTGAAAAAGCCAAAAACGAGGAACAAATCGACAAAATATTCCCCAGATGCAGCGTTCGTCATCCCCAAAAGACAAAATCACTGATTATCACCCAAAAACAGATCGTCGACCGTCCATTGTCCACTCCCTTAACTCCTCGCGAGCTCTTCTTCCAAGATCTCTTCGCCAACATGGACACGTCATCAAGTAGCGTTAAATTCCCGCGGGAAAGCGTCTTAACGCCAACCTCCGTCGCACCTCCCACTAGTGAATTCTTTATTGCAAACATACCTGAAGACAAAACGTGCACTTCAACTGTTCAAATGTTTATATCGAGTGAAAATTGTGCACCGACAATTGACGTCCCAGTCGACATTAATGAATAACGAAAAATTGTTGAATTGTTTATAGATGAATGCTGTTCGCTACCAAGTCAAGTGCAGGTGCAACAATTGCAACAAACCGTGAACCGAATTGCTCTTGCATCGCCTCAATTAACGCAACAAATTCTACCTCTTCAGGTACGTTGAGAGTTTATGTTGGACAGGGTTTTTAATGAATCGATTGTAGCTTGAATTCAACAACGAGCCGGAATATTTAGCGTCCTCAGCGGACGCGAGTAATGGCCAAACAGTGGACTCGATTCGACATTTGTATCTCGGCAGGACGCCGAGAGTGGTGAAACAGTGTGTTCGATGTGGTTCCTCAGCTGGAACGGTGCCCGTAACAAGAACGGCTGCAATACGAGCCTGGGACCAACGGTGGCTGAAATCCTGCCAGTAAGTTACACAAACAAACCTGAAAACGTGGTAGAATTCTGGTGTTTTCAGGTGTGGCGGTCAGTGGAGGATGCAAGTCTATTCGTAATCATTGAAAACTGTCCTTGGTAGCGGCATCAAAAATTTATAAACAATTTTTTATCTCATGATGTTGTGTATATAATAACTGAAAATAAACACACTTGTCAACTTTAATTAATTTCTTTATTATGCTATAATATCGAGAAAAGTGAAAGGAGTAATTAAACATTGTTTTATCTTTAATTATTATTGACTCCTGGTAGTGTTTGTAATGGCTCCAGGGTAGATAAAATACAAGTGAGTGAATTGTACACTAAATCATTGGAATTGTGCGCTTTTATGTTCTTGCATACATTCAAAGCCGCAAGGTCAGTGCGACTGTAGAAACGGGACAAAAAGTCCTCGATATTGCTAAACAACATTGTTCTGCCATCTAAACTGAGGTAGCCTTGTTTCTTGTAGCTGCACACCAGGAATTGCTTGTATTTGTCGCTGTTTGGTGGTAGAACGTTCGTCTCTAGCACCTTTTCGATGACCCTTCGATCGACGCCCGTTTCATCGATGCATTTGAGGGCGATTTGTTTGCGATGTCGACGGTCCAGTTCTTGGTTTTCTTGGGTGTTTCGAGTTTGGGCGGCATTTGGCGCTGGATTTGGCTGAGTTTGCATTGGGGATGGCGGCGGTGGCATGCGGGGAGGCTGGTTGGGACGCTGATTGGCGCTCGGATTGGGAACTTGGCTCTGACGTTGACTGGTTCCTTGAGGAGGACCCTGACTCTGGCCCTGATAAAACAGAAAATCATCGTTACAAATGAAAAACATCTTAAGTATGATAAGAAATCAATTATTTATTTACCTCTACATAAATGAGGAAGAAAATGACACTAGTTAGAATGGCAAGCCACTTCATATTCGATAGTTAATTAATTACTAAACACTTGTAAATTATAAGACTTGTTAACTTGTTCGCAACGCTCAAGGTTATTCGATTATAAATTTCTTTCTACAACAAATGTCGAAATTTCCAAAAGGTTATTTTTAAACAAAATATTTAAACAAATTAACAAAGGCACGTTAAAAGCGCAACACACGATTCGAAACGACTCGTAAAATTCATCCCCCGCTTCTTTAAGTTCTCTGTACGATCTGTACCATTTATTTGTTATCACAACACAACTTTCCGTACAGCAAAATGATTTCTTAATGCCGTACATTTATAACACTGTGAATTATTTATATAGTGAACTTTTTTCAACAAGTAGTGGAACGGTTTGGTACATTTTCCCCAAGTTTATGGAAAAAAGGGACACGGTTCTCTTTTAAAAAGTTAATCAATGTTGTACCTTCTCGTCCGCCTTTTTATGCCATTCACATTTACGTTACATAATTTTTCTACAAATCATTTGTGCTGTAAATTATGATGACCGAGGAAGTTGCGGAAAGATCGGGTGCAAAAAGTGATGATAATATCAAGACAATTGCTCAAGATTACCTCAATTAGGTGTCCAGCGGTGAGAGTGTGTCTTCGAGGTGCCACTTCCTTCAGATTGTCGTCAATTTTTCGATTCATCTAAGTACTTCCGTATCGAATGTCGTGAATACAGTTGCGATTGTTCCGCAATTTACTGCAACTCATCTTCGATACGCAGTTTTTGTTCCATTCGGAATTCTAAACGCATAGACAACAAACATAACTACATCTCTAAACATTTAATTAAGAAAGTTATAAAACTGAGTGCTACATAATTCCATTTCCATATAAAATCACACGAAAACGTGCAAATTGAGCATTCAAATAATTCTATACAGTCGCATAGAAAATTAAAATCAAACTTTTCAGCTTAATTACCATACAAATCGGCAGATAAATACGTGAATTGAGACGAAATAACACCGCTATTATCACTGGGGTCAATAAAACACTAGAAAAAAACGATAAACTATACAAAATATCAATATACATTTAACTGCGCATATTTATTATGAAAATACACATTTAAAAATTCCTTTTAAGCATCACAATTTCAAAGTTTCTCCACTAAAAAGTTTAAACTAATCATATTAGATAGCACAGACCTCTCACTTTACACGGCATTACAGCAAAAATTTCAATTAAGTCCCACACGAAACAATCTTCTCCTATCCTTAAACTTTTGCCCTTTACCGCGAATATTCGCTAGAATTTTAATATTTTAAAAAAGTACTCCAATTCCAGTACAGTATCTTCCGGCAAATCGGTACAATGCACGGCATTATTGTATCTTTCGCATCCAAATTTCGCTCGAATCGTGTACGGTCTTATCTCTTGCGCCACTTTCGGGTCCCATGGTCCCGCCAATTTCCGAAACTCTCCATGTACATCCAAATCCGCATTGCCGCTCGCAATTTCCATCACCACACACGGCCCGTCCAAGAAACTAGCCTGCAACGCATTAAAATCGCTCACCACCCCTTTGTACACCTCCAGAAACTCATTAACATTCGCATTACTTAAAAAGAACATCTGCAAACAATTCACTCTGAATTGATGCTCTGTTATATAAGAAATAATCTGGCCGAGGTATCCTTGCCGGATGGCATGCGGTTTAACAATGCAACAAGTCGTATTGTTCAATTGCAACTCGGCAGTTTTTGGCATTCGTTCTGGATGTTCTTGAAAAAACAATGCCATCGCCTTTTTAGCTTGACTCACATCCCCAGCAGCATAGAATCCATTCTTCGACCGATCCTCCCCGTAAATCGCCCTCAAACTCTCCGGTGCCACTTTGCGCGCCTCCAACGGATCGTTCGGTCCCATACACTCGTTCCACCGTCCAATGCCGTCCTCTCCCACCAATTCCATCGCCAACACATTCCCCGACGTCAAATGGTCAATAACGAACGGCAAAACTGGATCATTCTTCATATGCTCGTACAAATGTTGCGCCTGTGTCCGTGTCATAACGCAAATTCGCATCCTTGTGATCTGGAATTGTTTCTCTTCAATAAATGCGACAATTTCGCCCAATCTATCGAGCAACGCGGGCTTCACCACCACCACCGTATGTTCCTTTGACTTTCCCACAAAATTCTCTGTCCGACAATCGGCATAGTCGGTTATCCGGATCCGTCGTCCATAAACGAATATTGTATTGCCCACAAATATGTCCCTGGGCGATACATCTTCAATGCAACACCGTCTCAAATACATACGATTTAATTGCCGATCGAACAACTCCACCGTTTGGTCATACGGGAAATAATTCAGGACGAATTTCTTGTATTGGCATGCCTCGTAATCGTACCATTCAGCCAGAAAGGATAATTTATCGCTGTAATCGTAGTTAGACTGGTCCCGTGCTGCCATTGTCTGCAACATGAAATCAAAACAATTTTTTTACTCATTATATTTATTGTTTGTTGGCGTCTATGTATATGCGATTCGCCAACTTGTTTCACTAATTTGAAATTCAATGCCTGCTCCTCAGTAAACATTTGCCTAAACAGATAATGGCACTGATTATGGCCATCTGCCATTTTTTAATCATTATCCCTAATTGAATGTTTGATTCGTTCTGATTTACTAGTTACGTTAATGATTTTGTTACATCGAAAAAGGGGAAAACACGCCCGGTGATTTATCGAGTGTCTTCGACAACAAGGAAATCCATTTAAGGAGAGTGCCAGAATACGGTTTGAATTCGACATATAAAAATATGCTTGAATACATTGAAAATTGAATGTATATTATAACAGTATGTTTGCAAAAGTAATATTTACTTTGGACGCACATACAATTTCCCTTTTTGGTTGGCCAACAAAATTAACGCTATTAACTTATTCTATAAAAGCGCTCAATAACATTTTCATCATCATCTCGTCGTGCAGCAATGAGAAAAATCGAGTTTTATTCAAATATTTATTCCGGCTATTGATGAATTTCAAATGTACACTAAATAATGCGCCAGTTCGTTTGATTTTATGCAGAAAATTCATCCCCCCGCATATATATCTTTCCACCGCCGCTTTTTAACATAATGCAAAATTGAAAAGTCGTGTTCTCCCACAACAAATGCATGTATTCTAATTATCGCGGATGGGTTGCCCACATATTTAATATGAAATAATGCGGTGGCATAATTATGCCGACTGTTGTCAGGGTATAAGTGTTTTTCCCCACTTTTTTCGAATCAAATAACACTCGCCCCCTTCGAGGAAAACAAAACACAATTTACGTATTATCGTTAAGGATCCAGTGGGCATCAGTATAGGGCGCTATGCTAGATTTTCTATATGATGGTGAAGAGGTACTGTGTACAAGGGGGATAATTGTGACAGAATAAGAGCATTGGAGGGCCGCCCCGAAAGTGGAGGCGGCGTAGTTGGTGTCTGCTTGCGCCGCATCTACAGGTGCTATAAAACCTATCAGCGAGGCCACTGAAGCCGTCTTCGTGATTTAGTGCTTGCAGCCATCTCCAGCTTTCAGAATTCTGGATTAACACAACAGACGACCAGGTGAGTGGCTCTTCCCGTTCATTAATGTCTCTTCTTTCAGTTGTACGTGCAATTTGCCGTTTGTTGGGGACTTTGTGTATCGCGTTTCGTTTTATTTTCCGGTAAACGTTCCGTTTTTAATGATAGAAAAATGCGGCATCTTAAAAAACAAAGAATTTCTCGGATTTTTTTTATTACTGCGACTTTTAATTGGAATGCTCTTTTTTATTCTCCCCATGATTGTAAAGTTATTTGTCGCCCAGAAAAAAATTATCGCTCTCAATATTTAATATCCGTTTAATTTTTAACTAAACACAAAAAGTCAATATATAAAAACAGCAATTTTGACCCGGTTGTTCCATATTTATTTAAATAATTAATGCCCGTAAGAAGGGAAAATATTTATTTTATGTGGGCCAGTTAAAAAGTGGTTTAAGAGCTACAGGGGGTGGGCACAACACAAACAGCGCCGCTTAATAAAATACCGCAAAAAAATCACCTAATGAACACATTTTTTTGTCTCTGGAAATTCATGATGTGGAAAATATCTGCCTAAAGAGTCCAAGAAACTTCTTAACCAATATTTCCACATACATCAATTAGATTGTCGAACTTTTACCTGGAAAAGTTATTGTTTGAATTCTACATGGAAACTTTGTATCTGTAGAAACCCGCATGAATTTTTAACATTTCCATATCCGGATTTCAGGTCACATTCGCTCTTAAAAAAATGCAATCAAAACGTATACGACATGTTAATTTCGGTGCCTATTTTAAGATGAACCTGTTGCTATTGATGAAAGGCACGTAACCAATTGAAATCCGGTGCAATCGTTTCCTCTCCCAACTTTATATGAGAAAATCGCTTGTGTGTTCATTGTACACAATGTTCACACTTTTTTCTTAATCGCACATCGCCGATAATGTGTTCATCAACGTGCAAACGCGCCCCCACAACTTGATCTACTTTACAATTATAAAAAGTATGCAGAAAAAGGGGCCGTATATAAAAACGAGTTTACCAAAAAGAGGCTTGGATTCTCCAAGGAAATCGTGGCCGTGTTGAACTTTCATAAAAACGACTTAACACGTTATACGTCCCACTGTTTCACCTTAATAATCTTTCATAAAACGATACATGTAAGGTGTACTAAATAAAAAAGCCCCCCGACAACAAAGTTTATAATACAAATAGTTAAATATTTAATCCTGCAGCCTGAGGACTGCCGTTCCCCCATTTTATTACAAATTCATCTTCTTATTTAATCTGCTAATAGGTTTCTTTTGTACTTTGGAATAAAAAATGATTGCAATTTTAAATACAATTAAAGCACATAATGATCGAAGACAGATTTCAATTTCAGCCTTCCCAACGAGAAAAACTACAAAATAATACAAAAATACGGACTTATTGACCAAGAGGAAATCTATATAATATTCAATATATATTTCCCAATTCCGATTCTCTCCAGGGAGAGCCGGTAATCTAAATGAAAGAATACAAACGTCTATGTGCACATCCCGAAGACGTCGCCGCCCCCACATCTCTCCATCATCTCTAATGAGAGCATTAATACGAATTCTATTTACACATACGAAACATTTCTCTCTGTATTTGACTTTATTAGGGAAAACTAAACAACACACTTGGCTCTCACAGTGCGCTTATATCAAACATCTATCATTGCACACCAAATATACATGACAAAACCGCTTCTTCCAAAACTGTTTACAATTCCTTAAATAAATTAACAACAACCGACATCTGATCATGTCACCAACATTTCCGTGAATTATTAGCCCCTTTGTTATGGAAATTTTAATTATTAAATCACTTGTTTTCGCCGTAAAGTCCGTCCCTTGTTCGGTAAACTGCACAAATTCAAAAGACAAAACATTCACATCTCCACAATTTCCCGAAAAACGGTTCAACATCGCATTTTTTTTTTAATTGCCATCCTACCGATAATTCACTTAAATCTTACACAGTGTCTTTAATTCGATTATTCAAGTTGCGCGCTTTTTCCAAAAGAACAAGAACAACCCCTGAAAAAATATGTTGAAGAAATCCGTAAATGAAGTACTCGTATCAGTGTCATAACTCACACGTCATACTCTTTTTGAATATCTATTTGCGAGGGAATATCCCATTTTTACGAGACTACAGTGGGAACTTAACAATGCTCTGCACTTATTTGTATAAAAGTACAACACATGCCGTTTTTATTGTCCCATAAATAATAAAAAGTATGGATGTAAGGACATAACATCGTTTTTAAATAACAATTTAACACAGTTCCTCATCTACTTTCTAATTTTTTTTTTATTAAATTATCTACGAATTATAAATAGCGGAATACGAGAAGACTTCGTTCTAAAAATACGACAAATAATAAAAACAACAACTCAATATATGCAATCCGACTCTTATCGGTGCAGTTAAGTACCACATTGGGGAATACAGCAAATAATCGAAACCCATATCGAAATCGCTAATGAATTTCAGTAATTTTTTTATTTGTCTGTCGAGAAAGGCCCACCATCAGAAAAATTCACGTTCAATAAACAAACGAAAATAAATATTATCGCTGTGAGGGCCGATACGGGGCGATGGGGGTACGTCTCTCTAAAATAACCCGAATTAAATTCGTGTACGCTTTTAATTGCCCGAAATGATCTCGTTGAAGAAACATACACCCACATATGGCACTTAATTGCAATAGCAAAGTTCAAAATGCGAAAAATCGCAAACTTCTCCATAACACTATTAGACTAATGATTTTGAAGAGGGAAAGAGCGCTCCTTTTTGCATAACAAATCCGCCCAAAGTGCATCCCCGATTTTACCATAAAATATTCGTTTACAGATGAATGCACGAAAGGCAATCGTATTCTGGATTTACTTCTTGTTGGTTGTGTTAACAGTTTCGTTCGCCAAACGGTACACAGCGGACAAGAAGGCGCAGGGTGAGTACAATCCGCACCCTCCAATCGTTAAAAAAACTCAATTAGCTTGTGATGAGCGATAAATTTGGTATGGCAATTAAAAACGCACCCCTTTTCCGCAGGATCATCATTCCAAACGATGATGCGTTACGGCCGAGAAAGTTCGGGCAACAAGATTCTCCGCATCTATCCCAGAGCTGACTCCTTCTTCCTTGGCCCCAGGTAGGCAATTTTACACAGAGAACACGCGCGCTTCATTAGATTCCGCAAATTGTTTGATTAATAATTCGATTTCCAAGTGGGCAAACATAATTAGTGTTTCTGATGTATTGAAGGTACGGCAAACGGTCCAGTTGGAGTCCCAACACTTCCATGGTTCCCGCCACTTCGGACGATGACGAGGATCTCGCCTGTTTCCATACAGGCATCTCGAATCTCTACCGATGTAATCCAAAGTGAGTGCGATAAAAACGAATGAATCCACACACAAATGACATTTCTTTCGATTTACGTAATTAAGAAAGTTTTTCTACTATTTAAGTGATAACAATCCCCAGTTTGATGACTTTAACACGCTCTGATTTTTGCAGAGTTAATTAAAGACGATTTCGAAAATTGAGATTAGAAAAACACTGACATATTCCAATTTCATGAAAAAATTTTTTTTGCAGGAAAGACGCTGCAAATGCCGCCACTGAGGACGACGTTTAATTTCATTAATAGCATTTAATTAGTATTAATTATGCTCCTTTTACACATCTCTTAATCCTATACAAAAATATGTTCACTGTGACTAGCTTTTGGGCTGGGGGCTAAGCCACAGTTCTATTATTATATAAAGACATGAAACTTTATTTTATATTTTACCAAAATACTAATGTAACATATATGTAACTGTATATGTGTGTGCAATAAATGAATTATGTTCTAACTGTGTTTTTTCCTTGTCTCGTCATATCAACAAAAAAAAACTACTAAAATTCCATCAGCATTTAATTACATTCCCTTTATTTTAGTGTCGGTTTTTAACTAAATCACCCGAATTATATTGCGGACATGCAACTGTACATTATATTAAAATGTACATTTAATACAATTAATATGCATTAGGGACACACCAACTGGTAACGTTATTTAAAATAACACTCAATTAACAATTGACCAAATTTTATTTTTCTATTACCCAACTTCAAACCAATTAGAAAATTAATTTCAAAGTAAACATCCATAAACTATTTAGTTGACTTAAATTTCCAACTTTCTACAACAAATATTGAATCCTCATCTCAACTTTAATCACAAATTGCCAAAACTCATCATCTGCTTGTGACTAGAGCAAAACACCTAGGCGACACACTCTCATCTGTCACTTTCTGCACAATACAGTCGAGGCCTTTTTCTTTCAGCATCTCTACACGGTCCAACAGCACCACATTCTCGCACACACTTTGTGTGGCAGCTTGAAGGCCCGTTAGCACTTCCACAAGGTAACAATTTTCATTGTTCTCTTCCCATTTCTTCCACATACTCTTTGTGAACGTGTCATCGTTAATATCAACTCTTACACTTGCTGTACCATCATTTCGCTCTAATCTGTGACGGAATTGTATATTTTTCATATACACAGCGAAATCGTCTTCACAATCATTCGAACACATTGCTGTTTTGTGACCTGATTTCCTCTTCGTTCGTCTCACCTCGCAACCCACTGAAAAGACATTTTCATAGACAAAATGAAAAATTCTACAAAGCCTAATAAACGCTTAATTTCCTATAAGTTGCAATTAAACACAAACTAACAAAGCGAATTTAATTTTAATATCTCTCCACCCCCTAAACATTCTACTCGCAGGGGGAATTTGTTTTAAAATTCAATTAGAAAATTTATTAATCATAAGAGCTAAAATGTTTTTCTTTAGAGAAATGTGGAATTTCTAAACCGCGCATCAAGTGACAATCACACAGATTCGCTCTTTTACGCTACTAACAACCAGAAACCGATTAAATCTCCTACTCCACTGAAAATAATTACAAATAAACACCCACAGAAACATTTAACACAATTAATAGAATAGCATGTGTAAACATATCCGTGTATAATTATACAATATATATTAATGTGCTAAATGGACAACGGGAACGTTAGAATAATATTGAACTGTTTTGTTGAGTCAGTCATCATTCAGCTAAAATCACATTATGAACGGCTACAAAAAATTATTAATGTTCGCCACATGTGCGTTCGGTTTTTTCCTTCTCATCCTCAAATCCAATTCATTCGGTCTTGAAATACACGCAAAAAGTCAAGTGTTACAAACGCACAACAAAACACGCACCAAATACATTCTTTACTGGACGAAAATGTTCAATCGCGAAGACTTTTATCTCGGCCTCGGTGACATCTTCAAACAGTGTCCAATTAACAATTGTTACGCCACTTCCAACAAACATTTCCTACCAATCGAAGAGTTCGATGCGATTTTGTTCCACGGTGTCGAGTACAACTTCCAGCAGCATTTGAAACCCTGGAAACGATCCCCGAACCAAATCTACATTTTTTCCAGTCAAGAATCACCACAACACACCCCCGATTTAAGGTACTACAACAATTTCTACAATTGGACAATGACGTACCGTTTGGACTCGGACATTCCTCGAGCTTATGGTTTTCTCAACAAACTCCAAACCGATTACCAACCACCTAAAGAGGAAGAAATCGCTGCAAGACCGAAAAAAATCGCATGGCTCGTCTCGAATTGTGCCACGAAAAGTAAACGCGACTTTTTGTACCACAAACTCAAACAATACATCGACATTGACGTGTTTGGCAAATGCGGCAACTCCTGGTTCTGTCCCAAAAACGAACCAAACACTTGTCTGGATTATTTGGAGAAAACCTACAAATTTTATCTAGCCTTTGAAAATTCCATATGCGATGATTACGTGACAGAGAAAATGTACAACATCTTGGAACGGAATCTGGTGCCGATTGTGTACGGCGGTGCGAATTACGCACAATTAGCGCCTCCACACTCGATTATCGATGTGAACAGCTTTGAAAGTGTTCACAAATTGGCCGATTTGTTGCACCGATTAGATAATGACACTGGCGAGTATTTGAAGTATTTTGAGTGGAAGAAAAACTATACGATTGATCGCAGTTTAAATGTTCCTTTGTGTACACTGTGTGCCAAACTGAATGCACCACTCGAACCGAAGATCTACACGGACATCGAGACCTGGTGGGCCGGTCACAATAAGAACAAGTGTCGGGATTACCCAAATCTACCGCCGATTTTGAATACCACCTAAACATATTTCTTGGAAGTGTTCTTTTTACTTTGTACTTTCGAATGTAAATACACAAAAGTACATTGACAAATATTTTATGTATCCTCATCCTTTACGTTCTGCGAATTAATTACAAAACACATCTCGACGGTGTTCTCTTTTCATCTAGTGCCTGGTCGAGAGTATATTGGCCCTAAACGGTAGTTAGAAGGAATTAAGTGGAAACTGCTCGCCTATTATTACCTCACATATAATACACAAAGTAAATAGTCAACCAGTTTACTTCCAAGCACATAAATCTACTTACTCTCCACCGCAACACACTGAAGAATCGCTCGATGAAGGACGTTTTTCGCGTGCACTTCATGCTCCTTCTCCGACATTCGCACAAAGTTCGACACACTTTGTTGACAAGCCAAACGTAAAAGAGGTCGTCTCAGGAAAGTGTACCCATCAAACACGTCGAACATCTCCTTATACAGTGCACTAGCTGGAAAATGTTGGAAATACTCTCGATTTCCCTCAACTCTATCCAATTTAATACGATGATAACAGCATGGCATGATAATTAAACTGTTCAAACAATCCAATTTCGTGAACAACTCCAAAATGGTAATACTTAAATCAGCGCAAGCATGTAAACCAATTATGCAAACGTCCACCCGACCATCCACCAAATCTCCAAGGAACTGACCAGAATTTTCCGTTATGAAATGATGTACAAAAGTTACCGCATCTTTGGCCGTTGGATAAAACTTCAATTGATTTTTGTAAGCCAATTGAACCTTTTCCACGTCACCCTCGATGCCCACCACTCTATAACCGTACATTTGATGCAATAAATGCGCTAGATAGCCCTATAAAATAACAAACCCAGTTAAAATTTTCACCCGAAAAACTCCCACAAACAAACCAATCCAGATCCCACGTCAATAATTAGGTTTGCTTTATTTTTTGTGCAAATTTCATTAATTAACGGACTGAAATGTTTTATTTCATGCAACTTTTTCCCACTCAAACCACAATTATGCAAAAATTTATATTCAATTGGCACAGTTTTTATCGCATATTTCGGCTGCAGTGATTTTATCTGCATTAGAAACGATTTCAAGGAAGCAGGACAATCCGTCTAAAAATTAATAAACCTTTTAATCACATCATTCGAATAGAATTATGCCCACTTACATTCAATAAATTCAACTGATACAAATCTTTGTGCGGCAAACTTTGCAAATACTTAATCCAATCCACTGGCAAATGCTCAAACACTTTATTCACTAACACATCCGTATTGTGGTAGTTGTACAACCATTGATTCGATTTCAAAAAGTCAAACAACTCCCCAACATACTCTCTAGAAGTCTTATACGAAGACGGAACGGACATTGTCTAAAACCAAACCAAAACCGAATTAAAACCCCAAAAAAAACACACAACACTTTTTATGCAACAATTCAAAAAACCATAATCAAATTTCAACTGTATTTATTTATTGAAATATGTAGTACAAATAAAACAATGGAAAATAAATAAACAATAACATTTTTCAACAAGCCAAATTCTAAAACACTAATTATATATTTTCCAAAACCGTCCACAATTCCTCTCCCCGTTTCGTCACATCGACCTTCTCCTGTTTCGGCCCCAAAATCACTTTGCCAACATTCGACACATTACTATTCCCCAAATACTTCTCAGTCACCTCCTTTAATCCCCTCTGATTCACGTTCATTATCTCCGCTCGATGCCTTTGCAACATATCCGGCGTTAAACGTAACAAAAACTCATTACATCCTTTCGAACTGGGCGCCACCGGTGCATCCACCGCTTGAAACACCCCCAATTTCGCCTCCAACACATCCTGTTCACTCACATTCACCAATTCCTCCATCAACCATTTATACGATGCATCGAACACATCCAATGTCTCCACACTGCGTGGATCTCTGTAACTGTAAAACGTGAACACACCGTCATTTGTCATCCGTGCACCGCCACCATAAGCGCCCTGCTTCTCCCTCAACTCCGGATGCAAATATTTCGACGACAACAGCCGTGCCAGCACCCGTAATTTCGCATAATCACCATCCTGGTACGGTGCTGTTAGGATCGCTTTACTACAATAATTCACCGGTATATTTAGTACGTAATGTTCGCAATTAACAGCATCTATTGAAGCAAAAACTTTGCCAGTCACATACGAATTCTCGTGTGCACTAATCGTATTATCACACGACAAATTTTTCAGGAACCCTTCATACGATTTCACAATCTCTCCTTGTTTATCTGCTGAAATATTTAAAGCCACCCTAAAACAAAACATTCAATCATTCACATTCCATTCATCTCGCCACAATTCTTACCTCATCTTATTCTTATCAAACAAAATCCCAGCTATATTCACAATCTCCTTTAACATTGCCTCATAATTCGATGTATGCACCAAACGTTTCATATACGCAATATGATGCAGTCCGGATAACAGTTCCATTTGATAAGCGGAACCCGATACCAAACCGGCAGCCGCTTGCATTGCATACACATGTCCAGAATCAACAATACCATGCGTTATATTCGTCATATACAATTCCACCAACATTTTAAATCGTTCCACATCTTTTAACTCGCTTATATGAAATATTTCCGTCCACAAATCAAACATTTTCTCTAGATTCTTCTCTAAACAGTGACTGGATAATAGAATGCCCGGCTCGTATGTGTGCAAATGAAACAAACTCTCACCCACATGACAATTAAAACCCAATCGATCGGTTGTTAAATTCACCAAATTATCAAATTGTCTATAATCCAATGTCGATGTGCCCAATTTATCAATAACATAACAAAACAATGGCAACAACATTTGTTGCTCTTGACTTAAATCCAATATATTTAATAACGCTTTGAAATAGACAATACCATTGGAATTTACTTGATTTATTTGCGTTTGGACACCATCAATGGTCGCATGTTCACGCGGAACTCTCTCCACATCTTCATTAATATCATTCATTGTTAATGTCGGCAACAACTCAATATTCTGTTTAATATTTTGCTCTTTTTGCAATTCTAAACACTTTTCGAAAATCGCCTTCTTCTCTGCATCATTTAAATTTTGTGTTTTCTTTTTGATTAATGCATTCTCCATCTCTTCCAATTTTTTCTCATACTCTTTATCCGGTGACATTGTCAACACCAACCGATGTTTATTCTCTTTAAAATACCGTTGAACAACATTCTGTAAATACTCTGGATTACTTTTCAATTCACCTCTCAACTTATTTATCAACGCATTCATTTCCAAGCCATCGATAACATTGTTCGTATGATTCCACATTGCCGAAATGCCAAACAACAAATTCAAACCAAAGTTACGTGTCTCGTGTTTAATCATCAGTTCGTAACGATGCAAAACCGACTCTATATGGTCCGATTTAAATCCAGTCTTAATAACCTGTTCGATTGTGTCGTTATAAATGTCAACAACTTTGGCGAAATCCTCTTGTTTCAAGCCTTGTAAACCGATTGTGAAAATTGAGTCTCTTGGCTGTGAATCGAAGCCGGTTGTTGGTGTATAACCACCGGAAAAGTTCGGTTCAATTAACGCTTTGTAAAACGGCGAATTTGGCCCTTTTATAAGCAGTTCCGTCACAAATTGCATCAAGAATGTGTCGTAAATGTTTGTTATGTCAGTCAGAAGGAGAGAGATTGTGATATAATTTTGTTTTTCAATTGGTTTTCCCATGGTTTCTAATCGACAGGAGACATGCTCGTTTTTCTGGTCGTTCCAGCGTGGTTGGTTCGGTACAAGCGTGTTTTTCGGCTCTTGATACTCGAATTTATCTAAATATTCACTGTTGATATACTGCAGTGTTGGTCCTAGCGAGAAATTGCCATAAGAGAAGAATCGACTGTTGCTTGGATGGTAATGGTCGCGATGGAATTGTTTTAAGTCGTCCCAAGTGAGATTCGGGATGGCCATTGGATCGCCACCGGACACCACACCGTAAGTATGGTCGGGTAGGATGAGATTCTGCAGTTTTTGGGCGAGGATATTCTCGTTCTCTGAGAAAACGCCTTTCATCTCGTTATAAACCACTCCTTTAACAATCAACGGAGTTTTCGGGTCGTTTGGATCGACGTTCTCCAATCGCCAACCCTCCTGCATAAAATCCAACTCATTTAAATTGGGCCTGAACACTGCATCCAAATAAATTCTCTGCAAATTTCGATAATCGGACAAATTCTGCGTACTGAACGGATACATGGTGTAATCCGAGCCGGTCATGGCGTTCATAAACGTGGCCAATGATCGATTTAGCATCTTGAAGAAGGGATCGCGTACGGGGAACAATTGTGAGCCACATAATACTGTGTGTTCGAGAATGTGCGGTAATCCGGTACTGTTCATTGGCGTGGTGCGAAAATTGATCGAAAATACATTGTTGTTATCGTTGCGATATAAATGCAGGTATTCGGCTTTGGTCTTTTCGTGTACTAGGTGAACTGCTGTAATACGAAACTCGTGTATGTCACGTACGTCCTTCACTTGAAATCCATGAAAATGTTCACCCACTGTAAACTTGGTAATGTCATTTTTTTCCGGGACTATTTTCGTTTTAGCCACTTGTGACGACAAATTGCGTATAATGTTACGTTTTATGTATGTTGCGATTTTTCTTGACAACATTTTTTTGCCTAGAAAAAAATTACAATGTATATAAACCGGTGTTGTAGTTGGAATTTTCGCTTTCACCACGAGATATGTGTAAATTGTCAAAAAATTCTTTTAAACGATTTTGTTGTATTAAAGTCAAGTACTTGGAGTATATTTACCTGTTAATTAGTGATAAATAATAATAAAATCAACAAATCTTCATTTCACAAAAATCACAAACGGTCAACATAACCTAGAAATTGTTCGCAGCTAACTTCATGTTTCATTCGTTAGAAAGGTTGACAGCGTTGAATTTGAAAATTGTTTTTTAATTTTTAATACAGAAACCCAATGGAGCGGCTTGAATAATTAGCAATTTGCAAATAGAAGGTTTTGTATAGAATTCTCTTCTCAACTCTGCTCTAGATAAATGGCAAAATATGAGAGGTACAAAAAAAAAGTGAAATTTTAATTTTGGACTTACCGTACTTTTTCCAGACAAGGATATGTCGAAGCAATTATGGCAATCCACAATAACTGAATGTTTGTCCGTAGTTACACGTAAATTACACTTTTTGCATTGAACTTGTGGAATTTCGAGCTCATTTGAGGAATACAACAGTTCATTGGAAACAGTAGGGAAATCGTCTGGGCAAGGCACGTATACGTTCTAAAAACGATTTTAATTAGAAAACACAACCGATGGCCACAAAAACGAACAACAGTCGCGTGAAATAACCAAATTACAAACAAATAACAAAACTTAAAACAAATGTTGCTACGGATACATGTAAACAACAACAATACTGCCAACTTGAATAACTGACTAATGTTTTGATGGCTGCCTAATACGAATTACAAAAGAAGAAAATTTCGAATTACTCTAAAGGAATAATCCTCCAAGACTGAAGGACAATTTCTCTCATTTTCATTCAATTGAGTTTTGTTTCTGCACACCATAAATTGTGCACAGTCCCCCAGAAAATTTGCATTAAACTCTTTCTCATCACCATAAGGATGCTTAATGTTGGACGGTGGAGCATAAGTCGTAGAATTTGCTACATTTACAAACAATCTCGTAAAGATAAACAGGAAAACAGTTTCTCTAAATTACCTTGACACAAGCTTAATGTTCCCATAAACACTAACAACATTATCCATTGACTAATTTCGTTAAACATTGTATAGATAATTGAATCACTTAAAATTTTGACGTGAACTTAATGCCTCGAAAAGAGATGACACATGTCACCTTGGACAATAATCAAACAATACGAATTGAACAATGAGAGTTCAACATCCTGATTGCCACGAAGATATTGTGAAAGCACATTCTATTGCTAATAATAATTCTATTTAAAAATATATAAATTTGATATAACAATAATCTCATAGTGCAATTTAAATATTATAACATAACATAAACTTTTATTACAATACTTTCTTAATTATAGACTGGAGAGAGTAAACAAAAAGATTTTTAAAACACTTTGATCTAGGTTAGAAATCACAACATATTATTCATAATTACTTTGCCAATATGACAAATATTTCCATTAAAAATAATTAGTTCTTTAGTGGGTCCAGACTCTCCAACGAGAAATCATCGTTACCAAAACTAATACCACGACTGAAACCATTCTGAAAACAAAAAAACTTTACTACTCTTCCTTCAACCCCTCTTAAACCACTCACCCTCATCTCTAAAATCCGTTTATCTAATAACCCGATCGCATTCTCAATATCCTGCGGTGTTGCCACCGTCCCAAAATCGCCCATCTCGAAGGGATCCAAAATTTTCGCACTAAAAACTCACAATCACAAACCATCTGTGCTCAATTATCATGATTACAAACCTGTTTGGTGTAATCGTCGGCGATGTGAATGGACCAACACCAAACAAATCTTGTCCAGCTGTTTTTCCAACGGTTTCATTATTATTATTCGTAATATTTGTACGTCGTGCGGCTTTCGGTGGCGGTGCAACTAAACAAGAAACAAATAAATCACACAAACCCAACACGATTAACAATTAATTTACTTAATGGTGGACTTGACGCAGTTCCGTTACCATTCAAAAACAATTGATTCGCATTATTGTGATTATTCTCAAACGAGCGTGGATCAAAGTCATTATCCTGTTCCAATTCATTCAGCAACAATCCCTCCAATTTCGTGCCGACAGATGGCGTATTCTCGAATGTACGTGGCGGCACTGGCGGCGCATTCCCATTCACATTCTCCATTGGCGTACTGAAATCCAACAATTCATTCGTGGTGCCGTTGGTGTGCTCCGACACGTCACTCGACGACTTATTGCCCGCCAACGGGATCTCTAATATATTCTTAATCTCGTTCTTCCTCAAATAGCTATCCAATTCCGTTTTGATATTGCTAAAATGCGACACGTCCAATAACCGTTGCTTATAAATATTGTTCTCTTGTTCTAGTCGTTTGATTTTCTGTTGGGTGATCATTGCGCGCCTCTGTGCGTCCAAATCCTTGCCAGACGTCTCTAAAAAGCGTTTGTATGCCAATTCGAACGCTTGACCAATCGTCAATGTTATCTCTTCGGCGAGTTTATCTGATATGAATACAAAACATTCGTGCTTCTCTTCCGCATCGTTATCAACTGTAAATAAGATTGAATTGATTTGCTGCTGTGTAATTTCGTCGGTGTTTACCTTGATTCGGTTGTTTGGCAATAAACGAAAAGAATTTCTTCTCCCCTTTATCATCCGCACAATACGATATCCTATGCAAGGGGAACTGATGTAATATATTATGTGTTCTTGGCTCTTGTATGGCTACACCATCTATGCTAATTGTTAGTTCCACTTTTCTTGTTTTGGCACCTGTTTCACTCTTGCGAAGCTGTTGCGAAAAACGTAACTTTCTAATGCCTTCTTTGACTACTTCGATTCCTGTTTAAAAACAGATTTTAGTCAAATTGTGGTTTCCACACGGGGGAAAACCGCTCACCCTTCGGCTGATCGACGACCGTATTGCCCAGAAACTTGACTAAATACGCAATGTGGCCCTTTTGCAGTGCATCAGGTGGATGTATCCATTTCCTTTCGCCATTCGTACTGTGATTGTTGCTTTTACCATTCAGTTTACCTTGAGTGTTTTGGGCCCATTTCAATAACGTAGACATTCTACACATTGAAAGAGAAATGTTCTATTACAAAAGGTTAATACGGATAAATGTGTTTGCATTATTATTAAGATTTTCACTTTTTATACTAAATTACTATTTGCTACTAAACAACATACAAGCAAAGAGGTCAACGTTTCCTTCTCTCCACAATAGAAATGTACACACAATCAGTTCTCTTATATTATTAAACAATGAAATATTTTTGATAAACTATTACTGTTATAAATGGGATTGGAATCCAAATCGGAATAGTCCATTTAGGTCACGGTTCTTGCACTTTTTATGCCCATAAAGAAATTATCTCTTGCTAATTATTTGTCAACAATTGTTGACCTCCGATGTTTCATATTACAGTTCACCGATTGTAAGAAACGGAATTCTTCCAAGCGATAATTACACATTTCCAATGACCTAAGGGGTGTGTTACATAAACAAAAACCACCTATTCAATTCAATGTTACACTAATTGAAGCCTACAAGAAATGACAATAGATTTTCACGTCATGTTACAGAAATGTGGCCGCCTACAAGCGACAATTTACCGTACCACCAACCATCAGACGATATTTTACCGGTTACATAATGAATTCGCAGTGTAATTAAGACAAAGTCCAGAAGAGAGAATTACGTTTTTGTTATTTAATTATTTTTTTTCTCATACGCTCGCTCTTTGCACAATAAAACAATTAGAAGCTGGCATGAGATATGTACGATTAGTTTTCTAATGCGCAAAATTCTGTTCATTATTTTTTTACACCGGATTATAATCAAGGTTATAGCATCGAAGAGTGCAGAACGAACGCTCTGTTTCGCATTAATTAAAATCTCTTATATAATCAAGTTTCCAAGACGTGCTTGTGGTTTATAGAAACGATCGTTTTTTCTATCTAAGCCTTCGGGCTGTGGAAAGCACCACTACAATACCAAACAGTCACATGGGGACACTTTGCAGATTGTTAATTTTGTGTAATCTTATACATGGACGCAATTTCACGCCCACCAAATCAATGGATGACGTTGAATTGGTCGCAAGTTGACCGGAAATTGAAGACGGCCCCATTTTCCATCAATTGTGTTTACAAACAGTCGTGATTCATGTGGCCACAGAATTGTAGAAAGTGTTAAACCCATTTACGAACATCATCTACACAGGATGCAGCTAATATCCATGTCCCAATTCCATCTAACGATTTAAATACGTTCACAATATGAAAAAAACAAACTTGTACGTCGCCTTCATTATTACCCAATTTATTTAAACGATGTTACTGCAAAACAACCGTACACATAAACATTATAAAACATGTTCAGAGTGTTACTGCATTGTGAAATGCAAGTAAACACTTTCATTGCCAAACAATTGACGATTTTTGGTGGGTATGAGAAAGTGGCCAGTTCTAATTCACTAACATTGCATACTAAACTCGCTTAGTTCCAGAATGGGACGAGATGGAATTTCCAGTACGACACAATTTGGATGCGAATCGGCCTTGAAAGTGCAAAATTGCATGTTTAAACACCTTGAGTCCCATTAACATACCATGCAATAAACAAATAACAATTACAACACACACATGTAACGTGATTTTTTCTCGCATAGGCGAACGAAGAAAGTTCGGATGGAAATTTTGAGCGGATCCATGTGAATTTTGTACTTTCCCTTCATCCAAACTGAAGCACCATTGGAATCTTTCTATTTCCTCGCTAGTACCTAATATTGGCGAACGTTGTGGTACTTTCTCTTAATTTCAGCTTGAACATTTTTCAAACCACTCCCAATTCAATGGAACAAAGGGGATTTTTTCAGGTACGACTAGTGCCTAAGTGGTTGGAAAGTTTTCGTAAAACAAATTGAATTGAAATCATGCAGAAACCACAGCCGATCGCGGTGCAAAAAAATTATTGGCAAGTCGCTGCGATTGTTGGTCGGTACCAGTCTGACTGTGGTACGTAAATTACGTGCAACCCGGACATTAGACGAACAAAAGAGTACTTGCTCTATTGAACCATCCTGCCTTCGGCTGGCCTTGGGAACGAAAAAGTGATAGTTGACACGGCGGTTCGTGGATGGCCATTTTCGGGCTAATTAAACCGCGAATTGGAACAGTGATTGGGAATGTTTCTCTTGGTTTCGGGCACCAATGCACGCATAATTGTCAATGTATCGAGATAACGGCGTGTAATTGCCGCTAGAAATGCAAGAAATTGCGTTATGCAACGTGTAGATTTGCATTGTGTTTAATATCCCTGGAGAAGTTGTAGAAAAATGCGGACAACTCATATCTAGAAAAATCTTAGAAAGTTTAATTAGTTTGATGAAATGTGAAAAATAACAGCAAAAGTCCGTTGTTCGCCGGTGCACAAATTAAACGTTGAACTTCAATCTTGGGTTAATTTAATTATGGACAAGTTTGCATCCAGTTTGGGCATCTAAACAACAACATTAGACGATTTTTAATTTATTCAGCAATTACGATGATGTTCAATGCGACTGCAATTCTCTTGGAGGATTCAATACTTGTGACCTTTTATGATTTCGATTTTTGTCGTAAAACAATTTATCATTCAGCTTTCGTACAGCGTGAAATGTTCAACAAATTGATAGAATTTATTGATATACAAGTGGATTGCTTGCGATACAAACTTATACACAATTAACTTTCTAAATTAATTCCCATTTAATATCATATAAAATTACGGAAAAATTTAAGCGGCGCAAAAACGGTTTATTTTCGGTTGAAAAAACGCTCACGAGTTTTTGCATTTTTACAACAAATTAATGGAATTTTAACGTGATGATGATGATGAGACTTTGTCCAATTTGTACCAACGAAATTGAATTTTGTGTTGGAAAAACATCTGATCTACTTTCATTACAATTTGAACTTGGTTAAATTACCATAAACAGTTACATTTCGCTATATTTAGCCTCTCCAATGGTGAGTTACATAAAGGCGTACCTTTGCCACAGAAAAATGGAAAATCAGCTGAAAAGCTCGGCCCCAAAATGTACACTTTGCATGCACACAACGAAATAGGCAAGTAATTGCCTCATTCTAATTGGAGTCCAATTTGATCGCTTTTAGGTCAGTTAGAAAATTGTTTGTTTTTTCATATTTAGACATAGACAATTTGCAAACAGCATTTCTGCAGACCCCTTTCTAAACGAAACAATAATCCCATTATAACAGCACGTTACAAAACTGTGGACATCTAGAAAGTCAAGAGAATTGTTGGGTTTTTTTTACATTTTCACTTGAAAATATTACAGCACATAAACGTTTACTGAATAATGATTTCAAGGAGGTTCACAAATCATAATCAGGAAACGATCACGTAAAGGACGAAGTTAAATGATGATAATTGATCATTGCACTCACCTAAGGGTGTTGATAAAATTCTAGGACTTCTCGGAAACACTGGAAACAACAAACACACTACTACACAAACAGTATTACGTAGACAATGAATTAATTATTAAACGATTGCAACTAGAACAAGTGAACAGTAAAACCGAACGATCAACACATCAGTAGAAATGAGGAATGGAATGGAAGGAAAAGAACGACAAAAACACCCACCTAACCTACCTCTTTTTCAACCATTAACAGGTTGTTGCACTGTGTCGACCTCTCTTGCACACCTGTTCAAGCTATTGTGAAATTCTGTAATTTTTTATTAATAAATTTAAATTATTGCTGAATTTCAGTTTATTTGTTTAAATAACAATCTTCAACTTGTACAATATTGCTTCATTAGTAATTCTGACTAGATAAGATGTACTACAGTTTAAAAAGCGCGTCACAATCGAGAAATATCAGGCAATACAGCAAAATTCATCTAACCAAAAACACCTTAAAATATTTTGATAAATACAACAAAAATCTCACAAATATATTGCATTAGTTCATTATGCAAGCTGCAATTAATAAAATCAACAAAAATCAACAGTAACAAAATGTATAAATAAATCAATATCAAGTAAAATTATTTAGTTATTACGTGACTGACTAGAAACAGCGGAAGCGCTGCACATCGGAAATTGCACCACTTCATTGATTGGCGTACCTAAAACCTGTTCACACAAAACCCCAATATCTTTATCCAACATTAAACTGTTTATCTGTTCCTCATTCAACATGTCCACACTGCAACAAACAAAAAAACCTTTAAAACAGAGCCACATAAACGTTCAACTTCACCTTGACAAGCTCTCCGTATCGGAATTATCATCATCCACATTCAAATACGTCATCGTCTTCTCCAACGGACTGGGAATCTTCTTCGTACCACTCCTCGGCCTCTCCTCCGTCAACCCCAACTTCGGTTCACTATTCCTTCTCTCCGTTAACGAACTGATATTCAACATCATTATCCCCTGCGAGAAAATCTCCTTCACTTTCTCACTAGTCGGTCCTAAAATATTATCCAAACTTTGACGTCTACCTACAAAAGCACACACCGCTTTAAAGCACTAATCCTACGCCAAAGCACCAACAACACTCACTGTTATTCCCTTGCACCTCTTCACATTTTGCCGACGATCTCGATATCCAATTGGTGATATTCGTGTCGAGTTTCATTTTATTTTTCAATATCGAAAACTCATTGGATGTCGGCAACGTCTTCTGTTTCTGCAACTTTGCCTTATTCTCCGGACCCTCCACGTGTTTCCTGTACGGACTCTCGTCCTCCGGACTGGAAGTGTCCAGATTGATCTCTGTCCATTCACTCGACTGACTCTGAGCCACTTGTGAGACGGGCGATGCTCGATCACTGAAATTCACATTTCTGTATCCCTCCACTTCCTCCAAATTCGCCGTCACTGGACTGGATAAATCCGTTAACTTCGGTGGAAGACTTTTGTACTCCTCGATTAATTCCTGTGCATCGTCCAAGAACGACACGTTCGAGTCCAGACTGCGTTGTTTGTTCACGCCGAGCGATTTGTTGTCCATCAACGACGCCTTCCGGCGCGTCTGATGGATTTCGTCGGAGATCTGCTCCAGATTGCGAAGAGCGTCCGCATAGGTGAGCTTCGAATTGGACACTTGCGTCTCCAGTGTGTGAACTCGCGCTTTCTGTTGCTCGAGAAGTTGGTTGAAGTGCGCCTTCATCTCGTAGTACGGTCTAAAAACGGGGAAATCGCATCAGACAACGCACTTATTTCGTGTTGGAAAGAAACGAGACTTACACAAATAATAATTCATGCTGTGCAAGAATGTTACTCATTGTCATAAAGGAGCGTCGAATATTTAAACTAAATAAAATCAACGAAAATAAAAATCAAGCGTGAACAACGGAAATGTGTGCTATAAACACCTGCTTTTCGTTATTGCTCGTTTCAGTTCCTTTTGTAGAGCTTGCACTTTGGCATTGGCCGCTTCATGTTTGACACAAGCGATGCGGTGCTCGGTTTCGGCGGTGCCCCGGTCTCTTTCCGCATCGTTCACACGTTGGGTGGCATGGTTCAGCATTTCCTGCCATGCAGGATCTGAAATAACTGCATTAATAAAAGATTGACAGATTTTTGGTGGGTTGTGCCTAAAGTGCGTCCTCCCAGTCCTTGTTCTGCGAGGTAGACCATCTCCCTGGCCGCACTGTGGGCACTGTTCGCTCTCTCGAACTTCATGGCAGCCACCTGGGTCTGTTTGAGGGCCTCGTTCGCACAGAATCTCGCCTCATAGTACGGCCTCGAACGTTCAACACATATTCCCAGTTTTAGGCGTAAGGCATCCACTCTAGCAGTACTATCACATAATAATTGGCGGAATGCGTGACGGCATTCCTCTAATTCCACTTCCAATTTGTTTATTTCATCGGTGGCACTGTTTAAACGTTCCAGTTCAATATGTACACGGGGATCAACTGTATCTGTGTAGTCAGTGACATTTTCGCACATTATCACACTGGGAATTGAATACTGCAGGTGGAAATTTGTTGTTAAAGTGGTAAATGGGACATTGCCTTGTTGTAAACGGGTTTTATTACATTTAAACACGGTAGAATCGTGTTTGATAACTAAATATTTGTAAATGTCAGAAGTGAGATTTTTAATTTTGAGGTTAGATTAAAGGTCACTAGAAATGGGTTGGTAGTGCTGGATTGGAAAAAGTTCAAATTTTGTGCACTCTTCAGTTTATCGATTTTATTCAGAAATTTACAATTTCTTCGTTATAAATGTAGATTATAACTGAAAACGGTTACATTTAGTTTTGTTTTTAATTTATTTTAAAAAGAATGCATAAAATTTAGATATTTAGGGAGATATGGCATGTGGCAACTTTTGCGCTCTTTTTGGCGGCAAATGCAAGAATTTTCTATATGTATACAACCATATATACAACTTGTTTAAAAATCAAATTTATAAATTTCACAAATAAATGAATAATTAATCCCTAGTAAAGCTTAATAACAAATAAAGAGCACGTTTAAAACACGCTGTTTTGAACATTTTAACAAAATGTCAGTGGGAATTGGGAAATTCTAGATAAATATGAAATTAACATCGGAAAACGCGTTCAGCAAATGAAGCAATTTTTCATTGAGAACACGTGTAATGCCCAAATGGTATAGTTAATTTCCTTTGAAAGTACTTTCAACCATTGTAAAATGAAATTACATTCAACCCAACTGGCATAATAAATTATTTAGCTACGTACAGTTCAGTATAGCTAACAATTCCATAGATATAAGAACACCTACCTACTTACAACTTTATGAGAATAAAAGAGGATTAAAGATTGAATGTAATTTTAAACATTCATATTCGAACGTCAGATTAACTTCCGTTCTAATCAATTATTTCTAAGCGAATCCGAAGAGCAAAACTCTTCATCGTAAATTGCAAATTGCAAATAATGAACGCCTCCGTTTTGCCATCGAGAAAATTTCCTTATTTTTATCGATTATTCATATTCTTAGAAACGGGTGAAAGTCTCCTAATAAAACTCGAAATATTACCTAAGCGCGCAATATTATTCGACAAATAAAAATTTTCAATTTCTTTTCCATGAACAAAAATTTTCGGTAAATAGAAAATACATTCAATCTCATACGGAAACAAACATTTATGTCCGCATGTTTAGCACACTAAACCGATCGGAAAAGTGCCACTGAAATTGATGGAAAATGACCGAATTTATCAACAAACCAATCATTATACAACGCATGATTGGAGTACCGAAAAAAATTTCATTTGGTCCTAGACATTTGGCCTTGACAATAACACCATATTAAAATAAAAAACGACAATTAGGAGCCACAAGTTCTAGGCCATACTTTCACATTATACTTTCTTCTGTTCTATACGTAAATTTAACTACTGATGGCTCCAACATTACACCACGACTATTTTCATGGTTACGCGTTGTTCGACACCTCGAAAATGAGACTTTCTTCCAGCCTAATAGCACTCTTAATCGGCCTTTAATCTCCTAGAACGACCAGGAAATCTTCAGAGTTGAGATCAGTCATCGAATCTCAGCATCACCAAGGAAAAAGTGAAAATGAAAGCCAGAAAAGGACAATTAATTCAATAAACGTAAAAAACCGGTAGTGTTTGGATATGTGCGACAGTTGACTTGAAAGAAAGTATTTATTTAATTTTCGTTAACATTCCGCTAACTCTTCCTTGGTCATTACGTGAAAATCATCACCCACACAAACATTACATTATTTTCACCATCGGCGTATTACGCTTAATTTCACCAATGAATTACAATGTGGAAAATATCCAAGTATTTTTCAACCGATTTATTCACAATAATGTCACATATGCATGTATCGAGAATGCTAATTAAACATTCACTTTCTAATGAACTCTTCTAAATATTGTTTAATTATTTACTGAAAAGGATGATCCCTGAAGAGGTCTTTGTCTTTTCACATCGTTTTTTTCGTTTCGTTCACTTTTCATGCTTTAATGAAAGGCTCACATTTCTATTAGCAATATTTAACAAATACTTAACTATAACCGGTGATTTACTTTCCATTGCTGTCCGTTTTCTCCACATGAATATTGCTGCCAAATGAGACAATCAACTTTGAGCGCATCAAATTTGCACTCTTTCACTTACACTTTTAAAGTGATTCTAATGCTAGTAACGAATTTGCTATGTAAACCATCTCTTGAGCTACATATTTAATAGAATTTTCGTGAAAGAAACAATTACCCACATAGATACGAGATAAAGTGGTATTGTTTAAGAGAAATGCCATTGTTTAAACACTAATTGTTTTCTAGTTTTGAGTGGATCATGTGAGACTAAGTTGGTGTTGTTGGGACTCAAGGGGCTGTGTTTGGGGGGTTTTCTATTGTGACGTACAGAGGACTCTAGTTCCAACGACTTACCACAATTGCAAAGTATCGGGGCGCATAAAGGGGCTGGAAAGGGACGAGAAGGCATACTTACCTGGTGTCGGGGTTACCGTGATCAGCAAGGCGGTTCCCCCAGGTCGAGGCCCCTCCATTGCACCGAGGTCGGGCTGACCCCTGCGATTATCCCTAATGTGGATAACTCGGGCGCACAATTTTTGCTAGTCGGGACTGCGTACGCGCTATCCCGGTTTTAAATTAATTAACTGTAATAGTGTCATGTTTACCTGAAATGTTTGATTGATTTATGAATTTGGGTTTTGCAAAAGAAAGGGCTTGTAGGATTTGAACCTACGTCCGTTAATTAATTTGAAAGAGGTGAGCGATGCTCTAACGCACTGTAATCGAGTTTCATTTTGTAATTCGATTTTGTAAACTGTAAACATAAATGAGTCATGAGTAATATGAAGGAATTTCCGCACCCCCATGTAACAACAGTGATGGAACACTATTGTAATGAGTTTCATATAAAGTCGTTCAATATTTATTCAAGGGAAATTGTACTTTGTACAAGAAGACTGTAATTAAATTAACTGTTATGTTTACTTATTACACAAATATTAAAAAGACATCTTAATTAATAAGGAAAAATAAATAAATAATCTTAACTAAGATGTATGTAATACGTTTTGTATTTACTTTGTAATTAGGTAAATAAGAATGCCAGAAACTCGCCTGAACAATTTCATCCTACAACTTCCAAAGAAACTGCGGGCTTTTGATAATGAGGGCTGCGTTGTCCTCCAATTATAATTTTATTCGGCGAATATAGTCTTTGTTCGACTTGCTTTAAAAAAATTTATTATCAAGTCGATTGCATGAAAACGCGCCGACAACAACCAAAAATGCAAAAAGTGAACATAAATGCATGTTTGAAATGATTATGAAAAAAGGGCTCGTGTAGGATTTGAACCTACGTCCTTCGCTGGGTTCAAAAGCGCGATGCTCTAACCAACTGAGCTAACGAGCCTTGTTTCGTTTTCCTCATTGTAATGTAACGAAACTCGATAAAAAATGATGACTAGGATATAAAAACATTTGAGAAATGCAAGGTCACTTGCTATACCAATAAAACTTTATCACAGTTCGACTAAAACTAGGAAACACAAATTCTACATGGATTTTTAGAATTTGCAGCTTTTCACGAAAAACGCGATGCTTAAACTGCCCAGCCAGTTTTTGTCTTATCAGCAACTTAAAATGCTAACTTTAAGGTCGTTCATGAACGTGTTTGAAATTTCTGAATTTATTAATCAATAACAAACTCTACCTGTGCGAGGACACAAACAACGCTTGAACAAAACACTTTAACAAGAAAATTTCATCCTCCAAAGAACAATTACCCACAAAAATGTGAAGTTTTTCTGGTAATAATGCATAAAAAAAGTTAAAAGGGCTCGTGTAGGATTTGAACCTACGACCTTCGCTATTTTCAAAGAAAGCGCGATGCTCTAACCAACTGAGCTAACGAGCCATGTAAACAAACCGGAAAAACCCATAATAATAAACAACGCAATCCATTATCCATCTCTTATTAACTAATCCAAAACACCCATCTTCCCACCCAGTCCCACAAACACTGAATTCCTATTTAAAGTTGCGCACATAAACATAACTTCCGAATGGGGTTGGTAAAAGGTATGTTTTACTATTAGATAACACACTTGTGCCATACTCATAAAACATACAAAGTACTTCAAACAGTTAACTAACTCCCAAACTGATAAGATTAAACCCCATCATAGACCACATGCAATTACAGTTATATTACATTAAACCGGGATAGCGCGTACGCAGTCCCGACTAGCAAAAATTGTGCGCCCGAGTTATCCACATTAGGGATAATCGCAGGGGTCAGCCCGACCTCGGTGCAATGGAGGGGCCTCGACCTGGGGGAACCGCCTTGCTGATCACGGTAACCCCGACACCAGGTAAGTATGCCCTTCACCGCCTCATCGACCCATTCATGCACGATCCGATCAAGGGTTGCGGTGCCCTACAACCACCAATGCCCCCTGTTCAAGGGCGCAGTAACTAGATACTCTTCAGGCCATAAATGCGCTTTTAATAGCCGTAGAGTTATAAACGCAGACCAAACATAAAAAACCATCATAATAATAACGACACTAAAAACTCGGCATTCAATAATGCGTTTAACCCAAAAAGGAAAATTGTCAGTTTACACCCATTGTTTGTAGAACAATTAAAGAATTTTTGAGAGCGAAGCTAAGCCTGAATTATCACATGAAACGATTTTTATCTAAAACGTGAATATTTTCTAAGTGGTTTATTTCAATTAAACAAAACTGGCATATACTTTCTTTTTCTTTGTTGAACGCATTTTTCCATCATTTGCCCAGAAATCCATCAAACTCTTCATCGAAACCCTAAACAGGACTGAATTTATTGTCGATTGTAAATCTCGCATTAAGGTTTATTTTAGCCAGTAGATTTGCAGTAGTAAATCTTTGTTTTCTTCAAAAGCCAGTTCTCAAGCTGCATCCATACAGGATTGGATACTTTCTCTCGGCCACATCTCTTTTGTTATTGTTGATCAACAGATTCGAGTCTTGTATGCGGATGTTGGCGTTAACGATTTTTATATCCGCATTTACTCCCAATTCACGATGGTCCATTTCATCCGATTGCATAACACCAACAACCTTGGACACACATTTCCTTGTCGACGGTGATGAGGCGCTCATAATCGTTCACGTTCCGAATTGTAATTATATCGTTCATGTTTACGAAGAGAAGTATTCCGCTACCGTCCGCAACATCATTTCAGCGAATACACACATTGAGAGGATTTAATTCACCACTGTCAGGCTATAATTATAAAACAATCATACCAAGTGCTTTTGCTTCTGTTTGATGATGGTTTCCTTCTTCTGGTATGGTAATTGCTTTGTTTGCGGATGAATTTCCAAAGTTTAATTGTCGCTCAGAGGTAACGCTGGCGCCAAAATCAAAAGAGTGTTGCTAATTAATGGAAATCTCCATTTGCATATGTATAAGATGAAGAATGATGATTTGTGCATTCGAAAACCGCGTTTTCCATCTGCAATCACATATCCACAAGTAAAAAGCAATAACAAAGACTGGTTATGGTAAAGTGAATCTTGAAATATTGTTACACTTTCGTAATTTATTTGGCATTTTATTTAAGGCTCGTGCTCTTCTATATTACTTTCTAATTTTGTAAAAATATTGTAAATAAAGAAAAGCCCATAAATTATGAATATATTATCCATGAAACAAATTGGTTTTAATTTTTATATGTTACGCAACCGCATTTCCATCATTTCGACTATACACAAATTCAATAGAACAATTGTCTCCGAAATTTTGGTCAAACTCTTGCAAGTGAATTCAATCATTTACCCGAAAACAATGCTCTATTGAGAAACCATTCGGATATATAATTACAGATTTATGCAATTCTTGTTGGACATCAAACGGAACATCAGCTGCAATTTTCCAAACGCCCCACACAGCAGCGTCGTTGCTTCATTTCGAAAATATGAAAGCAATAAGTGTATCGAATATGGTAATAGAAATTACCACACACACTTGCAATGTAACATTGGAAAAATATTTTTAAGAAAACTGGAAAAGTGATGGACGGATGACAGGCAATGATTTCATATATTTGGTATAGTGCGACTTGTTCGACTCCCAACATCGATGCATTCATCTCCTCTACATTGCATGTTTATTTTATAAGGGGGACTGTGTTCAAGTGAAAGTGGTGTGTGAAAGTTAACTCTCTAGTATGGCTTCTTTGGTGCACCGAGCAGTCGGCCCCTGATGTCCAACCGGGCTTGTGATGTGCTTGTGATTGTGCTTGTTATTGCCGACTAACCGAAACCCCCAGAAACGTTGCTAAAAAACATGTGTCTTTGTGCACATGTCACAGCATCTGAAACGCAATTGTGATACTAGATTTAAAACAATGTTTAAACAATTTTGAGGAACAGAAAAATCCTGAAAAGAAAATTATTGTGAAACCAATACGATTTTCGCCCGACGTTCGCCCCTAAATGGAATACAGCCAGAATGAACAGAATACATTCCAGACTGCTAGCACTTGTGATGAGTATATTTTTAATACAGGCCGCCGATCCACCGTACGACAAGAGCTCCGGCTCGTTTCTGCAACGTAAAGAGACGAATTTTCTGCAATTGACCAGCACACCGTTCCGGCAGGCTCGACAGGCGCCTTCCGAGGGCAATACGGACGATTTGCGACGCTTGTACGACTACCTCACCAGCATCCAAAAGGAGAAGAATTTCACAACTCCCGCACCGAGTCTCGGAGGCACGTACGATATCATCAACCGGTTCCTCCGACGTCAGGGGAAAACCCAGTACGAGCGACTACTCGAGAAGGATTTCGTCAGACCGCTGTTGAAATTGTACGAAAAGGAAGCGGAACCGGTGCCGAATTCCACTGACCCAGCGCGCATTTCGAAAGAGGACTACGTGGAGAATTTCCAAGTGCTGACTAAAGAGGACCTGAACACCCTCATCCACGGTACCGACATTTACCAGCACAACGACAATCCCAACATCGAGCAGCAAATCACACGACGGGACGATACGCAAGCGGACAATCCGGACAATGAGCACATCGGTGAGATTTTGCCATCGAATTTCGAACGGTCACAGGAACCGCCACGGTACCACCGTCCAACACGCTACAAAACGTTCAGAACGAGGAAATCGTACGACTATGACGACATGTACCGAAAGCCGGTAGGTTTTCCAAATCGGCCGGATTTTGAGGCGAGTGCGGACGGTTCGACGGCCTTTTCGGCCGAAGCGTTCTTCCGTCGACCGGATTTTGAGGTGGCCGCCACCGAAGAGGTGCGGAACGCGTACACGCGTCCGTCCAGATTGTCCGATGTGCCGACGTATCGGATACCACGTCGATTTCGGGGCTACAGAGACGCTTTCCAAGAGGCCAGCTTTCAACCGACCGCCAGGGAGCCGTTTTACGATGCGGCACGTTTTCAGAGCGCGTGGACGGGCGGTCGACGTCCCCGTGTCATCTTCCCGTCGGATTTGGTGGCGTTCAGGGAGCCGGTGACGCAAGATGAGCCCGATTGGCTGGCCGGAGATAATAATCTGCAGGACCTTCAGGAACAGGACACAAGGGACCGAGGTGAGGGCATTGTTTCGTCAAATTGGACGTGAATTATTCAATTAGCATCGTATTTAGCACTAGATTGAATTGAATTTGTTAGAATCCTTCGCACTCGTTCGTGGATCGTCCGTTTTCGTTCCTTTTTTAGTGTTTCGTATATGTATATGTCTTGTGGCTGTATTAGTGGATCCACTCATTTTCTTCTTCCAAGTTTCACTTTCTATAAACGTAAAATTATTAATTTTTAATAAACAACACGCTATATTAAGTGCTACGATCGTGATATTTGGCACACGTCAGAATGTATGATTATGTTGTGTACAGCACTTACTTTCCTAAATTAAAAGTAATTATAGCTGATTGTTGCGAGTGTAGCATTTGAATTTTAAATAAATGAGAAAGCAATTTTTACACACACACATGAGAGGTTTGTTTATGTATTCGATTGGCTTTTTCTCCAAATAGTTTACTTTCAATTTTTAATTATTGAACTTGAACCGAAGGTGGGCGCTCTTTTTTCGCAACAATCTCACGCATTATATAAAATATAACGCGGCATCATTTGAAAACTGTGAATTTGGCACGTCCAATTAAACGTTACACATTTATAGAAATTATTCAATTGTGGGTGAAGTTCGCACCTGGCTTCAGAGAGAAAGTCGATAAGAAAATTCGATTTGTATCATCCGATATGTGTGTGTGTGTGTATTAAAGTACACGAAATTTGTAAACATGAAAAAGTTCCGCAATAAATAATGTAAAATGGTAAAATGTTGATTAGCAGGTCAATTTGAGATCTAGATTAAAGTATAAATCTGTGAATGATTTAAAAGGATTGGAAAGGTACACAGATGGGAAATGAGTGAGTCTGCAACGCCATAAACACAGTCACACAAAATTCTAATTCTCTCATAGACATTAACATAGAATTTCTTACTAAACTAGGAACACAGGAACTGTGCGCCTCTGGTGCCACCTGTGAGTTCTTCTTAACTTGCTGGCTAACTGGTGGCCTGCTGGAGATGCCATGCGAGGGCTTGTTAAGGGGCTGCTGCCACAGGGGCGCATCGAAAACGGGCCAAAGTACGGGTCTGGCGATCGGTACCCTTGAGGCGCCCCCCGAGTCACCAAAGAGCCAATCTGGCGTGCTTGATACATTTCGTAAGTGGTACCGAATCGCTTGGCTCGCATTTTCACATCTGCTTGCTTTCTTCCACCAGCATGTAAATAGAATCTTCCTTTTACCAAAAGCCCACTCTCTTGGGGGCTCTATTCGCACTTTATATCCAGATACCATCGATGATAAATCGACGGTAAAAAAATGTATAAATAACAAAAATAATGACCCACAAATGAAAGTAAAAAGAAAGTTGTTTGAATTCACTCCGTAGAAGAGAGATAAATGTTAATCTATTGATATACATCATAAATTTACTTACAATAGAAATTATATTTGTGAAATTTTGCAATAAACAAAATGATGAATAATTATTATCAAGGTTACTGGTCTTGGGATAGGTCGTCGCGTTATTTTCAACCGAATTGACATTGAACTTTTGTTTATAAATAAATCAAGCTTACAAATTGGATTTATAACCGAAACAAACAATTAATTATAATTTACACGAAACTTGCGATGCCGTGTAATTGCGAATGTAGATTTACTTTTTTTCTCTTCATTTCTCTATGCATGCCCATAAATTTATGTACTTTCTACGTTGGTAGATTATGTGTGTGGATTTTCGTTTGAATAAGTTTCATGTTTCTCTTTATAAACTAACAGCATACCCAACCGACTTACATGTATTAGGGTCTTTTGTAAATAATTGAAACGAGCCCCGAAATTGTGGTGCTGACATTAAACGATCCGTCATCCCGCAGGTTGTGGAATATCGTCGAGCAGACAGCAGGCACAAAGGAGGATTGTGGGCGGCGAAGAAGCGGGTTTTGGAACGTTTCCTTGGCAGGCGTACATCCGAATCGGATCGTCCAGGTAATGAAATTGTTTATTCCATTTGGACACAGAATGGGGAGTAATTAGAGGAAGTTTCTCCAAATTAAATTAAATGAACCGTTTCAAAATGCACAGGAACAAAGATTATTGCCATAACACCGAAATCTATAAATAAGAATACCAATTATTGGAATTGCTGTTAATAAGGTGATATTTATATATTTTTGTTACCCAACAAACTAATTATAAGAATTAACATTTGAAGCGGTACAATTAGACTTTCCTTATTACTTTACAAGCATTACATCATACACAAAGAAATGAATATAAAAAAATATTGCATACACGTTTCCTGATTTTCTTTTAAACGCGTCTATAAAGTAATTAAACATATTTTTTTTTGTCAATTTAAAATCTCGAATAAAAGTGAATTCTAGAAAGTATTGTCTTTTATATTTCTATGACTTACTGCAATCGGTGGATAATTTCTATGCAAATTTCTACATATCGTTACGACAATAAAAATCTCTTCAAAAACAATTTATTACACAACAAATTCATAATTGACCGGAAGTGCCGCTTAATCGGATAAACACTGTATTTGGATTAGGAAAAATCCCATTCGGTACTAAAGATACTCGTCCTTGTAAAAATCTGTTCCGCTTTCTTAAACGTTTAAAAGTTGTCCACATACAGTTGAACAAACTAATAACCATCCTTGACTCATTTTTAATCCGTAAAAGTGCTTTAATAGAATTAAACTTCTACTCCCTCATTAATGCTTGAAGACAATGAGTAAAACAACAGACAATAGACCATAAATGTAGCATAAATGTGTGTGCATATGAGCGAATTGTGTGCAAATGTGACACACTGATTTACATTCCCAATGTACGTTCTTCGTATATGTGTTCAATAATCACATTTTAATGGGGTTATTGAACAACACTGAACTCGTTTATTATTGTTATAATAAACGACGACGAGCATTTGTAAATGTTATTTCGAAACATGTGCATCTCTTCTATTGTCAAGTGCACCATGCGACAATGTCAATGTCGCCCGGTTCTCGATGAGGACATCACGGTGAAATGTTCACGACAAAATGCAGATAAAAAGCAGTATCTTCAAGTCGAAATAAACAAAAGGAATGTAAAAGTAGGCATTTTTTTCAACTGTGTTGTAGGTGTACACGCTTTTCCTTTTTTTGTCTCTCGAATATAATTAAGTTATTTTTTCAACTTGTCTTCACATACAGCGCGAATACCAATTTTGAAATATCGAAAGAGAAAGTTTTTCCAGTAATGAGAAATGTCTTTTGAATGAAATGATTGCACCAAATATTGAAAATAGAAAAATCACACATAAAACTCCTTATCTGGCATTCTTATTTACAACACAAGCGGAAATAATTGTAAAATTACGATGGAATAAATAATTGGTTCACACAAAATTCTGATAACTCTCCGATAAGGGATGGGAATTGGATCGAATCGGCCACAATGTTGCAATCGGTTTCTCTAGAAACCGAGAAAAACCACATGAATTTCTAAATAACAAGGATGCGATTTTGTTTTCAGGTGTGGTGGTTCGCTAGTTAGCAGGCGCCACGTTGTAACAGCAGGCCATTGTGTCGCCCGGGCAACCCCTAGACAAGTGCATGTTACCCTTGGAGACTACGTCATTAATTCAGCGGTTGAGCCCCTTCCTGCTTACACGTTCGGCGTCTCCAGCATACAGGTTCGATCCTCATCATGTTGCACACTTTTAGCTGTTTCTCTCTTTTGCATTGAAAAAATTTCGCCTGCAAAATTCTTTTGACGAGAGAAAGTGAACACATCTTGGTAATCAATATATATGAAACGTTACATGCAGGAAAGTTGCTTTAATGAGCATCCGAGATTGGCCTAAATTGGCGAACAATGAGCGACAACTTTCAATTTCTTTACAATAACATCTCAGTGTTTTTTCTAATTGTTTGTTGGCCCGCAGGTGCATCCGTTCTTCAAGTTCACACCGCAAGCGGACCGTTTCGACGTGGCCGTCCTCCGTTTGGACCGCACTGCCCACAACCTACCTCACATCACGCCGATTTGTCTGCCGCCACGTGGCGAGAGTTTCCTGGGCGAGGTTGGGGTGGCGGCCGGCTGGGGCGCCCTCAGCCCCGGCTCCCGTCTCCGGCCGCAAACGTTGCAAGCGGTCCAAGTGCCCGTCATCGACAATCGCGTCTGCGAACGGTGGCATCGGTCCAAGGGCATCGGTGTCACCATTTACGATGAGATGATGTGCGCCGGCTACAAGACCGGCGGACGGGACAGCTGTCAGGGCGACTCGGGGGGACCGCTGATGCTCCAGAAGTCCGGCCGATGGTTCCTTATTGGGATCGTGTCGGCGGGGTACTCGTGCGCCCAGCCGGGCCAGCCGGGGATCTATCATCGGGTGGCGCAGACCGTCGATTGGATCACAAGGGCGATCGGCGGCACCACATGATCATTTCGGCCCATTTTAAGTGTGACGAGAGTTTTTTTATGCTATGCTAAATAAAAATTGTTTACTTCTAAGTCATTATGTTACAATTTTGCATGGAAAAAGTCGTACGAGTACTTACTTCCTGTAGAAGAAATTATTTTTGTAAATATTTTCTATTCCGGTGTGTAGTTTTAAACGATTCTTTTTATATACTTATGTGATGTTTATGATTAAGTTTAAGTATGTTCTTTGTTACGAAACTACGAATACTATTATTATATTTTCGCTGTACGTCTTTGTTAAATTATTCATAGATAAATTATTTTATACTAGGTACTACTATGTTGTATATAGAATAAGTGATAGACATTTTTTAGGATTAATAAAATATTTTACAAATTGTTATGCATTTTACTATGTTGGCGAGTTAATTGACTCTATTAATTTGAACAATTTTCCAACCTATGTCACGTATGGCTTGTTAATTGTATTTTATCAAAATTTTTGACCTTAAATGTTCACGTTTAACGTATAAACATCCAACCGTATGAATCAAATATATATAAAAATGGACAAAAATCAATAGCATCAGTACAACAATTTGCATCATCAATAGCAATTTGATCAACACCAAAAATGTACAAAACCGTTTTGATTGCATCACTGTGTGCCCTATTCGTGGTCCAAGTAAGTGAACAACACCGTTTTTTCCTCAAACACGAGAAATAATTGTTTTTCATGAATTTCAGTATGCTGAAAGCAAACCATTCGGTTGCGGTGGATGCAGTTGGGGCAAACCTTTAGTATTAAACAAACTGCCAGCAATTCCATTGGGCAATGTGTGCACCTGTCAAAAGGCATTTTTGAAACTCCCGTTAAAGGCTCTGTTGGGGGGCGGATGCGGCGGTTGTGGCGGTTGTGGCGGCTGCGGAGGATGCGGCGGTTGGGGTCATTTTGATCATTGCGCTCCAGCTCCATGTTTCGCCCCAGCACCTGCCCCATGCTTCGCTCCAGCACCACCTGCCCCGCTTCCAGTATGCCCTCCAGCGTGGCCTCCAGCACTCCCTCCAGCATGTCCTCCACCAGCTCCGGCACCAGCTCCAGCATGCACCCCTGCACCCCCATGTCTGCCATCATGGGCCTGCTAAGCTCTGAAAGATTGTAAAAAATTTTGAAACTCGTTAGTCAAATAAAAGAGTTTATTTCAATTGAATTTTGTTGTTTGTTTTCGGGGAAAATAAGGAAATCACGCGCAAATTCAAAGAACAAACACAAGAAATTTGTTCTTTTCTGTAGAGTTGGTTGTATAAGTTGCACACGAAAGAATTTCATTTGAAAAAGTTTCGATGATTAATTCAAACTTGGAATTAATTAAAACAAACATGCGGATCGTCAACCCGACAACATTTTATCGCTAATTACAAAAATGGCACGTAAACTCCACAACAAACGGGTCTATTTAAACGAATTTCAGGTGGGATCAAACACTCATTACACGATCGGCAATGCTACCAATCAAGAGAATCGTCCTGCTCAGTTTCGTCCTGCTTGCAATATTCACAGAGGTAATTAAAGTGTAATTAACGTTAATTAACAGTTTGCTAATGATATGTTACAGCGTTGTGTGTGCTGTGACTGCGGATGCGGTGATGACAGTGTCATCCAATACACTGAACCCATCCCCGAACAGCCGCAACTGTCCCCCTTTCGATCTGCCTTTGAAGGAGACGATTCGGTGAATCCCTTTGGACCTGGTGCGTTTGTAGTTCGTCCAAAACCGCTTCCCAAGCCCGTTCCCAGGCACAATCCGCCGCCTTGTCGCTCGAACGTCTACCAAACGGCCCCCATTTGCAATCCAATCTACCAAAGAGCTCCCCAAATGCAGGAACAGATGCAACCGTGCCAGATGCGGCGTCAAATCGATCGACAAATGCAGAAACGACAGCAACAACAGTTACAACAGCAACAACAGCAACGTTTAATGTCAAATCCCATAATCGAGCCCCTCGAATCGGTCCGGGTACATTTAATCCCATGAAATTTTTATCAGCACTCGAATAAATCGATTTTGATTACAGTTTGACGACGATTACGACACCTGTCCCAGCTACGACCCGGCCAAGATGCGATTACGTCGAAAGTTGAACCGTTTCAATTGTGTTCGTCCGAGGAGGTACTTCTAAGGCCTGCAACAGTTCCCCAATTGTTTCCAGTGCATTTGCAACAGCGGTCAAACAACTACAAAATGTCACAATAAAACCATTAAATATTCAATTAAAAAACGTTGATCTTAATTTACCCGAAATTGCAATCTCGTTAACGGCTCACTTGGCACACACACTTTGGAACACAGTTATGTAATTAGAAAAAAAATTGTATTCAGTTGGTACGAAAATTGACCTCCACGGCCAATTTGCAATCGTATCTCACATTGTGTCTTTGTCCAATCGACTAGATACATGCGGTATTTTGTTCAGTCTTTCAGAGTGTTAGAGCTGCTGGTGAAATGTAGGCCACTTTCGGCTTGGTGCCGTTACCATCACCATTCTTTTAGCGGTTACTGTTATGCTGAGCACGACACAAACACTGTGTGCCTCTCGCTCACTAACCACCGTCTTAAAAATATCATTTCATATAAAAAACGATTGCCTACCAGTACGCCACTATAATAAGAAAGAAGACAAATTATTATGCCATCCAGCGACGAGCGATTTGTTTCGAGTTGCGGTGCATAAAATTCTACTTCTTCGAGTGTTAACAGCCATATAGCACGGGCAGTGTGTTGTTTTATTCGACAATGGTCAAGAGATGCGCATCATTTTTATAATATTGCTACTAAATTATGTTCATGTGTTTGCGTTTATTGAATTTTCCAAATACATACCGTATTTGTCGAGGAAACGGAAGTATACCAACGAGAATGAAGAGTTGAGTGGTTATAGAAAGGGTGTTAGTGTTACAGGTATGTGTTTAATTGCATGTTTCAATAACAATTTTCTTATGTAATGACGATTGGGTGTTTTTAGGGCGCGTTTTTGTTACCATGTTCGGGTATCCGTCCAAGTGCGAACGGAAGGGTGTTTCGCACGCTTGTACATTGTCTTTTGCCTGTTGGCTGGTCGGCGGTTCCAGTCAGCCGGGCTGCGGGGCCAGTCCATGGCTGGTGGCTTGTTGTGTCACCTCGAAAAAGCCGCCGAGCGTGGAAACTGTTAAGAACAACATCGATTACCTGCAGGACATCATCAACTATGAGAATCTTGAGTAATTTGCTGAACACGCGATTTTTTATGTTATTAACCGAGAGAGTTTTTAGGATGATTAAGGATGTCGCTCCTCCAGTTGTCATTCAGAAGAGACTCGACGATTTAAAGGACTGCGGCCTGTCCTCAGACCGAGTGATTAGTAAACGGATTATCGGAGGGAATGAGGCGTCCTTCGGACAGTATCCTTGGCAGGCGTACATAAAAATCGCCACTTATCAATGCGGAGGCGTTCTAGGTATAAAAATCCATTCGTTTGCCGACCGAAATTGAGAGATTTCTTTGTAGTTTCGCGTCGCTTTGTCGCCACCGCCGCACATTGCATCATCACCGCCCGTTTGAGCGACATTATGGTCTATTTGGGGGAATTGGACACCCAAGATACGGGAAAAGTGGCGGAATTGGCGCCCGCAGAGCTGCATCGGGTATTCCCACGACTAGGAAAAAGTCAACTGCAAATTTAACGATTTTTCTTGGCAGGTGAGAAGGCGGATTATCCACCCACAGTTCCAGTTCCGCACCACTCAACCCGACCGCTTTGATTTGGCCTTATTGGAATTAATTACAGACGCCGGTTACGCTTTTCACATCTCCCCAATTTGTCTGCCAAATAGCGATTTGATATTAACGGGACGTAGTGCAGTGGTGGCCGGATGGGGAAAAATATTACCATCTAATGAACTTATGGGCACGAATGTGCTGCGCAGTGTAACAGTTCCTATTTTAGGTACGTGAATTGCACCTTGTGTCGGAAGATTAATCGAATTCCAAGTCGCACCGTAATCACTTAAAAGTGATTAAATTAAAAATCTAATTAAATCAGGGAAGATTTATGGCCGGAGTAATACGGTTTGGCTTTTTTAATTGATGTTATAAAAGCCGACATAATATTTTTATTGCCTCTTCTTCATAATTCGTGTGTTTCATGTTTATAGATATTAGAGAGTGCATGGCATGGCACAAGATCAAGCAAATCTCCGTGGAATTGTACGATGAGATGGTGTGTGCGGGCCACAAGGACGGCAAACACGACGCCTGTCTGGGCGACTCGGGAGGACCGCTCATCGTACTGGAGAATGGCCGATGGACATTGGCGGGCATTACGAGTGCCGGCTTTGGATGCGGTGAACCACATCAGCCGGGAATTTACCATAAAGTTCCAGTTACGGCTGAATGGATTAAATCTGTTATAAGTTAGAGTTTAGTTTTGTGTAAATAAATTTCGAATGCGAATTTTGTTTTTCTTTTGAATATCGTCCACTTTCACCTTCCGAATAAAATGAAAATTGTGGTGCGATTGGAGATTTGTGGTCGATTTTATATACACAGATTAATACATTTTTAATAGGCACCGCTCGGTGTGGTGGTAAAATTATTAACCAGTAGCACTTGTCTTTGGGTTAAGGTTACAGTAATGACATACTTTCACGAAGAAAGGTCTAAGTCATCGAGAGGAATGTTAAGAGAAAGCTAAAGCATGCCTTACACAGCACAAATATTATACCGGAAGTAATAAAACTTCCTTTTGAATAAAAATAATGCGCGCTGATGTCGCATTTCAGACCATTTTCGATACATTCAATTTTCGAATAGAAATTAATTACAAAACTGCAGTTTGCATAAACTTATTGTCTTTACGTAATTGACTTGAAGTAATAATGTGTGTGTGTGTTTGCACAATCGGCATAAAAATGAGGAAAATTTAATTATGTGCACATTAAATTTGTCCACTGCGGAATCGCAATGCGAAAAATTCCGTCATACAAGCGTTTTCGATTAGCCCGATTTGAGAGATTCAAAAAGTGCCAGGGACCAGCCGATAAAAGCCGTTTAATTGGCGACAGAATTATTATTATTGACTAACCTACTGTTCTTAATTTTCGGAAAACTTTCTGTAATGAAAATATATTAAAAAATCTCTTTCAAATGTATATCACACTTTCCTTATATTATCGATTTGTTGTGCATTTCCCTTCCATGTAATTACAACAAAATGGAAAAAAAACGAGCAAAATGTAGAACAAATGCACAATAATAATAATTATATTCGAGATTTTTGCAACGATTGTATATCAAGTGAAATTATTAACACTTTACATGTGTATTAAATGTGGAAAATGTTCAAAAACTTGAAACATTCAAAGATCAGATTTCTCAATGCTGCTGCGGTAGGCACACGAAAATCGATAATTCATTATAATAAGTCGCATAAATTTCCATAAAACAAGACATAAACGCGTGTCTTTATGTGCAATTAAAGTGCCCCTTTGGGCTAGTTGGAATAAAAAGTGAGATTTTAATTTTTTGGCTAAACACTCGCTATTTAATTGTCGCCTAATAAAATCGAATTAATGGAACAGTTTGAACAGCAAAAAAACGAGAAAAAGCAATCGAATGCATAATTCCAACACACACAGTCGTTGGGTATTGAATAACATGCAATTACGGTACAAATTTGATGAAGACTTTTCATTTCTAAAAATATCGCTCAGCATCCCATCCTGACACACAAAACACGCATCTCGCGTATTGGTTTAATGAAAGTTGTTTTCGTTGATTACACATTGTAATTAGTCTGATATCTAGTCCTCTTCAGTGGGTAAACTAGAGATTGGTTCCCAGTCCAGCATACGCTGTTTGGAATGTGCTGATGGTAAAAGAGAAATGGAAGAAAAACCACCAGCACCATCGGTCGTATACACATGATTTCAGATAGCCAATGGTCTAAAAAAGTTTGTGATTAAAATTTCTCCGATGTAATGGTGATGGGTATGATTTTACTCTCAGTTAGCATCGCGCTGCTGTCATCTGAAAACACCTCTTGTGTTTGAGTCCGATTCGAGATTGCCTTATGGTGTTCGGGGCCCAGAATACTGCGTGTTTCGGTAAGATTGTGGAAGACAATAAGTGAAACCATATATCACGCTCTACTTGCCGCATGAAAATGCAATTTAATTGTTTTAAACAATTAGTGGTGTGTTTCATTGTTATTGTTTTTATAGAGTGTTCTGAATATGGCTCAGAAAACGATATTAAAGGTATTATTGAGTGAAATCATTGTGGTGAATGGACGCATTTGGCCCGACTCTTCTTCCCTAGGTCTAATTCATATTTTCTGGCTTTTCTCGCCAGTCGCATAAACGATTTAATAGCTAGAAAGTGAACTATGTAAATTAATTAAAGCACATTTGCACACTTTTACTATTTCGTTAAGAATTATGTTTCGATTTATAAGTATTTGTGTCACCGCGCGCGCTTTTAATCAGTGTGTAAATGAAATTCGATCATTTTCATAGAACATCAACCTTGAACTCGAATTTTGTTGATAAAACACCGACGTTTGTTGATTGAACTTGAAATAGAAATATAAATATTTATTCTTTTCCAGAAACGGTGCACAGCACTAAGCAATTGTACTATCCACCGCCGAAAATGCGCTTCTTTGACGATCTCGGACGTAAGTATAGAGAAGTAGTCTTGTCACGTTTGGCAAAAATTTCGCATATCAACAGTAAAAAACTTTCACAATCGCATATATACACTATTTAAATATTATTTACATTCATTACAGAAATACATATACACACAGACAAGATTTTAGACACGATTAAAATACAGGCTAAATATAATAATGGTCAGATTTCTCTATTATGGTATTAACAACAAAAGAGTACATCTTCGGTATTAGAGTGTTGTTGTGTGTATTTCCCCCAAATCCAATTACCAAAGAAAATTTCACTTAATGCATTTTGCATGTTGTCTTCAATTACTACCTGGGACAAATCCAGGGAAAGTAATCAATTCCGATCGATATCAGAGAGATCCAGTTAAATGCTTTTATATTGCCATTATTATGGAACATTGTCGTGCCTCTACATTTATGACTATTATTCAACAAACGAAAAATCCTAACAGTACACACATTTGGCGCAAACAATAGCCAGCAGTCTCGTAACAAGATTATTGTCATCATGCATTGTGGTGACACACATATAACAGTTTAATGTAAAACAATAGCAAAGAAGAGTTTAAAGAGAATTTTGTATTTCCGGAAAAGTGTCGAATTTAATCCAGGCCAACCGAAAACACAATCGTACTTGAATATCACCCTCTAAAGCTCGCCCATATACGAATATATTGTGCAGAGCCGTGTTGCGAGACGCACACGACAACATTACATAATTCCGGATATCGATCGTAAATCGGCATTATCGATTGGCCAATCAGGATAATGGTCAATTAACGACAATGAGGATTTTAACATTGTTCCATTATACGCTTTCAATAATAACTGGCGCATGGGTAAAAGTGAAAGATCTGCAACTAGTGCTAACAAAACAAAGTACTTGCAGCTTTCACTGGCCGCCGAAGGACTTTGATTTTACGAAAACTAGAGCATCTCAAAACAGCTACTGGACTTTATTTCTCCAACTCAAATCAATCGAATAATCCATGCTTTTATGTCTTCGCTATATACTTGTTTCCCCATGACCGCACAATCGCGCCGAATTCATTAAAAATCCTTAATTACACTGCCATTCCACCAGCCCCTCGTCTAGCAATAGCTTTCACTTGTTTCTACCTGCACTACATGCCATCCGTATCGAAACGTCTTCGTCATAAACAACAAGCGGCTCTGTTGTGTGTTTGTGCTGCTGGTGTCTCTTTGCAGTTCTTCAACTACTTCCGACGTGGGAAAGTTAACTTCTTCTGCTCCACATGTGTCTTTAGTAAGACGGTGAATGTGGTGCTGTGAACATCATGGCCATCAGGGTGGGATGTGGTGCGTTTCTTGTGCTGTTTTGTGTGCTGGTGCAGGTGAGGACGTTGCCGAACGAGCGACAAGCGCAGGAACTGATGCTGTTGGACACGTTGGGCAAAAGGGGCGGCATGGTGGTCGCCGAACAGAGCACCCTCATCGACATGCTAGGCAGAAGTATGTTCCAAATGTGTTATATGAGCCCAATTAGACGGTTTCGGTAACGAAACGTTATATAAGGCGCATTTTCACAACCGCTTTTTCGAAAACACCAAATTCTGACCTTAATAAACAACGCACAATGGAAACATTGGAGTGTGATTATTAAAATGTCCACACATCTTTCAGAATCGTGTCATTTAGTTAACTGTAAAATTATGTGTTTGCAATAACAAGCCTGGATAATGAATATGTGTGCGATTTGATGAGATGCTGCGTGTTATGCAAGCTGGGATCGAATGTATCAATTAGACAAATTAGGAGATTGTCTCACGTTATGAGTACAATGGATTTTAGTGGGACATCAGTTAATTTGTCTTATTAGAGCGAGTCTGAATTCGTGTCGCACAGCAATTTACTTTTTTTGCGAATTTAACACACTATCGTCGAATATTTGACGAAAGAGTGTTGCAAAGAAACCACCGATAAGTGAATTACGTGCCGATATTGTGCTAATAACCTGTCAGGGAAGAAAAACGATCCTGTGTTAAACGAAATAATTTTATTGCTTTCTCCCGAAGGGTGAAATCGTGTACAATGCTTCATCCAAACAATTTTACCATCCCCGAGTTAATCTTCATCAACTTTGAACTTTACACAGCTTGATAGCCGTTTACTTGGCTTTTTACAGACGATGTAATCAACGTTGAAAGCAATTTGATACCATCATTAGGAGTATAAGCGCAGTGTCTAATTTTTTTCTCTCTTTCAGTGATCCCCCAATCGTGCCGCTATCGGGGCCTCAAGTTCGAATGCGGCCTGAGCATCAGCTGCGTACTGGGCGGCGGACGACCGCTGGACCTGTGCTCGGGGGGCATGATATGGGCCTGCTGTGTCGACCGGGACGTCCAACCATCCACCCACAACACTGACGTAGGTGTCCTCAATAATGCTAGTAAGTTTTCCACAGGCAAGCCATACACAGTGAGACACATTCCTGTATAAATCTACCTGTATATAAGAGGAATAACAATTCACTAACCGATTGTTAACTAACATAAACTAGACACGTATCATTTAGTGAGTTATTACACTCCGTCCACGGATCCCGACCATCCGGACTCGAACAGTGTGGATCGACCGCCGTACCGGCCGTTCTACCATCAGAACCACCGTCCACCGCCCATCCAGGAGGACAACGAGGACGATCAAGTGGAGTACGACCAGGCGAGACCGTATATCTCTGTAAAGCCACCGAATCATAGCGGTAACAAAAACCTACACACAAATTATACACAATTTCACCAATTTCACATGATTACACAAAAGTCGGAAAACTTACTCTTCATTCACTCACACGGTTCACAATTTGTCACATGTATAGATATTACGTTGGCGGATCTAATTGCATGCATTTCCCTGCCGGATTTTATTATTAATGGAATAACCGTCTAGACTAGACATTTTATTAACTAATTAACATTCAAATAACAATTGCAAAAGCTTTCAACGTAAATGCATTTACGATAAAATTAATTAATCAACATCTCTCCCAAGCGATGACATTTCCAGTTGAAACATTGCCAACTGTTATTATCGCCCAACCCAGCGGTGGTGGTTACTAAACAAATGGGGTTGAAAGTCCGCTAAATTCGCACCATTAACCGCACTCAATTGTCCAAGTTATCTCTTGGAAAATCCAGCACCTGCGAGAGTTTCATACTCTCACAGCACTTGCTTTCAATTACCCAACATGTTTCCGTCCATATTCCCTTTCACGAAATTGCTCATCCAAGCACTGTTTCCAGGTTGCGGTGAATTGTACACACGAAGCAACCGCATCGTGGGCGGCCATTCGACGGGATTCGGCTCCCATCCCTGGCAAGTGGCGCTCATCAAGACGGGCTTCCTCACAAAGAAACTCGCTTGCGGTGGGGCGCTGTTGAACGAACGCTGGGTCATAACGGCAGCTCATTGCGTGGCCACGTGAGTAACCCCCCGCGGCACTCATTGACCACCACTCTAACGGCCAACACTGTTTAATTCCATTGCAGCACTGCAAACGGCAATATCCGTGTACGGCTCGGCGAATGGGACGTCCGGGACCAGGAAGAGAAATTGGCGCACGAAGACTACTCGGTGGAGCGGAAAGAGGTGCATCCGCAGTACTCTCCATCGGATTTCAAAAACGATGTGGCGTTGGTGAAACTTGATAGGAACGTGCGATTCAAGCAACACATCATCCCCGTCTGTCTACCATCACCTTCAGTATTATTTACGAACATTTTCCCGACATGAATAATTAAACGTCTGTTTGCAGCTCAAGTTGCCGGGCAAAATGGCCACGGTGGCGGGATGGGGTCGCACCCGGCACGGACAGGCGACTGTTCCCAGTGTACTGCAGGAGGTCGACGTCGAGGTGATCCCCAATGAGCGATGTCAGCGATGGTTCCGGGCGGCCGGACGCAGGGAGACCATCCATGACGTGTTCCTTTGCGCTGGATACAAGGAGGTGAAAATTGCGGACAAATGACACTAGAGTTCTACGGAAAATTTCAAAAAGTGTCCATAGATTTGCGGGGAAATTGTTAACTGTGTTTTTTTGTTGTAGGGCGGACGAGACTCGTGCCAAGGCGACTCCGGCGGCCCGCTCACCCTCACCGTGGAAGGTCGTCGCACACTCATCGGCCTCGTCTCCTGGGGCATCGGCTGTGGCCGGGAACATTTGCCGGGTGTTTACACAAACATTCAAAAGTTTGTACCATGGATTGATAAAGTAATGGGTTAGACGGAACTTAACCATATACAGTGCCAGTGTGTGATCAATTTGTAGGATAAATTTATCATTAAACAAACTTATCGTATTGTTATTTATTTGTTTAGGAAACATTTAGGTATAATAAGTAATTTATTTAGTGAAGCCAAATAAACTAATCATCTTACCATACACAATCGTCCCCAATACACTGTTACAACTTTTTACCAGCCCACCAAGTAACTGTAGCTTTTTTAAGGACTCGCCTGCTGCTGTGATTTGCAGAGTATCGGATAGATTTGTAAATCTGTATCAGATAAATTGGTTCATTTCTAGTGTAATATGTAATTATGTAAATCAGTGAGAATTATAATCGTGTTTTTTTTATAAGAATGTCATTGTTTGCTTTCTGGAGGGCTGTTCGACCTCCCCAACAGCCTTGAGCCCTGACCCATCCCAAGAAGACGAGAGCGGGTTGCCTGCTGGTCAGGCGGACGCACCTACCTTCCTCCTTAATTACCAACTGGATGAATGTAACACCTGAATTCTCATTATTCTTTACAACTCGATCACTAAAGTAAAGTACTAACGGTACCTCCCCTCTTTAAGTACCTGCACCGGCATTAGTGCTGCGTTACTGAGGAGGTTGACGACCCTACGGTCTTCAGGATGGCAGAAGTCTTCTTCAGCCAGTCCATATTCAACGGCGGACAGGTGATGACCGCGAAACCATGGGGATGATCGTGTAAATCCATTGGCGCGCCAAATTTTCAAATCGTCGCATTTTTCTAACGTCGAATATGAGATTAGTTCGATTGAATTGAAGAATTTTTTTTGAAAAAATATGTTTTAATTTGTTGTGTTTGTGTGTTTAAAACGAAATAGATAGTAGATTGTATTTATTTAACGATTGATTTTTTTCCACTCAGTTTCGTAGCACTGCACTTCCCTCTAGTCTAAAGGTAAGTGGAAATTGTTTTGTTAATTTAATAGAAATAACTCGAAATCAAATTAAAGATGCGATGTGAATTTTAATAGCGCTTAAATCATGATTAATGGAATAAAAATGTTGTTCATTAAAATGGCTAATTAAATATAATTGATATGAGGATCTTTAGTTATGCAAAGTGAAACGGAACAAAATTCGTCATCTTTCAAGTTTTCCGTCCTCCAACAAGCTGTGATGGGATGGTGAGGCGCGTTTAGTTGAAAAGTTGAAAAATTCACTTTAATGCTTAATAACGGATATTACAGCAAGTTTTAATGAACGACATTAAAAATAAACGGTTACATCTTAGGCATTCGCTGTGTCCAGTTTTCATTCCATATACTGATTATAATAAATTTTACTAAAACCTGTTATAATACTGTCAACAATTCGTAATTCATGCATAAAATGTAGGTCATTTATTTTGTCACAAAAACTAGGTACTGTCCATCCCCACAGGAGACAAGTTTGCATTTTTCATCTTATGTCACTTTGTTGGTCCAGCTCGAATATTGCGTGATAGCACGCAAACTTGATCTACGACTTATATGCAAAGATAATTAAAATGCATAAAGATGCAATTTTATTACTTGTATAAGAAATTGAAAAAAAGACAGAGAGAACGAGTTGCCGCATATTAATTACGGCCAATATTCCACTCATTAAACGATTATTATATAGGGTATAATTTTTAGCGGTTCTTGCTAAGAGGAAAAGAGCCTATTGAACAGTTAAGTGCGCTTGATTGCAACAATTCTAAATTCTTTGGTGCTTGTTATTTGTTATTGTTAGGCAAGCAGATTTCGGTCAACTATTCTTGATGACAAAGAAAAAGACCAATAAAATTTCGGTCAAATTCTGATAATTCACCTTAATAGTCTAACGGCAATCGCTTTGGAATTGTCCATGACTCTCCGCTCTTTTTACCTGTTGGACGATTTGAAGTTGTGCTTTCTACAAAGAGAAAAATAAACGATTCCACATAAATTATTGCGCGCACACAGAGACGATTAATTAAGTGAAAAACTAGCTCCACTTATCTGAAAAATGATTATTAATACCTGATTCTGTTTACCATCTCAGAGACTCTTGTGATGGTAAATAAATAAAAAACGTTTACTTGTTATATTTGAACTGTAAATAGCAATCGCTGATGAGCGCATCGTCTTGAGATAGGCACATATTTGTCATCTAATCTTACGATAATTAGACCATGAAGGTATTTTTGTCCGATTACAATCAAACAGTGAATAAATTATTATCTCCACTCTAGCAAAAATATCTTGGCCATTTTATCTCTTCGTAGGTAGAAATAGTTCGCTTATCTTATGGAAAAACCGTTCGTCGAGTGTGCCTATTGTTTTACGCTCACCATTTCCAAAACTAACTGTTCCTGCAATATATTTGTTTGTAATTAAATTGCCTTTTTATGTAAACTAAAAACCGAGATTTATACGTGAATTAACAAAAGTTCAAGCAAAATCCAACGATGTGTGACACCATCCTCTTCACATTTACAATGTCTTCTCTTGTAGCTGCATATTTTTGCAAAATTAAACAGAAACGCTACATTGAAATGGACGGAATTATTTTATGCTATTTGCGTTTCCGTTCAAAATGTGTGGGAAGAGCGCTCCTAGTGAATGCAAACTTGAGTCAAATTTATCAGCCAAGACTGTTTTTTTTTCTCCTCTTTTCATTATCGACACTTTTAATAGGTTTTTAATAACGTGTCGGCGCTATACTCTTTTCAATCGAAATCTTCCACACAATGCTAATATCAAATCAATTCAGTGGCTCGAAAGCCGGTCAGCACGTTTCCCCGCTCGATTTGAATAGAATTCTGGAAAAGGGCAAAAAACCCATCGAATGGCGATTAGCGACCGCGCGTTTTGTATATACGGGCGCTGATTAAGATGTCAAGGGGAAAGTGAAATTGCAAAAAGGTACGTCGAGGCAGATGCGTGGCAGATTGTGCAACATATAAGGTGGGCCATTGCTCCACCAGGAGGTCACTGACTGTTCGGTTACGCTGCCCAATTATCTGCTGGACAGGCACCTCCGTGGTGTTACGCTATTATTGCTTACAAACGTTAGATTGTCATGATGTTCAATGCGCTGTGAATTCCTCTCTCGACGAGAAAAAGTCACTGCTCGCTTATGTGTTGAAAATTTGCTAGCATGTAATTTATTTTCGAAGCGAGAAAAATGTGTTTTACAGCACGCCTTTTTTTCATTTCTGTTTCAGATGCTGCCAGCAATTTTCGTTACTTTCGCTACATTCTTTTTGGAATTGGGTAATCCCTCGCCCGTGTACAATATGCAGCCGGCATTCATTACAGCCAACATTGGTAAGTCGCTGAAAATTGACACAGATTCCCGTGTTCGGCCCACCACCGTTTTCGGAATGCTGACCGCGTTCCCAAACGGATTCTGCTTGTCACCTATCCACAATCGATACGGAAAAACTCGTTACGTACGTGTTTATGGAAAGACAAAGCGCCGTAAATACCCATATGAACGGAACAATGGGCCAACACTAACTTTAAACGACATTTTCAATTTTCTCACACATTTTCTATAACCCCATTTAGTCACGGTTAGGATGACGATTCAATCGATTCTCTCCTTTAACGAGAAAAAGACTGCAACAATATAATCCAAAGATTGAAATTCGTTGCTCATCATCCAAACAACTTTCCACCCTAAGTGAAACGCTGATTTACATAATGTGTACTTTACATCATCGTCTTTGCCGAAATTATCATAGCAGCAGCGTTTAACGAGATCCGTTTAATGTAGGTTACCAGTGTGTAAACATGTAGGGGGACCCGCTCTTACATATATGCAAGCCGTTTTCACCCATTGACTCAGCAATGGGTGTGGGTGTAAGATAGCGGTAGTTGCTCCACTGTCACCTCGACCTTTCATATTTCAGGATCAAAGTCAGCAATGTTCATGTTGTACGCGTCGACACAGATATTGGCAATTCAAGTGGCGACCATATCGGCCTCTAAGACATCGTCTACGTGCCAAGAATTGTCGAATCCGGCCCCAATTGCCCGCCTAATAAGTCCCGCAATTTGCCTATACGAAATTGGACGTCTTTTTACTTTCCCGATTATCTGTTCAGATATAATGAGATAAAAGTTGTCTGTGGACACAATCGATATAAAAATGGAAATCGAACGATTGATTAAAGGTGCACTTCCACTGGGCCAAGGTAACGGGATCATAACATCGTCATCAACATTTAGAAAGAGACAGTTGCCCGTTTATTTAGGAATGTACGTAACACCGTTATATCCCAGCATCCACACACACACAACACTCGAATTTCAAATCAATTTTTTCCACTGTGACGAAAATCAATCCTTGTCAAGTGTAAAATGACACAGCTATCGAGGTTTGGGGTGTTACACAACAATTAATGGAATTCTATGTATCAGCTTCCTGTTTTTCCAATCTATCTTTCTCCCATTCGCCTAGAGAATGCATAGATTTGTGCCCGTTGTGGAATTTCGTATTACATAACTATAAAAATTCTTATCTGGGTCACTGTAAGATCCGTTATAAATACTGAATAACTTTTCCTTTAAATTGCTCCTATATGTACAACGCTTTTGTGATTGTTCACAGGTACTGGACGGAATATAAGGAATTTGCCGTGTATATCGAGGAAGAACAGTCAAAGTGGAGTGTGCATGTTCGCCATCGACTGCCTTAAAGCGAACGGCACCCATTTGGGCACTTGTATAGATAGATTTTACTTCGGTTCGTGCTGCCACATTCAACCTGTGCATGATATTGTGGAGAACAGCATCGATTCGGATATTATTCCAGCCAGGGAGCCCCCAATGAGAATCACAACCATATCGCCGAGTAGTACTCCAACTCAAAGTACCACTGTGATGACAGTACAGAATAGAACCACGCTGAGACCGATTAGTTTGAATAAGACAGTGGATGTTAAGCCTACAACTGTGAAATCCACTCCGAATTACATTACGACATCCCCTCTTGTCGTTTTAGATAGAACGAGTACTACTAGTACCACAACAGCGAGTCCTGTGACAGGAATCAGTACTGAAGGCCAGAAATTCCAGACTTTCCAATCAGTCGAAGGGGTTACAACTGTGGAAACGACCACAAAACGAATAGTGACCACAGTTCGGGTACCACCGAGACCAATTACATCCGTGAAACCAGCAGAAAATAAACCAACTCGACCTTCTACCAGTAAACCGATTAAACCGTCGGTTAAACCGACAAAACCAACGAATAAACCGACGAAAATCACTTCTACAACAAAACGAACGCCTTCTACAACAAGAAAACCAAGTACTGCCAGGCCGGTTCCTTTGAAAACGACCAAAATTCCATCCACGACTACCACTACAAGGCGAACGACCACTACGAGGGCGACAACCACCTCAAGACCGGCAACAACATCGAAATTGACGAAAAAACCAACCATCGTCACAAAACCAACAAAGAAAATCATTACGGCTAGTACAACATCCAAACCCACAACGCGACCCTCTTTAACGACTGCGAAATTCAACATAACAACGACAAAAATCCCATCAACAGTCCAAACAAGTACTTTACCCTCCACCACTGTCCCCAATGACCTAATCAAATTGAATATCACCACAATTTTGGGCAGCGTGAATGGCAATACGGCAACAAACGAAATCGATATCGCAAAACCAGCACTAACAACACAAAAACCCACATCGAATCCATCTTTGGTGACATGGACGGTGGCAGATATCAGAAACACATCAGCAACAACAACGGTGGCCAATGTTACAGAAGCGGCCGAAGCGACCACAGAAGGTATTATAAATAAACAAAAAAAAACCTGATCTATTGTAAATACAGAAACGGATCTAAACGTTTGAATTATTCTCGAAAAAAACAAGTCCGTTAACACTTGCTTGTAATAACAATGCGCATTTATTGTTACTTGTGACCTATTAGTTTACTTCATTTTATTTAACGAACATTGAATTCTTCTCTCGAACAACGAAAATCAATTTTAACAATTAATTTAGCGAAGCGAGAAATTAATTCGTATTGTGTTGAAAATTAGATTGGGTACCGATCACCACACCAGATGGCTGGGTTCTTTTGCCAAGTGTCGCTCCGAACGGCACCAATGCTAGTAGTACAGTGGAAACAACGTCGACGGTGCCAAGTACGGTGCCAACAACGTCTTCCAAGCCCTCCACCAACTATATTCCACTGCTAGTGACGACGGGCGTCCCAACGACGACGGTTTCGACGACCACTCAAGCGGCCGTTGAAAATGCAACTTCAACAACCGTTTCCACGAGTGCAGAACCGGCCACCACACCAGCACTGGACATGAATCCGGTGAACATGAGCGACTTCACTGACGGTAAAATATTTGATGATCACACAGGGCGTAATTTGTGGAGCAAGTGAAGCAAATCGCAATTTGCACTCGTCTATAATTAGTTATAGGAATAGATAATCGAGTGTCAAGTTGGTCAGAAATAATAACTCGGTCATTAAAGTGCAGACATCCATGTGCGCTATTAAACTAATTATTCCGGATTTGTTTTTGCGAAAATCGCAAAGAACGCCCCACAATTAAATCATTCATCCGGCGTTGCGAATACGAAATAAAAACGGCCTGCAATTAATCTACGGAGAAGATGTCTTCGACGTCGTGTATGAAATATGCTTTTTTCGCCATGCAATCATTGTACTTCCTAGATTCTCAGGGAGATTAATCTAAATTAGTGTCTGTTATGCATGGTTCTTGAACTTTCAAGGTAAGTGGAAGACCATTGGTTGGTCTACAACCTCGACAATGGATAATAAAACTATACAAAACAAGTTTTGCATCTAGAACTATATAGTGTGGTTTTTAAAAACAAAACGCGATGTTGTTATTAAGTAATTGAAATCAGACCGAGTGTGTGTATGCGAGTGGAGTATTAAAAAAAATTGTGCGAAATTTACAGCGATTACCGTGGCCGGGTTTGTTATATTGTTTTTAAATAAACTGCCGTTATAAGACCGTATCGGAAAAACAACACCCAAAATCGCCTCTCCACTCCCATCTTGCAACAAGTCTGAATCAATATTAAAAAAGAATATTTATTTCCATTCTTTAAAATAGCAAACGATTTGCATACGCACGCAATAAACGTTGTTTTAAACTCGATAAATATCAGGCCGAAAAAAACACCCACATTTCATGTGTCTCACAAATTACGCACTGTTTCTCCTCTACTATGTGCTCATAATGCTAAATGTAAGCTCTGCACTTTTATTGGCAACAGTATGCGGCCGCCGGATGTATCCAGAGGCGAGGATCGTAGGCGGTGAAAAGTCCACATTCGGAAAATGGCCCTGGCAAATTTCGTTGCGACAATGGAGAACATCCACGTATTTACATAAATGCGGGGCCGCATTGTTGAACGAGAATTGGGCCATTACGGCGGCACATTGTGTCGACAAGTGAGTAAACCCGGACTCTCATTGCAAACAATTAGCTGACAATTTGTGATCGATTCCAGTGTACCACCCAGTGACCTACTTCTCCGTTTGGGGGAGCACGACTTGTCCACGGAAGCGGAGCCCTATCTGCACCAGGAGCGGAGAGTGCAAATTGTCGCCTCCCATCCGCAGTTCGATCCGCGTACGTTCGAGTACGATTTGGCCTTGTTGCGATTTTATGAGCCGGTCACCTTCCAGCCGAACATTCTGCCCGTCTGTGTGCCCCAAAGTGATGAGAACTTCGTCGGACGGACGGCGTATGTGACCGGCTGGGGCCGTCTGTACGAAGGTACGTCAATTTTCCACGCACCGAGCGTTTTTCTCAATTTTTCTTCTTGTAGACGGTCCACTGCCCAGCGTGCTGCAGGAAGTCTCCGTTCCAGTCATCAACAATTCCGTCTGTGAATCCATGTACCGATCGGCAGGCTACATCGAACACATCCCCCACATCTTCATCTGTGCCGGCTGGCGAAGAGGCGGCTTCGATTCGTGCGAGGGCGATTCCGGCGGTCCGATGGTGATCCAGCGGGAAGATAAACGTTTCCTGCTCGCTGGCATTATATCGTGGGGCATTGGATGCGCGGAACCGAACCAGCCAGGCGTTTATACAAGAATCAGCGAATTTAGAGACTGGATTAATCAAATATTGCAATTTTAACCACTGATTTTACATTGTGATCGGCTTAGACATTTTTTTACCAAAAAAGACTTGAAAGGGATGATTCATACTCCTCCTTCATTAATTATGTGAACAGTTAATTAAAAAAGAGTGTTTTTCGTACAATGACAGAGTGGAAGCGGGGAAGATTAATCGAGCATAACGAATGAGTATATACAACTTTTTGTTAAATGAAAAGCGTAGGAGAATTTATGACGAGGGCACAAAAACAACTCTTTTCTTTTTTATATAAAAGACAATTGAATACACAAATTGTACACGTTTTTCGAATAAATATTAATTAGAAATGAATTTGGTTCATGTTCCTAAGTTGTATGTGTTTTAAATTGCAACCATTTATCGAAAGACGAATAAGAGAGAGAAAATGTGAGGGAGTTGTATTACGTTTTTAGAGTGGTTTAAAGTATCGATTTTTCGTTTTGTTTGTAGTGTGTGGCATGCAATCTTCTTAGGTGGTATAAATAAAATCTTAGTACACACTCGTAATATTATAATAGATATTTAGACAATACTTAAAGTGATAGTTATATTAATCTATTTATGTTTAATCTAGATTATTATATGGCTCATTTGTATAGGATTAACAGGGAAAGGTGAATAATCGTTGACGCATTCATTTATCTTTCCCTGTTGATGTGTTGTTTAATGTACATAAAAATGTGGTGAATGTTTAGTGCATTTGTAAAAATATATTTATTAACGTAAATCGCTCGTTTTACTCTCTCCGTGTCCTTTTCGTTAATCCCATCGACCTTTTCACATAAAAAGCGACGAGAATCTCCGCACTTTTTGCTTATTAATAACGCGCTTCTATCAAAAGAAACCAACTTGACCATCCCTAATGGTCTTGAATGCGATGGCAATTATAAATAAATGCATACACCTGACATTTCCCCATCTTGATATTTATATCAAGCTTTTTAAATGGCAAATTGACTGGAACAAATTTGAGCGCGTTTCAAAACAAACAAAGTTTAAAAATAAATGCATTTAGAGTTGCATAATATATTTGTTGATTTAATACACGAATATACGAATATTCCCAGCGGGTATCCGATATGATTTCATAAAGTAGGATGAAATATGAATAATACATAATGGATTTTGTAAAATGTGTGATGCTCACAGCAAGAATGTGTGCGTTGGGCTTGGACCATTGCGGAAATTAGGTTTAGTGGACTTATTTTGGGTTAATTACAGCTCCGTACAAATCCATCTTTCCGCTTCATTTCGGATTTTTTTTACACATTTTACAATGTGTGCGCTTTCAGCTCTTTATTTACTCACTAACTTGTAATGGTGCTCAAAAATCTAGACAAGTCAACAAGTGCTTTCTAATTAGAAGTCGTCGGAGTGTGCATCTTTTTCACGCCCTCACATCAATTCGCAATTCGGTAACTCGGTTTGAAAAGAAAACAAGTATCTATGTCATTTTTCGAGGACCCTCTGAAACGAAACCAGAATATAACTCATCAAATTGTGCTAACAGATGGTTTATGAATATGTCAACAAGAACTTTTACTAGACAGGTGGATTTGAATTTTATTACATTCTGAAAATGACATCAACTCCAATAACTTTCTTAAGAGTGTATATTGTTAGTGGGCCTCTCCTTTATGCTTTGCTACATATTTCTGCTCTGATGTCACATTAACTCGACATCCGTAATACCATTTACGATTGAAAGCGTGCATAATTTCGTGCATACGGATATTATATTCATATTTCCTCTAAGTAGTGTGTCATACTTTGGTTACACGTAAATTTGAAACCGTAAAAACATTGCAATTGTTGTGGACATTTGGCGAAAAGTTCCTGTTGATGGACGTTAAATCGATCTGGAATGCAATTCGACAAAACAATAAAAAACAATCTCAAATGGAAATTGCAGTAAAATTTTCTATGTCAATTATATCCAATGAAAATATTATATGTTCGCAAGAATGTAAATATGCATTTATTACTGCATGTTTTATTGCTTAATTTGTTTAACGCTCGTTTTTCAACAGCTTTCAAAGCATGAAATTAATCGTTTTTCTTGTTTTCACAAACAACAACCGTATACGTTTAGCAGTTGGAAAAGAAAAAAAAACTTGTATCAAAATTAGTATTCTGATTTTAGACAGGACAGGACCTAGGATAACTTTCTAGTTACTTAAAACGGTCAATTAAACTTGAAAGTAAACAATTACCAAAAAAAGAGAGCATTCCAAGTACATTCTTGCTCAAAACAATTTTCACATAAAACGCAATTATATTTACCTTCCGGAAATCGGTGACTACATTTCGGAATTGAAGCCATTCAGCCCTTAAACGATTTCTAACTCCATCAAAAACCTCCATACAAACTCCAACAAAACCCAAATCCATAAATAATTTAGGTAAATTACCAAAAAGGTCAGCCTTTGCTATTCAAATTCAAATAGCATTTTACGTTTATGGATTTCAACTGGCCATAAATTACCATGTAGGAGAAAAATTCTCGGCAACATATGGGCTGAAAGTACTAAACCGCTCCGAGAGTCGATGATTCAATAGTTAATGATAATTTGGCACGATAATAATTCGTCCATATATGATTGAATATATAAATAGTGAAATGTGTTCCTTTGTTGGCCACCAAATTGCTTAATATAGAAACGGGCACAACAAAAAACGGGGCAATAAAAATGAAATGATAAACTTGTCTATAGCATCACTTTGTTGCATTCCCCCCACAAAAGAACTGGTTCCCTGGCCCCCGAGGGCCCCCAATTAGCCACTAACAATTGCCCATAGAACAATCGTTCAACACTTTCCTGGAAAGCATGCATACAATGAAACGAAATCGCCGTCTATTGTGTGGAGTTTTGAGAAAAATGCGAAAAATCTCCAAAGAAAGGCCCCCAATATCCCAATGGATCGCAATTTAGCCCAAATCCGAATGAATATTATTCAAGTGACACCACTACCATCTAAACAGGTGTATGTGTGCGTGTTACCATCAGGGGGGGCTTGTGGAAGACCGCTACACTGTCCCAGTGACCTACTTGGGCCCGTTCTGGTGGCCGACAGACCAAACCAACAAATACAAGTGTTCAGTCTCAGCCGGCTCCTTCTTCACTGATGGTTATACACCACTTTGTGACGAACACGTCGATAACTGTCCATCCAGCACGCGGTCCCTCATCTCACACCGATATTTCCGGCAACAAAGTGCTCAAAGTGGCCCCCAGAACAGGATGAACTCGGGCAACCATTCGACACGTTAAATTCCACATTGTGTCCTCCGTAAAGTACCCCAAGATGAAGTTGAATAAACTGTTTGTGAGTTTCGGTTTGAGTTTATTGAACGTTGCTATTGCATTGGACATTGTGCAGCAAGCCGGCAGTGGCGATGACAGAGGTGAGTATTGCGCTTCTTGCGAAATTATCTCTCTACCTGCAAGGTAAACACTTGTACTACGGTAAATTGTTAACTAGAATGTAAACATGTGTGCATTAATGAGGTGATCGTCATCATACAATTCGCCCGCATCACAATTATTGCACAACATATTTAAAAAATCCGACATTAATTAACGTTCTCTTTACTTGTGAGATGCGATATGAGATAACTTGCGGGAAGTGGGCTAATAGTGGCCCAAACTGAACATCGTCTGCTCGCCAGCAACAGTTATACACATTCGAGCCAGACTCATTTGTCTCTGGACCCTTACCAATTAGAGTCTTCATGTTGTCTAATCAAAACTGAAAGTAACATTTATTGCCTATATAGAGTATTATGTATTTCGGCTATTGGAATTGTCGTTTTCAATTTCATTGAAACATCCGCAAAAATGATGTTTTACCACTTTGGTTCTACACCAAAAAGCAGCCAATTTACACGCTTCTCAATCATACGAACGGTACTGCAGCTCAGTTTTCCTAAATAGAAGCAGTATGTCAACAATTTAGCCGGATTAATTGTAAATGCTCAAGTTAATTAATTCCCCAACACGCTAGTTACATAAAACTGGGTGAATTAGAATATTTACTCCGATACGCCCTGATTGAGCCAAACGCAATCATCACCAAACTTGCAAACTGAATTCCGGACAGACTGATATATCTGGCCCTAATGGAGTGTCCACATTATCGCCTCCCGAGTGGCTCTGATAAACGGCCACCAAATGGCATCCGGTCACAGAAGTTGAAACTGTTGATAATCGGGGAATTTATGACCGTCTAGCGACAAAGAAGTGTCTCTTATCGAACGACATCGGGAAGGACACTCGCTTCAAATTGTTGCCTTGTTATGGTTGACCCGATGGCATACATAACCTGTGGCTCGCTCACTAACGGTGGTCTTGTTATGTTTATTGTGGTGGCTAAACACCCAACAATCCATGCTATTCTTCTGTGTTTACACTTTTGCCATCGCACATCTGTGTAAAATGGTGAATGGAGATTGATTTTAGTTGAAAATGAAAACGCGCTCTGGCTGGGAACCGGAATTTGCCATCGAGTGCCCCCCTAATTCTGCAATTAACCGTCCTAATAAAAGAACAATCAAGTCCATTAAGCTCGTACAGATGGAACTGTTTAGGAACTTTCACAAATTTGATAACGATTTTAATTCCATTCTGTATAACAGGCACAATAACACAATTTACAATTAAATACCGACATCCTATTAGTTTCCATCAAGCAATATTTGGGTCACATCCTTTTATGTTTATGGAATTTTAAAAACGAAAACCTCGTGGAATAACTGAAACCGCTGTTTGGGAGCTGTTTAAAATTCACAGCACAACAAACTGCACCAAGAAGACGAATTAGGTGTCTAGTCGGAATAATTTCGTCATTTTCTATATTTTGCGCTCTAGAAATTTGTTTAAACGCAAATTGTGTGCACTAGTTTAAAAAGAAGCTCGTTGAGAGAGGAAAAAAACGTACAATTGTACAAAATTGTCGGTGTGGCCAGAGAATCGTGCAAATCTATTGGAAAACCACAGTTAAAATAATCAGCAACTTTCGATGTATAAATTCTCTTCACGACTCCCTAATGATTCAATATAAATTCTTGAGCGTTTTATGCTCAGCTACTAAACTAACAGTGAATATTAATTTTTTTTCTATACATACACACAATTTTTTCGAGATAAATGCTTCAGTTTCTAACAAACCTTCCAATAACATTGAATTGAAACGGTAAAACTGTGCGAGTTGTTTGAATCATTCTAAATCAACAGCTAAAATAACTGTTTTTCATTAAATGTGGATAGATAATGTGGAAAATGAATGGTCATCGATGGGTCCGTTTTGTTTATACGTGCACGAAGTTTTTTTCTTCCGAATCTGTAAAAGAAAACGAGAGTTTATACCCGTAAATCACGCATCCGACTTTTGTACGACTTTTGCACCGTATTAAACGGTAACTGTTCTTTTCACAATGTCATTTGGCGTTTAATTCGCGTTTTTAATTAAAACACAATGCCAAGTTTCACTTTTGTGCTCTTCGCAAGTTCATGCGATCTTAATTGGGTGCTCCCACAGCCCAAAAACGCCAATTTCCCATTTGTGGCACTAGTTCGACACTTTCGATAATTTTCCCATGCAATCTATGTCAAAACTTTTCACCGATACAATAATAATCGTCTATTATTCGAGATTTACAAGAATCAACCCAAAAACACTATTACAAATTGAATAGAATAAAGATTCAAGTGCATGAGGTCATAATATGCGCTTACTTTCTTGCAGCAAGATGAAATCACGTTCTAGGCCATGGTAAAATCATGCTAATTTGAATTGAGTACACACAGGAAAGGGAAGTTGCAATGCAAAATGCATTTTTCCAAAAACCTCCTGCTGACCCAGTCCAATGTTGGCGCGACACACCACCCACGTCTATTTTTAGTTTCATCCTTCACGTCACAACACTTTATGTAAATGAAGGCTCTAACTACGTCAGAAACGTGAGCTGCTAGCTAGTTTCGGAGACAGCTTTATCCCACCGGAAAATAAAAACCACCATGGATCTCATAATTGCCTGTCAAATGTGTGTGTCTGCATTAAAACACCGAACCCTATTAAATTTCCCGAAAACAATAGAGAATAGAAAGTAAGATTCAATGCACAGCACCGGATCATTGATGCCTAAGAGATATTAAAAAACCCATCCAGTCGAATCCAGAGAGGACGTGATTTATATAAATGGAAGAGCAGCAATAAATTTTTAAATGGCCTGGTTTCTATACATGGGTACCATATTATCGGCCTACTTTTTAATGATTTAATCAATCCTGTCATATAATTAAGTAATTGAATCATGTAATAAGAGGAGAATGCGAAAATTAAATTATCGCCCGCGTTTTTCCGTAACCGGTGGTCAGTAATTAGCAAAAAAAAACTAGACTAGTGATGTCATTTTAACTGTTCCTCCAACTTGCGTTGTTATTTCCACTAATTTTCGCCTCACACACATCCAACAATCAATTTACAAATCCATCGATCTATAAACGATAAACATCTTGTTAACGATATGTACAATGGATAATGAATTTGCTCTCAAACTTTTACTGTTACTAATACCAGTGCGCTTGGCATGATATTAAACCGTCACAACAATGTAAAAGTTGATTCGTTTGCTTGTAGGTCAAAAAATGTATCATCCGGCGTTAAAAGTATCTCATAAAAGCCACAACGTAAATTACACCACAATTCACTGTCACACAAATTGTTTACATTAGAAAATTACAATAATTCACGCTGTGGGGCAAAGTGTTTACATTTTATTTGAAATGCTCAGTTTTCAGTTTCATTCCGCCTTTTTTCACCTCTTCTAGCACTGACCCGAATCTCTGCTAATTGACAATTTCATTTCCAGACTCGAGGAAATTGTTTGGCGGCTACAAAATCACGCCGAAGTTCTGCAAAGCCACGCGACCGCCTCTTGAGAAAGCGGACGGTCCCACCATTTGCATGTTCAATCACGAGTGCTCCGAACGGAGCGGCCAAGTGGTCGGTGCCTGTATGGACGGCTTCCTCTTCGGAGCGTGCTGTCAACTGCCTTCCGGAGCGGTGGGTGAATTGTTGGACATGAATCCACGGCCCCCAATGACGACCGGACGGCCACAGACGTCTCCGATGCTGGACATCACCGCCAGCGGCTTGTCACAGATCACCGCAGCTCTGCTCAACACCGGCGGAATGCTGCCAACGGCGCAAGAGAACACTGTGGTGCAGATTGGCGGCGGGGAGGTGCAGCATTTCTCGACAACGGGAGTGACTCATCCACAGGGACCGGATACGATGTTGATTAGTCAAAGTGACAACGATATCAACCCGATTTACTTCAATCCGACGAAAAGACCGGTGATGGAGGACAGGAAGACGACACTAAGAGTGGAGGACGTTACAGTCCCGTATGGGGATACTCCGCTGGTGCATATTTCGATTTCGAATGGACCTTCGGTGTACACTCAGCCGCCCTTCCCGCATCGACCGATGTTCAAGCCGAAACCGGTGAAACCGACGAACCAAGACAAATACGTTTTGGTACCGACGTTATCACATGCCGCTTCAAAGCCGAACAAGACGCAGGAATACGATTCCATTGTCAATATTCTGAATATGTTGAACCAAACGACGACTACAGCGGCAGATCGAGGGTCGACAAAGAGACCGCCCACCTCCCAGTCGTATTTATACAGTGTTTCTTCAATTCGACCGAACTACGAAACGGAAATCACAACGAGAAAACCACCATCCACTTCCTATGTGTTCAGTACCACAATTCCTCCACGGAGGACGGAAGCCACGAAACCGGTACGAAGAACCACCACCAAACCGAGCAGCAAGAAACCTACAATTACGAATAACAAAAAAACCACTCAGTATTTTTACGGTTCGACTTCTTATCGTCCAGGACATTCAACAGTGGCGAATTCGCCCGCTGCTTTTGTCACCACCAAAAAACCGCCATCTACCTCCTACGTTTATAGTCCATTACCCACTCGTCGTCCTCCAGGTGTGATCGATTCTCACATTGTCGGACCTGGATTCAGTGTCAGTTCCACACCAAGTCAATATTCTACCTCCGGTAATCAGCAATCGTCGTTTGCTAGTCCACCACCGACTGTAATTGTTCTGAGTCCCTTGCCAGATGAAGAACTGGTCACTAACCAGCCGACACCACAACAATCCAGTGTTCCAGTATTCCAATCGTCCCCACGGCCCGGCCAACCACCAAAAAAACCCATCAATCATGTCACCATCAACAATCACATCACTCAGAACATATACAGTTCGAGTGAACGTCCTCTGCCGACTGTCCTCATCACCCCGAAACCGAGTCTGTCCTCGTCCACTCGACCGGACGACTACGATTCCGAACTCGTCGAAGCGGCGACCTCTGTCAACGATTTAAACAACTTCCCACCAGTCCGAAACCCGAATCTGAACATGTCGAATCCGTCGTTGAACGAGGACGACTTCACCACACCGGCTTTCATCGAGGACGACGCTCTGAACGATAAAGTGGAATCGTTTGTGAACAAAATCATCCAAGGCCTCCAAGAGCCCTTCGAGGGACTCAAAGATATTGTGTACAATCGGAACAAAACGGCAGCGGCGACAGGTCTAACGAGTACCACCACCAAGAAGCCCATCAAAAAACAAGGTACAACCACTAAACGACCACCTAAACCGTCCACAAGTAATGCTCGTCCTGCCACTAGCACTCCGAAACCGACCACAAAACGGCCGACCACCCGGCGACCATCAACAAACCAATCCAGTACGGTCACCAGTACAAGGCGACCGCAAACCACCACGAAAAAATCGAAAACCACTCGCAAACCGACCACGGCGCCGACCACCACCACCGAACAGTCCTTCATAGAGGACGAGAATGCCGTCACCGAAGACGACTATCGCAATCGTAAGCCACACACAATGTAATTAATTCCAGCGTGTCATCGTTTCTGTTTTAGAATGCGGTGTTAGGCCTTTAATAAAAACTGGACGAATTGTGGGCGGGAAGGGGGCGTCGTTTGGTGAATTTCCCTGGCAGGTGTTAGTGCGTGAATCCACATGGTTGGGACTGTTTACTAAGAACAAGTGTGGAGGTGTTTTAATTAGCAATAAGTACGTGATGACAGCGGCCCATTGTCAGCCCGGTTTCCTCGCCTCGTTGGTCGCCGTCTTCGGCGAGTTCGACATTTCCGGCGATCTCGAGTCCAAACGGCACATCAGTCGCAATGTGAAACGTGTCATCGTCCATCGACAGTACGATGCGGCCACATTTGCCAACGATTTGGCGCTGTTGGAACTGGAAGCGCCCGTCCAATTCGATGCACACATAGGTGAGTGATGATTATAAAGCGATTTAGACCGATGTGTGACTTTTGACCCGTACTCACGATCGCATTTTCCATGAATGAACTACGAAAAGTAGGTAGAGGTATTAATTTATTATGCAGAATGTGTGTCTCATTGATTTAAAGCTACTTTCTAAGTTGGTAGTAATATTATGCAGGCCGTGGGACAGTTTTCAAATAGATATTCGTTTCAATTAACATTGTGATGAGTAAATAGAAATATTAATTATGTCAGCAGATGAATAATGCATCGATGCTATTGTGTGTGTATAGAAAGTGTGATTTCTCTAAGTGGTTTCGATCTTTTCCAGTGCCCATTTGTCTGCCACGCGAGGGGGAGGACTTTACCGGCCGAATGGCCACTGTCACCGGCTGGGGCCGATTGAAGTACGGCGGTGGAGTGCCCTCCGTCCTCCAGGAGGTCCAAGTGCCCATCATGGAGAACCACGTGTGTCAGGAGATGTTCAGGACTGCGGGACACTCGAAAGTGATCCTGGAGTCGTTCTTGTGTGCCGGATATGCGAACGGCCAAAAGGACTCCTGCGAGGTAAGCGAATGTCATTGAGCACCAGGTCAAGTGGTGATGTTCGGTGCTTGTTTAGGGCGATTCTGGGGGTCCGTTAGTGCTGCAGCGTCCCGATGGCAGATACCAATTGGCCGGAACTGTGTCGCATGGCATTAAATGTGCGGCGCCCTATTTGCCGGGCGTCTACATGCGGACAACGTACTACAAACCGTGGATAACGTCAGTAACTGGCATCAATTGATTGTGAGTGTGTGATAGAATGCGACCAAGTGTACATTTTTGGAAATTGACTGATAAAAAACAGCGTCCCCTTTCCGTTTACAAAATGAACTAGTTTTTGTGTGGTTTTTAAATTGTTTCCCGCTCTCGTCCGTCCCAAATCTCTTTAGTTTAATGATTTTCCTTATTTATTTTTAAATGTTTGTTGTTATACGTTTTGTTATGTGTATAATGTATGTACCTTATTTTAATAATTTATAAATAATTTATTAATTTTAATAAAATAAAAAGTATTTTATAAGTATGGGTCTCATTTCGCCTGATGATTATTGCTCATTATAAAGCCATTAATAATTGGTTCACATTTCTTCGGGCTGTGTACAAACAATTATTGTAATAACAACTCTAGACCTCTTTATTTGATGAACACCTAGTAGCGTTGCTCTTTCCAAGAAACTTTAATAAAATAGTCTTGCAGAGTGGTTTTTAGGCAATTTTCCACCAAGTTTCCACCGTGTTTTGTGTTTTTTACTGCAAAGGACCCGCATTTGCATAATAAAACCATCGCCCACGAGTGTAATAAGAAAAAGGGCGGCAGTTTCATATAAAATGATAAATTGAATTTTGCAGTGAATAAACGAACTAATTAATTCGCTTAGTTCCACATTGATGTGGCATTAAGAACTCGATGTAGGGTTAATACGATTATAGAGAGGCGAATGAGAATATTTCGGTAGATTGTATTAAATATACGGCGACATTCACCGTTTTATGATGAACAGCGAAAAGCTGACATCCTCTTAGATGTTAAATAAATGGCATAAGGATCTTGATGTCACAAATCCATTTGGAAAACAAAAGAATGGCAGTCAAAGCTCTGGCTAGAATGGAAAAGTCAGTGGAACGCTTCATAAAATGTTTCACTCGAGAACAGATTTACAAAGCCGTATCCTGTGATCCTTACATGTGGCAAAGGATTTTCGGAAAAATACTTAAACATCTCAGTCGAGATTATTCCGGTCGATGTGGAAAATGGCTAAGAATGATAAGAAATAAGTGCAAGCGGAAAGAGCAAGTTGAACAAGGTCAATAACTGTAATTAATTTCATTTATACCTTTTTTACTACACATTAGCACGTAGAAAATAATTGCGTACGTGACATTTTGTGAGCAGTGATAACTTTTTTCCTGCTTGACATTTTCCACAGTGGCTAATGTGCGATTCAATTTTACAACAAATTTTCGTCCCTTTAAAATATGCGAACATATCAAAACTTTGCAATCTAAAAGTTTTGTGTCAAAGGCTCCATACTTCAGTCACCTGAAATCCATTTTAATGCCGAAAACGTGACCACATTAGGCGCCAGGCACGTAAACTTCATCACCAGATATAAAAATCTAGAGAGCTTTCTTGGTGTGACGTGAATGAACCCATTACGTCACAAGGTGAAAAGGTTATCGGAAAAGCGTCGAATGGCGGAGGATCGAGTTGTGGAAAATAAATTGAAAATTGTTGTGGAAAACATATTCGATTCGATGAGAGTGTGTCCAGTTCTGGGTGATACAAATGGAAACACTCGGATATTTGGAGGGAGAAAAGCGCGGAGCGGTCCGTGGAAAGCGCTTTCAACATGGCCACCCACACATCCTGGCCGATCCTTTCCGGACTTGTCCGAGGTCAGAGCATATAACATGAATAGGATGGATATGGATCGAGGCAACTGCAGTAGCGTAGTAGTACTTTATTCTTCGTTCATTTAGAAAAACCTAAACACAATCAGGGAAGAAATACATTTAATTCGTGTGTGATTTGTTTGGTCAATTTTGCTGTGATTTAAATCGAGTCATCGTATTATGTGAGTTTTGATGTCAATGCACATTTAGATTTTCCTTGCACGCATTTTAAATGATTGCATAATTTTGTTGGCGTTTTTCGGCCGTCGGAAAAGCTCGCCATAAATTTCGCACACACTGCACCAAATACAGTTCCAGGCAGCAAATTGCCTCGAGTTTTCCAAGGAAAAATCGACTGTTAACAAAAAAAAACCATTTTTTTTCGACACAAGAAAAGTCTTTTGAAAAGATTTTTAAAAGAAAAAAGCTTGTGGTAACCTTGAACTTGAAATGTAATCAAAAAGAGATTCACTAGCGATTTTCCATCGGAAACCTCAACAATTTATTCCTATACCTAAAAATCTGCTTTGCTATAAGAAAGCAATTAAAGTTTCTTTTCTGCTTTTAATCAAAAACTCTAAATCTGTTTGGAAAAAACACAATCGCCGGTATCGGTTTCCCATTAGTTCAGAGAATAAAAATAAGGATAATAAAAACCATCAACTTTCTTTACTCTCCATTGAAAACTGTTTTCCCGTATGAAAAACTTTGAAATTCATTAATTTTTCACAACACACACTCAACCCGTTTCTCTAATCAATATTTTTTCTCCGGCAACGGAATTGAGAAAGTTTTCCGACTAAAAACAAGCTTTCAGAAGAGCTTCGTATCCCGAAAGCTCGTTTATTAAAACTGGAAATCTTTAATAATTATCCTGGACCTCTTGGGAGAGTGCCATTAAATTGCTTGTGAAAACTTTGTCCGACGTTTATAAATTCCCGGTGAATAGTGACAAAAAAAGTGGCAGTCTTTTTTCACCCACGTGAAAAATTCATTAAAAAATCGATGAAAAACCAGACGATTTTTCTACAACACAAAAAATAAAACTCAATTACATTGAATTGTTTTTCCAACAGCTTTTATCATGAAGGCAATTGTAGTCCTCTTGGCCATATGTCTTTTGGGACAGCGAACGCACGCATGGGGCGGCCTTTTCAATAGGTTCTCGCCCGAAATGCTCGCCAACATGGGCTACGGCGGTCACGGCGGCTTCATGCAGGTAATTACCTCTAATTCCATTAACTTCCCACCGCGCCAAAACGCCCACAAAGGACACGGCGCGGGTGGAAATGCAAAAAACCCAATTATCTCGTCCACTCACTTCTTGACGACAAAAAGGGTCCACGTGTCCATCCAAATCTACTTCATTATTTGTTTAATAGCAAAAAGCGTAATTAAAGCAAACACAGTGCCATGTTATTCCGATTGTGATGTTTAATTTAATTACCATTTCATGAATTTATCATACATTTCCGTGGCATTACATGACAGCGAAACAAACCTAATTCGACTTTATCTTCATTAGTCCAGATCCATTTGTTAAAAAAAACAGGATAATTTGTTTTCATTTAAGAATTGTCTAGTTCAGTGTTGATTCAAATGCGTATTCACAGCGCACTGGGGACGAGGACAACGCCATCCTGGAGGAGTACGCCCTCGAAGGGGACGAGGAGCCGTGCTACGGCAAACGGTGCACCGCCAACGAGCACTGCTGTCCCGGCTCGGTGTGCGTCGACATGGACGGAGGTGATGTTCCACCCGCTCCAAGTGCACTCTTGCTAAAACCAAACCGTTTCCTGCCATTTCAGTAGTCGGTTCCTGTCTATTCGCCTATGGACGTCGTGTGGGTGAATTGTGCCGACGGGACAGCGACTGCGAGTCCGGCCTGGTCTGTGCCGAAGCGGAGCAGGGCGTCTCGACGCGCGTCTGCCGACCGCCCGTCCACCAGGACAAGCAGTATGCGGAACAGTGCAACATGTCCAGCGAATGCGACATCTCCAGAGGCCTGTGCTGTCAGTTGCAAAGACGCCATCGGCAGGCGCCCCGCAAGGTAATGAATTTAGGGCGCGAAATTGGGTCGTAACCCAGTTTCGCATTTGGGTCAAACATGTGTGTGCATTTTATTGAATTTTCGCAGGTGTGCTCGTATTTCAAGGACCCGTTGGTGTGCATAGGGCCAGTGGCTGCGGACCAAATCAAGAACACCGTTCAGCATACAGCCGGAGAGAAAAGACTCACAGGTCTGACAAACTTTAAAAGACCGATGCATTAGATTTTATTAGGGAAATGGAGACGAGTGGCCGGAAAAACACTTTTCCTCGCAACTCACCCACTTCTTCTGTACATTAAATGAGAAAGAGTAACATATTAATTAGTAACCTGGATATTTGAAGCTACGTTGTACGGTTTTCGTTGTTTAGTTTTTTTGTCGCCAAGTCTTACGATTGGAAAATGGTATAATTTAGAGCCCTCCACTTATGAAAATCAAATTAAAGCAAGTACCACGTGGCTTCACTGCAAAAACTACATAAAAATTCTATATACATGTATACTTACACATTAAGAACAAAAAAAACACTTAGATTATACATTGGCTGAGGTATTTATAGTTAAGGTGTTTTCAATCAAACTTAAAATTTGGCCTAGTCATAATAGCGTAATTTCCGACATATCGTAGTTTGTAGTATTGGAACAAGAGACGCGCATCCATAAAATGGCGTGTTGTACCCAGGAAATTGTGCGGCCTCCATGCAGAGGTACGCACAGGCATATATATTTTACAGAAAAAATAATGTTTCTAACTTTTAACCGTCTAACTGTGATGATTTATATGGTTTGCGCTTGGAAACCGTTTCGAAATGGATTTGGATGTGTGTGTGTTTGTGTAAACGCGCAAACACCACCCCAACATTGTAGATAGAAAACAAATTTAAACTGTGTTATATACGAACAAAAGAAAATAAAAACTAATGGGACAAGGCAGAATAAACATTTCGGAACTGTTTCCAATAAGCTTTATAAATAGGGCGCAAAGTTGATACATATCATAATATACATATCATATTAAACTGAATATATCGATGTTTACAATTATATTGAATGAATATTTAATAAATGTCTACTGCATATTAATCTTAGCGGGTGTTTTATTTCGAAGGCAGTTGCTAAACTGAAAAGTTTGTTGGAAATTCGACAGATGGGCAATTCTTAAGTGTTACAGTCAATGTTCGGTATTTGATGAGTATCCACTTTGTTGATGGGCACGGGGAATAAAAGAGTCTTTGGTACGTTTAATAACATATATTTCCTATAATCAACATATAAACTAAATGTTAAATAGAATATTTTACCCTCTTTTGAAAAAATGGAATGAAGGCACTAGAATAATATATAAAATTTCAATAAAAAAGAGAAACTGAGCCATCAAAGTAAAAAAATGTTTACAATATAAATACTTAGAATAAATGCATACCAAGATGTAAATAGAAACAGTTTTTTAGCCAGACATGATAAGTTTAACGAATTCTTCATAATTTACATTACCCTGGGAGTCTTCCTGGCCTTGGAGAAGTTGTTCCACCTGAAAATTCGCTTGGTTTACAATAATTCTCTACAATTTTGAGTTCCAACTCACTTCATCATCCGTCAATTTCTCGCCCAAAGTGGTTAAAAGGTGACGCAATTCCGCTGAACTAATATACCCATTGCCATCTTTGTCAAAGTGGCGTAAACCTTCAATAAAGTCCTCGGCGGTGTCTGCACTTCTCGATTTGGAGATTTGCTGGAAAAGTGCACGTTAGTTGCGGCCTTGCATCCCAAATGGCATTGTGCTCACCTGATAAATGGGTAAGAACACTTCGAATGACACCCTCTCGTCCGGTTTGTGTTGGTGGGTGTACTTTTTCACATCGGACTCGGTGGGATTCTGGCCAAGGGCTCTGAGAGCGTCTCCGATTTGGGACACGTGAATTTTGCCATCGCCTCGATTGTCGAACAGCTGGAACGCCTCCTGGAACTCTACAAAACACACACTGGTCAGTTTGGAGGCTATTTCCGCGAAATATTAATCAGGAACCTTCCACGGACGTTAGGGACAACTTGCAAGGGGGCTCGTACAGGTACATTTCGCGGATTTTAGTGCAATTGTGGAGCGAACACGTCTGTTAATGGTGCACAATGCACGAACATTTGCTGTACACAGATGATATTCAGTGTAACTTTCAAAAAGAGACCATATATGGAGAAAATCAACTGTATGATTCATTACAGTGGTTTTTATGGTTGTGTTTGTTTAAACAAACTGCAATGTTAATGGGGAAAATGGGCATTATGGGACCGTTAATGACGGTTTTAAGTGTATCAACGTCTGTGAATGATCAGTAATATGCAAACTACAGTGAAAAATCATCGATTTGTTGATAAAATGTGAGAAAATTCCAGTAATGCGAAAGATAACAAATAAAGAAGCGATTCTAGGAGGGGCAATGTAGCCTAGATATTCAATTCCGAAACACTTACCGGCCATCTGGTCTTCGGTGTAATTAGCCTACAACAAAACAACAATTACAAAACAGTTTAATGGCGAATTAAATGGAATTTGCCGGAAAATTAACGAAATATTCGCATTTTACTCACCATTGTGTATGTTATTCAGCTAAACTGGACTGTCAAAAATTTAACGACCACAGCACGCTGACGTTTGCACATTGGAATGCAAATGGATCAAAGCGGGAAATTTGAATTTCCATACAATTAAAACTCAACTTCAATTTCCTTCGTATGCAAATCAACCAATAATCCTATTCAGTTAATAAGCACTTTTACTCGATTACATAACACCGCTTTGTTAGCGGAATATTCTCTGGACATTAATAATGTGCGATTTATGTCTAATTAGTTTGATATGATCTGTTTATTCCTGTGCACTATATGCATTAATTTTTCAAACGTTCATAAATATTCATTCGACAATCCAATACCAATATATTTTTTCGGTTTATTTATCCCGATGCAATACAAACCGCATATTACATTATCGTCTAATCGGTGTGCGCGCTTTCAAAATATCCCCATTTGCGTAAAAGCGAATTTTTTCCCAAAAAACCGCAACCGAAAGCCGGAAAACTGTTTCGGCATCGCCTCTTCATCCGCCCCCAACCGTCCCAATGAATTTCTGCTTGTTAACCAAGTCATGGTCCATTGGCCTTGATATTTCGATCACCGACAATTACGCACTTAGACTGTGACAATACATAAAATTCATCATTCTCTTTTTCCCGCAACAAACACGAACAAATCACGTTTCGAATGCACTTATTGTATTTTCCTGAATTAGAGCATAGAAAAGTAAAAGTAATTGCAGAATTGGATTATGCGAATGCGAATCCTCCGGGGCAAATTTGCAAAAAAAGTCAATTAATTCAACAACATCAATAAAAGATGTTTGACTCTCCTACATAACAAATTACTAACGGTGTTCTAGTGGGACTATAAAATCGCGGCGATTTTAATTACCCCTAAAAAATCGAATAGCCAAAAACACGTTTTCAAGGAAAACTCCACCGAGTGTCCAGAAACGCAATATTCGAAATGCACTCACAGGTGTCCAAGTCGAAAAATGTTTTTGACGAGTTTATGGACATTCTTTTGCAACATCGGCGACAATGGAAAAATGTTCGTGGGTGTGGCAATAAAACCATAAAAAATAATCATAACTCTATATCTCATATCCACAAATGCATGGTTCTTTGTCAAGTAGATCAAATGGAAAGAAATTGTCGTTACGCCAGATTTAATTTTATAAACAAATGCGAAATTCTTGTTAATGCGGAATTCGAGTAATAAATTCTTCAATGTAGGTGTTTTTCGATTTTAATGTGGATTGCGCAAATTTTCCAACATTTTTCTAAACACAGCACTAGCTCAGCACATGAAGGCTAATTAGCAAATATTTTCAATGAAATATGAACGAAATTAAATTGTTAATTTATTCATCAGCAATCACACACGTTTAATTAAAATTTTATAAGCGGTTTTCATTAATATTTAACTTTTTTCTCCCCCATTAGTCAAACAGTTTTGCCATATATGTACGACAAATGGCCAAGGAAATGGGCTGTTGATTCGGTTCATTTGCATGAAGAGACAAAAAATGACGGGTTTGGTCCAGTACTCTCCAGATTGTAATATTGTGGCTGTGTATATCACAATCTAACAAAGTAATTAATGTTTCTTGACCCTGAGATACTTTCTATACAACAAAAAAAGTTGTTTTTAATTTTATACGATTGTTTGTGGCCGGCAACAAATACGCGTAATTAATGCAATTTAGAGCAAATACTGCATCCAAACATAAAATTTTTCTGTACAAGTTTCAGCGATTCAATTAAGAAAACCAACACATTTTCCATTACGTGGACGCGAAATTGAATTCGAATCAAGTCGAGACCGTAATTTGTTGAAACGGCGATAAATTATGCCCAAATTAAGCAGTTAATTAGAATGTTTGTCATTTTTAATTAAGAATTTCGAACGGTGTCCGTAACAAATGGCTTTTCAGCAAGGATTTCTCATTTTTCGGACCGTTTAATTTATTTCGATGGAGAGCAATTAATTAAGTATAACACCTTAATTCAAGCCTCAAGTATGGGATTTTGAGACGTCGTTGATGGGTCAGTTTGCGCGATTTATGCGACAGGAAGTGATTTCGATGAATAAACAAGAAAAAATGTCTGTTTGCGTGTCGAATTGACTTGACGTGGTCCGAATTATGGTAATTAATGTGTAGCCCTTCGAAAAGTCCAACGTCAATCATAAATAACTGAAAATAACGTTAATTAGATATTAAAATGTGCATAATTTTGTGGTGATCGGTTATAGAAATGTCCCAAAAATGGATTTTGGCTCGTCCATGGACCGCACCTAAATCTGGTACCCAAATGGGGGGAATGTGAATAGATTTCTTGTAATGCTGGAATTTGTTACAATTTTTCTATGTAATGGATTGTAATAATAACACTTAAAGGGACTGCACCTACAGATAAATGACCTTTATACAAAGGTGGATACTGAATTTAGATTATGACCTCATGGACAGCCCAAATAACCTCCAGTCCATGTAATTAAATAATTTCAAATATTCATACAGATCGTACAAGTGTTTTGTTTGCATAATCAAATAGAATTATGATTTATTTATATCGAAATAAGGAAATTGATTTCCATTCAATTCCTGTTTCCTCACCGAAAAGTCGCTTTCAATTGCTGCTGTTTGTTTATAATAACGGCCTTGGCTTGCCTTTGGAAATAAATCGTCCCCAGAGCGGCTATTTTGACTGTTTTATTGTCACATCTTATTTGAATATTTTTACCATTAGTTACATATTCGAGATATGAAAAATATGAGACACACGCTCAGTGAGTATCGTTTTTTGCAATTGCGTCTGGCATTAATTAATTTCAAACAGGAAGAGATATGTAAATGTCGATTACATACGCTAATGGAACAATTTCTTTACTCTGTGAAACTGGAAACCTTTGCGAACATTGTTCGAATATTCAGACACACCGACACGTTTTGCTCTCTTTGGATGTGTGGAAAAAATCCAAAAGGTTATCTAACACCGAGCAAATTTATGGGCCAAATGATGGCAATTGTTGCGCTTTTTGGAAAAATGTCAAAAATCATTGAACCGGATGTGGTCTTGAACTCACACACTCGACCAAGGTGTACCTTTTGATTTCTTACTCTTTCCTAATTGTTGAGCCATACTTGAATTTCGCTAAATTGATTATTTTCTTTACTCTTATACAAGAATAACCAAATGAGACCATAAAACCGCAAATATTCAAAAACTTTCATTATTATTTAATAAAAACATTTTTTTCTGTTTTAATTCAATTAGGTTTCAATTCGTAATATTATGTCCATATTTGGCAGCGGTTTTATACAATTACAAGACATCCATACACAATTACCATGCTTTTTTCCAATACTTCACTTCACATAACTTTCAAGTACATTTAATTGTAATTCGATAATACATCTCAAGGAATCACATTCCTCTCTATCCAATGCAACAAGAAAACTGGCTCTAATTCCCTATTCAAACACGATCCGACTAAAAATGCCGGTTAATTACCGAATTTCACAATCCCAACATCTAAAACAATCATCCTCATACAAAGAAAATCCCAGAGTGAACCAGTAATCAACAATGTAATTAAACCGCTTTGTCCATAGTTTTTCGTTTGGTGGTGGACCAACCATTATTACATTTTAGTAAGTTCATGGTTACCCAGGGTGTGGTGTGGATATAAATAGAGCAGAATTTCGGTGGATACCATATAGTGAACTTGAACACAGCAAATTAACAACATGTTCGTAAAACTGGTAAGTTTTGTGCGAAAACGCAAGCATATCCGGCCGTGTTAAGTGCGCAAAAATGTGTTTCAGGCCGTAATCGCATGTGCTTTGGCTGTCTGTGGCGCCGCTTACAGCGGACCGCTCGCCGGAGGCCTGCCCGCCGCCCAATATCCCGCCGGCGTCAGTCCCCAAGCGTGTCCCAACTACCCGAACTGCGCCAATCCCGCCGTCGCCGTCTCCCCCAACGCTTTGCCGCAACAGTACGCCGCCCAGCCGCAATACCAGCAGCCCCAGTACCAGCAGCCCGCTCCCCAGCAGTACCAACAGCCCCAATTCAGCCCCGTGTCGCAGTACAACCCCGTTTACGCGCAACAGTACAACCCGGCCCCGCAAGCGGCCCAACAGCAGTACGCCCCGGACGTGCAGAACGCTTTGGACCGCGGCGAGTACATCGGCGACGGGGACTACCACGGTGAGGGACTCGCCGAGGCGCTCGCTCCAGGATACAACGGTGAATTTGCCACATTTTCATCATGAACAAGTTTTGACGGTTTCTGTTTTTCAGCTCCTGCTGTGCCCGCTTACAACCAAGCCCCGCAATACAATCCGGCCGCTTACCAAGCAGCCCCGGCTCAGGCCTACCAAGCGCCAGCCGGGGTGGGACAACCGGCCCAAATCCCAGCCGGAGTGGATGCCCGTGCTTGCCCCAACTACCCGTACTGCCACTAAGACAGGCCCATTTTCGCGATTTATTTAACAATGCTAGACTGCCAGCTGACAACATGTTGTCCTAAATTATTAATTTTTTAAGTTGTAAATGTGTTTCCTTTTTTTGTATAGTTTTCTTATTTAATAAAAACTATTTATGGTTTTTATACATTTATATTCGTATTTTAATTGAGTTTGCAAAATTTTGCGGTTCTCGATTCGGCTGCCTTGAAATTGCTCGAATTGCGAGACAAAAATTCAGGAAGATTTGGTAACGAATTTCTACGAATTATAACAGCGAAACGGTCGTAAATTAGATGATTTTCTTGAAAAGAGACAGTTAATAATTTTATTGCTTCTCTAATTGGTTTGAAACGTTGTAAGCGGCTTATATACACAATTACACTGTAAATAGACATAAAAATGTTTAATAACGTCTGACATCGTTGACATTAAACTCACATGTACGAACGTGTGTAGGTAGAGGAATATGTAATAGGATTAAAACCGTGCAAATCAACAAAATTTTCCTCCCTTGAAAAAGACCGTCATGTGAGCGCGTCTTCCGCATTTCGTCCACGCAATTCTACGCACCTCGTCTTCCTATTCGGACACACCCTGGCAGCAAGTGTGTCACGACAGTGTCGGCAGGTAGCAAATCCTTGCGGCAGGAACAAAGAATTGGTGGGCGAGGTACAAGGATTGCAACCGATGCGATTTCAGATGCTTCCAATGAGAGTGCAACAAACGAGAGCCGCGCTTCCACACACAAATGTGTGCAATCGAATTCTTTGTTAGACAACACAATAAGGTCACAGTCTTAAGGAAAAAGCCTCACCTAACACAAGTATTTCAACTTTTTTCCACAATAATTTCTGTAGACCTGTAGGAGATTTTTTCGCTCGTTTATAATACGCTCATTGAATCGACTATTTACCATGGCAATGAAGTGTAAAACCTTGGATAAAATGTGACAGAAAGCAAGTACTGGCCAACTGGCCTATGTATACGACCGAATGGAATACAGTTTTGTACAATGACATGTTAGAAACCTAGAATACCGCATGAATTTCCCAATTGATTCAATATTTTATTCCACTACTCTCTTGTGTGGGATCGGTATTAAAAATTGCGTGAATACTGTTACATTTTCTGTAAAATAGGTGAGTAGGGTGTGGTACTTGATATATATACCATGGTACACATTTTGTGTACGATAGTGTGCAGTGGAGAATATTAGAGCAACATGTTTGTAAAACTGGTAAGTAGTGCCCCATTCGGGATACAAAAGTGGTGCAGTGGTCCAAAGTGTTCAGTCCAGTGTTTTTTGCGATGGATTAGTGTGTCTTTTCTTTTTAGGCAGTATTAGTTTGTTGTGTGGCCGCCACCAAGGCCGTGTGGAATGGTCCGTTGGCGGGCGGTGTGCCCGCTTCACAGTACCCGGCTGGTGTCAGTCCCCATGCCTGTCCCAACTACCCGAACTGCGCCAATCCGGCCGTTGCCGCTTCGCCCAACGCGGCCGCACCGTTAGGACACTACGGCGGCCAACAGCAATGGAACAATCCCGCCCCGCAACAGTGGAACAATCCCGCACCGCAATGGAACCAACATCAAGGGGGACAGTGGAACAATGCGCCCGCTGTGCCGCAATGGAACGGGTACCAGAGTCCGTTGGATCGGGGAGAGTACACTGGAGATGGGGACTACCATGGAGAGGGTTTGGCCGAGGCTGGAGCGTTCGGTAAGACCTGAAAAGGGCGGAAAGGGCGTTTGATTGTGAATTGAGGAATATGTTTTAGGTGACATTTCGCACAACTACAACTCGAACCAGAACGCCGGCTACAATCAAGTGAATCCGGGCGCGTACAATCCATCCCATCCACCAGCGGGTTTGGGCCAGACTCCGGCCGGTGTGGATCCACACGCGTGTCCAAACTATCCATTCTGTCACTAGATGCAAGTTAGACAGTCAGCTGACAGCATGTTCGCATACTTTCAGTTTGTAGAGAGAAAATTTATCAATTTTAGAGAATGAAATTCGAAGCTGTGTTCATTATTTTATTTCCTGTAATATGTAAAGAGTTTTCTAACGTTTCTTGTATAGTGTTTAATGACAAATAAACATTTTATAAATGTTATGTATTGGTTTTTTTGTTGTTGTTGGAAAAGGTGACTACTGGTATTGCAATAGGACAATAGATAAATGCAGTGCACAATTCACTTTTACTTTTTTAACCCCAACCTTTGCCTTGAATCTGTGTCGTTGATGGCAAACTACTGTAAATGTTGTTGTTCTTTGAGAATTAATAACAGTCATTTTGTGTTTAATGTGAGCAATTATTTAAGTAGTGATTATAAAAAGGAGCGCGCCCAGTAATGAAGTTATTTGAAGGAATGAAATGAAGAAATTGTGTGTGTGATTGAATTTTTTGTAAACAGGAAATTTGATGGAAAAACTTGAGTCCTTTCGCTGTTATTAATGATGTAAAACTTTTAGTATTCGCGTAAGATTGTCCAATTAGGAAATGTATGGACAAGTTTTGTGAAATATATTAATCAATCATGCGTAATCCGTAATATATGTTTGTTATAAGAATGATTGAAAAACAATCTATCACGAACATGAAGAAAATAAAAATTTATAAGTGAAAAAATTGAACACTTTCGAATAAAGTAGCAAGGGCAACTAACACGCTCTTTTTGAATTTCGCGGTGTATTTTTATACAAGTGCGCCTTGAAGTTGGACCTTAAACGTAGGCAACCAATGTGACATAACCCCAAATAAATGCAGAATTTATTTTTAATTGCGTTATTAAATACATAATTCGACACATATTTATTTATATTATTATTTAATTAAGTTATCAGATAAAGGAGATTTAGGTAGGAATTTAGAATAATCTTTTGTCGCAATATATAAGCTTTCAACGATTTTATAAAATTCATTAGACTAAATTTATTATTTGCAGATGGATAAACAACTAACAAATCAATTAACCCAATAAGTACAATATTTTATACAACATTATCTCCCCCAATGATCCCCACTCGCAAAAATTCAAATTTACCTCGCAGGTAGGAACTATTATCCCCCAAGATGTTTTCGCGCTTTTTCAATTGTCAACCTAACCGTTTTCTTATTAGAATTGGCGGTAAAAAAGGCATTCCTTCACTGCCAAGCGTCTCCTCGTGTTGTTCCAAAGTGAATTCCACAAGCACTTTAACTCATCCTTTAAATAAAACCGAATCTCTAAACAAAACCAAAATGGTAAACAAAGAACGTGAACGTCTAGTCTTAAAATACACCAAAGTGGTGCCAGAAGCTTATCCACCGACCAAAGGGTCCATCAAAGCTGCCGGTTACGATTTGAAGAGTGCCTACGACTGTACTGTGCCAGCCAGGGGTAAAGCCATGGTCGATACCGGGATTAAAATCGAATTACCCGAAGGATGTTACGGGAGAATTGCACCAAGATCTGGATTAGCAGCGAAGAATTTCATTGACGTTGGAGGTGAGGCCCCAAAACCTGTTCAACATTCAAAGTACTAAGTACGAGTTTGGTTTACAGCTGGAGTTGTCGATGAAGACTACAGAGGCATAATAAAAGTCATCTTATTCAACCATTCCGACCACCCATTTGAAGTGAAAGCTGGAGACCGAATTGCTCAGCTAATCTGCGAAAAAATCTACTACCCCGAAATTGAGGAAGTGAAGGTATAAGAAACAACAAATTTCTTTTGTACAAAATCCTAAATTTCGGTGTTTTACAGGAACTAACCGACACCCAACGTGGAGAAGGCGGTTTCGGGTCCACTGGCACCAATTAAACATCGAACTTCAGTAATTTCTCCACTCACAATTTTTCTTTTCATTTATTTCGCTTTGTGAATTTGTTTTAGTTTTGTTCAATATGTGATCCTAATTATAATCGTTTCAATAAATATTTTTTAAACATTCCTTCGTATTGAGTTTTGCCTAACCTCAAATTCTTCGATAAAGAACTTTTTTTTAGTTTGCCGGCTTTTGCGCCATGAAAACCGACAGAAAAATGGCGAACGAAGTGCAACTGGCCCAAACAGCCGACCCCCAAGAGGACACAATCTTCGGAAAGATTCTCCGAAAGGAAATTCCATGTAACTTTATCTACGAGGACAATTTGGTAAGTGCACACACCAAACTCTTATCTCCCTTCTAACTGTCTCATTTTTTCAGTGTGTTGCCTTCGACGATATCAGTCCCCAGGCCCCAGTCCACTTTCTAGTAATTCCCCGCAAACCGATCCCCCAATTATCCAAAGCAGACGAAAGTGATGCCGGTTTACTGGGCCATCTGTTAATAGTCGCCAAACAAATCGCCCAAAAACGCAATCTCAAGAACGGTTTCCGCATTGTCATCAACGACGGACCAATTGGGGCCCAATCTGTCTATCACTTGCACGTGCACGTCCTCTCCGGACGACAACTGCAATGGCCCCCCGGCTAAACACCTCCTTTTGCGCTTATTTTATAACAAAGTTACGTTTTACGTAAATAAAAACATTTCCTAGAATTACACAGCGATTTTTATTTAACAGGGAAATACAAAATTATTATAAATTAACGGTTATGTATTCATTTGGAGAAGTAAAATACATTCAATTTGGTAAATTGCATCTTATGTTAATCTATACAGTATTTAAAACAAAAAATGAAAGAGTCTCGGAAATTCCCATACTTGAAGCTACAGAAAATCTCGAACGAAAAATGCATTCGTAACAGAATAATCGGTAATCTTCTCTTTATTATTCACATAATAACATATATTTTGAAACATTTATTCTTCTCTTACTTGTGGTAATGACTTTAAATGTTAAGAATTATTAAACAAACTACTCCTAAAATTGGACACCACAAATTTAAGAAAATCCCTTCCCGACTTTTCGTTGTTACTGCTGCAAATATACAAAAATCCATTCATATATTAAAATATATAAGCGAAAAATTCATCATCCAAATTAAAAAACCATCTTTTTTTATATTAAAATAGAAGCTAAACACGATAAAAGCAATTTATCATTAAAGTTATGCTAAGAATATTATCACAAAATTATATAAAAACAAAAACGTTCAAGTAGAACCAGCTACAGTCATATTATAATATATATATGTCCTTAAATCTTTAAAATCAACTAATAACAATAGCACAACACACGAAAAACTTCATGAAAATCAAGACAAATATTTTACATTACTATTAACATCCCCAAAATAGCGATTTGCAACACTAACAATCGAATTCGCATCCGTTTCTCATCAAAATCAATTTGAATATAAAATTGTTAAAACTCAGCACTAATAAAATCTAAAAAAAATCCATTTATAAAGCTAAAATAGTAACTACGTATAAAAAATTTGTAAATATCACCAGAATAAAATTTTTACAATTAAAAACATTTTCCATATTAACGAAAAACCAAGATTGTAATTAAAATAGTACGTATTTTATATAAAACCAGGTTTTAGCTGAGTTCAAGACCGCCATTTCAATAATTTTTCATTGTTTTGTGTTTTGTTTTTAACCATAGAATTACGACATAGAACTACACGGTAACCTTGGGGAGCCCATCTGTGTTAAAACACGATCCAACCATTGCAATGGACCATTCAGATGCAATTCGATCCAGCACGGTGTCGACGTCACCGTCTGACGTCTACAACAAACAATTCCCATAAAAAAATGCCAAGTTTTCTTTTCCAACAGTAACAAAAATGTTATTTATAATTTTTTTGTCCATTTTGGTGTCGTAAAGTATTCATTATCGTTCTGAACTGGCCGCCATTACTCGACGATAACGAAATTTAAAATGCGATAAAATGTACTGCATTTTTGAAATTTGGTGTTGGTAGATCTGACGTTTGACATTTTGAAAATCAAAAAGGCCATAATATCGTGGCATTTGAGTGATTTCAAATTACCTCTAAAAATAGTTTGGTAACTGGCTCCCTCTAACTAAAAAATATAAACTAAAATGACTCAGTTTTGTACGAATCAGCGTTTAAATCATTCATGTTTTATGATTTTTGAGCTACTTAGCGAAATTTTTTGGTTATTGTGTATCAATCGTTCATATTTTTGAGTTGAATTTGAATTTTTCAACCGCTAGAGATCGCTAGTTACCAAACAAAATTTTCAGGTTATTCGGAATCATTTTCAACAATGAAATTTAGGCGAGTGCAGTGTAGTGCCATTAATCCTCGTAGGTCACCATAAAATAACCTAACTGTCACATCATTTTTTGTAAGCCAACTTAAAAATTTATTTACTAAAATAACTAAATAATTTTTTTATTCAAAAAACAATATTTTCACCAAAATAGATAAAATAGCGTAAAAAAAACTCGTTTTTTTAATATATTACCTGTACTCTGCGCCCCATCCCTTCACAAACGACATCCGTATCGTACACATCCTCGTCAATTGATAAACAGCCTCAAATCCCTGACTCACCGATTGTGACAACAGCGCTGCAAACTCTTGATTATTGAATATTTTCAAATTACAACCGGGCGGTATTTTGCAAACGGTCGCCGGATGCCAACCGTATCTCTGATTGCAATTGGGCGATTGCACAAATATGCTGGAATCGCTCAGACATTCGGCGAACACTTCGCCTCCAATATAGTACAATCGCACCCCTTTGCCAATATGCCGTCGTGTCTGTTCCACCACCAAGTTCCGATTCACATTCGACAACAATCCCAGACAGAAACGCTCCGAATTGCTTGGATCTGTGAACCCGTCCACCGTTATGGACGGTTGACTGGCATGGAACGTCTCCCCGACACGTGTATTCAGCTCGTAATAGCTGATGCTGCACCAAAACGCCGGTTCGCAGTATAAAACCGGCTGAGCGTCCACTGACGGACTCGGCGTTATCCGAGACAGACCTAAAAGCCGGAAATGAGACAATGGTTCGATTTTGAGGTTAGGATATTACTTAAATTGTCGTTGGGGTCAATGGGATCGCCATCCTCGGACATATACCCGGGCGGAGGGGTTTCGGTGGGTGGTACGGTGCTTTGGGGAGATTCCATCGTGGTTGGGGTACCGTTCGGGCATATACCAACTGCATCCATGTAGTTAGGGTGCTGCAAATGCAACCTAAAACGAAAAATGCATCAATGTCGTGATTTCCAACTAGATTTAAGCATGTTTTGTACCCCAAAGTGTTGGTATTGTGGGGGAAAGAGGTGTTTTCCGGTACGGAGGTGCTTAAATCCTCCAACGAATGGGGGAACAAATTGTTTTCATCTCCAAGTGTATGACGAGGTACTAGTATAGCAGGTAACGCTGAAAAACACTCAATTCAAACAACGTTCTTTGTTTGTGGTGAAAAATACCAATTTTACCAGGACTTTCAATGCGTGTGTAATGATAGGGATTTATACACACTTCATCTTTTTTTAGCGAAAATGCATATTCACAATTATCCAACGGTCGCAATTCGTGATGGGATTGCAATTCGGGCCATCTCCATAACCGACAATAAATCACATGTGGTAAACCTTTACGTTGTTGTTGTATATTTCCAATTTCAGCAGGCGGTCGTAATCTGTGATAAAAACAAATGAATCAACTCGGTAAACAGATTCCTGTATTAGCGATAACAAAAAAACAATGAAACAAAAAATGAAATAATAAATAAAATTATTTGTTATTGTGCAATAAAATGAGATGAACGAAATTCGGCAAAATGGAGTGTGGACCAGCACATTTTGCAGACATTTAGGGTAGGTCACTGAGCCAGACTGAGTGCGGTAAAGGGGGACAGCAAAATCCATAATAAGACCTTAAACTTCACAAATACCACAAGCGATTTTTGCTCGTGTTGTTGCTCATTGAAATAAAAATTACCTAGGTATTGTAACGCATTTGGTATTGTGATTTTGTGACGATATGGCCCGTTCCAGTTCCTCTAGAGCACCTGATTTCTTCAATTTTTTCACTAAACTTTTGACGGCCTTCTCACACCATTTGTCATCTGCGTCTGTGCCTTTTTTCCAACCCAACAAACGTTTTACAACAGGAGGCGTAAATGACGGCAACATTCCGCTCATCACAATTAAATACAGCACACACTCTCACTTTTCCATTCGTTTGTGACGCACAATGTCCACTTTGATTATTTTCATAGAAAAAATTCACCTACCGATTATTAATTGAACGAAATTTATTGCTATTCAACTGCCATATTGTTCTTTGACAGACGCAACGTTGATTATACGATCGTATGAATTTATCAACGACAACATGACAATCAATCTCGTCATTGCAACAGACGATAGCGTTCGGTTCCTTCTTCGATTGCGTAGAGCGTGGCTTGATTTCGGGGCGCATGCGTACTGTTTCGCATGGATTTCAAATGCATAGGCGGGTTAGGCGGTGCAGCAGGACAAACTGAAAACATTGCCGGACATTTCAAAACCGTCCAATTTATTATCACATTAGAAATGTACTTGAGAGGCTCGTGTTAATATCCAGTTAAATATCATTTCTAATGTCGTTAATTAGCCATCTAAATCACTTGGAACAACAGGAAACCGCAAAAACATCTTCACCAAACCGGCCAAATAATTACGACCGAAAATTAGTTTAATAATACAATTAAAATTGTCCTTTATAGGCAAATTTAAAGACAATTACTCTCTACATGGTTGCGTACATGGTGCAGCGAAGCATCAATTTCTGCAAAAAAAGCGGAGAATGTTTAAATGAACCAACAAGCATCGTATATTTACAGCTGATGTAACGATGTAAAAACAGTTGCAAAGAAATTTCCTCGAGAGTCGCTCGTCCTCACCACCACACGACATTCTGCCAGTGACGTGCGCCTAACTGCAACAAATCATCATTTGTCGCGCCACTCTCTCACCAAATCGCAATTCAGTGTTGATTCCAATGCGATCCAATGAAGATGCGTAAATGTTTTGTGCGAAAATGACCAATGCGCCCACAATTCTAACGCAACTCGTGCTTCTGGTGCTTGCAAATTGCGGTCAAGAGGCGGCGGGTGTTACGGATGCGCGACTAGTCCAGGTAAGGGTGCCAAAATCAATTTTGCAGCATTTTCGAACAGTCAACGGTTATAATAAGGGCGCGTGCTAGCACTTTCCGCTACGGTTTTTAAATCCAAACAATAAACTGCGTGACGACCTACAATTACCCATTGGAACCATCAACAAGGAAGGTACGTCTTTAATTTGAAAAAAAAACTGTCGCTTCACTCAATTCGGAACTGTACTTTGCATTATTTGCTTGGACTCCGTTTCCTCTTCGATAGAATCGAAATCGGTAAATCAAACCGTGTTTTCATGGATAATGACAGTAATTATCCACGTTTAACAACATTTTTAACAATGTCTGTATGAAGAAAGTGTAAACTTATGTTAATCAATAGCCGATTTCACTTTTGTGCTGCCTGCCGAGAGAAAAATCAGCAAGGTCGTAATAGAGCTGTAATAGTATATTAAAAAATGAGTATCGTAAGGGATATTATAACGTATGAGCAAATTTAACCGTTAGCCGCGTTAGCGGCTAACGTTTGATTTAAGAATACGTTAAAATCTCTTACGATACGAATTTTTTACAGTATTTTACCTATTTGCGTCTAAAATATTTAATTATAAATAAATAAATTAGTCATTTCATAATTGTAGAGATTTTTATTTTCTAAAGTTGGTTCAATTTTGTTTTCAAACATTTCGAGTGTGACAGTTTTAAATGTTGTCATGCTGTCAATGTCATTAACTCTCGCTGTATCTCAGCGTAAAGCTGTTGACAGCGATTCAATTGACAAGGTTTCGTCAACTCCAAATAGTAAAAATCACTATTTTCTTACAGTAAAACTACTTTTATTACAAAACCCGAATCTGACAGTTCTGTTTTGTAATAGAAGGTTTTACAAAACGCAAATAGGTAAACTAATTTTTGAAATGTATCTATATCCAAAGTCTGGTGAATACAAAACATAATGGTATATTTGAGGGGGGTTAAATGTTTATAATTTTCGCGTAATTAATTATTAAAAATTAAAATTTCGACATGCTATCGGCAACACTCGAGCCTCGAGCCGATTTGTTCGTGACGTCACACTCGATCCTCTCAAAATCAAACAACTCTGTCACTTGTAAACAATGGATCGCTTTTTTCGTTGGTACCTGAACTTATACTCTACCTGCTCGATTTCAGGTAAAATTATAGTCCGGAGCGAACCAACAAACAACTCCCTCCCCATTGGATGTTTGTTCGTGATGTCAGACGCCACGTGATTAAAATCCCGGGATTCGTTAAAATTCCAACTTTGTCCATTAATAACAAATTAAATAAATTCAAATCCGATAAAATTATAATATTCGATTAAGTGGTTAAAATTGGGATTTTCTAACTTAGTTTACAGCTCTATTGATTTGCTATCCGATTTGATCCGTCCGCTGTTGCAATTTCCAGGGAACCAACATCCACTTGGGCGAAGCGTTGCAATTCCTCCGCGAATACGATGCGGAAGCGTCGAATATGTGCTTTCGGGTCGGTTCTGCCCAGTGGCAATACGCCACCAATCAGACCGACTTGAACAAACGGCGGATGAACGAGGAGCAGACACTCAAAGCGAAATTCGACAAGGTTTCGTGGCGTCGGGCGATCCAGTTCGATTGGACCCGGATCCCGGATCCGATGGCGAGACGACAATTGCGCCTGTTGGTGAGCAACAGTCGAGCCAGTCTGTCGGACGACAAGTTCAACGAGATTTACCACCTGATATCCGAGATGAAGGACATTTATGCGCATATTCGCGTCTGTCCGTACAACAGTCAGGAGCATTTCTATTGCGATTTGGAACTGGAGCCGGACATTCAACGGATCATGGCCCGGTCACGGAACCATTACGAATTGGTGCACGTGTGGCAAGAGTGGCACGACAAGGTGGGGCCACCGTTGAAGAATCGCTTCATGCGGTATGTGGAGTTGGCGAATCAGGCGGCGAGGATGAACGGGTTCGTGGATGCGGGCGAGAGTATGCGGTTTGTGTATGAGGACGCGAATTTCGACAACGAATTGGCCGAGTCCTTCCAGAAGTTGCAGCCGCTGTATAAAGAGCTGTTCACGTACGTGAGGAGGAGGCTGTTGCAGTACTACGGGCCGGATGTGGTGCGGCCGGAAGGACCGTTGCCGGCACATTTGTTGGGGAATATTTGGGCGCAGGAGTGGTCCAGTTTGTTTGATATTTTAATTCCGTATCCGGAGTACAAAGAGGTGGATGTGACGGATGAGTTGTTGAGGCAGGGATTCACGCCTTTGAGGTAGGTGAAAATGAGATGGGGTTTCAGTTTGGATTACAGTTTGGGTTTAGGATGTTCCAAATGGCGGAGGAGTTTTTTACGTCGTTGGGGCTGAAGCCGATGCCGCCGGAATTCTGGCGGTATTCCATGCTGGAGAAGCCGAATAATCGGAAGGTGCAGTGTACGGCGAGCGCTTGGGACTTTTGTAATAAAGTCGATTACAGGTGAATAACTTTTTTTGCATTTCGGTGCCATAACATGCACATTCTCGCCCGCTTTTAGTGATTTTTTTTATTTCGAGGTTGTAATTGTCTAACTCTATGGCATAAATTTCAAATGACCAGGGCTGGAATCACGAACTTCGATGTACGATTGAAATATAAATACTGAGTTAATCTGATCCATTTTATTGGCACAAGTGGCAGAAATTCAAAAAATACTAGTTTCAATTTTGATTTAACTTTGAATAGTGGAAAAAAGAAAACACGCTTACGATTCAATCGTTCAATTCGTCGATTTTAGTCGATTTGAGTCGAACCATTCGATCAAAAATATTAAGTGCGTTCTTTTTAATACAATTCAAAGTTAATTCTGAATTGAAAAAAGGATTTTTGGAATTTCTGCCACTAAAATAGATCAGAATAACTCAGTATTTACCACAAATTTGTATAAAGAATGCAATTTATATTTCGATCGTACGTAAAAGTTCGTAATTCCAGCCCCAGTGCTTGTTTCGATTTATTGGTTGCTGTTTTATGCTATCGTAAAATACAAAAAGTTACTAAAATCAAATCAATATCCAATTTATCATATAAAATCTTTAGGAATGCAAAAAATAGCATAAAGAACTTGTTAACATGAATCACTTTTGGATGTTTTTGAATTTCGGTGCCATAACAAAACATTCTCGCCCGCTTTTGCTGGCGGTAATCTTGATTCTCGCCCGGCTATAAACTTAGTGATTTTCTTTTAGTTTGAGGTTGTAATTCTCTAACTGTCTGACAAAAATTTTGTGCAATCGTGAAATAGAAAAATTAAATAAACTTTCGATTTTTCATATTTAAAATCTTTAAGAATTCACCGAAATACAAAAAATTGCATAAACAACTCGTTAACATGAATGTCACACTGTCTAATGATTTGTTTTACAGGATTAAACAGTGCACTGAAGTGAAAATGGCTGATTTGGTGACGATTCATCACGAAATGGCCCACATTCAATACTATCTTTACTACGCGGATCAGCCGTTTATGTACCGAGACGGAGCGAATCCCGGTTTCCATGAAGGCGTTGCGAATGCCGTCCTACTCTCCATCCTGAATCCGATCCATTTACACCGTGTTGGATTGTTCAACAACCGCACCGACTCATACGAGTCTAACATAAACTTTTTAATGTTGATGGCATTGAAGAAAGTCGCGTACGCGCCATTCGCTTACCTAGTGGACCAATGGCGATTCGAAGTGTTCGAATACGGCGTCCAAAATATGAACGCTGAATGGTGGGAGTTGCGGTTACGGTTCCAAGGCATCGTTCCGCCCGTGCCCCGATCGGAGATCCATTTGGATGCGGCGTCCAAGCGACACATTCCCGCAGATGTGCCCTATTTGCGGTACTACGTGGCGCTGTTGTTGGAGTTCCAGATTCAGGAGGCGCTCTGCTTTGCGGCCGGGCATACGGGGCCGTTGCATATGTGCGACGTGTACCGGTCTCGAGAGGCGGGCCGGGTGCTGATGTAAGAGTGGAAAAAAAAACAGTTTGAGGTAATTAATTGTCGGTTTTTTTAGTGACACTTTGAAGGTGGGCAAAGCGCGACATTGGAAGGACGTGGTGAAGATGTTGTCAAGAGGGCATTCGTCGAAAATCACATCCGATGCAATGCTGGACTATTTTCAGCCGTTGATGTTGTGGCTGAAGGCGCAGAACAAAGACGAACGAATCGTTGGCTGGACGACAAGTAAAGAAGATAATGCACTGTTTCAGCCATGGGTGCGTGACGCGGCCCATAAAATTCGTTACGATTTCACTTGGTTACTTGTATTTGTGATAGTAGTTAGATTTATATAAAATTGTTACTAATTTGCATGTATTTTATGTGGTTGGAGATTTTATGAAATTATTCTGTAAATATTTTTAATCGATTACAGTGTATTTGTATTAATAAACTGTTACACAAAAGATGGTTTTACCATGGCGGTCAGGAGAGGTCCATGGGCTCTTTTCCGGGCAGTTTTGTGGCCGCTAGGTAGGGATTGTCGATGTTTGTGGTGGTTTCTTCCTGTTTGACGGATTCCATTTGGGGTTCGGTCGTTTCGTCGTCGTCCTCGGTGGGTTCGGGGGGTTTGCTGTTTTTCTCTTTGTGCTCTTTTGCTTGTTGCATCAGTTGGGTTTTTGGGTCGTATTCGAGGTCTTCTGCGTCGAATATTTGGTCTTGGGGGAGCAAGGCGCTTAGATATGGGGGAAACGATGGTTGGCAGGCGATTACTATAAAAAAAAGTCATTTAAAAATATTTAAGAGGTTGTTTTGTAGGATTTACGTACGAGGGAATGTGTGTGCTTCGTCATTGTCGAATAAATTGTTGATCTGACTGGTTTTTGCTAAGAATTTTGTTAACGCTTTTTCGATGTCTTTTTTCTGGACTGCGGCCTTTTCCCGTACTGATTCGTAATCGATGATGGGTTGTTTGTGGGTCTAAAATTACGTTCTGTGTAGCATTAAGACTGTTTTAAGTACAGTTTACTTACTGGAGTGCGAACGTAGGCGTGGGGGTCCGGAAATTGGGGAAAGTGTTGTGGAATATGCGATGGCAGGGACTGTTTTGTTCCAGCAGAAAGCATGTTTAACTGTTTCTGAGGCTGTTGAGGTTGGAGGGTTGGAAGGACGTGGTGTTTGGGTCCTTTAATGAAATTGGATAAGGAACTGAAATCGTAACCCATTTCCACAAATGCTAGTATTACATCGCCTATAATTGGTTCAGTTCGTCCAGATAATTCACAGTAGTTTCTGCTCAAATTTCCCACTTCGCATATAACTGGAAAAATGCATTTATGAAGGAAAAGTATGTAAATTGTTATAGAAGTATACAAGCTTGCATCATTTCGGTAAATGTTCCCAGACACACTTTATCGGCTGAATCGAAGCCAGTTTCAAGTAGCACTGTGGAGACGGCTGCTGCCAGCATTTTTCGATGAATGTCTTGTTGTTCCATGGCTTAATGTGCACTTAAAATTGTTGTAATCGTTTTTATTTACAAGTTAACCCAAATTAACTATCTGACAAATGTTGACAAACGTCAGTAGCTCTAATTTGGTATCCTTGATACTGTTTGAACTACCATAGCAGTTTTCTGTAATAATGAAAGGATCTCATGATTTTAACTACAAAATTAATGTTACTTTAGAAATAATTTATTGTTTTATATATAATACATATATTCATACCCAAATAATTAGATATTTAATGAAAATCAAAATTTATATTCGTGGATTTCGGCAGTTTCTTAACAGTAGTGTTTTTTGTCTAAGGTTGGCAGCACTGTAAACTGTCATTCAGCCACCCCAACAAATCATCCAGAACAACAAATAAAAAGAAAAAAATAACAATAATTATCCTTTAAATCGTGCATGTCGGAGAGTGAAAGTGATTTCGAAGGTGTCTCTGAGAAAACAAGACTGATGGACGGACATGTAGCGACAAATAGTAGTACCAGCACGGAAATTCGGCCAAATGTTCCTGCAAATAGCCGAAAAAGGGGCCCACCGCGTCCAAATCAGACCGACAATGAACGTACACACTTAAGAGCACAAGAAACAAATCGGGAGCAACAGGATTTGTTCGTGGCCGATGAGGAAGAAGAACTAAAATATGGGGCCAAACATGTAATTAAACTGTTTGCCCCCGTATCGCTTTGTATGCTTGTGGTGGTCGCTACAATGCGCTCCGTCAATTTCTACTCTGTTAAAGACATGTATTTGTAAGTCCTCATCAATATTCATGCACATTTGTCAATGATACTAATTGTATTTTTAGGATTTACGCCCCATTTCATGAGGAAAGTCCCGACACAAGCACCAAAGTATGGAATGCAGCCGCAAACTCTCTAATTCTAATGGGGGTGATTGTCGCCATGACTGTCCTACTCATAATCTTGTACAAATACCGATGTTATAAGACAATCCACGCTTGGCTGATCCTTTCATCTTTGATGCTGTTATCAATATTCTCCTGTCTATTTCTGGAGTAAGTTTACGCGACTTAATCACATAAAACTGGCTAAAAGCATGCTTTTAGGGAAACTCTACGCGCTTTCAACATCCCCATGGACTTCATCACATTACTATTCCTCATGTGGAACTTTGGCGTCATGGGAATGATCTGCATTCACTGGCAAGGCCCCTTACTGCTCCAACAAGCCTATCTAATATTCGTGGCCGCCCAAATGGCTCTGGTCTTCATTAAATATCTACCAGAGTGGACCACATGGTCAGTTCTGGGCGTCATCTCCATTTGGGGTACACAACAACCTCTCAAATCAATAAACAAACACTGATCCATACATTTCTAGATCTAATTGCCGTTCTAATGCCGCACGGACCGTTAAGAATCCTCGTAGAAACAGCACAAGAGAGGAACGAACAGATATTTCCAGCCCTCATTTATTCCTGTACTATTTCGTGTCGTAATCGAGTGCCATTTGACTAATGATTGGATTTTAGCGAATTTTTTGTACACTTACACAATGGCCACACCAAGTGAGGACAATTCCACCGTGACCACATCACATTCGACCAGCGATGAGCATGGATTCACGCAAGATTGGGTGGACAATCATGCGACCAGAGTGGCACAAAGGCAGTTGGAGGTGCACAATGTGCCACATGGCCAGCCACGGACGCAAATTCACCAAGAAGAGGAAGAAAGTAGATGATTGTCTGTTTTAATAATGAAGGCAAATGTGATTTAATGAGTTTTTCTAGGAGGAGTCAAGCTGGGTTTGGGCGATTTCATTTTTTACAGTATTCTAGTGGGAAAAGCGTCTTCCTATGGCGATTGGAACACCACATTAGCGTGTTTTGTGGCAATTCTAATTGTAAGTCGATTGGTTTTGTTGTTTTTTTTTTATTGATGTGGGTTGTTTTTTAGGGTCTGTGTTTAACACTTCTGTTATTGGCAATATTCAAGAAACCGCTACCAGCGTTACCAATTTCTATAACATTCGGTTTGGTATTCTATTTTGCAACCAAAGAGATTGTTAGTCCATTTGCGGATAGTTTAGCGAGTGAACAGATATTTATTTAATCAAATAAGTTATATATTTTGATATTTTATTTCTTAAACCATTAATAAACTAATAATTAACTAGTTTGTGTTATTTTTGCTATAATCTAATGTTTCAATGACGCTTTCCTTTTGTAATGTCCATGGTAGATAATCTTTGTTGTTTCCATTGAACTTTTTCTGTGTGGAACATTTTAAACAGGTCCACAGCACATTTTTCTTCTTTATACGAACTCTTCCTGTGATTCCAGCTATTAGAATGCAACGACAACATTTACAAATTGATCTTTTCATGTCAATACTCCTGCAAACATTCAAAAATAGGCTTTATATTACAAAAAAAGTTCGAAATTCTATTTCCTCACATTCTTTGGACAGTCTTTTTGGATATATTCACCATTAAATTGGTGTAAAGACAGGAGGCACTGTATGTGGACTTTTGGGCCGTTAGTTCATTAGCGGCCTGAAAAATTTACAAAATGTTATGAAATCATAAAAATTAAATGCTCTAAATTACTTGGTACAAATAATTAATCCTTTGGAAAGCTTCTTTTCCTGCACAATTCCGAATTTTCTCATTTTCTTCCCCCTTTTCCATAATTAAAAAGTGAGGTTATGGCAGCGAAATGGACTTCTCGTGGGCTACCGAATACCCAGATGTTCACAAACTGTGCACCCTTTTCCAATTAACTGAACTAAACAATCCAGTCAAGTTTTCTTATAAACCACTGCCATGTATTTTGCAAAATGGGCCCCAATGTGGTCTCGTCTCTCTTGCCATGTGCCTTGAAACCCTAATGGAAAACTTACGCGATTACAACCACACACAGCTAGTACACGAACTGTTGGAGCTTGCAAAATCAAAGAATTACACTTACAATGGAGAAATATTCAGTGCCTTGTACATGTCTGAATTGGCGCAGCACTATTTGGGGCCCACACATGTAAATATTCACTCTGGACCCCTAAACACGGACGAAATTAAGAACTTTATACTCTCCGAAGGACTCGTTTTAGTTCCGTACGTAAACAACAACCAATTAATCACTTTTGGAATGGAATTTCCTTTTTTTAGGTATGACTCGGATAAAGACAATTCGCCGACCCTTCAAAACGGCCACAAAGCGCACTGGGCTGCCATTTCAGGCGGTGTACAAACATCCACCGATTTCTACGTTCTCGCTCGACATGGCAAAGCGAAAAACATCGCAATATGGAATTTAAACACACTCTCCGAAAGTAACAGTCAATTAAACGAATTCTCACCAGACAGAAAACTCCACAACGTTGACTACAAATTACCCGAAGGCGGAATTAATGGACACATTGGTCTAAACAACAAATCAGTCCTAATAAAACACAATTGAAAATAAACACTTTATTTATTACCAACATTTATCTAATCTTTTTTGCTGTCTGTTTCCCAAAAACTTTCCCTTTGGTTTTACCACCTTTTCCTTTCCCCTTCACATTCTTTTTACTATTCGCCTCATGTCTCAACTTCTTCGCATTCCTCGTCGACGTGTCCCACAAATCACCAAAATTCGTCTTCTTTTTCTTCGCCTTCGCCCCCTTACTCACCACCACATCCTCCCTAACCGCATTCAATTTCCTCATCCTGTGCTTCCTCTTCGCCAATTTCGCTTGCAAAAGCGCCACTTTCCCCACCTCCTCATTCACCCTATCCTCCGCTGTCTCCTTCCTCCTACCACCCTTTCTACTCTTCCCATTCACCTTCTTCTCCCCCTTCAAACTCAACCGCTCCTTCTCGTCCTTTCTCTGCTTCTTCGTTTGAAACCACGGCCTCCTCTCACCCCCCTCACCCTTCAACAATTTCTCCGCTCTATTCGTCTGATTCTCCGCCTTGTTCAACAACCTCTCCGCCAATTCCTCCTGCAAAATCTGCTCAATTTGCGGCTCCAAATTCTTCAATTTCTCCCTATACTTGTCCACAATATCCGGCGGTATTAATCGACTTTTCACCGGCCTTTTCGCCTTCTTCACCACATCCTTCACAATTTTCCGCTCCTGTTCGCCCGCCAAACTGACCGACACACCCGCCCGTCCCGCTCGCGCCGTCCTCCCAACCCGATGAATGTAATGCTCCACCGTTGCGGGCATCACGAAATTAATCACCGTCTGTACACCGTGAATGTCCAAACCGCGTGCCGCCACATCGGTCGCCACCAAAAAGTCCACTTGTTTCTCTTTGAATTTGTCCAACGCTTGCAATCGTTGCGGTTGCGTTAAATTCCCATGCAATTCGGCCACTTTCAAGCCCAACAAACCCAACAGAATATGTAACCGGTGCGCTTGTTTCTTCGTTTGCACGAAAATCATGCACTGTTCGCGAAACGTGCGACAAACTAATGCGGCAAGGATCGCTTCCCGGTCCGCTTCCTTCTCCTGTCGAATCCGGACAAATTCCTGCCGCAAATTGAACGCCACATCCCGATTACTGTCCACAAACAGTCGCACTGGTCGCACTAGCGACACAGCCGCCAGTTGCTCCACCTCGTCGGTCATCGTGGCAGAGAAGAGCATCGTCTGACGTTGCCGGGAGCACTGTTTGATGATCTCTTTCATTTGTTCGGCAAAGTATTCGTCCAGCATGCGATCCGCCTCGTCTAAGATCAGCACTTCAATCGAATCCAGACCGAATGTTGGACAGCTTTTCAAATGGTCGATTAGACGGCCCGGTGTGGCGATTACAATGTCGGGGTTCTTCCGGAGGATGGACTCTTGTGTCTTTAAGTCCAGACCGCCGACAGCCAGGCCGATTTGTATGTCGCTGTATTGGCAGAGTTGTTTGGTGACTTGGTAGACTTGGACGCCCAATTCGCGTGTTGGGACGAGGACTAAGACGCGTGTGGAGGCCGCACCGGTGGACGGTCGGTAGAGAAGTCGTTCGAGGGTGGGTAGCATGTAGGCGGCTGTTTTACCGGTGCCTGTGGCAGCACAACCGCAAATGTCGCGTCCTAAAAGTGCGATTGGAATTGTGGACGCTTGGATTGGTGTTGGATGCACGAATTTCATATCGCCAATCGCTTTTAGCAGTGGACGGGATAGATTCATTTGATAGAAACTGGTGTGGTCCGTGTTGAGGTCGACATCTTCGAAGAAATCGTCTGGGGATTCTTCGTGTTTTCTTTTTTTCGGTTTGTCTTTGATGTTGTCGTGTTTTAGTTCGTCATCGGATAATTCAATGTCCGGTTTTTCGACGGTGTTGTCGTCTTCAAGTACATCCTGTTGGGTGTTACGTAGTTTTCTGATTTTATCGTCAGTTTTTGATTTTGCTTTACGTTTTATGTATTTGGTTAAATCGTTCCAAGCGTCTTTATTGTATTCTTCCACTGAACTAACGAATTGGAAATCTGTATCGAATTCGGATTTTTCTTTGTTTTTTTGTTTGGAGGGCTGAAACTGTTGAAAGAATTGCGAGAAATGAAAAAATAATGAACTGGGGGAAAACTAACCTCAATCTCCACATCGGAGTCTTCTGAAAAATACTCGACGTCTTCATCGTCAGCTATTGTTTTTATTAAGCCTTTTTGTTTATCCATTACCTATTCTATTAACTTTATTTCAATAATTACATGTAATTAAAGTTTTAACGTGAATATTTTAAACTCGTGTTTCACACAAGTGAAATAAACAAATTTACCACCAGTTACAGGAATCTACTTTACCAGATTTTTGTAATGACAAATTGCGGCAAATTTAAATTTCTCGTAGTTAACTTGCTTTCAAACTTTGACTTTAAAAAGCAAAATATGTCGCAAACTGAAACCGCACCTACAGAAACTGCAGTGGAACAATATGTACAATACACCGACGATTGCATTCCCCATAGGATATTCGTAAATCATGTGGATTCATTCGTCGCTAAACATATTACTTCAGTAAGTGAAAATTTCAAAATGCAATCTTTATGCTACATAAATTTAAATAACATATAGTACATAACCGACCAAATATTTGGGGCTACAAAAATTGAAAACACTCCGGACGAAGCTGCTGACGAAGAACAACCAACCATTGAAAAGACTAACATAATAACAGATCCAAAGAAATACGAAATAATCGGAACATTAAAATATCCTTTTCATCAAAAAACCGAGGATATTTTATACACAATCAGTGAAGACGATGGCAATTTCTATGAAGAAATAATCAAATGTGGCATCATTGTATTTGATATAACGCAAGACAGTAACGAAATCGGAAAAGTACATGGAATATTGAAAGCGATTAAAGGATATTTGAAAAAAATCGAAAAAATCGGACCAAAAACCTTCGAAAACTACAAACAGCAACGACTCTTTATCTTGTTATCAACTGTAATGACATGGGCAAACTCCAAACCACTGGATCCAGTAAGAATCATCACAACTGTCCATCCCTTACACCAAAACCGTACATTTTAGAGCGACTTATCCGTTCCATTTTCGGAAGTGGATTACAAAAAACGCCGACCACATCCAAACTACAAAAACCACATCGATTGCGAACGACAAGTGGTCCTAGCCGGTCGTAAAGTAATTCAAAATCCACTTGAATTCATTGTCTAACTCTTTTTTTTCAGTACGTCGATAAATTCAAAACTTATGTGTGTTGTTCGGGCGTCTTTTACGGCCACGAAGAGGAGGACTTGAGCTTCCTCTTCAAACTAGCCTGGAACAATGCTCCTTATCTCCCAATTTTAAATTCCGGCGAAAATTTCCTACCATTAATCCACATCGACGATCTGTCCCGAATTCTGCACCGTTTCATGGAAAATCCACCCACCAAACTGCAATACATCCTCGCTGTGGAACAAACCCCCACAACACTCCGGAAAATCGGCAAGACATTAAGCCGAGAAATGGGCAACGGTCTCTACAAAAGCGTTCCAATCGAAGAGGCGCTCCTCTACCCTACAATAAAAGTACTATATTTCATTTTTTCACGCTGGTGCAAAATGGACTTGGCGCGTAAATTTGAAAAATTCTGGCTTCTCATTGGTTGATTCAAACTGGATTTCAAATCAACCAATGAGAAGCCAGAATTTTTCAAATTTACGCGCGAAATAATAAACAAAGACCAACAAAGTGTTAATTTGATTGATTTTACCAGCAAATCAATCTGGACCGGTGCACAATCAACTTAAAAATGGAACCAGTCTTCATCACCGAAAACCTCCAACACGAATTTCGCAGTGATTTCAATCTGTCGGACAACATGAAAACAATCGTGGCACAATTCAAAACCGCTTGGAAACTGGAACCGTTGAAGGTGCTCATCCACGGTCCTCCAGCATCTGGAAAAACATCCCTAGCCAAAAAAATCTGTCAACATTACAACACTCATTACATCTCCATTGAAACGATGATAACCGAAACGTTGGATGAAATCCGCGAGAAAATCGCCTACGAACGTGCTCGACTCTTAGCCAAATCGAACCAACCTGAAAAAGACGAGGACGAAGTCGGTGAAGAGATGGACGAAGAGGATGACGACGATTTCGGTGTGGATATCGAAACGTTGGAGGAACAAATGCAAGACACCATCACCGGTTTAAAAGTAGGCAATGGAAAATTGCCTGACGAAATGATTTCAAGACTTTTAAGTGCGTTCTTATCGAAGAACATCTGCCAAAATCAGGGCTACGTGCTGGACGATTACCCGAAGACCCTCGAACAAGCGAAAGAATTGTTTGGTATCGCTTCGGAGGACGGTGGTGAGGAAGAGACGCCTGAAGACGCACCGGAAGCCAACAAAATCCTCCCAACTCACGTAATCGCTCTGGACGCACCCGATGACTTCCTTTGCGAGCGTGTCATGCATTTACCGGAGTCCACTGTCCAAGGGACACCGTACCACGAACACACCATGCTCGAAAGACTGCAGACATTCCGCACAGAAAACACAGAAGACAACACAGTGTTGAATTTCTTCAACGAAATCGAAATCCATCCAATTCTCATTGACATTACAAAAGACAATACACAAACGATTGACTGTATTTTCGCATGTGTTTCTGCCCGATTCGGGAATCCAATCGGTTTCGGTTTAACACCGGAAGAAGAGCTGGAATTGCAGCAATTGGAGGAGGAAAACAATCGACTTGAGGCCGAACGAAAGGAAATCGAACGACAAGTAAAAGCAAACAATTTATAAAAGCATTTTAAATGTATTCGTTTTTCTAGAGAATGGAAGACCAAAACGCCAAAGAGTACCACGAAAAAATGGAACAATGGACCGAAACGCTCGCCAATCTGCAACGTGAAGAGGAGAAAATCCTGATGGCCCAAAATGAACCACTCCGCAACTATCTAATGAAACACATTTTTCCAGTCTTAACGAAAGGTCTACTCGAACTTGTGAAAATAAAACCCGACGACCCGCTCGACTTTCTCGCCGAATTCCTCTTCAGAGAGAATCCCGATGGGCGAATGTTCGATCCATCTTACACGCACGACGGTGAAACACTTTTAACCGAATGCGAAACCGTGTGTGGAATTGAATCGGATTTCAACAAATCCCATCTACATTAAATAATGTTTTATTTATAATTTTTTAGTACACCATCAGAGAAATAGGTACACCATTTTACAACACATGCTACTACAAATATGATAAAAACAATAACAATGCGCGCAGCAATAATATGTGGGGGCACAATAGATTTGTAGATTTTTTCATTTTTGCTTGTTTTTTGGAAAACGGATTATACATATCTCTTAATAATGTTTCTATATATCAAAAAACAGAACAAGTTTTTGTGCATTTTGCTGTCAAACAGAGATTTTCATCGGATTTTTGATATGGTTTGGCACAATTACTGTTTCAAAAACAAACAGTAAACTATTGACTCGAATGCATAGTTTTGAAGCAAAAGCACTTGACAACAAACTAAAGCCTAAATTGTCCTCTCATTCAACTAAATTTGCTCGGGGAATGGTTTTCTATGGGTGGATGGATGGTACGAACCGTATCTCTGACAATTTCCCGCACTTTTCATTTCATTTTTCTCATATTTTTTTAATAACAGCTTAGTGCTAACACAGATTTGGTGATATAGATGTCTAAACATTCACTAAATATATTTAGCTGGGATTTTGTATATTTTTTTTTTGGTTTTCATTTTAATGATTATTTTTTTTTGGTTTACTTCATGTAACTACATATTTCTAAGCATTTTACATTAATAAATATCTAAAACATTATAATTATATTATATTTTTTCCATTTTTTTCTCATTTTTAACAATATATATATTATATATACATTTCTTTGAAATGTATGTGAATGTTTTGTTTCCTAAACAGAATTAGATTATGGCAAAATGAAAAATAGACGCAACAACACACACATACATACCAGTTAATATGCCATTTTTTTAGTATTCTCTTCAAATCACACACACACAAAAAACATTTTCACATCCATACAAATCTGCACCACTTTTTCTATGTATATATTTATATATAGGATTAAAAATATAAGAAATAAATATTTGTTTTTAGTAGGTACACAAAATAAATAAACATTTACACACAACTAATAAATAATCAAAAAAAAAATCTTTGGTAATAAATAGTTAAAACAACAACCTCATCTGAAAAACACGATTTTTAAGCTCTGCCTGATAAAATCATTCACTTTTACCACGACAATCAAACTGTTTTTGTTAATTTCTTTATACAAGTATTTCAATGTGCAATTTCTTTGCGTTTTTTTTTCTATATATAAAGTGGCAGGCAAGAGGTCGGCCCCATAATTCAATCACAAATCCCAAAGAAATTGCAATGAAGGCAAGCAAAACAAATTTTTCCTCACCGACAAACCACATTTTGTTTTAGAACCCACTAAAATTGTGCCAATATTTACATAGGCCCTAGATTTTTTGCTCTTTACACGTGCTTTTAAATATTATTAATATATTTAATTAGTTTACTGTTTTGTAGTTTCCATTTTTTTCCCCACCATCATGACTAGAATTTCACATTTAATTATACTATTATTATAAATATTACACGAGCAATCACAGTAACATAAACTTAATTCTGTTTTAGAAAATAAAACAGATCCATGTTTGTATTTTGTTATTTTTTTAGATCAATTTCCGGCCTGCATTTTTCAAAAAAAAAAAAAACTGAACAATTCCCTAACATTTAACATAAACGTTAATTACAGTATACAACATATCCAGAATAAACGGGCCAAACACCCTGTATATATATATAATTTTTTTCATCATGCACAAAACTCCAGCCCCAAAAAGAGAACCAAAATTAAAATCGGCATGGTTTTCCATAATTTTTTTTAGACACTTAACATTAATTAAACTCTGGCAATATATCAACTATTATTCATATCATTTTTTAAACTAAAACATTTAAAAAAATTCTAAACTCAAAAATTATTAAAGCTAAAAGCTTCATTTTTTCATACCCTCATTGATTTTCGAATAAAAAAATAAGCAAATCATCTCGATAAAATGCGATTTGTTTGTTCGTCGAACATGAATTTACATTTATATCAATTCCCATTTACAATAAAAATGTAAATGCAATTCAATATTAATGATTTAAGGGAGATGAGCGCCGAACTGTGTGTGTGTTTTTTTTTGACTAAACATAATTTTTGATTCATATTTGCATTCCATATTTACCTTGTGAAACGCAAACTCTAATCGGCCACAAAACGTGATGGATTGTAATCGCTGTTAACAAATGTAAAACCACGAAACTCGTCTTGATTGATCGATTGTAACACTTCCGCATTGACGGGCGTCAATGCTGGCTCTTCACGCGTAAATTCCGCATCGAAATTCGCCACATCACGACGATTGCGCTGCACAAAAACAAAATCTCAACATAATTCCAACCAAAAAAATCTCTAAAACTTACGATTCGTGGCCTAAACGGTGGCTTCACTCTACGCTGTTCCAATGCACTCCAATCAATCTCCTTAAAGAACGGATGCACTTGTATCGCCGCCTCCGTATTCTGCGATGCCACACACCCCAATCGTCTGCTCGGATTCTTCGTCATGAATCCCTTCAATATACTGACAGCATCTTTACTCAACCACACCGGATACAGTACATCATCATGCAATATTGACTCGAACAAGTCATCTTCGTTGTCTGCCTCGAATGGCGGCTGGCCGGCCATCATTTCATACATTAGTACACCTAACGCCCACCAGTCGACACTAGCTCCGTATTCCAGTTCCTACGGAAACACACTGAATCACAAACAAAATCCCCTCCAAGGTGACCTACGAGGATTAATGTCACTCGCCTAAATTTCCTTGTTGTAAATGAATCCGAATAAAATTAAAATTTCGTGCGACCCCTAGCGCTTGAAAAATCGAAATACAACTCAAAAAAAAGAACAATTGATAGAAAATAACCAAAAAATGAAACGTCAGTGACATGAATCCTCGTAAGCCACTCCCCCAAACAACTCATGACCTACTTGTAAAATTTCCGGTGCAATGTAATCGGGCGTGCCACAAAATGTGGACGTTGTGATACCATCCAGTATGCCCTCTTTGCACATACCGAAATCGGCCAATTTACAATGTCCCTCCGCATCCAATAATATATTATCCAATTTCAAGTCCCTATAAACCACACCATGTTTATGTAAAAATTGCAATGCCAATGTCACTTCCGCTGCATAGAAACGGGCACGTGGCTCATCGAATTTCTTGGCACGTTGTATTTGAAACATTAAATCACCACCATTCACATATTCCATAACGAAGAATAAACGTTCACGCGTTTGAAAACATGAATGTAATGCTGTGAGAAATGGATGTTTCGCTGCTAATGCTAATATACGTTTCTCTGTCATTGTACAATCGACATCGTCATCTTGTATGATCACATCTTTTTTTAATACTTTCACAGCATACACTTCTTCCGTATCTTTCTTTTCAGCTAACATCACTTTACCAAAACTCCCTTTACCAAGTACTTTGATAAAATGGAAATCGTGCAGGCCGATTGTGGTCCGATCGGTGCCTTTCTCTTGCTGACTGTCGCCCTCTATTGACAAAAAACCACAATCACTTTAACAGGTCTCTCTCATTCGAAAAACCAAAATATTTACCACTGATTTGTAGTTTCTGTTCGGCCAATTTCGATAAATTCTCATCCATACTTTTACCATCCTGTCCACTGCTCTGATTCTCGTTGGTGCTCTCCGCCTGGGCCCCATTACCCCCCGAACCGGGCACCAATTTCGGACGTTGCGTTTGCTTGTCTGGGGAAACACCTAAAACACACCCAAAAAAAAACCTCCAAACCGCCCACATAAATCAACATTCACTCACCGATTTTTGTGAGTATTTCCGCCATAATTTTCGTATTAATTCCACAATTATTTGCCACATTTTTCTGGCACCGTTTGTGCACATTCAATGAACAAACTTCACATTGCAATCCTTGCTTTATTAAACCATATAAAAGCGATCCACAATGATCGCAAAATGTAAACCGTTTGTAATTGTGCACTACAAATCGATGTGGTATATTCACATTAAATCTTGTGTTTGTTTGTTCAGTCGTCTACAAAAAAACAATACACACAATCAGAAAAATGTGAACTTAGTGTGGCGGTCTCGCATCTATACCTCATCTTTCATTCCAGGACATTTTGTAAGAACCGACGAGTGGCATCGTTTGTGCACCACACATGTACACACTGAAATTCCAAATACAATTAAACATCAATCGGAAAACAGTTGACAAAAAAATTTACACTGTACAAATTTATACAAAATTACTCGTAAAAAAAAATAATAAGTAAATTGCAAGAAACTTACAAAAGATATTAAATAAGCTAAATTATAAGAGCCATGCCAGTGGTGCTGCAAAATCAAAAAAATCATATAAAAAAACGTGGTAGAAATGTGAAAAAAATGCAAGCCTTCACCAAGGTGTGAAGAAACCAAAAAAAAACTCTTGAGAAAAGAAAAATCGGTGTACAAAAGCAACAAGCAAGCAATTTAGACAAAAAGTCATACCTTGACACTGATAGCCTTGTTTGCCCAAACCCCTGAAACGAAAACCACCTTTTATCAACGTTAGTGCTACCCAAAGTGCTAATAAATACACAAAACAGCTTAGTGATACTAAATCACAGAGAAGCACATTCAACTAGTGATTAAATCGCAACCTGGAATCGTAATTGTCCATTCCAAAACGATTCCAAGCCACATTCCTCCAAACAAACACATTTTATTTCTCAATATTCCAACTAGATTCTAATAAGAAACACAGAATTGTGTTAGTAACAAATGCCCTCATCGCGATTTGCATTGACGTGTTGATTTTGGCCCCCGAAAACATTGCTACACGCACAACTTACCAAATAAAATCACGACAATGCGAACAGAATGTCGGCTGTCTAAGGAAAGTGGCCATAAATTTATGGTGATTCACTTGATGGACTCGCCTCCTCATTGCACCGCGACGCCTGTTGAATCCTTGACGCTCTTTGAATTCTTTCGGCTTGGCGCCACATTCTGCACACAATAATAAACGTACATTTTATTTTCTCTCTTAATATTCATTCATTTACCGTTGGTTGCTTTTAAATCTATCCTTAAGTGTAGCCTTCCTTTCGGTTCCAAGTTGACCTAGAAAAGAAACCAGAATAAATTCGGAAAAAATCGCTGCAATAAATGCCAGTTTCCAAATATTCAGTGTTGTGTGTTATTTTTGTTGTATTGGGAAAAGTCGTGAAAATTGACAAGTATGTGAAGGTCGATGCAATCAATTATAAATAATTGGGCGCATTTTTATTGCGAAACGTACCCAAAAATCGGCCTCATCCTTTTCTCGGTTAAGTAAATATTCGAAAGGGATAATACAATTGGCAACAAAGACGTCGGGCGGTATGGCTGCGTCATGAAAAACGGTAAGGGTCAGTGCCTTGGCGTTCCCAACGCTGTGTTCGAAATATTCATTCCATACTGGATCGAATGTTTTCTGTTTGGTGGTCGATTGGGCGACATGGATCTCGTCCACATCTATGGTCACATATGGATCGAGCAGCTGCTCGTCCGCTTTTCCAAATGTGTGCCGTTTGGAGCAGTCCGTCGGTCGCAGTCCCTGTGCTTCGCATATTTTCACACGAATTGTTCCCGTAAACATAGCACCGGTCTCCCCACACCGTCACACTCCACTCACCACCAAATACAATGGGAATTTATTCGATTGCAATGATTGGATTTTTTCACAAATGCATGCACCGTACAACACTCTTATAATTGTAGAAAAAACACGAAAAACAATCCCTCGATATATAGAAATGAGTTGACAGCCATGATGATGGTCGGCTGTTCTCGATATTGTCCTTTCAGCTCCTCCTCTTCCTGAATTTCCCTGCGTAGTTCGCTCTAGCACATTTTTTACATACGAGCCAGTACAGCCAACGTGTCAGATGGTGAGCTGAGCTCGGTGGGGCCCCAAATGTGATACGGGGCGATGGATTATTCCAAGACGGCTCATGGGAATTTATGTGTGAATGTGAACTTTGAGCTAGAAAAAGTTATAAGAAGGTTTATTATGGAATACTTTTGCAAAAATCACACATAAATTACCTGATTGGAGAGTTTTCCAGAAAGTGAGGTTATGTTACAAAAATGGTTTCTTCCAGATCTCATGTATTTCCAACTTAACTTTCTATATGTATTTCTGGTATTCAAGTACATATGTTTGAATAATTGTTGAAATAAATCGATAATCTTTAATAAAAGAACCACTCAAACACTTTTAGACGCTTACAATTTTGTCATTACAGAAAACTTCACCACCCTGTATTTTCCCATCTAGTAACTTTCATTTTTCCCTAAAAGTTGGTACCTTGTTGATTCAAATAATGTCAACATAAGTAAGGTTAATTCTTTTTAAAAAATGATTATAAAACATCCACATTTGTTGCAAATTACCCGAATTCTAGCCACAAACACCCAAAAATTCGCTACAAAACCTAAAACGAAAGACCTACACCTATTCGACAAGAATTACATTAAAGATGATTACACGAATGTTACAGATAAAGTCCTCTCCTATTTGGGCAGAAATTTACACATAAAACAGCACCACCCCTTAAGTCTGGTCCGCCAAAGGATTGTCAACTACTTCTACAAATCCTTCGTCAGCACCCGAGGAAATCCTGTCTTTTCCATCTACGACAATTTACCACCACTCGTGACCATTGAACAAAACTTCAATTCTCTCCTGATTCCAGCCAACCACCCATCCAGATCGAAGAGTGACTGTTACTACATCAACCGTGACTACCTTCTAAGGGCCCACATGACCGCCCATCAATCCGAACTCATCTTTTCCGGCTTGAACAACTTCATAATGGTCGGAGACGTTTACAGACGCGACGAAATCGACAAAACTCACTACCCAATCTTCCATCAAATGGACGCTGTTCGACTCAAAACCAAGGACCAACTGTTCCCCAACTCCTCCGAACTGGAGATCTTCGACAACGGCACCACCACCAGTCAATTCTGCGGTGAACAAGAGAAACAAGCTTGTCATACCCTCGAAGCGGTCAAACTCATGGAATTCGAGCTGAAAAACTCGCTACAAGGCCTGGCCCAGCAGCTATTCGGGCCCCACGTCCAGTACCGATGGGTGGACACCACATTCCCCTTCACCCAACCCTCCTGGGAGCTGGAAGTGTTCTACGATGGCGACTGGCTCGAATTGCTCGGCTGCGGCATCATGCAACAAGCAATCTTAAAAAACGCCGGCGTCACCGACCGAATCGGTTGGGCGTTCGGTTTGGGCTTGGAACGGATCGCCATGTGCCTCTACCACATCCCCGATATCCGTTTGTTCTGGTCGAACGACACCGGATTCCTCAACCAATTCAAAGTCGACAACATTCACACGGACATCGTTTACAAACCGGTCAGCCAGTATCCCCAATGTGCGAACGACATCAGTTTCTGGCTACCCAAAGACCGAGAATACACCAGCAACGATTTCTACGACATGGTACGCAGTATTGGCGGTGATTTGATCGAACAGGTCGACTTAATCGACCAATTCACACATCCGAAGAGCGGAAAAACCAGCCACTGTTACCGCATCGTCTATCGGCACATGGAAAAAACTCTTACACAAGAAGAAGTGAATTTGGTGCACAAGGAAATCGAGAAAGGAGCTTCAGAATTGCTTGGCGTTACAATAAGATAAAAAAAATGCACTGTATAAAGTATTTTTAATAAATTCAATTCAAATTTCCCGCTCTTGTTGCCGAATTACCATTGCGCAGGTTTCTGTAGATGCGCTAGTCTCCCCCCACCCAATGCCAGTGATTTCTTCCGGTCGCCTGCAGAACTACCCCTTGTATTGACAGTTGACGCTGTCAAAGTGTTATGTTTAGCATTTTCTGTGTTTAGTTGGTGGAAATATCCAAGAAAAACCACATTAACGTCCAGTACAAACTTGTGTCAATCAACGTTTACTTGAATACACTCATATGTAAGTTTTCTCATTGTTTTCGGGAAATTCTTCCAAGGGGGTTTCACCAGACGCCTTTCGGTCATGCACTGTACCTCAATTGATCCTCACACACCCATCCCCTGTTATTTATAGCCCGGTTTAAGATTCCATCAAATCCGACCCGGTTCATGACCGAATCGCCCCCCCAAACCAGCCACTATTTCGATATTTGGCGATTTCTGTTGGGAATTTGACAATGTACGCGCCCCGTCTTGGTACAAAGTTATTGATTTCTTGTCGAGAACAACGTAGTAATGGTGTACAGTCCCAAACAGAGCCCTGTATCCAGTCTATTCTGGATTTCATTCATAAAACATTGCAACATGTAGTGAAAATTGTGTTTTCTGACTGATTTCATTGTGTTCCAGCAAAATGCCAGCACCAGCACCGCCAGCCGAGAATGGGGCGCCTCGTAGTGAGCTGCAAGAGGTGCAATTCAAAGCTCAACAAGTCACAGATGAGGTAAAACTCTCATATCTTATCACACATTGCATTTTAATTGGTTTCGTTTCGTTTCAGTCGTTGGAAAGTACTCGACGTATGTTGGCACTATGCGAAGAGGTAAACAATCTTCCAAATTATTAACAACTACCAAAAACTAATATTTTCCTCTCAGGTTGTTAAATTGTTCTTCGATATACTTTTTTCAAACGATTCGTTCGCTTTTGTTTTGATCAAACGATCGATTTATCAAATGGGATTATTAGATTCTGTCTAAACAATTGATAATTAATCAATTCGACAAGTATCTTCCGCTCTAAATGTCTTAATTAATGTACAATAACCGAAATGGCATACTTTTCAACCTGTTTAACCATTTATTGTACATTAATTAAATTGTTTTTGGTGTTTCTTTGTGCTGCATGTAAAACTGCACTGTCTTATCTGTTTTCTTTTTTTCCTTTTACAACGAAACGAATCAAATTGTACAGAGGAAATCGATCGAATTTCTTTCAAAAAAAACAATATTCAACTTGTATGTGTGCTTAGTTGATATTCCAATCAATTATCGACCAATTGAGGACTTAATTTTCTTTTGATTTCTTGATTTTTAATGTTGTGGTAGCGGTAGCCCTGCAAGTGTGGCTGTTTTTGTGCTGTGTTTGATTACATATTTATATACGTGTGTTGAAATTCATTTGAACAAATGTAAAATCTGATGGAACTTGGAGACACACACTGGCACTTTTGCACACACACTCGCAGACCAGCAGACAGAGAAAGCGCTCAAATATCTCTTTTCTCTTTGATTTCTTTTAGTTGATGTTAATTTTTTGTTGTTAACAAAACCACTACCATAACATAATTACTAATGAGAGACAAGCATTGGCTTTTTAGTTGGTTGTAAAAGAAGGGAAGCGAATTCAATTTCCAATTTTGTCTGGAATGGGGTGCTGTTCAATTAATTGAGCGAATTGCTCGTTCTTGTTTCACTCTCTTTCGCTGTCTCTTATTGTATTTGCCTGTTTTTTATTATATATACAGGGTGTTTTAGCTAAAGTGGGCGAAAAAGTAATGGTAGATGCCCTGATTTCGAAAACTTATAACATTTATGCTCGGAAACGCATAATAACAGTGTTACAGGCCTTCAAAGTTCTTGAAAAAAAACATCGAATTTTCAAAATATCCTCGTATAGAATAAAAATTAAAAAACCACGTTTGGTACACTTACTGATCTCATAATGACTTATTTTACTGCAAAATTTAAACAAAATCGGTCGGCCCCAACTCCACTTTTTGACAAAGGGGTGGCTTACCACCTTTGGCCATTTGTGTGGGGGATGTCAAATTATAATTCCGTTAAATCCCATCGATAGCAAATTTAATAAGGAAACTTTTTTGTCTCTTGCATTTTTTTCGTACGACGCACGGTTTTCGAGAAAAATGCAATTTTTTTTGAACTTGTCAAAATTTTTGGAAAATTTCATAATTTCAGTGGTCCATAACTTTTTAGTTAATGCACCGAAAAATCTAAAAAAATTATTTTAAGATCACTATAGGCTATATAATATAATTCTTATCAAATTTTTGTTATAATTTCTTATTTTTTATTATTTCCTTGAAAAATCCAATGAGTTTTCGACTCAGGCCGACCCACCATTGCTTTTTTTGCCCACTTTATCTAAAACACCCTGTACATAAAAAGAAAACATACCCTTACTTACTTGGTTTGTTTGTTTTCGGATTTTTGTCGGTTTTTGAGGCCCACTCGCAAACAGAAACTAACATATAACATTTTACACTCTCTTTTTGTGCTGCAATTGTAGAGCAAGGAGGCTGGAATCCGTACCTTGGTCGCTTTAGATGACCAGGGAGGTGAGTCTCTCCAAAAAAGCTCATTTATTCTGAAAAAAAAAAATGAAAAACGACAAAGGAAATTGTGTCGTTGATGGAGTCAGTGGTTTTCTCATTTTTATCATCTTGAATCATTTCACACAGTATACAAATGCATTTACAGTAACAAACATTTGCATGCAACTCCAAAAAAAAAAAATGATACTGAAAATTTCTCAGAGAACAATTCTAAATGGTGACAATCTGCTGCTTAGTTCCCTTAATAAAAAATGTTGTGAGCTTTCGCTAGAAGTTTTTGAAAATATGCTTTCACCTATTTTAAAGCCTTTTCTTATTATTCTCACCCTTCTTGTTGTTGTACGTTGGTGTTGTATTACATTTTTTTTTGATTTGTTTCATTTTATTGATAGTGTCGTGTTGTATTGTTGTGGGTGTAGTTGTTATTAGTAAATTGGTGTTTGTAGAGTACCGATGCCGGTTGCAAGACATTGGAATTGCTCAACCATCAAGGGGGTAAGCTGAACAGACCGTTTTGAACCAAATTTTCTAACTAACCAAAGTTTAACCGGGCAAAATTGTTGGGGACTGTTGTGTTTGTGGTGGTTTATTTTCTCTTTATTATTTTTTGATTAGTTTACTAACAGGTGGACGATGGATGGAGAGTTTTTCCATATTTTCCCCACCCTTTTTAACAAGTTTTACTAAGTTTTTTGTTTTGAATGGGGGATTTGTTGCACCTGATTGTGAAGCTCTGATCACTTTTTGTTGATGTTTGTAGAGCCACGAGGTGGGAATGAAAACCCTGGTCATGCTGGATGAGCAGGGCGGTAAGCATTCTCTCTAAAACACACTAATTGTGTCTATTTTTTATATAATAAATTTGTCCAAATTTCACCTCTTAATTCAATTGATTGTTAAAAATGTGAAAAATAAATTTCTGTCACTTGTTTTTAGACACCATAGTTTTCACTGTACTTTTTTTTTGGTTTTGATTTTTTTGAATACAGATTGTAAATTGTTGGGGGGTGAAAAGTGTATGAAATTTATTATGCAATTTACAGTTTTGTATACTCTGGAGGGCATTAAACAGTTGAGTGAAAGTGTTGACTGTTTAATGGCTTGTAAATAATAACCTTCCCATTCTTTAATTCCCAATATACATGAAAAATACCGAAACAATTCACATTTTGGATTTTTTTTAATGGATTTTTTTTTGTTTGAGAGAAATGTGAATTGTTTTAATTTGTTGGTGGTTTTATTATACATTAATTCAAATCAAAGACTACCCACATACATTGAAGGATTTAACACTAGTCGAAGTAAGTTAACACAGTCACAATATATAAACGTTTAACGTGTTCTGATTTCACACCTACTTTTTATTTTTGTTCATTTTTTTAGTTTCATATCGCTATAAAGCCAAATATACAGGGTTTAACTGCTCGATTGAGCAAAAATGAAATGACAGATTAAGGAAGTCGTTCTGAGTCGAATGGCTTTTTCCGTTTTTCTGGGAAAAATGTTGAAAAAATTTGGAATTTTTCAAATATCTTTCAAGTGAAATAAATGGGAACAACCAAATTTGGTACACTTACTTAAGTCATCAGGGACAATGTTTTTGTAAAATATCAGAAAAATCGGTCAGCCCCAACATGACTTTTTGGCAAGGGGGTGGCTTAACACTGTTGTTATTTTTTGGGGGGGTGGCGGAATTTCAATTTTGTTGAGTCCATTGAATGGCAAATTTAATAAGGAAACTTTTTTGTCTCTTGCATTTTTTCGTACAACGCACCGTTTTCGAGAAAAATGCAATTTTTTTTGAACTTGTCAAAATTTTTCGAAAATTTCTCAACTTCAGTGGTCCATAACTTTTTTGTTAATGTACCGAAAAATCTGAAAAAATTATTTTAAGACCACTATAGTCCATATAATATAATTCTTAATAAATTTTTGTTAGAATTTTTTTTTAACATGCCGAATTTCCTCAAAGAGACATTTTCATGAAAAATCCGATGAGTTTTCGACTCAGGGTAATACTTTTGTTATTTTTTTTTGGGGGGGTTGGCGGAATTTCAATTTTGTTGAGTCCATTGAATGGCAAATTTAATAAGGAAACTTTTTTGTCTCTTGCATTTTTTTCGTACGACGCACCGTTTTCGAGAAAAATGCAATTTTTTTTGAACTTGTCAAAATTTGTCGAAAATTTCTCAACTTCAGTGGTCCATAACTTTTTTGTTAATGTACCGAAAAATCTAAAAAAATTATTTTAAGATCACTATAGGCTATATAATATAATTCTTAATAAATTTTGGTTTTCGACTCAGGCTGACCCCTCAAATCTGTCATTTCATTTTTCCCCAATCGAGCAATTGCACCCTGTATATAAAATCATATATCTTTTTTGACAACAATAACGCATGTATTACCCTTATATATATTTTTCTTAACAACTCTAGAACTGCTTTTATAACTTGATACTATCTAGTGCATATTTCCAGTCCACTCAAAGTTCTTCTCTCAATTCTGTCTTTTTTTTTGTTGGATTTTTAACTGTTTGATTGATTGTATTTGATGTGGGAACTTTGTGTGGAATATAAATGACGAATTTTCATTAATCAAATTGAATAGATAGGTAAAAAAAAAAGAAATAATTGAAAACTAATTGCATGTGCATGTAATTTTGGTATTTCAAAATTACTCAGAATTAATACAACACTAAAACACGGCACATTTAGTGAATATAATTTCGAAAACATTGTTAAAAGTTTGTTTTAATTGAATTTTATTAAAACATAAAAACCAAATAGTCACCTAGAGATAAAAGAAAGAAAAAACTGAAAACTAGTTCAATTTCGATAAATTAAAAGTGTTGATTAATAATTGTATTTTACCTGTTGAACAGAACAATTGGACCGCATTGAGGATGGAATGGACCAGATTAATGCTGATATGCGAGAAGCGGAAAAAAATTTAACAGGAATGGAGAAATGTTGTGGTTTATGTGTATTGCCATGTCAAAAGTGAGAGAAAATGCAATTTTTTATTTTATTAAAAAAACAGTTTTATTTTTGGTTTAATATTTTGTTGGTTTTTGAATTTGAATTGAATTTGATCGAAATTAGGGGCTCGTCATTCAAAGAGGACGAAGGCACATGGAAGGGAAACGATGATGGAAAAGTGGTGAACAATCAGCCGCAACGCATGATGGACGATCGTAACGGTTTAGGCCCTCAGGGTGGATATATTGGTAAAATAACAAACGATGCACGTGAGGATGAAATGGAAGAGAATGTTGGACAAGTGAACACAATGATTGGTAATTTACGTAATATGGCCATCGATATGGGCTCGGAATTAGAGAATCAGAATCGACAAATTGATCGTATCAATCTCAAGGTAAAATCGATGGAATTTCGTTTTTTTTTTCGGTGTTTTTGTGGCTGGATGAAAGAGAGTGTTTGACAAGTTGGTGAACAGTTCACTGTTTTATCAACTTGTTGAAAACAATCGAGTGTCAAGCTTTTTGAATCGTGACATACGAGGATTAATGTCACTGCCTAAATTTCATTGTTGAAAACGATTCCGAATAACTTTAAAATTCCGTTTGGTAACTAGAAAAAACTGAATCATTTTAGTTGATATTTTTTAGTTAGTGGAAGCCAGTTACCAAACTATTTTTAGAAATTATTCCGAATCACTCAAACAAAACGAGTTCAACGGGCAGTGACATGAATCCCCGTCGGCCACGTTTGAATATTCGCTTTTCTAAGCACACTTTTTGCTCTTGCACATAAATTGATGCTTCAAAAAGCTTGAAGTACAACGTACTGGCCATTAGATGGCTGTACTTGTACGGATTTTTTCAAAATACTTTCAAATTTTTCGCTTGTATTTTTTTAATAATCTTGGTGTTGTTTGTTTTTACATTGCTACCCTTCCACGACTACACTACATCTACCCATCTACTACTAATCTACTTGTACACAACCTGCCTTGTCTAATCTTAATAACACGGGGAAATTTATACAAAAAAAAATCAATCTATAAAACACTACAGGGAGATTCGAATGCGACGAGGATAGAGGTGGCCAATCAGCGTGCTCATGATCTTCTCAAGTAGACACACATTACAATAAAAACACTATTAATATATATATTTACAAAAAAAAAGAAAATAAGTAATAAGAAACTTTAAGTTTGCACATCTGATTCGTTCCCCTTTCGTTCTAAAATCTAAAAAAAAAACAGTAAATCAATTAACAATTTCCCTTGTAGCTTCTATTCTCTCTCTAGTTATATTTATGGTGTGATGTGTAATTGTTGGATGGCGGGGGGATTACGGGTCAGATATAATTTCAAATACAGTGATACTAAAACAAAAAAACAAAAAAATTAATATTGTAAAAATTGTGAATTTTGGGGCACAATAGTTGATATGTTTGTTGGATTAGGGTGAGAGCAACGAAACGCGCATTGCAGTGGCGAATCAACGTGCGAACAAACTCCTCAAATCCTAAGATTGGGGACAGGAGTGGCATTTTAATAGGGAAAAATGTACAAGTCGCCTTTTATACACTTCTCTCTCTCAAATTCTTGATGTTTGTCGGCGCTTAGTGGTATAATCCTAGTTGAAAACACTGTAAAACTATTAGAATGTATTTAGAATTATTTATTGTTGTAGGAAGGGCACGTTTTCAGTGGACGGAATGCAAATTGATGATGTGTGCCACTCGAAACGTGCCCTTGTTCAGTTTTTTCGGTAAAAAGAAATGGTATGTGGCCATTTGCTTTCCATTTATCATTATTTATATTCATGTGAGGCATAAATGCACAAATTTAGCACATTTTTTCCAATGTTTTTAAGAAATGCACTGATTTTAGAGCCTCGTTATATTGAGAAAAACTAAAAATGAATGTTACTAGTTTCACAACAGTTGAATTTTCGAGTCTTTTAAGTGTGATTGAAGTGGAATTGTGTGTTTTTGAAGTAAATGTATATAGGGATGTGTAATTGTAAATAATTATTGATTTGTTTTATATTAGGGGTGACTAGTAACATGGCCAATAATGAAAATAATGTAAGAAATTCCAGAGTCATTTCAAAATGTTATGATTGTGTCGGAATTTGTTCATTGTTGCAATTATTGGTTGGATATAAATTGTTTTTGTTCAAGTTTGGCACAGTTTAAAAATGAAAACAGTTGTTAAATGGGAACAAAACGAAAATATAATCTCTTCTTCTGTTTTTTTCAATGATAGTAATGTTGAATTACTGTGATTTGTGACAAAATCAACCTCATATCTCTGAATGTTCCCAGTTTTTAACTAGTGAAATATGTTTGTCCTGGCATCTTCCAAGTGAAATAAAAGAGTTTTTTAATGATATAATGCTTAGTAGATTATTTATGTACAGTTTATTAGTTTAGTGAAAGAAATTTTTGACTTAATATTATGATATGATAGTATTTAAGAGGAACGAGTGATATTTTATTCTTTAAGGTATAAAAAAACATGAAATTAAATACATAAAAGTGAGCGTAGTTTTTAAATTTAACATCTGATTGATTGAAGAAAATGTAATTGATTTTTTGCATAAATTGGTGCTCTTGAAACGATGTTTTTCCCATTTTTTAATAAACGATTCAATGGCGGCGCTTTAATTATTCATAAATATTTAGAAAGACATATTTAATTTCGCTTTTTAGTAGCCAGATAAAAAAGAATTCAAACGTGCGTTTGACTTGTATAACAAATCATGTAAACGATGGTAATAAATATAATAATTTATATTATATAAACATGTATTATTCTAATAATAAATGAATAATGTATAGAGTAGTTAATTCTGATTACAATAAAATGTATTACAAAGTATTTGGTGGTTTGTTTGATCGATATTTGACGTGGCAGTTGAAAAATGTCGAATTTGGATAATAATCAGTTGTATAAAGAGCTGAAATCGGTTATGGAGAGTGAGAAAATGTACTGGATTCGAAATGATGCGAAAATCAGAGCAGTAACAACTTCCAAATCGTATGAAGAGTTTCGGTAAGTGGAGAAAAGCGATTAACAAAGTTTGTGGATGTGAATTGGTGGTTTTCTTAGGGATATTGTGGCCGCTGCACATCTTCGACCGATGTCCAGGCCTGAAATAACGAAAAAACAACCAAAAAACTGGAATTCATTCACGAAATAACTTTTTGATAAATTTGTTTATTGTCTAAAACGAATTATAAAACCGTAACCAAATAAATTGCAATCATATACATATATAAACTCTACATTTAAACAATTAACCGTACCCATAAAGCTTAAGTACTTATATTATCAAAAATAAAAGCGAATGTGGAATTTTTCGGGTGGATTTATTTCCTTGGCTGTTGGATGTTGTTGTGGTGCTTTGGGGCGAAATTCACTGGCGGCTTGTCCTTGTGGAAACTTTGCACCGCTTCGGCTGGAAAGTCAGCATGACCTTTGGGGACCGCTCCGGAGATGGTGGCCGGTTTTGGGGGGCTGCCCGAGACCGTGATGCCAGTGGTGTCTTCCCCAAGGCCACCGGAGTCTTTTCGGGTCTTGTGTTGGGTGATACGCATTCCGCCCGCTTTCACTACAATCAAAATGGTTAATGGAACGGAATTTGTGATGGAAATGAAGCGTACCTGCAGGTTTGTGACCTGCCTTCAATTCACACTCGTCCTTGCCAGACATTTTTACAGTACTGTTCACGTGGACGTGTTATTTGATGATGAGCAATTACACGAGATAATAACGACAATATGGCACTTGAATTCTGCAAATACAGCAAGTTTGTAAACAAATTTAATAACGTCGCCAGCACAGATAACCTTGAAAATTAAAATTTCATATATTGATATATATTTTCAAGAAGCCTGTAATTCGTAGAGAAATCTGTCTTTGTTTCGAACAAAATGACATAGATGTCAGAAAGACGGAGAAATTTAACTAACGTGGTGTTTTTGGTAAAATTGTACCATATTTTTTTACAAATAGATCATAAATTCATCTAAATAAGTAATTATAATACATTTAAATCAATTGCTGCATCATGGTTCTGCTGGAAAACGATGCGGTATGTATTTAAAAAAATTCATTTCCAAAAACTAACCTCACTTTTTGCAGTTCTTGTCCGAATTAACGAAATTATTCCAAAAGGCCCGTCTGGACGGCTCCGTAACGATGACATTTAAAAAATGTAAGCCCTACTGCACACTAGAGTGCTAGAAATTCACTTTGCAATATTCCAGATGACGGTATAGATCGACCGAAACATCCTCGGGAGGGCAAACCCCCTTTACCTGAACCAAGCGAACATATGTGTTTAGTACGTGCTAAATTCCGTTCGAAAAAAATTGCCACTGTTATACGACAGAAAGACGTGAACAAATTCCAAGTAGCATACAGTAGTTTATTGAAAGGCAATTTAGATGGACTGAAAAAGTTGAAGAAACCCAAAACGAAAACAAAGGCTGAATAATTTAACAAAATACTTCTTCTCGGTGTATGGTGGGGCTGTTTTGTTACATTTGTTACGAACACACACGTTTCCCCGTACTGTGTTCAAGTGAATATTATGTTCGATAAACTGGATGATTTTTTTTTAGAAACTTCTAACTCTAAGGCAATTTTTTATGTTTATTTAAACGAATGAATATAAACGTTTATTTTATACGGCTGTGTGTTTTATTACCCATTTAAACAGCAAAGTGGAAAAAACTTTACAATTAAAATTGTTTTCATTACAATGATAAGCGCAAAAACACTGTTAAATGTGAATCACTGACGGTCCGTTGAAATTGTTGAACAACGGACACAGCCGCCTCCACATGTCGCCAATATTGCCATCGGTTGCCAGGCAATCATTTGCACAGTTAACTAGCGGCTCATTTTTGAAACATTTGTCGCAAATTAGAATGCATTCATCAGTTCCATCGAACGTTGGCAGTGCATTAATTAAATGGATCGCCACCGACAGGAGGATAATGAAACTTTTCCAAGCGCCAGCTGAAATATGCACAAGTTTTCGCAATACGATTAGCAAATAACATGAAAGGTACTTACACATTTTTCCAGATTTAAATCGGCCGGTTTTGTGCACACTTTGCGGACGTCTGGAATGTATTAATGGGATTTAGCAAATGATTCATTTTTTATATGTTCGAGAAATTATTGATTTCCCTCTGTAATTAATTAAGTCGTATAGGTTCATAAAAAAATAGATAAAGTCCCATTTGGGGGCGTTTATTAGCGAAATGAAACTGGGTTTCTCGAATTAAGTGATTAAGTAGCGCAAAGAGATCAACAAGGCATTCGGTAATTGTTAATTACTGTTTTTCATTTGCAGAATATTCCCATATAGGGGGTTTATGGCCGTTTTTCGACCCGGAACACCAATTATTGGTGTTATTAAAGAACACCACCCACAACAATTCCCAAACATATCTAAGCAATAAATAATCGATTTATGGCGAAATTACAATTTGTTTGTATAGAAAGTGTAATTAGAAATGGCAGTAAATTAGCTACAATAATGGACCAATAAATAAAGTGATCCGTCTACGTAAATATTGCAATTTAGATTAAATGCAGGACCGGCTTGCAAGTGCGGTGTTAATGGACTTGTTGGTTTTTGAATGGTGCCACGGACCGGCTCTGTTTTGTGGCAATTTCCATGCACAAAGCCGAATAAATTCAATAAACAGATAATAAATTGATGTATCTGTACATATTAAAAGCAAACTAATATATATTTCATGATTTATTAGTGCCGGTGGCGTCTACTTTAGAGAAGATCTATTTTCCGTTTCTAAAATGCATAAACTCAGTGAATTATTGATTCTTTTATCGAGAACTAGGTGTACCTAATGAGTAATGACATCAAACTGCAGATTTTCGAGTATATTTCCATGAAAAACGAAAAAATTCTCTTGAAATCGTGGATAAACTTATTCAAATTTGAATTATTTTCACAGAAGTAGTTGTTCTGTAATACCTACAATTACAGTTCCCTGCAGGGAGGCGAATTACCACGTATTTTCTTTTAATGAGGCGAATTACCATGTATACATGACCATTTTTTCAAAAAATTGAATTTTCCGTTCCCATTTTAAAAATAAATAAGCAAATCCTCAACAAAACCCCAAAAATCAATCAACCCACCCCAAACGAATTAGTTAAAAATGCTTTTGTCCAATGTGGAATTGTGTATTTGCAAAATAATTACCCACTTTTAAAACGTGCCCCATTATTTGCTAAATCGCATGTGGAAACGCGAAACAATTGGGAAAGAGCGAGTTCCTGACACCACATCGCCCCAACCAAACCGCCACCCACCCCCCCAAATAGCCGGCAAACTTTCTAAACGCTCTATTATCGCGCTGTTCCGAAGACCATCAAACAAGTGGTGGACTAATAAAAAGCCGAGGGGCCCCAAAGATCCCACTTTCCATGATACGTGTGCGTATTGATTTTCCAAAGGTGTCGGCGGGTGCCGGTTGCTTAGTAAAGTGTTTATTTTCATTCGTACAAAATAAATAGAGCCGTTTTCGAGTGCGTAGCAGACAGACGAGAGCTGCAATCTCTCTAATTTGGTGGTGCGAAACGGCACTATGGGCGACGAGCGGGGCAAGCGGGGCGACGACGACGCTGACGATCCGCGACTCGACTTCCTGCTCGCTTATCTCACCAAATCCTACAAACTTAAGCAGGATAAGTGGAATAAAATGATAGCCGTCGACGAGAATCGGGTGAGTCGAAATTGTGACATGAATAAGTCATTTTAATTAATTTTCATGTTTCACTTCCGATTCCTCGGGAGAAATCAGACCGATTGCCACCACATGGGGCCAATTACGTTCATTACTTGATTAAAGTGCGCGCCCTTTTCCATTACAGAAAGTGATTATGAACTTTTTCAACAACCCGGAGCAGAAGTTGTTGATTCTGACGATTCCTGCGACGGGCTTGTTGGTGCCGATGGCGGAATTTAACACTAGCATCAAACAGAAATTCACGTACTTTATTCGCAAGAGGAAAGAAGCGGTGACGATGGACAATTTTCGGTCAGTGTTGACGTTTGGCGACATGGCAGCCAAACCAATCGACGAACTCACTGTGTTGGTTGAAGGGGTGTTTCTGCCGGTACTCTCGAATCCCGCGAACCAGAAAGGCTGGCCGAAAGTCGTGGTGGACGACGTCACCTCGCATATACGCAATTTCAAGAACACCATCGAACAAGTAACATTCTCAACCGGTTTTCGATTTTTTTTCTAATATCGGAAGTTGCAGATTCGAGGTGCAATCAAAAGTCAAACAGTCCTTCCAATGCCACAAGGTTTGGATCAGGTGTTCGAAGCGGACGAAGCGTACGAGGACCAACAGGAGATCAACCCCATTCTCAAAGCGAATCTAGAGAATGCGGTGATGAAATGGTCCGCGATTTGCGACGAGGTGCTGAACCGATCGTCGCAGATTGCGTTCGCGAACGGAGCACATCCGACACCGACGAGAGAGATTGAATTCTGGATTAGTCGAGTGAAGAATTTGGAGTCGATTTACGATCAATTGCGCGATCCGAGAGTGAAGAAAATGAGCGAACATTTACAGAGAATCGGCAGTGTTTATGTGCGGCAATTTAAGACGCTTTTCAAGAACATTGTCGCTGCATTGATCGAAGCGAAGGATATTAGTATGTTCTTGAAGCCGCTAAATGCGCACATAGCGAGAATTGAGGGGAATGAATTGTTGGATAACGTGGACGCGATTGCACCGCTAATGCACTGTGTCGGACTGATTTGGGCGAATTCGCGGCACTACGCGACCAACGAACGGATCATCGTCCTTTTGAAGGAGATTTGTAACATGATGATCGAGGCGACCGATCGACAAATCGATCCCAGTTCGATTTTTCAAGGGGAAGCGGACGATATGTATCTAAAAATTTGCAAATGTGTGGATGTATTGAAGAAGCTCGAATGGTCTTTTGAGCAGGTGCGAGACAATCTACCGAAATACTATGAACGACAAATTGACGGTGCGGAGAAAAGTGAACCGAAACCGTGGACTTTCCATCGTCGGAATGTTTTCCAGAGATTAATTGACTTTCTGGCTAGACTCGATGTGATCAAAGACATTCTAAACAATCGATTGGAGTTTAGTAAACTGGAAAAAGTGGAGATTGGCGGATTGAAAGGGCGACTGTTGTCGCAAAAGTGCGAAGAGATTCTTGAAGAGTTCAATAAAGCTTACAACGTGTTTCTGAACGTCACGTACGAACTGTTTGTGTTGGAGCAGGATTTTTTGGAGCGCGATTACGCGATTTTTTTGGAAAAATGTCAAGACTTCGATCGACGTCTGGCTGCGATTTTCACCCAAGCTTTTGACGATTGCACAAACATTGACAGTGTAGTTAAATTGAACAATGTTCTCGGCACTTTACTGTTACGGCCCATCATTTACGAGCAAATGTCCGTGAAATTTCCACGAGTTGTTGAAATGTTCGAAGAGGAATTGGACAGTGTGAAAACACTGTTCGACGAGGGAATGAAGAATGGTGTGCCCATACACGACTATTACCCACCAGTGGCGGGAAAATTGCTGTGGATCGCAAAACTGCGAGACCGAATCGCAAAACCGCACACCGAAATCCAAGACCTGGAGATAACCGTGTTAGATACCGAGTATTCCGATCATGTGATGAGGAAGTTCGATGAAATGATGACAATTCTCGATCAAGAATCGGATACAACGTTGAGGAAATGGTGTGAAAGTGTTCCGAAACAAATTGAGATCAGCATGAACAAATTCCAATTGAAAAGATTGGACAGCGGTTTGATCGAGATTAATTTCGATAAGGAATTACAGGCGATTTTGAGGGAAGTGAAGTATATGAGGTCGTTGGGTGTGAAAAATATGCCAGAACAGGCTGTGGAGCTGTTTAAACAGTTCGACATCCTCCACAAAGTGCTGCTGAAATATTACCGAATCGTGGAATGGTATAATGGCATGAAAAAGAACACGAACGAGGTGGAATTTAATTTAATTAAAGACGAAATGGAGAAGATCGATGTGTCGTTGGAGCAAGTGATTGCTGAACAAACATGGAACAATTTGGACCACGATGTCATTGAGAATTTATACAATGTGATCAATCAACTGTCGGTGAGAGTGAAACAAACGCAAACGAACGTGAAGAACTTGCTTGGAAGCATCGATGTGTGGGCCGAGGTGCCGCTTTACAGCCGCAAAGACAGAAAACGCGAGAATCTGATCAATTTGGACAATCGAACGGAACGGGTACAGAAACGTTTCGATCAAATCGAAGCTTGTTCCGAGGAATTGAAGAGAATCATGAAAGAAAACTATGGACTGTTCTTTAATTTGAGTGAAGAGGAGATGAATCCACCACCACCACCGCCTCCCGAACCGGAACCGGAACCGCCGAAGGAAGAATCCCCGAAAAAAGGCAAAGGCAAAAAAGAGAAGAAGAAAAAGAAGAAGGAGGTGCCACCACCGCCCCCAGAAGTCGATCCCGAAGAAGAAGCGAAGAAATTCGAACAGGAGCGACGCGAGGCTCTTTGGAAGCCGTACCTCGAGTACATCGATGACAACATTTCCTATAAACTAACAAACGCGGTGAACAATTCATTCTACGAATTCTTAAACGAAATGGGGAACGTCCAGCCGATTCTGCCGTTCTTTGAACTCGCTGCCGAACTGCACGAACCGTTGATCGTCTACATACCATCGGCGAACAGCGATGATGAGTACAATTTCGGCACTTTAGTCGGCGAACTGCTGGAAGACGTGTACATGATGGGCGCACACATGTGGCGACCGAATGCCGAATCCGATTACACCGAAAACTACTACAAATTCGTTTGCGACGAACTGGTCGGTTCGTTAAAACATGCCGAGATTTCAGCACGTTGCCGTATTGGAATGAACCAAGCGATGGATTATCTAAAAGAGTTCGAATCGTATTATTCTCTATGGACTGAAGACAAGCAGAAATTCTTGGACATGTTCCTGAAATACGCACGGGAATTAACGTATGAGGAAATTGAACAGATCCAAAACGGTGTGGAAGAAATCAAGGAAACACCACCGACCATTGCACAATTTAAAGAGCAAATCGATTATTACGAGGATTTGTATAAGCAAGTGGAGGAATTGAGCCAAGAGACAGTGCTGGATTGTAAATGGTTGCGGATCAATTTGAGTCATTTGAGACAAGCGATCTTGAATGCGATTTGTAAATGGGGCAATTTGTTAAAACAACATTTGTATAACCATGTGATAACGAGTTTAGAAGAATTGGAGACGTTCATTGTGGAATCGATACAAGCGATGCAGGTGACACTGTCCGAGGACGATTACGATGGCCTTTTGACAGTGATGGGCTATTTGATGAAAGTGAAAGACCGACAAGTGGAGACAGATGCGATGTTTGGTCCGTTGAAGGATGTAATGGACCTTTTGAAGGAATACAATGTCGAGTTTCCCGAAGAGATTCATGTGCAACTGCAAGAAATCCCGGACAGATGGTTGCAGTGCAAAAAGGTAATAAAGAGAAATTGAAGGAATTGTTATTAAACTGTTGAATTTTCAGGTGGCAGCCACTACTAAACAAACTGTAGCCCCATTACAGGCCATCCAAGTGAACGCAATTAAACTCCGTATTAATTTATTCGAAGTACGACAAAATATGTACCGGGAACAATTCAGAAAGATGCCGTTCTTCCTCTGGTCCGCCACAAATGTTTATAAACTCTTAGACAAAGCGAATAAAGAGTTGATGGTGTTCGAAGAAGAGCAAGACAGTTTGCAGGGACAGGCGAATTTATTCGAACTGGCGCTGCCGGAATTCAAGGCAATCCGTGTGGCAAGAAAGGAGATCCGACAGATTAAACAGCTTTGGGATTACGCGAACATCGTTCGCTCTTGTGTGGACGAATGGAAGACAACGCCATGGAAGAAAATCGATGTGGAGAATATGGAGATGGAATTGAAAAAGTTCGGTAAAGAGATTCGAGTGATGGACAAAGAGATCAAAGGGTGGGATGTGTACATCAATTTGGAGGGTCTGATAAAGAACATGTTGACCTCTTTGAGGGCGGTGACGGAATTGCAGAATCCAGCGATCAGGGATCGGCATTGGGTGCAGTTGATGCAAGCCACAAAAGTGAGTAACGCTTTAGAACTGTTGAAATAATTTTTTTTTGAGTTGTTTCTAATGATTCTTGAACAAACATGCAGGCCGCCGAACGGCTACCACCATATTACACTGTGAGTACCCAAATCGACGACCAAACATCATCAATCACACAAACACATCAATAAAATACAAGACAGAAACACACATTTGTTTAATTCATTCCTTCCCTTCCTCGATTCAGGTGCGGTTTGTGATGGACGATTCCACTACGTTGAATGATTTACTTAAACTGAATCTACACGAGTACGAAGACGAGGTGAAAAATATCGTTGATAAATCGGTGAAAGAAATGTCGATGGAGAAGGTGCTGAAAGAATTGAATGCCACTTGGTCTGTACTGGAATTTGGGACGACTGTGCACGAGAGAACGAAATTACGTTTACTGACAATCACTGAAGATATCATTGAGACGCTGGAAGAGAATCAAACGGCGTTACAGAACATGATGACGTCGAAGTTTATCGGTTTCTTCCTGGGGGAGGTGTCCAATTGGCAGAAACAGTTATCGAATGCAGATCAAGTGATTCAAGCGTTCTTTGAAGTGCAACGGAAGTGGTCGTATTTGGAGAGCATCTTCATCGGTTCGGAGGATATACGAAGTCAGTTACCGGAAGATTCAAAGCGTTTCGAGCGGGTTGATAGAGAGTTTAAAGAAGTGCTCAATGAAATGTTGAAAACTCCGAATATTGTCAAAGCTACCAACAAACCTGGTTTATACGAAAAATTGGACAGCATCCTGGGCGAGTTGACGTTATGTGAGAAAGCGTTAAACGATTATTTAGAGACGAAACGATTGGCATTTCCGCGATTTTATTTCGTTTCTTCCGCCGATTTGCTTGACATTCTCTCAAATGGCAATCAGCCGGATTTAATTCAACGTCATTTAACCAAACTATTTGACTCGATAGCGAGATTGATTTTTATCCAAGAAGGTGGAAAAAATTCGAAACGTGCCAAGGGGATGATATCCAAAGAGAACGAAGAGAATGTCAGTTTTACTGCACCCTGTGACTGTAGTGGTAAAGTTGAGGTGTGGTTGAATCGCGTTATTGACACGATGCGCACCACATTGCACGCCCTCTTCGCCGAAGCGGTCGTCACTTACGAGGACAAGCCGCGAGATGTGTGGATTTTCGATTATCCCGCCCAGCCGGCACTTTGCGGTAAATAAAACACCAGCAACATTTCCCATCTGCAACCGAATTCCTTTCTAGGTACACAAATCTGGTGGACGACGGAAGTGAATATGGCGTTCGCCCGTTTGGAAGAGGGCTACGAGAACGCCCTCAAAGATTACTACAAAAAGCAAGTGAACCAACTAAACGCTCTCATCAATCTCCTTCTTGGCGATCTATCTGCCGGCGATCGGCAGAAAATCATGACCATTTGCACGATTGACGTGCATTCGCGCGACGTGGTCGGCAAAATGATTACAGTTAAAGTGGAAAACTCGCAAGCGTTCCAATGGCAAAGTCAGTTACGGCACCGTTGGGACGAGAAGTTGCGGAATTGTTTTGCGAACATTTGCGACGCGCAGTTCAAGTACTCGTACGAGTACTTGGGGAATACACCGCGTCTCGTCATCACCCCATTAACCGACCGATGTTATATCACATTAACGCAAAGTCTGCATTTGATTATGGGGGGAGCGCCGGCCGGTCCGGCGGGCACAGGCAAAACGGAGACAACAAAAGACTTGGGCAAAGCACTGGGCATGATGGTGTACGTGTTTAATTGTTCAGAGCAGATGGATTACAAGTCGATTGGTAATATTTACAAAGGATTAGCGCAAACTGGATGCTGGGGATGTTTTGATGAGTTCAATCGCATTTCGGTGGAGGTGTTGTCGGTGGTGGCGGTGCAAGTGAAGCACATTCAAGACGCGATCAAAGCGAAAAAGTCGAGATTTATGTTTTTGGGGCAGGACATCATTCTGATACCGACAGTAAGTGAATAACTGATAATTTTTTTATAATTTTTCCAGTGTTGTACTTAGGTGGGACTGTTTATAACGATGAATCCCGGCTATGCGGGCCGTACAGAGCTGCCTGAGAATCTCAAAGCACTTTTCCGACCGTGTGCCATGGTGGTGCCCGATTTCGAGTTAATCTGCGAAATTATGCTGGTCGCTGAAGGCTTCCAGGAGGCACGATTGTTGGCACGCAAATTCATCACGTTGTACACGCTGTGCAAAGAGTTGCTCAGCAAACAGGACCATTACGATTGGGGTCTGCGGGCAATCAAATCGGTCCTGGTTGTCGCTGGTTCGTTGAAACGCGGCGACCGACAACGACCGGAAGACCAAGTGCTCATGAGAGCGTTGCGTGATTTCAATATACCGAAAATTATCACAGACGATGTGCCGGTCTTTATGGGCTTAATCGGTGATTTATTTCCGGCATTGGATGTGCCACGGAAAAGGAACATGGATTTCGAGCGTCTAGTGAAAAAATCCGCTGTCGACTTGAAACTACAACCGGAAGACGGTTTTATCTTGAAAGTTGTACAACTGGAGGAATTATTCGCTGTACGACATTCGGTGTTTGTCATCGGATATGCTGGTACTGGGAAATCGATGGTTTGGAAAACACTCAACAAAACTTACCACAATCAAAAACGCAAACCGTTTTATAACGACTTGAATCCCAAAGCGGTTACCAACGACGAACTGTTCGGTGTTATAAATCCCGCCACTCGTGAATGGAAAGATGGTCTTTTTTCAGTAATTATGCGAGACCAAGCGAATTTAACTGGCGATGGACCGAAATGGATCGTTCTGGACGGCGACATTGATCCCATGTGGATTGAATCGTTGAACACTTTGATGGACGACAACAAAGTGCTCACATTGGCGAGCAACGAACGCATCGCTTTGACGCCACACATGCGACTACTCTTCGAAATCGCTTCACTTCGGACAGCTACACCGGCCACAGTGTCCCGTGCCGGGATATTGTACATAAATCCAGCGGATCTGGGCTGGAATCCGTACATCGCTTCGTGGATTGACACGCGAACGCAACAAAGTGAAAAGGCGAACTTGATGATACTGTTCGACAAGTATGTGCCGCCGTGTTTGGAAGCGATTCGGAAAAAGTTCAAGAAAATCACACCAATCTCGGATATTGCACATCTTCAAATGCTTTGTTTTCTGTTGGATTGTTTTCTAACACCGCACAACGTTCCACCGGACTGTCCGAAAGAATGGTACGAGATTTATTTCGTTTTTTCCGTGGTTTGGTCGTTCGGTTCGGCACTGTTTCAAGATCAGTTGATCGATTGGAGGAATGAGTTTAGTAAATGGTTTGTGAACGAATTTAAATCGGTCAAATTTCCGGTTGGTGGTAATGTGTTTAGTTATTTTATTGAATCGGAAACGAAGCGATTTGTGCCATGGACTGATATAGTGGCCAGTTTTGAATTAGATCCTGATATACCGCTGCAAGCCACTCTTGTGAACACTGCTGAAACAACGAGGATTCGATTCTTTGTGGACCATTTCATACAGAAAAGTATTCCGGTGATGCTAGTCGGACCGGCAGGCAGTGGAAAATCGGTCATTGTTCGAGAGAAATTGAACAGTTTGTCATCGGACAATTACGATGTGACCGATGTACCGTTCAATTTCTACACCACATCCGAAATGTTGCAGAGGATTTTGGAGAAGCCGTTGGAGAAGAAAGCGGGCCGAGTGTTCGGCCCGACCGGGTCCAAACAGATGATTTACTTTGTGGACGACATGAATATGCCGGAAGTGGACAAATACTTTACCGTCCAACCGCATACGCTCCTTCGCCAGTACATGGACTACCAACATTGGTACGACAGACAGAAATTAACACTGAAAGACATACACAATGTCCAGTTTATCTCGTGTATGAACCCCACGGCCGGTTCGTTCACAATTAATCCACGTTTGCAGAGGCATTTTTCCGTGTTTGCCGTGAGTTTTCCATCGGGCGAAGCGCTCACACACATTTACCACTCGATCTTGTCCCAACATCTCACAAATCCATTGCACAAATTTAATTCCAGTGTGAATAAAATTTGTGAACCGATCTTGAACGCTGCGCTGGCATTGCATCAACGAGTTGCGACCAGTTTCCTGCCAACAGCAGTGAAATTTCACTACACATTTACATTACGCGACTTGTCGAACGTGTTTCAAGGCATCCTGTTCACCAATGGAAGCATGATCCAGACGCAGACGACAATGATACGATTGTGGATGCACGAAGCGGACCGTGTGTACGGCGACAAATTGGTAGAGCGCCGCGATATGGACTTGTACAACAAACTGATGATCGATGTGGTGAAGAAAACGTTCGAGGAGATCGATGAGAACGATGTGTTTGAGAAGCCGCTGATTTTCTGTCATTTCGCTGAAGGTATCGGCGATCCCAAGTACTTTCCGATAAAAGAGTTCAACCAGTTAGGGCGTTTATTGAACGACGCTTTGGCGGGTTACAACGATTTAATTGCCGCTATGAATCTGGTGCTGTTCGATGATGCAATGTTCCACATTTGCAGAATTAATCGAATTATGGAAGCGCCACGTGGTAATGCGCTTCTGGTTGGTGTTGGTGGCTCTGGAAAGCAATCGTTAACGCGTTTGGCGGCGTTCATATCGTCCTTTGAGGTGTTTCAGATACAGTTGAAAAAAGGATACTCGATCAACGATATGAAGACGGATATTGCCCAGCTGTACATGAAGGCAGGGTTAAAAAGTGTTGGAATTGTGTTTTTAATGACCGACGCTCAAGTACCGGAAGAATCGTTTCTTGTTTTAATAAATGACATGCTTGCTTCGGGGGAAATCAGTGAACTGCTGCCAGACGAAGATGTGGAGAATGTTATAAATGCCATGAGAGGCGAGGTGAAAGGAATCGGTCTGCAAGATACCAGAGAGAATTGTTGGAAGTTCTTCATTGACCGTGTCCGGCGTTTGTTGAAGATTGTTTTATGTTTCTCACCGGTTGGATCCACACTTCGTATACGTGGCCGGAAGTTTCCAGCACTGGTGAATTGTACATCGATTGACTGGTTTCATGAGTGGCCCAAAGAGGCTTTGGAGTCGGTTTCCCGACGATTTCTAGCGGAAATTGATGTTTTGCCGCAAGAATTGGTCGAGTCGGTGTCATTGTACATGTCCCATGTGCACTCCGTGGTCAATGACATGTCCCAGAAGTATTTACTGAATGAGAAACGTTATAATTACACCACACCGAAATCGTTCTTAGAACAAATTGCACTTTACTCGAAATTATTAACCGAAAACACGAACAATGTGTACAATAACATCGAACGATTAGAGAACGGTATTACAAAGCTAGCCACGACTTCCGAAGAAGTCGATGGACTGAAGGAAGTACTAGCCGTCCAAGAAGTGGAATTGAATGCGAAAAACGAAGCCGCAGGCAAATTAATCGCCGTGTTAAGTGCGGAAAATGAGAAAGTCGCCAAAGAGCAAGCGATCGCCAGTGAAGAAGAGGCTAAAGTGAAGATCATTGAAGAGGACGTGTCGGTGAAAGCGAAAATTTGTGCAGAAGATTTAGCGAAAGCTGAACCAGCACTAATTGCCGCCCAAGAAGCGTTGAACACTTTAAACAAGAATAATTTAACGGAAATGAAGAGTTTCGCCACACCACCGGACGCTGTGGTCAATGTTTGTGCTGCTGTGTTGGTACTTTTCTCAACAAAAGGCAAAATACCGAAAGATCGAAGCTGGAAGGCGTGCAAAGTGATGATGGCCAAAGTGGATCAATTCCTTTCCGATCTCATCAATTATGACAAAGAGAATATGGACGCGGATATTGTGAAAGCCACACAGGAGTATTTAAAGCATCCCGACTTCACACCGGAAAAGATCATCTCCAAGTCGGCTGCAGCGGCCGGTTTATGCGCCTGGGTAATAAACATTCTGAAATTCTATGATGTCTTTGTGGTGGTTGAACCGAAACGGAAAGCATTGCAAAAAGCCAATCAGGAATTGTCCGAAGCTCGCGCCAAATTGGACGAATTAAACAACAAACTGCAATTGTTGGAACAGCAGTTGGGCGTTCTTCGGGCCGAATTCGAGGAGGCGACCAATGCGAAATTGAAATGCCAAGCGGAAGCCGATGCGACAGCAACAATGATCGATTTGGCCAACAGATTAGTGAATGGATTAGCGTCGGAGGATGTGCGATGGCGCGAATTGGTCAAACAGTACAAAGCTTCAACAATCACTCTGCCGGGCGACATTCTTTTGGTCACGTCGTTTATATCTTATGTCGGATGTTTCACGAGGAAGTACCGAACGGACATGATGGACAAACACTGGCGACCGTTTCTAAAGACTTTACCAACACATATTCCAATGACCGAAGGACTAGATCCTCTGACTTTGTTAACAGACGATGCGAAAATTGCACAATGGAACAACGAAGGCCTGCCCACCGATCGCATGTCCACCGAGAATGCTTGCATCTTGAGCAATTCGTCACGGTGGCCGCTGATGATCGATCCTCAACTACAAGGCATCAAATGGATTAAAACTCGTTATGGGGAGCAGTTGAAAGTCGTTAGACTGTCCATGAAAACGTATTTGGACACCATTGAACAATGCATAGTGAATGGTGAAGTGGTGCTACTGGAAAACATCGATGAAACCTTAGATGCTGTACTGGATCCGATTTTGGGACGAGTTTTAATCAAAAAAGGGAAATGCATTAAAATCGGTGACAAAGAAGTCGATTATGATCCCCGATTTCGGATGATTCTGCATACGAAACTCGCCAATCCACACTACAAACCGGAAATCCAAGCTCAAACAACGTTAATTAATTTTACGGTAACTCGTGATGGACTGGAGGAACAACTGTTGGCAGATGTGGTGAAATCGGAACGTCCCGATTTAGAGGAACTGAAATCGTCGTTAACAAAACAACAAAACGATTTTAAAATCACATTGAAAACGTGCGAGGATAATTTACTGTATAAACTCTCATCGGCAACCGGTAACATCCTGGGCGATGTTGAGCTGGTACTGAATTTGGAAACGACCAAACGGACAGCAACGGAAATCGAAGTGAAAGTGGAAGAAGCGAAAGTGACGTCAGTGAAGATTGATGAGGCTAGAGAGCAGTACCGACCTTGTGCCGCCCGGGCGTCCATCCTCTACTTTATTCTGAACGATTTAAATCGCATCAATGCAATCTACCAGTTCTCGCTGAAAGCGTTTAGTATTGTGTTTCGGGACGCTCTGCGTCGGGCTGTGCCCGCTGAGAAACTCAAAGAACGTGTGGACAATTTGTTGGACAGCATTACGTTCTCCGTGTTTATGTACACATCCCGAGGACTGTTTGAATGCGACAAATTAACATTCATGGCTCAGATGACATTTCAAATTCTGTTGCATGCGAACTCAATTCAACCGGACGAGTTGGACTTTCTTTTAAGGTATCCGGCTCTGGCGAACGTCACGTCCCCGGTGGATTTCCTCAACAACCTCTCCTGGGGCGGAATCAAGGCTCTCTCCCAAATGGACGAGTTCCGCAATTTGGACAAGGATTTGGAGGGTTCTGCAAAGCGTTGGAAGAAATTCGTCGATAGCGAATGTCCGGAGAAGGAAAAGTTCCCCGGCGAATGGAAGAACAAGAGCGCGTTACAGAAACTCTGCATAATGCGATCGTTGCGAACCGATCGAATGACGTACGCAGTGCGAGGTTTCATCGAAGAAGAGCTGGGGGTAAAGTACGTAACTGCCCGGTCGGTAAACTTCGAGAAATCCTACGAAGAAACGTCCGCCTCCACGCCAGTGTTCTTCATTTTATCACCCGGTGTGAATCCATTGAAGGACGTCGAACAGATGGGATTAAAACTCGGCTTGTCCATCGAACAAGGCAATTTCCACAGTGTTTCTTTGGGTCAGGGTCAAGAAGTGGTGGCTGAGAATGCAATGGACTTAGCGGCCGCCGAGGGACACTGGGTTATCCTACAAAACATCCATTTAGTCCAGAAATGGTTGCCCACATTGGAAAAGAAAATGGAACAGTGCATGGAGGGCCACGACCGCTACCGACTGTATTTAAGCGCCGAACCGTCCGCTTCGCCCATGGAATGCATCATTCCGCAGGGCATCCTCGAATCGTCGATCAAAATCACCAACGAACCGCCAACAGGCATGCACGCAAATCTCCACAAAGCTCTAGACAATTTCACACAGGAAACGCTCGAGATGAGCACAAAAGAGGCGGAATTCAAGGCGATCCTCTTTGCACTCTGCTATTTCCATGCCGTCGTTGCGGAGCGTCGCAAATTCGGCGCACAAGGATGGAACCGAAACTATCCGTTCAATGTTGGCGATCTGACAATCAGTGTGAGTGTCCTTTACAATTACTTGGAGTCGAACAACAAAATCCCCTGGGAGGATTTACGGTATCTGTTCGGTGAGATCATGTACGGCGGTCACATCACCGACGATTGGGACAGACGACTGTGTCGCAGCTATTTGGCGGAGTACATGCAGCCCGCTCTCATCGACGGTGAACTGCAATTCGCTCAGGGCTTCTACGCACCACCGAACATCGACTACATCGGTTACCATCGATATATCGACGACCGTCTGCCGCCGGAGAGTCCGTACCTGTACGGACTGCATCCGAACGCCGAAATCGGCTTTCTGGCCACCACGTCGGAGAACATGTTCAAAACCATCTTCGAGATGCAACCGAGAGATGCGGGCGCTGCGGCGGGCACTGGCATGTCGCACGAGGACAAAGTGCGTAGCACTCTGGAGGAGATCATCGATAAGTTGCCGGAAAAGTATCCAATTGCCGAAATGATGGCCAAAGTGGAGGACCGTACACCGTACATCATTGTCGCCTTCCAAGAGTGCGAACGGATGAATAATCTTACCGGTGAAATGCGACGATCGTTGACCGAGCTCGAACTCGGCCTCAAAGGCGAACTCACCTTCACCTCCGACATGGAAGTGCTCGATCAGGCACTGTTTATGGACGTGGTGCCCGACACGTGGTCCTCCAAAGCGTATCCCAGTTTACTGCCATTGGGACAATGGGTGGCCGATTTAACGCTGCGTGTTAAAGAGCTTGAAGGCTGGACGACGGACTTTTCCATGCCGGCGACTGTGTGGCTGGGTGGCTTTTTCAATCCGCAGTCTTTTCTGACGGCCATCATGCAACAAACGGCTCGGAGGAACGAATGGCCGCTGGATAAAATGTGTCTGCTCACAGATGTGACTAAGAAGCAGAAAGAAGAGTTTACCGCACCGCCGAGGGAAGGAGCGTATGTTCATGGTCTTTACATGGAAGGGGCGAGGTAAAGACACGTTTACATTTCAGTGCAATTGAGAGTAATTGTTTCGTTTCAGGTGGGACACTCAGATGAACAGCATTGCCGACTCGAAATTGAAGGAACTCTTCCCCGTCATGCCGGTGATCTTCATCAAAGCCATCACACAGGACAAACAAGATTTGCGCAACATGTACGACTGTCCGGTGTACAAGACACGGATGCGAGGGCCCACATTTGTGTGGACGTTCAATTTGAAGACGAAAGAGAAAGCCACCAAGTGGACACTGGCTGGAGTTGCGATTCTTCTACAAATGTAACTTGTTTATTGTTAAGATATTGTTAATAGATGCGTTTTAATGTTGAATAGAGTTAGAATGCCATTCCACAAAATACCATTTCCACACGAATAATTTGTGTGTGGCAATAAATTGTCTACTTTCCCAGTGTTAATTCTTGCGTGAAGCGCGCCAGTCTCTTAATAAATCATCCCCATTTCGATGCTGACAATAATTTAGTGGAGAAAAAGAACTGAGCTACGTATATGGTAATTTACTTAAGGTTTTAGTAGTTAGTCGACTTAATTAGAACAAAATATGATGTGCGAGTGGAAAGTTTTTGTTCGTAAAACATTGTGGGGCTGTCGTATAATGAAAAAGTTGCAGAGTGATGTGGCGCGTTCAAAGCGGGGGCGGTCCCATCAAAAAGCACAAAACAAACACAGCCGCATAGACGATACAGAGAGAGAGTTAACTAGTAGTGTATTTAGGAATTTGTAAATAAATTCGTGTATTTCATGGTGAATTAACAATGTACACCCTATTCCCACGCGAATCCACACAGTGTTGAATAGTTGGGAGCAATTTGAGCATGGATGCCGATTCCCATCCACATACACAATGGATTTGTAGACGCTTTAAAGAGATTTTCGTCGTTAGAGCAACGTTCAATGCTTCTTTATTAAATCAATAACCGACTGGACACATTTCGTTCATCGTACATGAATTATTTACCGCTGCTGGATTTGTTTTTTTGTAATTTGTTGTGCCGATAATTTATTCACTCATTTGTATTGATGAAAATCACCCGGACACATTCCCAATTTTAAGGTCCATCATAATTAATGTCTAGAGATTATGAGGGATGCGAGTGTGTACCTCAAACTCCCGGGAACAATTCATCATTATTTATGGCCGGCCGTTTTACAATGTTTCCCATTCAATGGGCAAAAGCGCGCGGTTTTGTTGTAAATTAGTTGGTGTAATTCTAGGGACAGTTGCAGAGTGGCCAACTGAAAAAATGGCGGTATAAAGACGGCCATTAATTAAAGTTATTTATGAAAGAAGGTTCTTATCAAGACACCCTGATCTCGTTTCTTTGTAGCGCCCCCCAAATAGAGTGAATGAGGAAACGAGTGCGGTTCAAGGGCAGGTGGGAATGATTTGCAACAGGCGATCACGCACCCCAACAGCGAGGATATAAAAGAATTTATATAAAAGCACACATTTTACTCTAGTTCCGTGTAGTCTTTTATAAAGACTGGAATTTTATTAATAATTTCGTACAGTCGTGGGTATCCATTTCTGTAAATAAACCTGTTTTAGCCAGTTTAATGCCACTACGTGAGGGAACAATTCCAGCATGTCATTTCCAGTATGTTTTTTTTATTTTTATTACGAGATATGGTGATAGGGTGCTGTACGTAATGTTTAGTTACGTTTATGACCTAATGGAGGTTTTCGAATTTAGTCGCTTTATGTCACACAACTGACACCTCCCAGCCTATTTGTCAAACGTCACTTTTTCAGGTGGGACATGCATGCACAAACTTGTAGAACCGGAAAAAACGTGCTACAAAACGATGCAACGCTAACTTGTACAAATTTTTTCCAATGTAATTACTGATTGAACATTTAATGCAGACATTCAGGGGTATATAATCCAGTTTGTTTAAATTGACGGACGTTTTATGGATTTACCGTATAATTGGATATTTTCCTTTTATGTATATATATTTGCCGCTTTTCAGTATCTCTTTGTTGATATTTTCCGGGGCTCCTTTCATAATTGCCAGCCGGTTGAAAGTTTCAATTTTTATTGAACCGTTTATGTAGCTCCAAAATTTCCAGTTTTGGGCTATGAACGGTTACTATACGCACTGTGCTCCTGTTTGCGGTTGGCAAAAGAAGAGGCACGTATTCATCAGCCATCCAAGACGATGGGGTGCGTGTTGAGAAGTTTGTGGCCTCCACACACCCCCAGATAGAAATAAATGTTTCGCATTTTCCAGTAAAAGTTATTCCAAACAACAAGGCACTCCAGTCTCTCGTCATAAATAGAATTGCTGACTGTTGGAAAACTAATTTAATTCGCCGTTTGGATATATAGAAGTAAAAGAACCTCATTCATCATCGTCGCTTGTGTGTACGCGTCTATATATGTAATATAAAGTTGTTTAGAAAGGTCTTGTGAGTATATTAACTTTTCGGGGAGAATATATTGTCAATTCAGTTAAACGGATTGCGTTCTGCAAACATAATCAGGGCCAGGGAGCAAAAAGAAGCGCTACTGCTCGCTTTTTACTCCATCCAATTAATTTATCGCCGCACTAATTATATTTTATACTGTGTTTTTATCCATTTTTGACATGAGCCCCCCCTGAAATCAAGTTTATGTTCAGGTAAATGGCCAACGTTACAACCGTTTAATTGGCACTTTCAATTTATGTGTGCAACCCCTTTTATGGTAATAATAAATTTATGCCCCCCTTAACCGAAAACACTGCTTTCAAAACTGTCTCCCACTTTTTCCACAATAATTCAATATACTCTGCAAAACTTTCCACACAAAGATGGAAAAGTGTTGTTTACCAGCCTGTCGGCCCATTTCATTCCACACTCTTCCTCTTTCCATTGACATTTTGATCGCTTCACTTTGGCTTAATGAACGACGGCTTGATGGTGTTAGCGCAACTTTAATAAACTCACCACCCTCTTGTCCCGTTTAAAAAGTCACACGACAAGCTGGGCAAAAATTAAACATCATCCAACAGCGATCGATGAGACGTCCATTCATCCACTTAACAATTCAGGTGCATGTTGCACCCCTGATGCCTTAGTCATCCTCCCCCTAAAACACATGCACCCCAAAAACGGCATCCTGCCACCACACCGAGTTGCTGGCTAGGTGCTTCCATCGCGGCACTCGTTTCCGGGGCTCTGTGTGCGTCGCCCGCCCTCGTCAACCATCGTCTCCCCAGCCCGAACGAGAGCTGCCCGTCCGGGCGGCGTAGTCCGCAGTGTCGAAGGCGGCTTGGGGGCTGTGCTGGTGTACGACGATCCACCGGCATCACCCAACACCTGTAAGGCACACGCGATCTCTTCACTCACGTCTTTAGTACAAAAATTCCGTGTCAATTGATGTGTCTTGTTCAGAGGGGGGCGGCCAACGCACACACACACACTTTTAAAAAATTCTACAACGATTTTAAGACTTCGAATCTGTTTTTTAAGTGTTCTCCACGTTGCTGTTTAGTGTTTTAACATAGTTAAGGACTTGTTAAGTGTTTACTAATAGTTGATGTTTAGTGGTGGGCTGAAGTGAACGCCCAATTCTCATATTGGGGGGCCGCCAATTTCTGCACAATTGCATTGTTTATTAACGAAGAAATTTCTTGTCGTCTTGGATCGATGTTTATAGAGGTAAAATTGCAGTGACCCCCCCATTTCGGGGGCGGTAGCACCGTAATTAAGTGTCAAAATTAAATAAGGTCTTTTCATTATTCCGTTAAAGTTGCTTGTGATTTTTATGATCGTAAAACATCTCGCAATTACCTAATTAACTTTAACATTCGCCCATAAGCGTTTTCTCTCTCTGCAAGTGTATGAAATTGAAAAACGGAAACTTTGTTGGGGGGCTGGCTCAAAAAACATCAAATAACTTTTCTTAATTCTGTAATGAATTCCTCTTTAATGAGTACAATAAATATAAAGTTTGTCTTGGGTATCAAGTAGTAATCAAAAACATGGCCAGCAACACAACTTTGTCACTGAGCGCGAGTTCAATTAGGGAGATTAAAAAACGGTCATTAAAATGGGACAGTTAGGGGGGCGAGGATGTATCGGAAGATGCACGTACATCTGTGCCGATTTAAATACGTTGCCATCCTCCGAAATGTGACGGAGTGCTTTTTGAACTGGTGCCCATTCGGTGTAAGGGGCTACTAAGAAATCGATTATAAACACACACAGAGAAAAGCGAACACAGAGGGGGAGAGAAGAACATCACGGGCACCCACTTCTCATGGATTTTATCCGTTTCCACTTGTGTTCTTCTTTCGTTTTGCCCTCTCATCCCACCAACCGGGGCGCTTATAACTTTATTTATTGTGAAGGGCACAAGAACGGGGGGAGCGACGGCTGCAATAAAAAATAACATGAGTTCGGGAAGGGAATATTCTTATTCTTGTATGGACGTGATTTCTGTGCACGTACAGTCCTTTATTGGTGTCAGGGTTGTTGGTGTTTTTCCCCAATTTTCCCTAAGAAATAAATTATGGTACCAGAGCGGTGCTCTCTTTTTGATTTACTGCTTCCATCAAATTGTTTCGAGCTTATAGTGCAGTTATAATGAAAATGGGGACTCTTTTTTTCGGTAAAAATAAAATACCATCATCAGTGTGCAACGATGATGCTCGTGTATCATTTGATGTTGGGGACGGCGCGTTCGGGAAATGGCAATTTAACGATGTTGTTACTATGTGCTGGATTCTTTATTATCGGGGGGGAAATGGGGAGTTTTTTCGTGCCGAATCAATTACAACATTCTCAGGGGACGGTTTTCTTGCCGGGTTTTAACAAAGTTTCACATTTCCACAAATTTTGAATGCATTTTAGAAAATTTTTCGTTTTTCCATCTTGAACCACCCCATGAGGCTGCGCTTTTCATGCTCCAACGCCGTTTCAGTGTCAGTTGAACGCTTGAATACCTTTCCCGCCCTAAAACATTTGTCTCCTCTTGTTATCTGAAACTCTAGAAAAAAATAATTAAATACTCGAATTAAAACCGTAATAAAACTTCCCTACCGAACAATTTCACATTTTTTTGCAAATTTTCCGCTTGTGTAAATTGTCAAGATTCTTGCAATTTCGATGTTAAATTTCCAAGTCTATTGTAACCATCTGAGACACCAAACCGCCCTTGATGGGCTGCAATTCCTTGACGAACGTGAGACATTTACGCGAACCGCATACTTTGTGACATTCTTATTGAGCATCTCCGGGCAAAAAGTCCAATAAATTTCCCCCCAAACATTTATATATTAATTCATATCGCTGTATATACGAATACCATATCTAATAATATATTCCGGTGGATTGTGCATAAATATTTATGGATCGATTTTGGTGCCTCTGTGCCATATTCCTGTCTATATGTGCATTTATGAGGCCGTGTATCTCGGAATGGATGATGATGTGAAATAATAAAAAAGTAGAACGAAATACTGACGCACACAGCAGCAGCATTTCAGTGTTAGACGACGAACTGTGCTCTCCGCACTTTATGAAGATGGGCCGGAAAAAGTGCCACCACAACTGCTCCGTAAAGAATATTTTTCTGACAGTGCATAATATGTGTTTTTAAGGGCACTTGTTCGCCACCGCCACTGGAAACCCACTTTATGGCCATCCCTTAAATCAGCCTTAAGGAACTTTGTTCCCTGCTCCAAAGGAACACACTGTATACATGCAAATATTGACTAGAGTGTAGTGTGTGTGTGTATATTCGCTCCACACCACTTTGTGGAGCGTTTTTATTGTGTGCGCTCCAAAGGCGCATTTCAACAACAACATGCGAACAATTCACAGCCACAAATGATTTTATCTTATTTAATGAACAATAGAAACATGTTAATTAATTCACTCACTCTATTTGAAGGCTTTATTCCCATTTAATTGGCATATATGTATTATGATTTTAGCGCATAATTCGACGTTGATAAGCCGCTTTGTACCAAATAGGAAAAGTGGCACGTCTTTTTTCTATTTGGAATTAAATTTCAATCAAATCTGCGCCAGACTTAAACTCGTTATAACTTTTTAACTACTTGCCAATGTTACAATTCATGCGATTATATCTGGATAGTTGGGGAATGAAGATATGCTGGAAAGTTCTTAATATTATCGGAAAAACTCATCCGAAAAGTGCGCGTTTGTTGCCCTGTTGGCGGGAAAGCGACTAATTAATATTCGCGTTCTGACTCATGAGTAATTTTGTAAGGGGACACCGTCAACTGATCCAAAAAACCTGATTAAACACTAATCTAAACAATAAATAACGAATAAAAAATGCGAGGGTGGTAGAAAAAATTAATAATTCGTCAACTGTTGAGTTTTTGCTTTTGCACTGGCATCAGCTGATAAATGTAATTTGTACGATTTTTCATGTTGGCCCCGCGCAACCAACTTAGTAAATTTATCAACATGAGGCCCCCCGAAAAAACGCCAACGGGAATGGAACTTTTTTTCGCACACCCGCAAAAAGCATCGCCACTTTTTGCCGCCTCTCTTACTTTCCCATTGTTGTTCATTTTAAATGGCCCTAATAGTGAATAATTACGCACAACATCGAAACTACAAACAACTACATTCATTTATCATGCCAGATTTCAGGTGGTGTTCGGGGGGCGCGCACCCTTAAGTGTCCGTCACGCACTTGCATCCCGAAAAACGCACTATTTCCCGCTACGACGCATAAATAAAACGCGCTCAATAATTGCGAGCCGATAAGACGTATGGGGGTCATAAAAGGGGGCCACTTTTGCTGAATACAAAGCGAGCATTCCGTGCGATTATCGTCGACAGAGAGAAACTTTCGGTTTACCCAATATCTGGATTTTCGTTTTCACAGCATTTATTTAGACGGGGAAAAAAGTGCGGTCCCAGACAGCGTCATATAATACACCCTTTTTGTGCACATATTTCACCGGGGTGTTTCTCTCTTTTATTCTAATATTCAATTAATTCCCGCATTCCAGTTTAAACTCCATTTTGCAACAAAAATGATGCATTGTCCGCTATTTAGTTTTTATTGAGAAAAATAATTGAGTTTAAACTTTAAATAGATAAACTAGACAATAAATAATTTGGGGATGGAGTGTGTTTCGATTTTTTTCAATCGAATCGCTACTTTGCTACACGATTAATTACTCCCTCTTTGGAATGAATGATTTAAAAATGGACTTTTGTCCAGCATTGAACAACTCTCTCTTGCAACGCATCAATTTAATAATTTATCGGTTAGTTAAATGTACGTAATGGTTCATTAATTATTAATTAAATCGCCGTATTGACACAACAGTTTGGCGTACGAGTTTTTAATTGAAAACTCTCCTCCTGTAAATATCCCCATGATTTTTATAAGTTAATTAAAATGTAATTGCTAATACACACATTTATATCATAAATCAGTGCGGTGGACATGAAAAATGCAATTTGCGCTAATTTCCTATACATTCACTCAGCAAATTTCCAACACTCTAGTGCACTTTGGGCACCAATTGAACAAATTGAAAATGTATAAGAGATGTTGGGAAAATTGTTTGAAAAGTTGTCGTTCCGGTCCCGCAGGACACCGCCTTAATGTCCACACCAAACACTCTTGGCGTGTTTTTAAACTTTAATAAAAACCGTCTAATTTTCTTACTGTATATAAAGACGCCTCTCTTTTTCATCTAATTGCATTATTTTCCATATATGAACCATGTGTGGGGATTTAATAAAAGCGCGCATCAAATAACTCGCGACTCGCAGCTTGAACGTTTCGCGTAATACAATAATAAAATATTCGCATTTTATTGGATGTTTTACTCGAACCCTCACGTAATCCACAGTGTCTGCCTGGTTTTTCCATTCGATGCCAATTCGGACATTAATAAACTTTCAGTAAGCGATTTATCCACGTTCGAAAACCGCCAGCAAATCGATACGTCTTGGTCTCTCTCTTGAATTTGCGTTGTACACCTACAACAATTAAATCCATCACGTTTATATAACAGTGGGGATGGGGGGCTGTCAGGTACACATGTTGGGGCCAGCAGTGTGCCTCTCCGATGACACGACTACAATAATTCACTAATCGATTTCTGTGTCCTGAGTTGTAACCGTCATCATCACTTAATATCGCAATTGTACCCGTAAGTGCGCCGCTCAAATTAATTCCCTAGTTTCTGATAATCGGCAATTTATGCGCGACTCTATTTACTTTCGCATTTTTCATTAGCTACCCCATATGAGAATAAACCGAAATCGTGTGAGCGGAAAGTCCATTGTTGTTGGTATTGCAATTGCAAACATGATGCCAAATATTGTTCGGTATATGGAGGGCTGCGGGCGCACAAACAAATATGTCCGTTAATTCAATTGTGATTTTCTTGTTCACGCACACAGTTTTGGAATAATTAGCGATGCGAGTCTATTATTTAACTTGCAAGTGATGGGCTTTATTATAAGTTTATGAATCATCTAGTGGAACACTATCGCTACTCGCAAATTGCAAACTTTCACTACAATAAACTGCGATTTATTGCCAGACACACAGCACAGTGTGACGTTGGGAATTTGCATATACGGGAGTTTAATTAACGTTTTGAATTGCGAAAATGACTGGGGATGAGGTACGGTTTCATCCCTGCGTCCTTTTCGATTTTTCCCTTGATTTTATGTGTGCGGATGATGGCAATAGACGTAAATCTGATTGTGCAGTGTATAGAGAGATGAAAACAATAATATACAAGCAAAATGTACATGCACAGAAGGAATACATAAAATTTTCTTCTCTAAAAAGCATTGTTTGCTACATAAAACATAAAATCATCATGCATTCAACTAAACACACAAAGCTCTACTTGCAATACAAACACATAATCATAACATAAATATAAAAACATCACTCCGCACAATTCGGAGAGGGCGAAAAAGAGAAACAATTCTAGCGCAAAAGAAGCGGATGAATAATGCATGAATGCCGGATTTCTAAGCATGTGGGTGCGCGCTTTTAATTTACCCTCTTTCAAGAGCCATTTAGCTGTTTTAACACGCTTACTTTCAATTCTCCCGCTCGTTTCTGAGTCACACATGCCGGTGCGCTTTTCCACATTGTCGTATGGATTTGCCATCATAATTCAGAAAAGCGACATGATTTATTTGTGTACACACCAATTGTTGCATTTACCTGTCAGCAAATGAAACCTCGTTACATTTTTGCCACATTCGTGATCACATTGTAAAATGCTCCTTCGCTCATCTCCATAATTATTTTAATTGGATTCCTCTTACACTAAATTTGCTCCAATTTAAATATTTGCAATGCGAAATGTGCGCTCTCCGCACGATTTTTATATGTTCCATTTTTTCCCATTTCATCCCCCACACATCTCTCGCTGCGTGATGCCTTCAAAATGTGACGAGGTTGGGGACCGAGTAATTTATTAAACCCCACCGGCTCCGTTTCATTATTAACGTTGTGTAAAAATATGGAGGACGCTTAATTTTTATTAATTCACATATTTCCATCCCTTTACACACCGAAAATCTAACGAATTCTCTTTCTATTCCAGCACTCGGTGTCCGTAGAATGTGGTCCGTGTTGAATGTAGCCCCCTGGCCGGACATGTAGTAATGAAGATGTCCAGTGCGGGCTTTCTAGTGCTAGTGCTAGTGCTTCTAGTGACTTGTTCGGAAGCCGAACCCGCCACTGAGTTCACGGAGGCGTCCAAGGGCGGCACCGCTTCCCTGCCGTGCACCCTCACGCCCGCCCATCCGCCCGACAAGGTCAGTGTCGTGTTGTGGTACAAGGGGGCGGCCGAATCGCCCATGTACAAGTACGATCTGCGCGGCGCGCATCCCCAACACTGGGCCGAACCGGCGCTGAGCAATCGCTACTTTCTGCGCATTTTGGACACGGATCGCGCAGTACTCACCATCTCCCCCACGGAGGAGAGCGACGAGGAGACGTTCCATTGTCGGGTGGATTTCGTCAAGTCCCCAACGAAAATCACCCACGTCAACCTCACCGTCATCGGTAAGTTTTCCACACACAACTAGGTATTTTATATGGAAATGTGGAAAATGTGTTCGTCACTCACTGTTCCCGTATTGGGGATCGATGGGGGGTGGCTTTCCGCCGCCTCCAGTCGTGATTTATGCCGTAACAAGTCAATTAGATGCGTCGTCATTTATTGTTGGATCCGTAATATTATTAAGAGACGCTCTTTGTACACATGCATTTATAATAACGTGTATTAAGATCCTCAGTGGATTCGTTATAGTGAGACTCACAGTGTTCATGTTTCCTTTTCACTATTCCAAAATGTAACCGCGTATAAAGGAAGCAATGCGGTTTTACATTTCAATGCTCGGCTCAAACTATTCAGAAAATTATGTCGACGGAGTTCTGCAAAGTACCGCACTTCTCTCTATTCGAATAAAGGAAGAAAAATACACGATTCATTAATTTCGAAATGGGGTAAACATAATTAATCAAAATTATTTGATGGCATTATCAGGGGAGTGCACCTGTAATCCTTTTGACTTGTGGCACCACTGCTGGATGGGAAAATCGTTATTTCCCCGTTTTATTTGCTAATGGGACGCGATTGTAACTTTGACAGTTAACAAGTCGGGGAAAATCAGAGACAGTGTTCTTTTTCGGGGTTAATCAGAGGATAGAAGTGGTGTCATAAGTGGTCGTAAAGCGGGCAATAATGCTACTGATAAAGCACAAACAAAAGGACGTTGTGTACGATAATACCGGGGGTGATCAAAATTTATATAAAGGGGGATGGGCAACATCATCATTCGGTTCCGATTATGTGGCAGGTGGTCCTCTCTGCGACCCTCTTTACTCGCAATTTTGTATCGAAATATTGCGTTAATCCCGTTATTCATCCACCCCCGTATTCCGAAAACATCTCGGTGAATATGTAAAGCGATTACATGTTGAACCGGGGGCCCCTCAACGTTTTCTTGTTACATCTCCACACAGAAATGAATCCCTAACTAACTCACCGCACCAAGAAAGCAAATAATATTACGGTCAGTTACCTACCCTATTTGTTGAAGGGAAAAGGGGACTAGTGGTGGGTCTTGGCGCTCGCTTTGTTCTCGCACAGCCCCGTTTTAAACAATCTAATTTCAAAGGTGGCTCCCGCACAAAACCTTGATAAGGTTTTCATGGCAGAGCACAGTTTAACATGACCATAGTGGATGGTATTAGTTTAAGTTTTTGCCTTCCCCTCAAACCCCCACTTGGAATACTTCAATTATTGCCAACTCATGTTTATTCAGGATGGTGTGACTTGCTTTATTTAAATCTTCAACGATTTTCAATTGAAAATGGGCAGGAGGGATAAGAAATGGCAATTTGTGCAGCGACCATGCCTTTGTGGGGACACCAATTTGGGGCGTCTTAACGATCTCCATTCCAACTTGAAATATTACTCCATACTCCGCTTTTTTTCCGTCCATCCCCCACATTGTCCCCGTCACATTCTTTATGAGTTTAATGATAAAAAGTAACAATTCGTGCAACAAGTTCCCATAAAACTGCGCTTATCGTGTAATTACACTGAAAAAATGCCAACACGATAACAATCCACCAAAGAAAAATTAATTCGTCCCACTTGCACTTGGGTGCGAATCGATAAAATCGCAATCAGAGCACTGTCTTGAGTCAATTCTCCAAACACTACCACAACCATCAACCCTAAACATATGCACTTAAATTATATGGTGTACAACATATATATAGCATAATATCAATTTGCATACAAATTATTTGTTTCAGTGTTATGCATTACGTGACAAATCATAATATTCGCCGCACACCGACCGACTTCTGGCATCGCCTCAACCACCCCCACCCCCATGTGTGTGTAAATGTAATAGTTTGGCAGATTATTGTGGCGCGTATTCGCACACCATTCCCCCTAAATGTGTTGCTGTGTGCCAAGTCCACAGAGACAACTTGTAAAAAAGATACACTGTTAAGGGGAAAAAAGGGTGAAAAGGAGCGGCGACCTAATATGTAAACACATTTGCATTGTGTGCGCTCAAATTGGTTACCATTATGCCCCGTGTGTGTGTGTTGGGGGTGGGTTGGATATAAATAAGTGTGCGCCTTGGGGAGTAACAAATCACTTGGCGCAAAGCTTACAAATCACGATAATATAATTAGGGCTGAAAAGTGGAGGTGAAGTGAAAATGGCCTAGAAACCCTTGCCCATTTCGTTGTGTGGCCCTTTTGCATAGAAATGAACACTGAAAAAATTTCTAATTACTTTCTATTGCTGGTGATTATGATTTAGGGTAGCTGGAAAAATTTCCAACTGTCTCGTAAATTTAATTTACCCACTTTGGCCCCCACTTCATTCACCCCAACATCAAATTTACGTTCTATTTACAATTTATATTTTTTAGCAGGTTTTATGCGAGCGAAGCGTCCACGAAGTACGGCAATTATTAATGTATAATTCGGGAATAAGGGTGGATTTTTTCCTCTTGCTGTCTGGAAATTCTATAGAGATCTGTTTACTCGGTTCTAATAGTAATAAGATTAAAATTGCGAGGTCACTTACCAAACCCAAGGGGGTGGAAATCAGAGAACAAGCCTAACTACTCTATCAACTTACATTGTTTATCTAAAATCGACATGGAACATGCCTTAAAACGATACACGCCAAGTGCGCATTTAATTACCAAAGTGCGGTGGTCCTCAAACGATTGCATCGTCACCAAATGACGCCATCCTCCCAATTCCTGATTGCTCAAATGACAGCACTTTGTCAAATCGGAAAAACGTGCCGCAACAATAAAACGTTTTCCAGAATATTAAACTTGAAGTAGTAATCTAGTTAGTGCGTAAACTTGAGACTTGTGTGCAAGCAGAAACAAACACGAACGGGCAATTTCACTGGAAAAACTTGTACGATTATTGCTTGATTAATTTGCATAAAAGACATTTTCCAGGAATGGATTTTTTCCTTCCACCCCCGCTCCCAGCAGCATGATAATAATATTTAAATAAAATTTATGACTTTTAATTATCCTGGCCATAGTTATGTAGAATCAGAGATGGTGTAATGAGTGAGAAGAGGTCAAGGGAACGTAATGAATTCCTTGACAAACCTGCCACCATCCCACCCCCACATTGCTACACCGCCCTCTATATTTTGACACTAAACTATGTAAATTCTTTTCGTCTGATTTAATTAAATGTGTCGGAAGAAGCGTTGTATGTATCATTGTCTAATGGGGTTGCTTACATGCATTCCGTCTCCCCAAATTGCTCGCCACCGCATTCATTATGCACCGCTATTCTAGGGGGCACCACTGTCGCTCTGACTCATACATCCCCCCATCATTTATAACCGCTCTCCGCGCTCTAAATTGAAGGATACACACACACTTTTTAATTGCAACACTTGAGTGGAATTATTACGTTCCGAGCATTAGATTGCGCGTTGGGGGTGAATTTTAATTGTACTTTTGACACTATTGAGAATCGAGCACAGCGTCCATTTATTCCACTGTTGAAAATGATGGGGCCACAGTAAAATGAAGTACTTGAACGATGACATTTAATTTAGATCATGTTTGATGGTGTCGAAAGTGGATCGATTTATTCACCACCCCCGCACCCTAAATCGCACCTTAATACAAAAATGGAAAATATGCGTTTATTAGTGAGTGCTTAGTTATTATTCATTTGATAGACACACAAGTGTTGTTGTGGAAATGGAGCAAGTTAAACAAAATCAATGATCCGTTATCGATATGAATCAATTATGGAAATTTAGTTGGAACATTTCTGTTTTGGCTATTAAAGTGAATTTATAACTGATTTCGGTTGAACATTTTAACGCACACACACACACACTGCCGCCATAAATTAATTGGAAACATTATTAAAATTTGATTATTTTGCGCACTGAATATAAGCATGCAGAGGATGAAGGTGGAATGGGGCGCCGTTTTGACATTAATTTGTTGTGAATGGAAATTTGTTGTGGGGAAAAATTGGATTTTTAAATGAGTACATTTTCAATTTAAGCCTATTGATAATCGCATTTCTTAAGGGGGGTCACTGCATCGATCGTTCGGAATCACTCCTCCAAACCGGTAGATAAAGGAATTGATTCCCATTTGGAGCGCGCTTGTGTAACAATAACATTTGTTCCAAATGAAATTTGAATGTTGGAAAAAGGAGAACTGTATATCCGCCTCCACTTAGTTATGCTCAACTTTATTCCGTATGCACGGTACATTTCCCGTAACATGGAAATTTCTATTAAGTCTAAACATGAGCCAGTAATTTGATAGTCCTACTATATAAGATATGTAATATTCTCCTTAAAAGCTAAGATTCATTAACACCTAGGCACTAGTGGGCTCTAGTTAGTATATTAATATTTAACCGACCTAATTACTCCTTCTTTGATATTCCACTAATATAATTACACTGTTTTCTATTGAAATTAAAATCATATTTCATCGTACGCTGCTCGTCTTTCTCTTGTCGTGCGTCGCCCCCTAAAAAGTGCGAAGTTTTTTCCCCACAATTTGCAAAATTATTACAAATTTATTTAATTATATTGCGTTTCTTTCATCTAAAATGTTTGTTAATAATTTAATACACTAATTAAAATATTGTATACGCTTTAACGATAGTTTGAGCGTGTCTTCAATACCTAATACATTTTTGATGGGCCCATTTTAATGTTGTTTTAATGCGGAAACTATATTTTGGGTGGGGCACACACGTTGCATTAAAAAGCGATCATTTCCCGGCATCGTATAAAAAATATTTACTTGCAAACGGAGCGCACATTTGCACCGACAATGACATTGTATTACAATTTAAGTCAGTCAATAAACAGTAAAAACAGCAAGAGCTTTTGAATATCCCATAAAATATGAAATGGGAACGATATCTAACTCAGTGTATTTCGCTCTTTTTCTATTGTCTAAATGTGGAAACAGTTTTTCGTCAAACGATAATTGAAAATTGCACAAATGCAAATATTACCGATAAAACGGGCCCATAAATACCATAATAAATGAGTATATAATGGTTGAATCATCCCCGTGGAAATCCCATATTTTTATAGTCCACTAGACTTTAATTATTCACTGGACAAAAAGTGCACGGTGAAATCCAATTTTATATCGCCACAAATAATGCGTTGGACGGTCCATGATTCATTCGTGTGGGACGTATGAGAAATGTGTCCAAATGACTCAATTAATTTAAAAGCGAATACACAGGTCCACATATTCGGACAAGAACCGCCAAATGGCCGAAACAGTTAATAAATTCTGCCGTTCATCGTTCCTCCGAATCACAATTTTCCAACTGACATATTTGCGTTTTGTGTACGGTTTATTGTGCGGAAGAAGTGTGAAAAGTGGAAATCGGGCCCCCGATAATGGTCCTCTCGCATTTTACTTAAAATGGGCCACTCGTATGCGGTCAATTGGAAGGTGCCCTCTTCCCATGCTGCGTGTCCGCCTAAGGATGTTCCAGTTTCGATTTTAATTAGTTTCAAAAACTGCATATTGCCCCGGATATGTAATTGGGCTGTATTCATGGAACAACTACCAACAAACTATAAACAGATATGCAGTTACATTCCCCCATCCGGTCTCCAACATAGTTTCCACCACTTCATAATAAGTAACTTGTGTTTCATGTTGTTATTATTATTAAACCAAAACTAACATCCAACCAACTGCATTAATAACGTTATTGGGGGTATTATTCACTCTCAAAGTTCGTTCTTCTCCACTTCTTTCATTTCAACCGCATTTGTTGGTAATTAAATCCACATTTTGAAATAAATGTCGGCTTTCTGCCGACCCGTTTGTGGCCTCTTTCTGTTTTAATCAAAATAAATTTAAAATTGCGCACATCGAGCCATTCAGTTGCTCTTCCTTTCCTCAGACACTTTGCCATTTTTCACGATTCTCCCTTTCAGCACTGCCAAAGTTATGTGTACGGAGGTGGAGGCCAGCACAACAGCAACATCAAATTTAAACCTGATGCCATCAAGTTATTGTGCCCTGTTTTCCATTCAGCCATCAAAACAAATTTCTTTTCTATTTGATTTTTTTTCTCGTTTCCCGAAACTCTGATCTGTGCACGCAACGACATCAACGTGGATATTGGAGCGTGAACACAGCGAGAAGCATGCCGACATGGATTTTTATGTAAATAATTGCGGGGGAATAACATAATTATCGTTCGTTTCTAGGCGAAAGCGAGTTTTTTTAATGAATAGCTTAAAAATGACTAAATTCTGAGTTGAGTTGAGAAAACTAGAAAAATGAGATATGAGAATGTGGGAGTTTTGATAAATCATATTAGACCAAATGTGGCGTTTGTGGGGCTCCCCCTCGGCCATGTGATTGCGGTTCGCTGGTCCTTTTTACTGCCAACCTCGTTGTCATTAAGTAAATTTCTTTGGCCGCACAATGATGCCGAAATGTGTTGTACAGCAGTGCAAGGGTGCGGCCCATTTCTGCGAATATATTGAATACCGACGACCGCACAAATGTACTAAGTTCTCCGTCGAGATGCTTGAATGTGTGCAAATGTTTGCCAAAGACAGATTTGGACGGTTCCATAATAATCTGCTTAATAGGGGATGTTTAACTGTGCCGCAATGTGCTCATTGTCCACTCACAGCGTGAGTTATTGCATATTTTAGGCGCCGGCCATCCGCAAAGTGTGTTTAACAAATCCAACAACACACAAAATCGTCTCCACGATTCTATCGACCACTGCATTTAGTTCTCCGTGCGGTAATTGTGCACAATCTCGGAATATGTGGGCCACGTACTTGGCGTGTATCGGCAAAATGCGCACGTAATCTGGCCGCTCTCTAGCGGAAAGTCTAATTCGATATGAATATTTCCTTTTGCGGGGCAAAAAATGCTCAAACATCTCAACAAAAGTTTTCTTATATTTTATTGTGTGTATATGTGGCGAAAGTTTCGCCCAAATGACATTTCCTCGTCCACAATCACAAATTAAATTTCATTCTGACCGACATCCATCCGATGAATAATGTACACCGTCATGATAGACCTGGAAATAATATCGTGTATCGGTTTTTTCCACACATTCAGTTGAAATAGTGCGTCCCCTGTTTACTTGCTGCCTCCCTTAATGTATCTTCTCTCAGTTTATTTATTTCCATCCTCACTCGACCCTGATGCCCATAAGGATACACCACTTTTGCATTGGAATCTGGAAAGTTTATTATTGGAAATATCACAGAGAGAGAACGTTGTCGGTGCTTGAAATGTAGCCCCACACTGTCTCCAAATATTATTTATTTTCGGTCGACATTTGCTGTCTTCGCTGTTCAACTCCCGAATGAAGCCCCCCAAAGCAAAGGTATTTTTCGGCACATAAAATCCTCTCTATACCCTATTCCCCAGCACCTGAGAGTCGAGATTCCGCGATTTTTTTACAGCCAATCAAATTGTTGGAAATGAAAGCCGAATCACACAGACGAAATTTTTTGACATCAGCTAAAAGTTTCTTCGTTCTTTTGTCAAAATTAAAATAAACTTTTCTGCAAAAACTATCAACTGTATTATATTTCGGCTTTGTAAAAAAGACCGTAAATGTAGTGGGGATCGACTCTCAGGTTCCGGGGAACAGGGTATAAACGAATATTTAATTTTATTCTCTTAGATAAACAGCTTTCACTCAACGAAAAAAAACTCAACATCAAACGGAATCTGTTTTATACATTTTTCAGTTATTCAAATGGTGTTCCAGTGTCGGGTCGAGCTGGGGGGCCAGCAGTCGTCCAACTGTTGTAATTGATGCAGGAGCGCCGGCAGGATCAACTCATCCATCATTCCGGCAATTTCCTCTTCATTCCAATCCGCTTTGAGTCGCTCTCTCTGTGTGTGCATGAGTCAGTCGCACATCCCCCCGCCCCCGTCGAACTTTCCAATGCAAATAAATAAAACAAAAATGGAAATTGTTCAACACAGTAGTAACTTTATTAAAACAGTAATACGGGGTTTAGATGTGGCTTTGTCGAAAAGTTGATATTCAAACGAGCGACAAGTGCGAGCAGGGGACACTGTTCCCCATGTTGGCACAACAAGGACCGAAAAAACGGGAATAATACAGTGTAATTTAAATTTAAAGCTATCTCATGGAATCACTCATGCAAATTTAAATGAAAGAAATGAGAAACAACGCAGTGAGCTTTGCAGCGCGGGGGGCGGCCACATTATATTCAGATGAATGTCTTATTATTAAAAGATTAGACTGCATGAAATTATGTGTCATTTGTTTTTTGGCGCGATTCTTTTATGATAATGAGAAAACATGTTTGGTGCGGGGGCGACTTAGGACACCGTTTTTCACTGGGGCCCTTTGCGGATTTTCGGTGGAAATGCGCTGGGATTTTGGGCTTGTCCGAAAACTTTTCCAACCATTATTTACGGCCATTGGTCTTTCTTGCAATCCAACCCGAATCGCCCGTTTTATTTATTGTTCACGTTTGACACAGTGTATTCCACTGAATATTTAATTGTTCCGCAAAGAGGGGCACTGTGGGGGGATGTTATGACTTTAATATCCGGCAAGACGAGAGACAAACTTTTTAAGTGTGCTACAGATTTAATTTGTATCAGATGTTGTACAAAATTAAAAATTAATTTCAAATACACCCCCCCCCCCCCCCCCCCCCCCAAAAAATATCCCAACCACTTTGCTGTTCAGCTTAATGGCAGAGATTGAATTTTCGTTTTATAATTTTTTTTAATTAAACTTACCTATTTGACTTAAACTTTTCGGCAATCGATTCGGGGTGTTTTGTATTGAAAATTCCCATAAAAAGTTTCAGTTTCAATGAGAACACGCCCTTAATTAAGCATTTATAGCGTATTTATGAAGTATAAAAGCCCCTCGAACAACAACGTGAAAAAATCAAATTTAATTAAACAAAAGTGGTGCGCGGCTCATTAAGTAAACTTTTTGTGTACAGAAAAAGCGTGATTAAATGCGGGGAGTAATGTAAATAATAGAAATTCACCGTGGTGCACGTCAATTTGGCAAAAATGCCCCCATATTGGAAAAGCAATATATGAACATTCATGTTTTGAATAGAAATGATAGATTATGTGGAAAAATATCATGTTGACGAGTGCGTACAGCACGGGGGGCTGACGCACACATTTTCTCCTTCTTTGCTCCCCCTCATGCTGGGATCCAATTTATGGCAAGTTATTTTAAAATCATAAATGCACCCCACAACAATATTACATTGATCCCTGTAATAAATAAAGTGTTGATAAAAAATTCATCGACATTATTTAATGTCGCCCGCTTTTTTTGTTCTTGTTATTAGAGAAAGAAAATTGGGAAAAAAATGTTTACATTTTTCCATACGTATTGTTTATGTTGCGTGTTTTCATCTGCACCGTTTTCCATCATCAATTATCTAACAGCACAAAGAAATAACGATTTTATTGGGGAAAAATGAATAATTAAGTGTGCCCTCCGTTCGCATCCGGCGGACTACACTGAACAAACTGTGCACTTGTTTATTTTTCATTCCCGCTTATTTAAATATTAATAGCAAAACTAGGAAATAGTGTTGTTATCTCAACGGTTTCGTCAACGTGTGCTTAATTCAGAAGAAAATTGCCTTTAATATCGGATCATCGCATGAGAGTGTGTTATTTTTTGACAAGATTTTATCAATTTCACCAAACGACTTTCAATTAACGTGAATATTGCGTGTTTAAGCAAACCGAAAAGAGAGCGGACAAATCAAATATATTCCAGCAGATTTTCAGCGAATGTGTGCGCCTGCGGCCGCACCGAAAGGTCAATATAATTTTATTAGGTCCCACCAAAAGCTTCCAGTTATTTTAAGGTCAATTTCTCCCACAAGACATTGTGCTTTATGTGATCTAAAAAGAAGTCGACTGTTTTATCATGGAATGACATTTCTTATTCCCGGATATTTCCCTTTAGGTGAGCGTCCCTCGATTCGTTTCTCTTGCGCTCTGCGGACGCCGTCAGCCACTCAACTTCTGTTCGATGTGTGCATTTATAATGTGCGAACAAACTTGGAAATCCTGATGATTAATATCTTTGACACACGAATCGATGCATTCCGAACGCGCTCTTAACGCATTTTTACAGCTCCATTTGTCCGAGTCTCATTTTAAGTCTTGCCATATTTCCCGATTAATGTTAAGTAAACGCGACCAGCAGCACCGTGTGGAGGGGTGAAATGTGAAGAGTGCTGAAGAAAATTGGGCTGAAAATTGCGCTGAAAGTGAATCAAGTGCACAATATAAACGTGTAAAGCCTACACACCTATATAGAGTGTAGGTTTTCACTCTTGAACGATAAATCACTAGACTATATGCCGGTTTTAAAGCGTAAATCTGCACTGGGTGGGATGGGAGGTCCCATAAAGTGCTAGTCAAGCGCAATTTGCAATTTTTCCTGAATGTTGTGAATTTTTCCACCACTATGTGTACCTGGGTAGGTGTCGGTGTTGTCTTAGTACATGTTTTAGTTAATTAACATTGCAAAGGAAGCCGGCGAGTTTGTAGAGTGGTAAAAAACGCACATAAAAGGGTGTATATTTAAAATAATACAGTGGCAAGAGTGGTGTGTGCACACAAAATTCTCAAAACACATTTAGGATGGAGAGGGTGGGCTTTTTTTGGGGCGCCAAGAGACAGGGGCTCGTTTCCATTAAAAGTAACACTGCCAAATAACGGAGAAAATAAAATTATACTTTTATATGTATATAAGGGAGTTTTTGCCCTAATAATAATAATGGAAGCGAATTAATTTCAAGATAAAGTTTCGTGTAATTAAATTGGCTTTTCCAACAAACACGACAATGTCATTTTGTTGTAACAACATATCTAAATATTTTTATTCGACACTATTTAAGCTAGACGAGAAAAAACCATCACGATTTACATCTAGATATGCACATATGACAATTTGCTTCTCGTTCAGTTGATTGTATTTGCGCATTTTTTATGCCATAGTGCATTAAAACGGTACGAGATTATCTTCCAGTGTTGAACTTGGTTTGAATTTCAATTTTATATGAATTTTCCCCAGTCATGGTTTAAAAATACACAAACAATAATTAAATTGCTTCGTACATTTTGCCCGTTTTTTTTTTGGTGAGAAGTAAAAGGACAACAAATTTATGTAAAATTGAGGTGAAATTAAATTTTCCATTAAATTGTTTTTAATACCTGCTCAAAATTCCATTACCTAACACAGGAATGGCGATTCCATGTGAGTGATGTTTTTATTTCCAATGATTTTCCAGCACTCTGGAATTATTATTAATAATTTCGGGACTAGGAAAGTTTTTAGTCCGATTCGTAATTAAACTTTCGCTCCATTCCAGCATCTGGCTTGCCACTCAAGTGTGTGTTAATTTGCATTTAGTGGCGCTTTCGTCGTATGTGAGAAAACGGGCGGCCTAAAACAATACTGGGGGGTGTGATGGGCGAGGAGTGTTTGTGTTGCCGATGATACGGATCCAATATTGTGGCATTCGCTGCCATCACCGAGAGCTATTTGATTTGGTCGTCGGAATGTAAATTTTTCCGCCTATATGAGATAGATTTGCTGGGAGTTGCGGTCGAATTGGCACGTTGCGTCGATTCATCATATAATAACTTGCATTTTCCTCTATAGACGAATTTTTTTCCACTGGAAATGAAAAACTTTCCTAATGGGCAATTAATTTAAATTGATGCCCCATACAAAATAAATTTGCCAAAGTTTTTTGCCATGTTTATTATATGAGTTATGGGGCCCAGTTTGAGTTTCGAATCAACAATAATACAAACAAGTCTCGGGAAAACAGGAAAGCGCGCGCTTTATACCTTGAATAAAGTGTATGTATATTAATATCAAAAATATGAAATCGACTAATCAGATTAGGGGTTTAATAGCAGAACGCGGTTTTCCGAAATGAAATTTAACTTTCTGTCATTTTCCTTTTTATTGTGCTTTGCCATCGCTGTCGCTATTGTTTTTTTGGTGAAAGGCGTATTTGGAGTACATAAAAGTGAAAATTCGGCGACGACATTTCAGCATCACCGACACACACACACACGCGAACAACAATTTCTCTATATGTTTTTGTGTGTTTTCACAAAAACAATTGTGCCTCCATACAGCCCTTAGATATATTTAATATTTTAACAAAAATAGATTATCTTTTTAATCTCTGTTTAACTTTTCAACAAACAGAAGGAATAAAGGAGCAAAACGGGCACCAATTCCTCTGGGGGATGGTACGGTGGCGCTTTCCAATACCGTTTGACATAAAATGCGGCAAAAAATACGTAAAAAACGAGTTTTGCCTTGAAAAACAAAAATGTAATAAAATAATGAAACATATTTTCAGGCACAAACAAGTCCAATTACAAAATTATGCACCAAAATCAACAAAATGCACCAACAAAATAAATATTGCAGTATAAATGTGTGCATCTTTCATTTAAAAATCGTTTTCTACTCCCTAAAAAAATATAATTAACCATTCGTCGCTCTTTTTCTCCGCACCCTCGTATTAAATTTTTATTCGACTCAATTAAAAGCAAACAAAAGACCGAGAAGTGACAACAAATCAACTATTTATTAGCCCTTTCGCAGCATATTCCCGCGAAACTAGTGTATATTTGCACTCTTATCCACCTAATACCCTTTTCCTGTGAGATTCCTTGTGAAAATGTTTTATTTAAAAGATTTTCCGTAAATAACAGCTCAAATTGAATATATAAATCGAAAGTGAAGAAGATATACAATCGTCGAATAGCGAAAAAGCGGGAATGGAAAAGGCACTGCATTGGCAACCTTAATGTTGCCCAACGCCCCCAACCCCCATGCGATTTACACATATTCCCTGCACAATTTTCCACAGGACACTCTCCCGTAATTAGATCGACATTCTAAAATATGGCCTCTCATATAACTGAATCATAGTCGGGACGATATTCGCTCCTTTGATCCCGATAAAAACGCGTCTGGCCCCCCATAATACTGAAATATCGAAATAATGCCAGAAATTGTGTCAAGAGGTGAAGGCAGCAGAGACCGCGTTCATTATCCGTCATCGACCGTCGCAATTACCGGCCGTTCGGATGCATTTGTAAGTGAGAAGCTGCTAAGAGCCGCCCCCGACGTCATCCGACTATTAGTGGAAAAATGTTTGCTCACTTCTCGAATTTCGAGACTATTATTAACCCAGCGCGATTATGTTCTTGGAATTGGTGGAATGTGACACGTGTCCCTGTCCTTTAATAGTTCACGCATCACCGAAGCCCCTTAATTAGTTAAACTGTACAGGGATGAGATTAATAGTGATGAGTGGCAGGTTGTGCGGGGAGTTGCCCTGTCGGCACTGTTTCCCGCCAAATTTTCGTCCGTTTTGATAAAATGCGGAAAAATCGGTTTGAATAAAAATGTCGTTCACTAATTGACAAATTCAGAGTTTTTGTTAGTGCGGCACTTCATCATCGCGCTGCCACTGTACTCCGTTTCCGACACTTTCAATTCAATTATTAGCGGCCTTTTTTCATTCCTTTTTTAATCTTTTTATTGAGTCTGGGGGTGGCACACGCTCCATTCCTTGTGAATCGCAAAATCAATAATTATATAAGATTCCCAAAGTCAAATCCGTTTATTTTAAAGTGATTGTTGGACGAAAACCGATTCTCTCATAAATTTGATTAATTAATGTTACACAATGTACAACCATTGTTCAAGTTAGGCAAACAATATTGCATTAATACGAAACGTGAATTGGTGGTTGCGTAATTTAAGGGCACCCCCCGAGGGCTGGCACTGTGTTTTCAGTGTAGAAAAAAGTTTTAAAGCGCTTTTTTGCTCGCTGTCATGTCTGGACTTGCTTATTAATTCAATTGCACGCCAGTGTTCTTGTCTGGTATACAATTAATGAAGATTTCAGCAAGTTGTACGAGACACGAAAAAAAAAACTAATCTATAATAAATGCAAATTTTCAGTTGTTGAGTTTATTTTCTTGTTACATTATCGCTCGAAGCCGTTCACAATCATATAGATTCGACTTGTGGAAAAGCCACACACAAGTCTCTATTTAAAAATATACCAGTTTGCATATTTCACATCTACTTGGGGAAAATTCAATTTATAGGCCTTCTGCGATATTACCAGTGAAAGAGAGAAAGTGGGCGGCTGTGGATGCAAACGTGACCGTGTTCCAAAATGTCTCATGTTGAAAATTTCAATCGGTTTTTGAGTTGAAATGAAAATACATTTATTAATTTCAATAATAAATAGTAAATGTGTGTTTTTAATATAATTTTCTGCCTCCTAATCATGGAAACATATATTTGCAATATAATTCGGTTTGTTATAAACAAATAAACGTATATCAGGGTATGTTTGCACATATTTTAATAATGATCCATATTTATGGGTAGCATCGAAACGCGCTCATCAGTATGTCGGGAAAAACTACTCCAACTCTACTCGCAGTGTATTGAAATTGCGATTGTTTCATTAAATAAGCAACGAAATCCCAGTAGAATAACTGAAAATGACAACTTTTCACAAAACACTCGATTTTTTAATTAAAAGTGTTTGGGCCCAATATAATAAATCGTCCGAAGTTCGGACGGATGAAGCCCCACCGGAAAAAAGAGCAGCAAACATGAAATGAACTGGCGAATAAAAGTTTTACTAATTAATGAAGTAAAAGTTTTGTTAAAGGCGGCAATATCAATTTGGCTCATTTGTAAACATCTCGATACAATGAGAAAAGTGGGCTGGGCGACAAGACCGAACCTGTCAAATGTATGCAACCAACAACTTTCATCAATCTCCTCCGTAAACACACTTTAATAACATTCTAGGGAATATGCATCGGATTAAGAGATACAATTTTAGGAAAATTTCATTTAATTTAATAATCCGCTTGTCGTGAAAGTTTCCATTAAAGTATGACGGCATTAAAATAAACAATTATACAACATCTCGCACAAGCATATATTCAATTAGCAGCTAAGAAAATACATTCATACATTCTTCATTTCGTATGGCAAACACGAACCGTATATTTTCCCTGAAAAAATAACAGTCACACTTTTTGCCATTCGCTTTGATGTGGAAACTAATTTTCCCCCATTTCCCTCTGTTTACTGATAATTAATAATTGCGTTTATTTAGGTTATTAATTAGTAAAATTTGACATATTTACATTGTCGCACAAAAATCCGCCCTGCCATCTACCGGTCGGTTTTCCACAACCATCTTGATATTCGCTGCGTGCAATTTCCCAACATAAAAAATGTAATATGCGGAAAAAGTTGGAGAAATATTTAACATTCCACAATTGAGAGCTGGTGCGACCGCCGCCGCCCCCAATAAGGCTGCCGTAACTAGTGCAAAAGCTTGTTATAGTTCGCATATAACAAGGTCGTAAAACTTTTTTCATAAATGTTAGCCGGAGTTTAATCGAGTTTTTAAAACTTACCATATACTCTCGCAAAGAGACAAGATGAAAAGCAATACAAGCCTCTCATTGTTGGTGGAACGTTCCATTAATATGCACTCGGCCCCCGATCCAAGAAGGCCGCCCTAATGGCCGTAACTGACGATTACAGGGACGCGTTTTCTAATTAATATAATAATTATGTGACCGCATTTGTGCGGCCCAATCGATATACTCGCCCGACAAACTTTCGCCGAGGTATTACAGTTACAAAGCCAGATAGTGGCGGGCAAAGGCTGCTCTGCCCGCCCCCCCAAATGAGCTTAATTGAAAGCTGACGGGATTTCGGGTGACATTTGCGGAGTTTGTCCACCATCTAGGAATTTATGCGAAACGACAACGAGCGCCTCTCTTGGACCGGAAACAAATCAATCGCCATATCACCACCGATAATAAACTACGAGAAAATCAGGCAAGTGTTTGAAGTTTCAATTAAAGTCGATCCGATATTTACCCAACTGTCGACAAGTTTTCCCATTTTCTCGTGTACTTTTCATTCCCCCTCCAGTTCAACACACCTACCGCCCTCTGGCGGTGCACGGTGTGTGTAGTTAATTAAGAATTGATGCTCGGGAACATTGACGGAAGTCACAAAAAGGGCTTGATTGGCGCAATTTACTTAACTTGACCATTTAAACAAAGTGCTCGCCATTGAACAGCGTTTTTACTCACTATACCATTCTTGCATTCTTTGTTGAACGCCATTTCCACTCGAGTGCAACTGGAAAATAAAACCACCAACAAAACCGGGCAACTTTTCGTTTGTGGAAAGTTGCCACGTACGCGAATAAAATAAACAAAAGTGGAATGTAATGTTGTAGTTGAATTATTGCCTTATTAAATGTAGCAAAGTTTCCTTTTTGAAATACGACATTGTCTTAGTACAGTGCAATTCTTTTTGCGCTCCTCCCTAAACTGCTCCACTGGCGTTTAATTAAATTAACTGAAATCAGATAATCGGCGGTCCCTTGGCCAACCCTAGTTTATAAACAGTCTCACAGAGGACCTTTAACACCTCCACATATCCGTAAATTATAAACTCTCCCAAGTTTCGGAACACACACACAAAGTGGAACCGAAATTACCATTCCACTTGGCCATTGCTGCGTTGATTTTCATCCTTTCACACTAATGAAACGAGCTCACTTATTATACGCGACGCGCTCGCATTAATACGCCAACAGAGGGCGTCTCAGATAGGCATGACGCCGTCCGCCAGCAATACATGAATCATGCATCCGCGGTTGCATATTTAATCGGCTCGGAACAGTACACTAATCAGCTAAGGTGCATCCATTCATATTTTATGGACCAACTAATTTCGCCTTTTCAATTAAACACACTCTATCTGTCTAGTACAGGCCGTCATTAATTATGTACCGTCGAAAAATATTTATATTGTTTCCAAAATGGAGATTAATGGCAAGTTTTCGTGGAGATGAAATTCGGTCTAATTGCGTATTTAGGCGGGGAATTACAAAGTGAATTTTTGATTGTTTTCCACGTATAGCAACCGTGCTTGTTGTACTAATGGACAGAAACTTATTAAGCCCTCGAAATTTCTTTAAAAGAGGCCCACTTTTGCTTTAATCCCAACAAATTCCGGTGTGTCATCCTTTTATGTAGATGTGACAAAGAGAAATTGTTTATCTCGTTAAGAAAATTTCTTTTCGCCCGACGACAATGCAGCCAGCTGAGCATGTAACAAAGATTAATCTAGTGTGCCATTTTTAACGCATTACCATACACGTTCCATCACCTGTGACAACTCTTTCACAAACATTTCCTCAACATGGCCGACCACTTTTCATATGTACGAATGCTAATTCGTATTTTTCGCTGTTGCAGTGCCGCCGACCAGCCTTCAAGTGAGCGACGACAGCGGTTTGGTGAAGAACGGCATTACCGGCTCGTATGCGGAGGGGGCGAGCATCACACTCACCTGCACCGCCACTGGTGGCAAACCGCTAGCAAAGGTACGTAATTTGTCCGTAAGAGGGCGTCACCATCGGAGATTAGTGGACGCAAACTTTTTGGCCAGATGATTTATTACGGAATTGTGAACAGTGATATAGTGCCTTTCAAACAAATTACACTCTGATAACATTACCATTTATAAGCCCGCTCCGGTGTATACGTCAAAATAATAACAATGAACGGAGAGTATGGCTAACTTGATTTATACAATAACAAGTCAGTTTAGCAGTCGGAGATACGGAAAAAGAGTAAATAAATGTACAAACTATTAGACGATGTTGAAAATAGTTGCAATAAATAATAAATAGAGGGCGGAGGTGGTGGGAGTTTTGTTCGGGGGGGCAAAAGATGCGAGCGATCTTCTTAATTAACGACTGCCTATCAATACACAATGCGCTCCTCAATGTTGTTCTAATCACCAATAAAAGTGGATGAAATTTAGAGGAAAATTGAGAATAAATTTCATTACAAAGGCGGAAAATTTATTTTTAGTGAAATTAATTATTATTGCGAGCGTATGCACCCATTGGGCTAATATAGTCGGAAGACTCTTTATACTCTCTTTATCAAAGTGGCGTGTTTCTCGAAATAAAAAAAAAACATAGCCAGCTTCAATACACTGTGTCACATAATTAAAATTCCGCATATCAAGTCTACCGTGTATATGCACATATATCTGGAAATAAATCAAGACACCCAATCCCCGTCATGATTGTTAATAAAATATTCAAGACATCCTTTGTAATAATAAATTTAATGGATGTATTTTATTGCATATTGCAATACTGCAGCATGTACGAAAATATATATATCGGTTTAGCAGTGGAGAAAATGGCCGTAGAGACGAAATATATCGCCAATGCGGCCAAAAAGTGCCATTATCTGGGTCATATTGTAAATAAATAAAAACTGCCATCCAAACACCGTATATAATCTAGTGTGTTGGACAGCCATCATATTGGCCGTCAACGGAAAAACACTCATCCCCAGCCACCCTCTATATTAGACGTTCGATTTTGACGGCTTTCCCTCTCTCTGTTGTAGGTGTCATGGTGGCGTGATGGGAATCTAGTCAGCGATGAGACGCAATATTATGCCGAACGACGGAAATCGCAGAGCGTGCTGAAAATCCTCAAACTCACCAGATCGCATCTGCTCAGTGTGTACAGTTGCGAGGTGAGCAACAGTCGACTGCAGCCGCCGCTGGTGACACGGGTCGCCATCGACATGTACCTGAGACCGTTGGAGGTGTCCCTGTTGGGCAGCAATCCCGACTTCAGTACGGGCAAAAAGTACAATATCACGTGCAGGTGTCGCGGGTCCAGGCCGCCCGCGATCATCACCTGGTGGAAGGTGAGTGGCGACATCTGTTGTACTGCGCTTGAAGTTGGAGCGTTTGTATCGCCCTTAAAACGGCGAAAATTCACTTGAAAGCCGAACGGGCGAATTACATAAACATCTCCCAGTCGTAAATCGAGTACATATTCGTGCCACAATAAAATCTTTATTGTGGATTATTGCGTGTTGCCAATAAATATGTTGGAACTAAGTGTTTTCCAAGGTAATGTGCCGTGCGATGGCGATTGAGAGCCCCATTTCTGACACAAACAGATTAAGATTTATGTTTGGATTTTATGCACACATTTTTTTTCGTGCCTTTGCAACAACCTCTCTCTTGAAATAGTGTGTGTTGTTCTCTCGTGTAAAACTCACCATATTAATGGAGCGCCTTGTTTTATGGCCGAATAATCGTAAATATTCGCAAGTAAAACAATATTATGTACATTTCAGGAGGTCTTGCTTTGGAAAAATGTTCTGTAATAGAGGAGTTCGTTTAACAACCAATAAAATGTTTTCAAATGGGCCACACAGTTCTGTAAGTTTTCCTTTAAAGAAAGTTGGCCGTGTCTAGTGTGTTTTACGACCGTTGTGTAGCGCGCTCTTCGAATCGATGTCACCCTTAAGTGAAATCACTAATAAAAGCTTTTAATCACAAATTGCACGCAAAATCCCGTATAATAAACTTAACGGTGTTGCGGTGGCGGCGCACCAGACGGCCGTGTTATTGTGGATAAAAACGCGGACAAAACATAACATGTGTCACGTTGAGTATTTGACAAGCCATTGTGTCGGCAAAATACATTTTGGCCAATTAATCTTTTAATATCAACTTGTGTATGGCCGTTCCATCAACATTCAAATATGTGTTTGTGACGCCTGACCACCAATTAATAGGGTGAGGCTTCGATTACTAATCAATACATCCGGTCACAAGGACTCTTCTCACAAGTCCAGGTGGCCGTGCGGGGCGAATATTCCAGTCTACGCGATTACATTACAGTCATTCGACTCATTTATCGCCACAAATCGCGTATGCATGTTAATGAGAGACGGTCTCGTGATTCTTCGTTGCGATTTGATGTACGTCGCCTTAGTGACGGCATTGTTATTCCCACTAACACAATTAATTACCGCTGGTAGAGCGATAAATTGCAGAATGCTGTTTGTACATTGAAATTCGGCTGGCAGACACAACAACATCGTCAATATAGACGGTTGGGGGTGTATATAAAGTCATTTGAAAAGTGTTACGGTAGACCAGTGACAAATTGGCGCAAAAACTGTCTTATCAACATTTAAGTTGCCACATCCAAGTTGAGTCAAAGTAATTTGGAAACTTTTCACTATCTGGAAGCGGCGTTTTTGCCGTTTTCTGGTATTTCATTTACTCGTATTCCATATGGACGTGGAAAAGTTTGCCAACAGGTTCATAGAGTGTTTTAATCAAATCACAAGGTGAAATATTGATGGATGTTGGCTGTGATTGGGGATTTTGTTTATAGATGGAAGCACTTGAGTGATGCATGTATGGTGGTATAATTGGGGAGTGAATCGTGTTGGAACACGATTTTCTCGCTTATCGTATGGAAATCTGGGAACGGATTTAGAATGTACGGAAAAGAGGGACAAATTTGATAGAACAAGTTTAGGAATACATTTAATACGGCCAACGTCCGGTATTTTATGTATTCCACTTGGATATTGATGGATCTTATTCGAATAAGCGTATTTTCTTATCGGTGAATTTCACAAAACTTTTATTCAATTCGTTTTTCTTAATAAATTCAGACAATGTATAGCGAGAGTATTATTTAAGCCTCTCTCGTTTCACTTCAGTATAATTTCATTTCGTATTGTAAGTTTTCTGTTGGAGTTATATTTATAAATCATGTAACAGACACTGTGCTAAGGGATAAAAGAGTATTTTCCTGTTTTTCCTTTTGGGAAGTAAATTGTTTAGCGTTTAATAGATCGGTCGGTATTAGGGCGAGAAGTATATGAGAAGAAAGCGGGATTTTCCGGTGAAAAAAAGTGTTTCCGGTGCGAAATAATTCTATATGTTTTCACCGCAAAAAAACCGAAAATTAAAACAGTTTTTTACGCTAATTAAATGATCACCGCACGTCGTCCACTTCGACAGTTTTGGACAGTTTTCGGATACCAACAAACAAAAGAGATTTACTCAGTGTTCCCTTGGACTTTTTACTGGATTACTTGCTGCTAGTCTGAAACAATTTCGGACTTACATGACTAGCATCGATAAGTGCAAGAAACTTACTATTCATTGGCCATAAAAACGACCCTACTTTCAACTTGACAAATGGAACTCGAAATGTCCCACATCCTAGAGGATGTACAAGAAAAAGAATCAATTTTATTTGAGGGCTCAAATATAAATGGTGGCCCATCCGAAAAACTGTTTTTCCCGCGCTAATCCATTCCACTCTGTTTATGTGGAAACGGTCCATAAATCTGGACACGAAATGAAACTAGTATAGAAAAATGTAATTCGCACACGTTAAATAAGTGCTTGGCTGGCAAATTCAATTAAAAAACTCGCCCCTATAACTTACACGCCATTTAATTAAAGGGGGGCAAAAACGGCTATGTGAGAGGGTAGAAAAAGTTTGCTAGTTTAAGATGCCACAGCGAATCGTCGATTCACTGCTCCATTCCACCATGTTCCCATTTTTAGCATTTATTATGAATTATATTGGGAAAAAGGGAAACATGCAGTGTTGGCGCACGTTTTCTCATATATAGAGAGAAAATGGGGATTTTCACCGAGATAATAAGTAAGCCGCATGTGGGTCGTCCCTGGGGGACACCCTGTAAGTGTTTAAATCGAGCCGAAATGTGCGCTTCTTTTACTAATTATAATTATTCCGAATTTCGTCTGGCTTTAATAATCATTAGGTGCACTATTAACATGTAAATTATGGGCCGTTGGGGAGTATGCCGCCACCGCATCATCCTAACACGCTTTCCACTCCGAAACATTGAGGTTAACGCTTATTGATTGTTGGATAAATCAAGTTTTGGTTGCGTTTTTGCCCATAACGGGCCAGTTTGTACATTAAACAAACTGAAAGAGCCGGGGTGGAAATGCGATGTAAACAATGCTGGAGTTATAACTCATTTATGTGTGCACACAAAGCCAATACTCTGATGATATGAAAAGTAAATTGCACAGTTAAATAAATATTTAATATTCGAATGTTTAGTGGATTTGTCGTTGAGGGGCTGCTTCGTCCCCCCGTAATCTTGCTTTAATTCACTCGTTTATTTTATAGAAAATAACTTGTTTACGGAATATTTTGCCGTAATTAAGGTTAATCTACAACCTGATGCTTCTTGGGTGTGTAATAATTGTAGATTCTCCATCTGAAAATGTATTAGTTCTTAATTAAAGATTCCTGCAATATATAATGAGGGTTTATCTGCTGTGTTACAGCCACACTAGAAAACAAACATTAATGCAAAATCGATAACAAACATCATCTATCAGTTGAGGGAAAGAAAACAAAAAAAAAACATGTTTATTTTTAAACATGTAGATATAATTTAATAAATACAGTAACTATGAAATTAATTAATCACCCCATGTTCCCTTAGGAAGCTCTTCTCCACTGTATTCGTATTGTTGCTAATGTGCTGGAGGTGTTTACATTTTCCGTAATGTTTTGCAGTTTTTGAATCCTCTCTCCATGTAAAAAAAGTAAATAACTAGATAGAGACGCGGCTATATTCCTTTATTGATAAAACGGAAACGATATTACTCCGTCCCTTATTCTTTGTCATACAATATATTGGATAGGCTGCAATGTGTGTGTGTCAGAGACTGAGAATGGACTCAATACAGAAGGGACTGTACAGGGTAATAGAATTTTCTCTAGATAAACATTTCGGGGGTCTAAGGTGAATATTTCACCAGAACAACGACACAAAACCAGCACCGCATTTTCTCCTCTCCGACATATTCGGCAATGCTGTGTCCTTTTGAAATGCGCCACACAAACGCAATTGTACGACATTTGAATGCGAAACCATAAATCTCCAATACCAACAGATACCGTCTCACAATAACCAGATCCATTTCAATACTCCCATTATGATTGATACAACAATTGATGATCGGAAACCCTGTACACACAATTAAATTATAATTATTAGATGTGGGAATGCAGTTAATCCTGTTTATTGCAAATAAAACTTGTAGACTGGCGACCATAACATAATCATCAACATTTCAGTGTGTGTTTCTAATGTTAGAGGGCACCACATTGAAATGTGTGTTTTTTGTTGCAGGACGGCGTGTCGTTGGAGGGCGGTTTGGTGACGGTGAGTGCGGACGGCAACACCACCACCAGCACACTGTCCTTCACCCCGACGGCGGCCGATCACGGCCTCATTCTGACATGCAAAGCGTCCAATCAACGGATCCCGTTCAGTGAACAGCAACGCACTTGGATGCTGCGTGTGCTGTATCCGCCGAAAGTGACTCTAACACTCGGCCATGGCCTGGACGCGAACGACATCAAAGAGGGGGCGGACGTCTATTTCGAATGCCATTTAATTGCTAATCCCTGGGTGAGTATTGCCGCATTCCACCACCGAATGGAGATCGATATTTCGGCTATAGTTGGAAGCCAATTTGGAAAAGAAGTGTGCGGTGAGCCGCAGGTATCAGTTTCGCTTCCCATCTCTCGACTTGCACAATGAAATTTACTCCCCCGTTTTAATTTCCCTATTAAACAGGCATTCATCTTGAATGGAACTGCTGCTCATTATAATCTCACTCTCTCTCCATCCGAAATTCGCACGAACTTTCTTACAACGTTAAAATTCACTGTGCTTTTACATTATACCTTCATACACCCATCCTCCGGGTTCTTCTGGGAGCTTGTCGAAATAATTACCATATTAATTTCCATCGATATTGCTCTAATTAATCGAGTGGCGCTCTCTTTTGAGTAATGAGAGCTGGCGGACGGCCTTGACTATTAATTAATTACTTTCCACACTCTTGAGCTAATTACACAACAAGATATGAGCCTTAAATTGGTTATTATAAGCCCAATTCCAGTAATACAATAATTACTAATCAAACAGTAACAAGATTTGTACCGCTTCAATAACACACCACCTCACAATGGTTCGCTGCAATGGGTGAATAGATGTGGATTATACCGGAGCAATTAACGCCCTAATTGACAATTCAAACCGTTTATCGATCTTGGATGTGAGAGGACACAGAGAGACGGTGTGTCTTTTTCAAATTGTTACACTTTGTAATGCATTAATTGTGACATTAATTTTCACATCACGTTCGAAATGAGTTTTGCACCCCCGCTTGTCCCGTCAAAGAGATAAACAAATATACGGAACGTATGCATATGGAAATGAATTGTGTGTCTTACAAAGTAACACGTTTCAACTTGTGCAGTTTATTTTTATAACCGAGCAGCGCAATTTCATTTGCACACAGAGATGGAAAACTTCCCCTTTTCCATGTCAATAAAAGTATGATGCCGTCTTTCAACATTTTTGTATGTCAATTAATCGAAAATCGCGCTACAAATGAGGCTGCATTTATTTGTGTCACATGTCGCCAGTTTTCCGCATGATGGGAAAGTGGAGCTGCGAAATTCGGGAATTGACAACAGATCCAGATTGGATTGAAACATTGTTGATGTTATTGTTACACTAACATATTATCTTACATGGGGGAAGAGTGGCAAGTTGTGTTGTATGATTAGGCAGTTTGTGAATTTGTTTATGGCCGGATTTGGGGGTGGTGGGGAGTTGATTGCGTCCTTACGGACGGGGGGATGGTAAAAAGTGCGCCTCTCTACGGTTTATTATGTTGTAAGTAGCTCATATTGAATAAGCGGCTCTAAATAGAGAGAAAGAGCGCTGGGGTAAATCTCGGTTCGCTGAAATTCGAACCTGTGCCGTAACGAGCCCCCATACACAGGATATTCGGGCGGGATAAAGAAATAAAGACTCAAGTAGAAGTACTAAAGAGATGATGGGATGGATCATGTCAAGGTTTCGTGGAATTTTAACATACATATCGGGGTGTATGTGTTTTATGATTAGAGAAACAGCGTGCGCCCCTAACAGAAAAACAAATATACAATAAAGTTATTTTTGTGGATTTTTATATATTTTTTTCTCTTCTCTAAAGTCCGGATATGGGGGCACATAAAAACCGGTTTTTAGGGGCACATATTAATTTTTATAACACAGTAATATTATGTAATATGCGCTCCGGGTATTTGATGTGTTTTACGATAAGTATAAACATGATTTTTTATTTAATATACGAGATGGTTTTCCGGGCTGTCTTACAACTGAGAATAAATCATCCGGTCGCTTCACGCTGCATAGAATTTTGGTGTAACGGATTTTTAAGGGTAGTAGACTGCAGGTCTGCTCAATGGACAGGGAGTTGATGGCGCACCCATTAAAAAAGGGAAAAAATCACATGAATTCCGGCAAGATTAAAGGTTTTCAGTGTGTGCCCCGTCGCGTTTTTGGGTGCAAGCCAAAGAGGTCAAGCTCCTTGGAAACAACAGACATAAAACTATGGCGTAAATATCGATGGAAGACAAGCGGACACACAAAGATTTAGCGCAGAATTCTCGACGGTTTTTTATTTAAATTTTATGTAGTGTTTTATGGAAAATTGCCGTCCAATGCATTTTGATTTGATTGTGGGCGGAAATTTCCGAAAAAATTCCAGTTTCATTTTATTGTGTTTGGAATTCTTACGTAAAGCGACCTTTCGATGAACCCTCTGAAATATTCAACATTTCGTATAGCATTTGTGCTCCCACACAACTTTATATTATTATAAACAGAGTCGCTGTTTGTTTTATGAGGTGAATAATTAACGATTTTTGCAAAAATACACAAATTCAGAATGTGATCCACCTGTGGAGCACACATACACCGATATGTAACTGCGTACATGAACATTATGCGGCGCCCTGCTGTGAAAATGTTGCGGTTATTGTGTATTTGCATATATGAATAATTATGTGCAGTTGGGACTTAATTGGGCACATAAACAGTGCATTTTATTGATGAATGCACGTTCCCAACACCTTCCAATCGTAGACGGTGGATTAATTTCCAATTATTCCATCCCCCGATGTCTGAATCAACAAAACAGTCCTCCAAGTCCGGATTAAATCTGCCTAATCGAATTCTGTTTACACAAATAACAGAAAATCCGCTTTTTCATATCGGCATTTGCATTTTAAGAAGGGCTGGTGGATTTCTTTTTGTAGGTGCATCGGGTGTGGTGGCTGAGGGACGGGGAACGGCTCTTCAGCAACAGTACAGCGGGCATCATCGTCAGCAATCAGACGCTGGTGCTCCAGGTGAGCAATAATGTTCAAATTTCTTTTTTCGACTAATTTTGGGATCCGTTTTCGCAGGGTGTCAGCCGGGGCAGTTCGGGAAAGTACTGCTGCGAGGCGACAAACAAGGAGGGCACCTCCCGCAGTCCGGCCTTTCATCTACGTGTTAAATACGAGCCGGTGTGCGGCGATGGAGTGCCCAGGAAAGTGCTGGGAGCGGCCAAAGACGAGCCCCTCAAAGTGGAATGCAAGGTACAGTTCGAATGCATACGGGGAGAAAAAGAACGGGAGCAACTAATTTCAATAGCAAAGTTTCCCGTTATGAAATAAAAAGCAAAGCTATACGAGCTGATGAAGGCGCTTTTGTGAGTGGAGCGCCTTTCAATTGGCATGGTACTTGTTTGTAAATTAGCACCCCCGTTTTCTTTATGTTGTATTATTTTTATTTCATTTTGCATTCATTAATTTCGGAAATTTAAATGAAATTCGCAACAGTGTGTATTTGCTTTTGACGTGCACAACTTTATTATATAGTGTTTAAACAACACATTTAACCCAATTAAAGTTTAATCACATAAAACAAATGGAATCATTTACATTACAAAATATTTCCATCAGTCGCACATTAATTCCTTTTGCATATTTATAGATAATAATTTGATGAATTATCACAGAGAGAGAGGGAAAGAGAGGCGGTAGCGAAATATAAAGTTTTCCACTTTGCGCATTAAACAAAAACCGTGTAACTTTCCACGCAAACATAAGTGAATTGATTAAGTTCAACTTGCATAGAGAATTTCCATAAATTTTTTATTCAATCTCTCAACAACTTCCAAATAGGAATTTAATAGAAACGGGAATATCGGGCGGTGTGCCACCGCCCTTTAATGCGGCCTGTTTAAGATCGTTAAGTTGCACACAAGTGTTATCTTAAAGCCGTTAATAAAGCCCTGCTTTCACCCCCCGCGACAGGTGGTTTATACAGTTTGAAGGCGAGAAAATTCCCTGCCGAAATTGCAAAAGACAATTGTACATTTTAGAGGACAGTGTCATAAAATACAGCGACGAAATCGAAGTAACGAGTTAATCCACCTGCACACTCCAGTTTAGCGATAAATACAGAAAACGTGAACTGTGAGTCTAACTAGAGTCGCTCAAGGGTGGCCCCCCGACACACACGCGATGCAATCAAGTGGAAATCGGCAGTACCGAAAAACGGGGGATGTTGCTGTCCCCCCGCATTTTATCGATTCCAAACTCGTTGGGTTCAGTAATTCCCTGAAGTTTTCTTAAACTTTTCCACAATATATAAACGAACACAATAGCGGAACGGTGTACGGACGACAATGAGGGAGACGCCGTACCCCCAACCGAAGAAGAGAATGGAAGAAGAGAGGAGCAGTTTGCCTGTTGGCGGCGAGTGAATTTGTCTGGGGCCTGTTCGCCTGCTGTGTTTTACACCACCTACTTACCTATAGTTTGTTGGAAAACTTAACAGACGCTGGCAGCGAAGCGAAAAGTGGCACGGGTGGTGAGAGTTATAAATCGGACTGGGGGAGGGTGGGGGGCGGTGATGTGTGTGGTGGGTAATAGGCGACCGTACTTCCACGTGTTTCACACCCTTTTGCGGTCTTCGTATCACTTTTGTCTACATGCAAAACTAAACACTTTTGTTTTTGTGTTAAGTTTCATTCGTTTTTAACGTAAATCACTTTAATTGGGCATCAACAATTGCAGGTGTTCGCCGAGCCGGGCGCCATGGCGTTCCGGTGGAGCTTCAACAGCACTCCGGGCATAGCCCGAGACTTGGACGGATTCACGACGGAGGAGGGCAGCAGTACGCTCACTTATGTGCCAAGAGAGGCGGCCGATTACGGCACGATCCAGTGCTGGGGCCAGAATTCCATTGGGACACAAAGAGTACCGTGCACTTACCACATTGTGCCGGCCGGCAAGCCGGACTCTCCGCACGGCTGTGTGCCCACCAATTTAACCCACCACTCGGTGTCGATCGGCTGCCAAAAGGGCTTCGATGGAGGTGAAAACCACTTTTCTCTGCTCTTCGGTATTTTAACTTTGTCGGTGACGTTTTTCAGGACTTCGCCAGAAATTCGTGCTGGTTCTGACCGCCGGCGACAATCTGCTGGCGAACATGTCCGCCACCGGCACGCCCGACTTCTACATTCCCAATTTAGATGCTGCTCAAGACTATTCGGCCACCATCTATTCGTACAATGCCAAAGGATGGTCGAAGAGTGGCCAACCGCTCACATTCCGCACACTTCCAGCGCCCGGCCTGAAAGAGCAACGACGCTCCACCGGCGAACCGGCGGAGGTGAGTGGCAAATTCGGCGGTGGTCCGTGGCTGTACATTCTCCTAGCGGCCGGATCCACGCTGATTGTGGCCGGCGCCATTGGTGCCATCGTATTCGCAATAAGAAGATTTAAGGTTAGTCAGGAAGTAAGAATGGTGAATCAATTGTTTGGTGGTGGTTTTTGTTGACTTTGACGGTTGCAGGTCGACAGTCCGGTGCGAACTCAACGGAATGCCAGTCCGAAGAGGGAGGAGGGTCCGTTGAATGCTCACGTCTCGTCAGCGTACACGGACACCATGTCGGACGACAACAATCCGGATTTAATTCCACCCACAAATGGCAAGAATTGAAACGTTTCTAGACCGTTTTCAAAATGCTAATTTTCGGCTTTTTTTGCTGTTTGTTTAGAGAGTCTGCTGGACGCGTCGATGGCGCCGTACACGATAACCGCCCGACCATCCAGCAAACGGAATTGTGCCACCCAAATGCCAGTGAAACCGTACCATGTCACATGGGCGCCCATGTTGCAGTCCCGCAATTGTTCCACACAAACTCCACCACCGCACAAAGAAAGCTCTGTCTAATCAGCAAAGAAAATTTTATTGAATATTAATATAATACTGTACGTAACCCCAATCAGAAGTCTCGGCACCGGGACCAATACCACCTGTGATATTTGTGAATATCTCATATTTTTAAGCATTAACATTATCAAAAAAGTATTGAAAAAGAGAAAAAACTACTGTTAACGCTGTTATTATTTCATTGTCAATAAAAATATCATTACATGTGAAATGTGTGTTGTGTGGGTGGTTTCTCCTTCACTATTGTGCATTAGCAAGTTAAAAACTGACATTTTCACAGTATTGAAAGTTAATTTATTCGAGAGATTTGCGAATCGTTTTGCAGCCGAGGATTCGGTTTAGTTTGCTGGAAGATGTTGTTAATTATCCACGTGAGGAGGTCGCTTACAGTTGCAGTAAGTGTAATTAGTGTGTAACTTGCTAGTTTGCAACTGGAACTTTGGCCCTTTGGCGAATTAAATTCCAAATTGTGTTTTAGTTGAGTTTGGCGCTGGTTTTGGGGACGATGTCGCAGCCGATTGAGACGGAGGTGCAGTACGGGCCGATCAGGCGGCCCCCCGACGTCCAACGTGCCCGCCAACTGCTGGGGTACGACCGGGGAGCGTCGATGCACGTTGGGTCCCCGAACACCTCGAATAATTGGCAGAAATTTAAGACGCCAATCGTAAAATTCAACTTTTAATGGGAAAAACATCTCAATTATAAATGGAATTAAAATTTAATGAATTAAACGTGATGAAAGCAAATATGTTTTGTCGATTCCAAGTAATAAAATTTTTATGGTCAAGGTTACAGTTTTATAAATAAAGAATTGTGTGTTCTTGCTAATCTTTAATGTTTGTTATTTTCCATCTCCCGATTTTTTTTTTGTTTTGGTCAATTGTCGGTGATGGTTTTATGGTTTTTTTATCGTATAAAGACACCGGGTCATCAGTAATCGACCTGATATCGCACACAGGCATGTGTTTACGCGATAAACGAGGGGATCTGGGATCTCCCTGGATACAAGCGCACGTATATAAACATGGACCTGATAAAAGCGGCATCCAAACATTGTGCAGCCATGAAGAAGACCGCGGTATTTGTGTCATAAACATTTTTGTTTGTTTATTTGAAAGAGAATGGAATTGCAGGTTGTTTTGTTGGTGGTTGCGATGATTTTGTCGACGGTGGTGGCGATGCCTTCCAAAAATGCGGGGACGGCGAGTAACCGAGGTGGAGGAAGAGGGAATTCTGGTGGTGGCGGGAATAAAGGTGGCGGTACGCAAGGTGGAGCGAATCATGGGGGACTTGGGGCTGGTGATCGAAGTGGAAACAGTCGAATAGCATGAAAAATTGTTAAAAAGGAAAAATAAAAACAGTTTTTTGTTCTTTATGAGTATTTTATTTATTAACACTAACAGATTTTCGTCGGACAGCTAATTAATACCATTTTTAAATAAATTATTTTAGTAGCCGTGGGATTTGTAGCCGCCTTGGTGTCCACCTTGGTGTCCTCCTTGGTGTCCGCCTCCAAAGCCGCCGCCTTGATGTCCACCACCAAATCCACCACCTTGGTGTCCACCGCCTAATCCTCCTCCCTGGTGTCCACCGCCAAATCCGCCACCTTGATGTCCACCATTTAATCCTCCTCCCTGGTGGCCTCCTCCGAAGCCACCGCCTTGGTGTCCACCACCATAGCCTCCCCCATGAGTCTGGTGATCGCCGTAACCGCCACCTCCACCAGGTTTAGCTACGACGACGGTGGCCACTAAAGCCACTAAACAGAAAACCTGCCAGAAAAACGATTTGAAATTGTTTACAAGCAAAATTAAAGACAGTTTTTTACTTACAAATAATTTTGCCATTTTTCGATTGATTCACTTGCGTTTAAAATTCAACTCTATTTGTCGTATAGGAAAAAACGGCCTTTATATACATTTTCGACTGTAATAAAATCAACATATTATGACCACAATTACGAGAACTGTAAATAAATATTGATTTCTTGACCTCGTTATTTGTTATAAACATTGTAGAGATAAATGATAAATTAGTTTAAAAAGTGATGCCACAAATGTCTACCTACATTTGAACATGCCACTTGGTGACTCAGAAACCCCATTTATGCAGTCAAACTTTTCCGTCTTTTTACCTTTAGAGATAAAAGAGTTGAACACAACAGAAAAATCCTTTTTAATTTCCAAACAAAAGAACATTTCCTGAAACGCATCTCAAAATGCAATAAATATAAAAACGAATTTTACACAGTTTGTTAAATCCGAATTAAGAAGCAAATTAAACATTATTGCACATTTAGCGGTTTTTGAACAAAATTTACGTAAAATCCGTTTGCATTCATTCGTTCATCGCAATTATAGAATGGTTGCAATCAGGTAAATTACATCCGCATCCCTTCAAGTCGCATCCTTTTGATTTTGGGAAAAAACTAAATCACTTATCATTCCATATCGGCGAAGAGGAGCACAACGGTAAGCTCTTAACATATTAGAAGTAAACTATTTTAGTGAACGTCGATTGTGTGTCGCCCGAAACAGCCCTAAACACTTACCTACGCGTCAAGGCGCATCTCACCGGAACGAAAAGGATCAGTCTGGAGGGCGGCTGTGGGAGCAGTTTGCGGTGGCAGTCGAGGAGATTGACCCGCAAACGGGGAGTAAAACGATTTTTACCGTCAACTCGGTATGAATGTGAGATTCTCTAGAGAACGCTTGACTAAAGAGTTCTGCAGTGTTTAGTTTCGATATTTTCCTGCCATGGCTGGGAAATTCACACAATTGAGGGAATTGGAGATGCAGTAAAAGGCTATCGTCCCATACAGACATTGATGGCGAAGAAGAATTGTCAGAGGAGGTGGTGGAGACGTCGTTTAGGGAAACATTTGCAGGTGCATATCTTCCATTCAAGACGCTGGCGAAATAGAAGAATTGTAAGAATATCGAGGACTTTGTGATGTGTCACAAAACGGGGGATTGTAAGCAGAATGCGGAAAATTGCAGGGGTTTTCGTTTTGAAGGATTATGATTTTGATTTTTTGACTTGAATTCGTTGAACAGTTATAAACAATTCACAATTTAATTAGATTATGCATTTTTATATAGATTAGATACGAGGATTGCATATGAAATTAATAACATATGATAAATTTTCTTTTATTAGATTCTTCCTATTAAATAAACATGCTAGAAATCAGAAGGTCATAAGTTCGATATTAATTCAAAAGAACACGATTCCGCATTTGTTGTTTGGTTGAATAAATTGCAATCGAAATGGAAAAGTAAGTGCGGAAATTATAATTCCTTCCGTTATTTATTCCTTCTTTGTTTCAGGGTGACTTCTTTGAAGGAGATCGTCTTTCATGTTAGTGGAAAACAGCATACAGGCAAGAAAAAAACCATTTTCCCTTATAAAAACCCTTTCTTAATTAGTTATTTTAGTTGATACCGATAATGTAAGCCCTGGAACATCCTTAAACAGCTATTTACGCGAAATCGCGCATTTAACAGGCACAAAACGGATGTGTTTGGAAGGAGGTTGTGGAAGTTGTATTGTAGCTGTGGAAGAAGTCGATCCACAGACTGAAAAAAAGAAAATTTTCGCAGTGAATTCAGTAAGTTCCAAGAAATTTAATTCAAGAAATAATTCCAACTTTGTATTTAGTGTTTAGTGTCGCTGTTTTCCTGCCATGGCTGGAAAATTCACACAATCGAGGGCATCGGAGACCCGATTAAGGGTTATCACCCCATACAGAAACTTCTTGCCGATCACAATGGTTCACAATGCGGCTTTTGCTCGTCGGGAATGGTGATGAATATGTACGCTTTGTACGAATCAAAGAAACTCACTCAGGAGGAGATAGAAAACTCATTCGGTGGCAATATTTGTCGATGTACTGGTTACCGACCAATTTTAGAAGCCTTTAAAACGCTTGCTTCAAACTCTGACAAAAAATGTCATCAGGATATCGAGGATTATGTCCCTTGTTACTTACGAAGCGATTGTAAAATCGATTGTGAAAGAAAAACGGCATTTTCTTTGTCATACGGCGATGCACAGTGGATTAAAGTGTACTTCCTGAAGGACTTGCTTCAAATTTTGCAAGCATCGGGAAATAAAACGTATATGTTGGTAGGAGGGAATACAGCCCAAGGTTAAAAAAGTCCTTAACATTTTTTATGAGTTTATTTAATGCCTGTTTCAGGAGTTTACAGTTCAACAACAATTTATGATATTTACGTCGATGTTTCGAACGTGAAGGAACTAACTGAATCCTCTTTAAGCAACGACACTTTAACTCTTGGTGCCAATATGACGTTGACCGATGTTATGGCCTTGTTTAACGACACTGCACCGAAAAATAAAAATTTCTCCTATCTAAGTCAGTTGGTGGATCATATGGACCTTGTTGCCAACGTTCCAGTCAGAAACGTAAATCGTTAACTTCATCCAAAACCACAGTCTTAATTCGATTTTTCAGATTGGAACACTGGCTGGCAACTTAATGACCAAATACGGCCATCATGAATTCGATTCCGACATTTTTCTCATCCTCGAAACTGTAAACGCAACTCTGGTCATAGGTAAACAGAAAATTTCATGCAATTTCGATTAACTGAAGACGGTTTTCAGTTGACGCGCAATCGAACGAGACAAGAGTCACGCCAGCAAACTTCCTCAACGTCAACATGAACAAGAAAGTCATCAAACAGGTGATTCTACCTGGTTATGACAGCAGCTACAAGTATGGAAGTTACAAGATCATGCCGAGAGCGCAAAACAGCCATGCGATTGTTAATGCCGGTTTCTTGTTTCGGTTCAGTGGCGACACTGTTAAATCTGCCACGATTGTTTACGGTGCCATCAACGATGAATTCGTCCATGCTTCGGTGACGGAGAAATTCTTGCACGGGCAGAATCTGTTTGATAACAGCATTCTTCAACAAGCTTATCAAAGTTTGGAGAGGGAGTTGAAGACGGACGTCCGACCGCCGGAACCGTCTCCGGAGTTCCGAAAGCAGTTGGCGATTTCTTTGTTTTATAAGGTAAAAAACAAGCATTTTTTCTTTCTAATATTTTTTGTAGTTTGTTTTGAGTGTGGCGCCTGAGGATAAAATCACACCGAGAAATAAAAGTGGCGCTACTCTTCTAGAGCGGCCAGTCTCTCAGGGCCATCAGGAATATGGTACGGTTAAAAGCGAGTATCCAGTCACCGAGCCGATTATCAAAGTGGAGGCATTGGCACAAACCACCGGACAAGCAGAGTACATAGCGGACATTCCAGACCGACCAGGACAACTGCACGGCGCCTTCGTTCTTGCCAACGTGGAAGCCGGCTCGAAAATAACGAAAATCGATGCATCCGAAGCGCTGGTCTCTTCCAAAAACGTTTTAAATCTCGTTTTAATCTCGTTTATCGTTTTAGAAAGTGGCGGGCGTGGCGGCTTTTTACAGCAAAGACGACATCCCCGGCGAAAACAACTTCATGCCCAAAACAGCTGGACAAGCCGTCACAGAGGAAGTCTTCTGTTCAGGCACAGTAAAGTTTTATGCGCAACCAGTTGGTATTGTTGTCGCCACTAGTTTTGAGTTGGCGGAAAAAGCCGCGGATTTAGTGAAAGTCTCCTTCGATGCGCCGAGTAAAAAGGGACTGCTTACAATCAAAGACGTGCTAGATGCCAAAGACCAGAGCAGAATTTCACAGAAATCCGATTTTAATCCGAAGCGAAAGGGAAACGACGTGAAGAAAACGATTAAGGGTACGTTTTACGTGGAAAGTCAGTACCACATGCATATGGAGGTGCAATGTTGCGATGTGGTGCCGCATGAAAACGATACGTACGAAGTTTTCGGGGCAAGTCAGTGGCCGAATGTTGGGCAAGCTGGTGTTGCGACTGTTTTAGGCCTTCCTCTTAGCAAGTACTCAATTTAAACAGCTTTCTAATCAACAAACCAAATTGATTTTTGTTTTTGTAGGGTAAACTTTGTTGTCAGACGTTTAGGTGGTGGATTTGGGGGGAAAATCAGCCGGAATGGCATTCTAACATGTGCCGCATCGGTGGCAGCGCACCATTTAAAGAAACCGGTTAGAATGTGGATGCCTCTAATAAAAAATATGGCAGTAATGGGAAAACGGATGCCGTGTTACGTCGAATACGAAGCTGGAGTGGACGACAACGGAGTGATTCAGACACTGACCGCAAAAATCTATTCCGATTTGGGTGTTGGTGGAAATGAGCAAATTGACTTTTTGTTGGTCGACATATTTCCGAATGTTTACAATACCGATACGTGGAAATGGACCACTTTCACTGTACAGACTGATACACATGCGAATTCCTGGGCCAGAGCGCCAGGTAACTGTTTAGAAATCAAATAGAAGTCAATTGAATTTTTGCTCGTAGGGAGTTTGGAGGGTTTGGCGTGCATCGAAAGCATCCTGGAGCACATCTCCTACGAACTAAACTTGGATCCGGTTAAAGTTCGATTAGCAAATTTGGACAGTGGCAAAAAGACGATTCAGGACTATTTGGACAATTTACAAACATGGGCGGAGATTCCAAAGCGACAAAAGCTTGTTGATCAATTTAATAAGGACAATCGTTGGAGGAAGAAAGGATTTTCAATCGTTCCCATGTACTATACGATCAAAGTGAAGCCGAATTTCTCTTCAGTCGTGTCCATCTTCAGTGCGGATGGTTCGGTGGCGGTTTATCATGGGGGAGTGGAAATGGGACAGGGAATAAACACAAAAGTAACCCTGAAAAAAGTCGAAACTCAATAATTATTGATTGAATTTCAGGTAATACAAACAGTGGCTTATAAATTTGGAATTCCGATGGAGAAGGTAACAGTTTGTCCTCAAGTGACGTCAGTGACTCCAAATTGTTTTGCGTCTGGTGGAAGTATGACCTCAGAAGCTGTTTGTTATGTATTTTTCCTGTTATAAAAAAACTTTCCATACTTAATTGAATTAATTGCTTTGTTCTAGTCGACAATTGAAGCTTGCGATGCGCTTCTAGAACGCATGGAACCGGTCCGGAAAAAAATGTCCAATCCCACATGGGAACAACTGATCGCCGAATGCCAAAAGGAGAACATTTTCCTATGCGCCATGTCGCAGTATTCCCCCAAAGAGAGTCCTTATCAGGAGTACCACATTTATGGAATCTGTGCAACGGAAGTCGAGGTGGATATCCTTACAGGACAACATTTGGTGACCAGAATGGATGTGATTGAAGACACGGGTGACAGTATAAATCCTCTATTGGATATTGGGCAAGTTGAAGGGGCTATTGTCATGGCACTGGGGTACTATACGATGGAGAACATCGTTCGAGATGAGAAAGGGGACATTTTAACAAACCGTACATGGAATTATTACGTACCAGGACCAAAAGATATTCCAGTTGATTTTCGGATTAAATTTCCTGAGAACAATCCTAATCCAATCGGAGTACTGAAGTCAAAAGGTGAGAAAAGAGGTTTTCTAAGGAGTATTTTTGTTGAATGCGGTTTTCAGCTGTGTCCGAACCGCCTTGTTGCCTGACAGTTGCAATTCCATTCGCGATGAGACGAGCTGCGGCTTCTGCGAGGAATGAGGCGGACTCTTCTCAACCTCAATGGTATCCAATAGGTAATAAAGTGTTTAGAAAGTTGTGGAGATGTTAAAGAATTGTTTTCACAGATGGATGCACGACCACTGAATATATTTACAAGGGATTTTCCAACAATTATCAGCAATACACCCTTTAAATGAGATTATAATCCTTTATGTAGTTACTTTCAAATATATTCGTTTTAATTAGATTCGCAGTCATTTATTTATCCTACATGTTATTCACCATTTCAAATTAAAGAAAAAAAAATCAATCTTAATTCATAAATCATTTTAATGACGAAAATTGGCACATCTGTCTACGGAGAACATCAACGTCGTTACCACAATAAATTATTCACTTGATTAACATAAACGATTGCAGTGTTTATAATGAACTCTGTTGAACTTGTACACTTTTAATTAGACATCCTGATAAAAAATTTATTTATTTACAAATTTCATTGTTAATTACAACAGTGATTCATAGACAGCGATGGACAACTTCCAACACATTCCAAATTTGAGTAGAAAAGACGAAATTTCTCTGTACATTGGAGATAAATTGCACACAGGTAACAAATCTTTGTTGCTTTCTTAAAATGTATCTGTAATTTTTTTAGTGAATGCTTATAATTCCTCCCCCGAAACATCCCTTAACTCGTTCCTGCGTGAAGAACTCCACAAAACCGGCACGAAACGCATGTGCCTCGAAGGAGGTTGCGGAAGTTGTATCGTTGCAGTGGTTGACACAAACACAAATCAAACATTCGCTGTTAATTCCGTAAACAAACTTGAATATGTTCAAAACAAAAATTTAATCCTGATTTTCAGTGTTTAGTTTCAATTCTATCCTGTCATGGATGGCAAATATTTTCTATCGAAGGAATTGGCAACTCGGTAATCGGTTACCACCCCATACAAAATCTTTTGGCAGAGCAGAATGGTTCGCAGTGCGGTTTCTGCTCGCCTGGCATGGTGATGAGCATGTACGCTCTGAGCAAATCGGGCAATTTAACAGCCGAACAAATTGAAAATTCATTTGGTGGTAACATCTGCCGGTGTACCGGTTACAGACCGATTTTGGAGGCGTTCAAAACTTTGACTTCCGATCACATTGCTGACATTGAAGACTTGCCTGCGTGTCAGAACAAAAAGGAATGCCAGAGGAATTTTTGGCTTCAGGTGGGCGACTCTAGGTGGATGAAAGTCTACAAATTAGCTGACCTTTTGCAAGTTTTGGGCAACGTTTCCACGCAGAAGTATATGCTGGTGGCTGGGAACACTTCGCAGGGTGTTTACCCCCGGACTCAGCCGTTTGATGTTTACATCGATGTGTCGAAAGTGGTGGAATTAACGAGATATTCGTTGAAGGATAATTTGCTGACGTTGGGAGGGAATATGAGCTTGAACGCTGTGATGGCGTGTTTTAGGACCGTCGCCAAAGAGAGTCAGGGTTTCTCATATTTGAGCAAATTGGCAGATCATATTGACTTGGTAGCGAATATGCCGGTGAGAAACGTAAGATCCAAAAAAAGATAAACAAAATCAGAGAGTTGATAGAATTTTTTAGATAGGTACACTTGCTGGTAATTTAATGATTAAATACAATCATAAAGAGTTTCCATCGGATATTTTCCTGATTTTAGAAACTGTTAAAGCAACTTTAGTGATTGGTAAATCGCTAATTATTCAAATTTACACAGAATTATTCATTTTTCTTTAATTTAATTAGTTGACACTCAGGAAAATGAAGTTCGAATTTCTCCAGCCGATTTTCTCAGCATCAAAATGACTGGAAAAGTTATTAAAGAGATTATCCTGACCAGTTACGATAACACTTACAAATTCGGGAGTTTTAAGGTCTCTCCTCGCTTTGAAATATCCTTTTAATTATTTTAAATCTTATTTAGATAATGCCGAAAGCGCAAAACAGCCACGCTCTCGTAAACGCCGCGTTCCTCTTCAAACTCTCCGACCACATCGTCCAAGACGCTCGAATGGTTTTTGGAAACATCAACAAAGACTTTGTCCACGCAACAAGAACCGAAACACTCCTGCAATCGTCAAATCTCTTCGACAACAATGTGCTCCAGAAGGCGTATGAAACTTTAGAAAAAGAACTGAAAGTTACCGAAGAATTACCAAAGCCTCCGGCAGAATTTCGTCAAAAACTAGCAATTTCTTTGTTTTACAAGGTAAATTTTACATTCAGAATAATTTAAATTGTTTTTTAGTTTGTTTTAAGCATAGCCCCAGAAGTTCCTTCGACCTACAAAAGCGGAGCCACAGTTCTTCAACGTCCGTTATCCCAGGGCCATCAAGAGTACACGACAATTCCAAAAATGTATCCGGTCTCCAAACCAATCCGGAAACTGGAGGCCTTGTACCAGACGTCCGGAGAGGCCGAGTACATAGCCGACATTCCCGATCGGCCTGGACAACTTTACGCAAGTTTTGTGGTGGCAAAAGCGGCAGCCAACACAAGAATAACAAACATAGACCCTTCCGAGGCTTTGGTAAGAATCTTAACAATTCCTTTCAATTTTTTATTAAATGCTTGCCGCAGAAACTCAAGGGAGTGGTTGGTTTTTTCGACAAAAACGACATCCCTGGTCGAAACACCTTCACACCACTGAAAACTGGCCACTTTGTGGAAGAGGAACTCTTCTGCTCAGGCACAGTGCTCTATTTCGACCAACCAGTTGGGATTATCGTCGCTGAAAGTTACACTCTCGCCGAAACAGCGTCAGATATGGTGAAAATCACGTACGCCGCGAGCTCCACTAAGCCGTTATTAACAATTCGGGAGGTTTTGAAGTCGAATGACACGTCACGAGTGACCCATCAAACGTCAGTCATCCCCAAAAGGAAGGGAACGGACATAGAGCATGTAATTAAAGGCGAAATGTACATCGACAGGCAGTACCACATGCACATGGAGGTGCAATGCTGTAATATCGTGCCAGTGGAGAAAGGATTGGAAGTTTACGCTTCCACACAGTGGATGGACATTGTTCAAATGGCAATCGCGACTGTTCTCAACATACCAACAAGCCAGTAAGTGAAATTTGTCACCTGGTGCTCGAAAATCTTACAAAATTTACGTTTTTTTCTAGAATTGATATTTTTGTTAGACGTCTTGGAGGCGGTTTCGGTGCAAAAATCACTCGAAACCCACTCGTATCCGCCGCCGCTTCCATAGCTGCATACAAACTAAAACGTCCAGTGAAAATGTGGATGTCTTTACAAAAGAATATGAAAATAATTGGTAAAAGATTTCCATTCTACACGAAATACGAAGTTGGTGTCAACAATACGGGCGTGATTCAGTACCTAGACGCTGCTTTGTACTCAGATTTCGGTATTGGCGGCAACGATTACATCGACTCCACCATTCTGGAGATGTTCCCCAACATTTACAACACCGACACTTGGAATTTCTCCACTTACACTGTAAAAACGGACACACACGCGAATTGTTGGACACGAGCACCGGGTACTGTTGAAGGTCTCGCCGGAATCGAGCATATCCTCGAACATATCGCACAGAATTTGAATCTGGATCCCATTGATGTAAGATTAGCGAATATCGGTGACAGCCGCAAGACGATTTTGAATTATTACAACGATTTACTGCCTTGGGCTGACATAAAAAACCGCAAACAGAGTGTGGAGAATTTCAATAAATTAAATCGCTGGAAGAAACGCGGCTTAACAATCCTCCCTATGGCCTGGACGTTGGAAGTGGCGGCGAATTATAGTGTTCTGGTCTCGATTTTCCACGGAGATGGTGGCGTTGCTGTGATTCACAGCGGCGTTGAAATGGGACAAGGAATCAACACGAAAGTAGCGCAAGTGGTGGCTTATAAACTGGGAGTTTCCATGGATTTAATTTCCGTGAAGCCGTCGTATAGTACAGTGGGGCCGAACAGCACCTCCACGGGGGGCAGTTTGACCAGCGAAGCGGTCTCCTATGTAAACACTCCAAATTGAATACAGAAAAAAAATTTATTCGTATTTTTTAGGCTGCTATTCAAGCGTGCGACATTCTGACCGGCCGCATCCAACCCGTCCGCGAAAAGATGAAGAACGCCAGCTGGGCGGACGTCATCAACCAGTGCTACACCTCCAACGTCTTCCTCAGTGCCACTGCACCGTTCACCAACGGCGACATGCCCCAGTACCAAATCTACGCGGTGTGCGCCGCTGAAGTGGAAGTGGACATCCTCACCGGGCAGCACCAGGTGCTCAGATACGACGTGATCGAGGACGTGGGGGACAGCATGAATCCGGCGATTGATATCGGACAGCTGGAGGGTGCAGTTGTGATGGGACTTGGGTATTTCACCAGCGAGGAGATCATCAACGACGAGAAAGGTGAATTGTTGACCGACAGAACGTGGAACTACTTCGTTCCGGGCCCGAAGGACATTCCAGTGGATTTCCGGATAAAATTTCCCGGCAATAATCCGAACCCTGTGGGAGTGTTGCATTCGAAAGCGATTGGAGAGCCGCCGATGTGTCTGACATTCGCGGTGCCGTTGGCGATTCGATGTGCAGTGGCGGATGCGAGACAACAGGCGGATTCTAGCAAGCCAAAGTGGTACCCAGTGGGTGAGTTTTCAAAAAAAGAAGCCTGTAAATGGTTATTGAATTGTTTTATTTTGTAGATGGATGCTCGACGGTGTCGAACACGTTTATGAACACTTTGAATGACTATAAACAGTACACTTTGTGAAATAAAGAAATTGGAATGTAGAAAAAATGTTTTATTACAAAAATTTTGTGGGTATTCTATTACAGATCATTTTTTGCCATAGCCTCCTCCATAACCGCCGCCAAATCCAAAACCACCTCCAAAACCTTAAAAAACACATTTTTGAAAAATTTAATTTTGTGTTAAGGATTTTTTTACCTCCACCATAGCCTCCGCCACCACCTCCTCCAAATCCACCGCCTCCTCCATAACCACCTCCATGACCACCTCCATATCCTCCGCCATATCCACCTCCATATCCACCTTAAAAAACACAATTTATTTTATCACATTTTTAAACTTTCTTCCCACAAATTCACCTCCATGTCCACCGTAATGACCGCCTCCATACCCGATCTTCTTAACCGCAATTATCGTCAATCCTCCGCCTCCGTGGTGACCGTATCCGCCGCCATGTCCGTATCCGCCTCCATACCCGCCCCCATGACCCCATTTCTTCCAGGGAGCCGCAAATGCAACGGCCACAATCGCCAGAAAAACAAGCGCCTAAAAGTCCAAGAAATTTCCAATTAAATGCACTGCGAAACATCGACAAACAACAACAACAACCTTAAACAACATCCTGGACTTGTTTATACACTGAAAAATTCACTTTAGGCACACAATAACACAATAATCTTCAGATGGTGTCTGACTGACGGCAATCAACCTATTTGAAGCGCACATTTGTCTGCAAATCTATTTATATGGGAACTAATGTCAAGGATATTTCTACCTGTGCCGCCAGAATTGGCCTTTAATCATTCATTCCGTACTCAATTAGCGGAAATTTCATAAAACTCGTTACATAGGCAAGTTAAAGGACTATTTGTTCGTAACGTTGTGTAAGACAGATTTGCGTGAATTCCAGTATGTTGTTGGATCATCCAAGTAGCTAATTCACTACATGTATGCGGTTTGCGATCATTGTAATTGCACACAAAAAATCCCACAATTGATTACCTACCAGTTTATGAATTAACATTGCGAAGCGAATAATTCGCTATAGAAAAAGCGAAATGAAGATGATTTATTGTGGGTGTTTTCAAGTATTTACACACTGGTGTTAATTACAGAAGTACAAAGGAATAAATTAACTGAGACCGCAACTTTTTTATGTCCAGAAAATATAATAAAAATACGTAATAAATGTGTTTAATTAAATTATTTTATTGGTTTGTGTAAAGTGCATAAAATCGAGCGATTATTTACGTCCATAGCCACCGCCTTTGCCGAAGCCTGAAAGAGAATGTAAATTGCAAATTGCATTTTTAAAAGAAATTGTCGGAAAAAACGAACCTCCTCCGAAACCGCCGCCTCCGCCTTTACCGAATCCTCCACCGAAACCGCCTGGGGCCAAAATTTTAACAGTCAATCAAATGTGGATAAAAAATTGTTAATCAAACTTACCACCGCGTCCTCCGCCACCGCCGAAACCACCTCCTCCTCCGCCTCCGCCACCACCACCGAATCCTCCACCGAATCCACCACCTCCTCCAAATCCTCCTCCGCCACCACCTAAAAAATCAACAAGCTCAGTTAAAAAAAATCATTTTCCAGACTTCAGTGTTGAGTACCTCCGAAACCGCCTCCTCTACCGCCGTAATGACTTGGACTTGGGGCACTTGTAACAATCACAGCGACGATTGTCAGCAGCAAAAACGTCTAAGACACCACAAAAATGAATCAACAATAAATTTAGATTGTTAAACTTACCAAAGCAATCCGAAACTTCATCATTTCTTGTTCTAATCAAAGCACAGTAAAGTCGTACTGCCTTTTGGCAGCTAGTACTCCTCTATTTATATCGAATTAATTTTTTATCGCTTTTCAAACAGCCAAGGATGCTGTCCCATTGGTCCATTCAAGTACCAAAAAAATGGCTATTCATTAGAACAATTCATTTTAGCTGATCTCATACCTTGTGGTACTAATTGTTATTTGTATATCGAAAATATCCACAGATGTAATTGAATAATGTTGTAGGTAAATAAATAAATCGTTAATGGTACTTGAACGTAAACGGGATAAATGCAAATCTCTATAAAAAGCAAACAAATACCGGGAAAACACAGTCCGGTACTGTCTTTTTCACTTCTAATCGGATTAACCCAAGTACCAAAAATTACGTCATCAATTTTTTTCCTTTGTACTTTATGCTTTATAAATTTGGCGTGAAGTACCGTGAGTTCAGTGCACGGTCAAGTTCTGGGAATCTCCAAACTGATTTGGCAATTTTCTAACTTTGGAGATGAAGGTGAACGTCTACACATCTACAAAGAAATCGCTTCTTTTAACAAACTTATTTGTTTTGTTTCCTAACACGCGAAGGTCCTGCAAACAGACGAAGAATTTCCCAAAAGAAAACAAAACGCTCTTTTGTTTACATAATACGATGAAACTCGTCCTATTTTGGTTGCTTATGAATTATTAATGCGCTTATAATCATGCACAAAGTAGTACTTTATCAATTGTTTGTGCTCTGCAGTTCCGTATTGCGAAGAAAATGGTTTTTCCTGAAATAAATCACGGCAAAACGCCTAAAGTCCTTGAATTTTCATAAATTATTTTCGTAATCTATTCTAATGAGCGATTAAGATTGTTGCCACGTTGAGAATGACTCTCTTTTCTTGCTTTTTAACAGTCCACTTGCACGTCCAAGGCCATTTTATTAGAATAGATTATTCGGGTACTCTTCGGTACTATTTCAAAACAAAACATTCTTCGATGTTCTAAGAGCGTTTGGGAACAGTTAGAAGAAATTTAAATGCACTTTCCGGATAGAAGAATGCACCGTTAACCAGTTTTATAGGGCAGTGCCCTAAAGTACCCATAAATTCATATAAATAGTCCACTGGACAATGGATTCATTCAGTCTTTCGAGCATTCCATTCCGAAAAGATTCCATAAGAATATAATTTCGAAAAAATGTTGTTTACGGTATAAAAACGATCGGTTTTTTTATGAATCACACCAATATTCAAAGTACTTTGTTGCAGAAAGCGTGCGTTTTATTGCTGATATTCGCATTGACCTCCTGTGTCCCCCACAATCTCTACCAGCCGGGCCAAGTGGTGCTGTTGCCGTCGACTTTTGCTTCTCCAGCTGGCAGCGTTGTCAGTCCGGATGTGTTGCAGCCAGTTGGGGCGTTAGGGGGTCCTGTGGGTTCCAGATGGCGAGGTGGTGGACTTGGATGGAAGCACCAGGGGCCTTATGGGTCGTACCCATCGAGTGGAGGCTTTGGACCGGGTTGGAGGAACAAGCCCTTCTTTGGATGAACAATATAATCGTTTTTATTTAATTTCATTTATATTTAATCTCAATAAATCGTTATTTCCCAATTTTCCGCTGTTTTTCATATTGAAAATGCTTTCTTTTGAGACACCATCTATCCACAAACATCTCAACCAACATACAGAAACCATTTTAGCCATTCTATTTACATTGTTGTTGTCATACGAACTGTCAGTTAAATGTCAAAAAATTTGAAACAAATGTTCATCCAAATAAAACATTTCCATCCAAAAAACAATTAAATAGATGTTAAAATGGAACAAGTACGTTTACTAGTGCAAGAACAAGGCCGTGAGGCACGCAATTTGTTAGCATTCAACATATCAGCTGGCAACGATAGATTTCCAGGTAAACCCAATTACACACCGTCACCGTTCGATTTCGCTTATAAATATTTAACAACTGTAATTTTGTCCGTGTAGGCAAAGTGTCCCGCAAGCCGCCCTGTCCGCCCCGTTTATCGGAACCATCACCAACCGCCAAACAGTCCGGAGGGGTTATTCGAGGCCGAACTGGAGCACGAGTTCGATCAGCGTCCACTGGTCGTGACAAACGGTCAGAATTACGTGCCAGATACTGGGCTTTGTTGTTCGGCAACCTGAAACGATCTGTAATCAAAACACAATGCCCATTAATCCAATTTTTAACACCATTTCGCTTTTAGATTGCGGAAATTTACAACACAGTCGAAAACCATGAAAGTTTACCAGAATGTCAAGAAGTGTCGCTGGTGTTAGAGAACTATTTACGCGATTTCAACGCACTGGGCGAATGGTTTCGCATCAAATGGGACTACGAGCACACGCCCGCCTTGCAACGGCCCAATTCGTTGGCTTGGGACATTTCCAAATCGAATTTAACCAAAACGAACCGCTCGGGCAAGTCCAGTCCGAATTTGGGCTCGGGTCGGAGCAGTCCCTGCGTTTCCGGCAAGGTAAGTCCCCGGATCTTGAGTAAAACCGCTCCAACGAGTCCATTACCGCCGCTGGAGCCGACAATCATCGAGGGCAAACCGTCCGAACCGAAAAAGTCCAGTATGGAATTAAAACTGCCAACTGAACGTAATGAAATCGTCACCATCGACTCGCCCAGCGAGGATCAGAAAACCTACGACACTCTACGGAAAGTTGGAGTGCAGAGTGCTGAAAAAAGCACCAGTACCGAAGACTTTCCGCGTTTACCAGTGAAGAGAAACGTGAACAAAGCGCACAAAGAGTCACAGACAGAAGAAGCTGAGAAAAAAGCCAACAAACCGATAATTAAAGTGGAGAAAACTGTTAAACCGGCAACAGCACGTCCTGCCTACGCCACTGCACTCACCCGCAGTGCTTCTGCTAAGATCGTGTCCACACCCCGTCCGAAACCGGATGTTAAGCCGCCCACAAGTGCCCGTCCTTCAAAAACCACCAAACCGTTGACCCAGCCGCGAATTCCGGCCACCAGAACGGGTTTAGCGCGTAGCAAGACAATCAGTGAAATGAACTCATCGCATAATCTGGAAAAGAAGCCACCAGTACGAAAGTTACCCCCGAAATCCACCCCCGCACCGATTCTACAAAAGAGTTACACTTCTTTAACGTTATCAAAACGTGAATCGGTGAGCGAATGTGTCAGTTCAGCGGAGACGCTCGTCAAATCGCTGGAAAACATCGACACAAGTGACAGTATCGCGAGTTCATCGGAAACACTGAACAACGACAACGTCCAAGACGGTTGGCTGACGGTGAAGAGTCGTTCGCGATTTAAAAACAGCAGCAAACCGAGACGGAGCGACACTGCACTGTCGTGGGCCACCAGATTCCACCAAGTGAGTGCAACGGCCAGTTTACCGGCACTCGCTCTCTTCCCAGAGACGAATAACGAGCAAACAGTGATGAAATCCATCGATAAAAGCGTCAAAGAGAATATAAACACGCTGAAATCGTTGAAGAACACAGAGAACAGTGGCTTGAAACGTTGTCATACGACATTGAGTAAATTAACAATCAAGAAGAGTGTACAAGAGAAGAACAAAGTGAATTTACAGATAAAAAAGACCAGTGCGGTGGAGAAGAAGAATTGGGACGGTGATTCGGAGACGGACGATGAGCTGCGGTTGAAGGATATGCAAGAGGATCTGGCGACGGAGGAGGAGGAGCATCGAAAAAAAGCGAAACAACTGAGCGAGGAGGAGGACCGTTTAACGAAGGAGATTGAACAGTTGCAGTGTTTGGAAATTGAAGTGGACACCGAAACGGACGGTACGGAAACCGATGGCGAGTTGCAGTGTGACAATGATGAGAAATTAACGTACGATACGGATGAGGAGATGTCGTTGGAGGCGCGGTACGAGCCGATGTTGGCGGAAATGTCGTGGAGTGAACGGATTGATACGTTGGCCGCGTTGGAGGCGTTGAATGCCCGCCATCCGGGCAGGGCTCTGCAATTGCATCAGAAACTGTCGAATCCGGCGCGGAAAGGCAGTCTACAAGAGACGGTGAGGAAGTACCAAGCGAAACAGGCGCGAGCACAGCAACGAAGGCAAGATTTGCAGCAAGAAAAGTCGCAAAAGTTGCAAGCGTTGTGGGCACGGGTGGAGGATGTGAAAGCGGCCAAATTGCAATTGATTGAAGAGAAACGTAGACGAATGGAGCAGAGATTACAGAAAGCGGCACTGAATCGACGGCGACATTTGAAGGGGATTGTAAAAAAAGCGCATGATGAAGAGGAGAAATTGAAGGAGATTGCGTTTATTAATGAATTGGAAGCGCAGAATAAGCGGCATGATTTTATGCAGTCGTGGAGAGAGCAGAAAGGGAGAATTCAAGGGATACAGGAGGATCGAAAGAAGCGGCAAGAGGAGAAGGCGGCTAAAGAGGCGGCAGTGGAGGAGAGACGGAAAGCGTTGGAACGGGAGCGGTTGGAGAAGTTGGATCGATTGCAGGATGAACGACGGCAGAGGGATGAGAGGATTGGGCAGCAACAACAGCAACGTGAACGTGAAAGACAGAAATTGGCAATAGAAAAAGCGCGGGATCGGGAGGAACGGTTGTCAGCGTTGCATGAGAAACAATTGGCGTCCACACAAGAGCTTCAAAAGCGCATTGAACAGAAGCAAGAGGACTCAAAACGTCGTCATGAAGAGAATATGGAACAAATCCGGCATCGGGCATTGGAATTGTCGATTCGACGATGCAATACGGATGACAATCAAACACCGAACATCATTCCGTATGCAACGAAGAAGATGTGCACTGTTTGTAATAAAATTATCAAATCGGAGGTGTATTTGATGAGTCATTTGCGTGGTCGAATGCATCAGGAGGCTGTGCGAAAGGCGAAGATTAGTAATACACCGAACGATGTGGAACAGTACAATTTGAGGCAGATTGTGGAGGCGCCCGTTGGGAAGGAGGATCCGAAAGAGACGGCAGCTAAAGAACGAGGCCGGGCGCATCGGAAACGGTGCAAGAAAATTCGACAGAGACTGATAACGAAGGGGGCGGAATATGAGACGGCAATGAAACCGAATTGTTTGGATTCGGTGAATAAAAGGAATTTAAATCGGAGTATTAATACGTTGGGAACAATTACAAGTCAAGCTAGTCAAGGATTGTCACCATCGACGTCTAGTCAATTGGATAGGATTTTGAATGAATTGAATCGTTTGTTGACGAAGAATTTGGGGAATGATTTGTTGGTGTTTCAGATGGTTGGTGGGTTTAATGTGTTGGGGAAATTGTTGACGTTGGGACAGGAGAATAATTGTCCGTTGAGTGTGAAGTGAGTTGGAACGATGCGATTTGTGGGTGGATTGTTTAGTAATGTTTTTTTCTTTTGCAGGACTTTGATAATTTGTTGCAATTTGTGGCAGACGGCTTGTCATGGTGGTGCTGGTGCGAAGAACTGTGAATACGTCATTTTATCGAATCGTTTGATGCCGGTGATTGATTTATTGAATAAACGATTGCAGGTGAGTAGTTTTATGTCTTTTTATAGTTTTTTTTAACAGTTTTTAGAGCAAGGACGATTTTAACCTGGCGCCATCTGAAAGTGAAACCAAGTAATGATTGCTCGATTACAGATTGTTTAGTGTTATTTTGGCTTCTCTGTTCGAGATGGCGGCAGTTGTCGGAAAATTGAATTTTTTGAAATTTCCACAAGTTTTTATGCGAGAATACAATAGAAACGAACAAAAAACGTGCATATTTTCGAGTAGCGGACGATTTAATTACCCCCTTGAAATTGGGATGAATCAATTTCTATGCTAGAATAAATAACGTTCTTGGTACATTCCCAAACGCAAGAAAACTGGTCTTTCGTCGTCTGAAAAGCTTGTTTATCAGTACAGCGGTGTGTGTGTGTATATATATGTATGCTTGGGAAGAAGGAGAAGTAAGGGAGGAATGCATTAGCGCCCAAAGCTTTTAGGCAGAGGAGTGAGAGTGGTTTTCTATGTGTCTGTGCGTGTATGTATGAGAGGAAAGCGTTTGGGAATGGAGAGAGAGTCGACGTTTGCCCATAAAAGTGGAAAGCACGCCCTGGAATATAACGGGGAAAACGCACATACATACAGCCAGTCTAAAAGAGAGGAAAACAAGGACACAACGATGACGTTTCGAAAATATATACACAGCCTACCTGAAATCCTCAATCCAATCGATCATGTTCCGCACGTAGAAGTAGTTTATTTTTTTATTTTATTGTTGAATAAGGGAACAAACCAACGAGCAATGCGGGGGAGATTGTTGGTAATAAAGTTTTCCATGTCTTAAAATTGAATGTCCAGTAGCGGTCCATTTGCCAATTCAATTCAATTTTATATATATTGAAATAGTTAATCTATACTAGGTTTTTTTGCATACATGAATAGATTTCCAGACCGACGAATTGTCGGAATCATCTCTTGGATTTTATGGTTTTAACTAGATTAGATTAGGTTCTGGGGGTTGAATTTAATGACTAGGAAAGAACAGTTTTTTTTTCTATAAATTTATGTAGAATGCAAAATTTTATGTGAAATCATTAAAACCGATAGATTTTTCTCACATTTTTATTTTTTAACTGAATGGAAATGGATTTGTTATAGGAACTTGGCGACTGTGAAGAGAATCTACCGTCCGAACCATTATGCACCGTTTTAATGCAAGTACTTGCAACTGTACTACAAAATGCACCAGAAACAACGCCAGCGAACCGAATCCACGACATTATTAGGTGAGATGAAATTAGAATAGAAAAGTAGAATAGTAGCGTAACAAATTTAATAAAATATTGATGGATGATGGATGGTTTTGCACGCCCTACCATCAAAATTGTGTCGAAAACAACGTGGTAATGCATCTATTGTAAAAAAATAAATAAATAGAAAAATGGGTTCGGGTTTTGAAAGCATGAAATGTGCACCAGACAATAAATGTGTATCTAATAATTCCATCTGGATGTTATGTAATGGTTATATATATTTCGGGGGTAGGTATATGCACAGACAGCGGGGGGGCACCAAAGTTATGAATAATTAATTTGATCAAACAGGGTAGGAAAGCGCAATGATGGGCTCGTTTCTGGCTTATAGCAGCGAAATTTTCTATATGTACATTACAAGGGATGATCTTTCTGTATATACAGGGTGGAAGTGGTCGATTGAGCAAAAATGAAGTGACAGATTTATTCCTGAGTCGAAAACTAATTGGATTTTTCAAGGAAATAAAAAATTATAACAAAAATTTCTTAAGAATTATATTATATAGACTATAGTGGTCTTAAAATAATTTTTTTAGGTTTTTCGGTACATTAACAAAAAAGTTATGGACCACTGAAGTTGAGAAATTTTCGAAAAATTTTAACTAGTTCAAATAAAATTGCATTTTTCTCGAAAACGGTGCGTCGTACGAAAAAATGCAAGATACAAAAAAGTTTCCTTATTAAATTTGCCATTCAATGGACTCAACAAAATTGAAATTCCGCCACCCCCCAAAAAATAACAAAACTGTTAAACCACCCCCTTGCCAAAAAGTCATGTTGGGGCTGACCGATTTTTCTGATATTTTACAAAAACATTGTCCCTGATGACTTAAGTAAGTGTACCAAATTTGGTTGTTCCCATTTATTCCATTTAAAAGGTATTTGAAAAATTCCACATTTTTTAAGAACGGCAGAAACACCCTGTATACACACATATATACAATGTTGGCATATAAGGGGGCTATGTGGGTGTGTTTTATTGATATTCCAATGTAATGTTATACGAGTGTGTAATGAATTTATTTGCAATTTACACAATTGAGAAAAGAAAAAAAAGAGTTTTGTTATTGTTTTTCAAACTGTGTTGTAAGAAACGAAAAAGTCCTTTGAATCCCCACAAATAGTAATCTTGCTAATGGGTGGCAAGTGTGATTCGCGTTATGAATTCGATTAGTGGTTGTTTGGGGAAAGCGGGGCACGACGGCGGCGGGGGGCGGTTGACGGCTAAACGGCCGCACCCATTCATCCACATTACGTGACAGCACCACTAAAACTGACTGTCCTCCACTGGTATATCTTTATGGCACACAACGTGGCATCAGACGACAGAAAATAATGTAAAATACTGTTTTATCGACATTGAAAAACAAAAGAAAAAACAAACAACTCGAAAAGTTGGTAAAGTGGCATGTATATCTTTATTATTTCGCAGAAATTGTGATGATGATGGAAATGTGGACTGTTTTCACGTAGGTAATGCCATTGATTAGATATGAAACGGTTGAATTATTAACGAACTGGTTTAAGACGGGAATTTATGATTTTTTTGTTTTCATTCTGGATGGTTTTTTTTTGTTTTTCGGGGGCCCCCTCCCGAAAAAGATTGTGTACAATTTTTATCTTTTCGTACAAGTAAAGTATTTTGTAAATGGAGTTACAGGTCGACAGATGGACAGATTATTGTAGTGATAAGTTATAAAATAGGGGGCCATATAGCCGTCTGTTTCCACTGTCATTGCTACTCCCAGTTTGGCTCATCTAAACACAGCTACTTACTATTTGATTCTCTTTATTATCATTACCCTCATTGAAAACCCCATTATCTGTAAACAGACCGCCTTGGGGGCCTTCATCCATACACAAATCATATACATTTCAATTGAATCTCTTTGGGATGCAATTGAATTCTCGTCACTTGTGCACTATTCGCAAGAAGCACGTGATTTCATCGTTGAAATTATGAACAGTGTGTGTTTGGTCGTGTCAAGGTGAATCGTACATCGATCTCGCCCGCGCCCTCCCATGTATAATACTACAGGGGGTTGCTCTTTTTGCCGGCCATACGGTCAAGAATATTTTACCATGTGCAACACTTTTTGACTGACACTCCCTTTAATGTATACGAGACGAGTTGGATATGTGTTTCGTCTCGTATTACCATCAAAATATTGCGAATTTTAAATGTATTCGAATTGAGTTTTCTTTCATGGTTAATTTAATGTTATGCTTAAATCTGTGTTTTTTTTTCGGATGATAATGGTAGGGTGGATAAAACAGTGTACATATGTGCACTTTGAAAGTAAATCTAAGGCCAGTGTGTTTATAAGAGAGTGAGAGGGAGGGGGAGGGTGAAGGCACCCTGAATTAGGACATTTAATTCAATAAAACCCTCCATCTAATTCGACGTCACGTCCGATTATGATGACTTTATATATAGATCAGTGAATTATTACAAATGTAGTGTGTTTTAATATTATTTTACAGCCTATTTATTGGCGATTATTGAAAGGGGGATGAAACAGTTTTCTAGTATGTATAAAGATGATTTTGGTATGCGCGGGGATTTAATTGAAATGTGCACAAAGGCGAAAACTGCAAAAGTATCTGGCTGAAATCCAAATATAATTAGGGAGTAGCCTGAATTTCTAAAACAGTGCAAACAGGGTACGGTTTTGTCCGTGTTTGCACAGATCCTAACAGAAAATTTTGCCACCCATCATCATCAACAAATTTTCTATGGCTTTTGGGATGAGAGAAAGAAGAAGTGAAAAAAAGGAAAAGTTTGTACAAAGTGGAAATAAAATGTGAGGACTATTTCGGTATTAATTTTTTTCCTTTTTTCTGTATAGCTTTGATTACTTTTTAATTTGTGTCAATTATATTATGGCAATGTTTGGTGGAATGAATATAAGAGAAGCTAAAAAGAATGAACAGGCCAAGCATGCAGTGTACTTTGGTTTATTTGTTCTTTGAAATTGATGGAGTTACGAAAAGCAAATTTAATTTAAGACAACCACCATCCTCCCTTTCTGTCTTTATCACAGTCCGCTTTTTGGTATATTCTCGCCCAAATGTAAATTAATTATCTGTTAACTTTGTTCTCTCCCGTGTTAAAATATTTCCGTTGAGAAAAATGAGAATCACCGGACAAGAGACTCTTCGTTTTTCGCCTCTCTTTGCCTTTCAAATATGACTTTTTGTTTGATTTCATGACTGAATTTCATTTAGAATTGTTGGTTTTTTTGTTGAAAAATGGTAGATTGCAAGTTTCATGTGAAACTTTCGAAGGTATTGTACAAACAGACGATGTTAATCCCGTGTACTGTTAACTTTAATAACCAATTTCGGATGTGGATCTGTGTAGTTAATTGAAACACTCAAATACCTTTTGTAAGAAAATTCCCGTGACGCGCTTTTTCTCTTCTTAGAATGTGTGTGTATATCAACAACTTATAATTAAGTTTACTTTAGTTATTATCTATGTAGTGTATTTCGGATTAATGTGACTTTGGGAAAAGATTGTCGCGCACGTCTACATTTTCGGGGGATGAGGGAGAAGAGTATGCGGGATGGAAGTGTGGTTGAATAGGGTGGTTTCCGTTCCTTTTAAATAATTGAACAGCAGGCACGTATATACGCTTAATATTAATCAATTACATGTAATCGGTGGGCGGCATTTTTAACTATTTGCACCGAAATTTGACTGGCAAATGTATGCAAAATTTCGAACATATGCGCGAAACTTGCAACAGTATAAAAGTTTTTATCCCTTTTCGAGGGGTAGAAGTGGGCAATAACAGTAATCACTGTATCGAGTGAATGATTATAGGTTTTTATTCGACTTTGTAATGTGAAAGAATAGAGGAAGGGTGCATTAGTGAGAAGAGAGCATCGCAAAGAGCCCCTTGGAAGTCGCCCAGCTTTTGGGAAAGAATAAAAATCGCAGTGTGTGTGATGGCAAGTTGTAATTTAATTAGTACGGTGATTTATACGTGCTTTTTGTGCAAAACGGTGAAATGTTTTGCACTTAGAGAGATACGAAGTTTGTCACATATGTGCGGTTAACTATTAGATGTGTTAGCCGGAATAACACAGTCATCCCAATGCTTTTGGCTAATCTGATAAGGTGTAAGTTATGTTGGGTATTTTAGTATGAGAAGAGAGAATGAATGTGGAAGAGATGTTGGGAGTTAGGACACATGCCAACAACTATATGCCCTAACAAACCCCCACTCATAATCACATTAATGTGTCATGTGCACTCACAAAGTGATTATCACACCCTTGGATATGTTAGCGAGACGAGTATGTATCGATAGTTACAGAAGCTAACTAGGATTTTTTTCACTGAGGAGGCAATATGGGCTGTAGCCATAGTTACAGGACTTTTAAATTGTCAAAAAAACCGTGTATCGAAGGCTTTTTGATTGTTTTCAGTCAATAAGACTGAGAATCCATGGTAACAGAAAAGCGATTTTGACTTTTAAATTGTCAATAAAACGGTATCGATGGTTACCGAAGTCTTTTTGATTGTTTTCAGTGAATAAGACTGAGAATCCATGGTAACCGAAAAGGAATTTTGACTTTTAAATTGTCAATAAAACTGTATCGATGGTTACCGAAGTCTTTTTGATTGTTTTCAGTGAATAAGACTGAGAATCCATGGTAAAAGAAAAGGAATTTTGACTTTTAAATTGTCAATAAAACTGTATCGATGGTTACCGAAGGCTTTTTGACTGTTTTCAGTGAATAAGACTGAGAATCCATGGTAACCGAAAAGGAATTTTGACTTTTAAATTGTCAATAAAACTGTATCGATGGTAACCGAAGGCTTTTTGACTGTTTTCAGTCAATAAGACTGAGAATCCATGGTAACAGAAAAGCGATTTTGACTTTTAAATTGTCAATAAAACGGTATCGATGGTTACCGAAGTCTTTTTGATTGTTTTCAGTCAGTAAGACTGAGAATCCATGGTAACCGAAAAGGAATTTTGACTTTTAAATTGTCAATAAAACTGTATCGATGGTAACCGAAGTCTTTTTGACTGTTTTCAGTGAATAAGACTGAGAATCCATGGTAACCGAAAAGGAATTTTGACTTTTAAATTGTCAATAAAACTGTATCGATGGTAACCGAAGTCTTTTTGACTGTTTTCAGTGAATAAGACTGAGAATCCATGGTAACCGAAAAGGAATTTTGACTTTTAAATTGTCAATAAAACTGTATCGATGGTTACCGAAGTCTTTTTGATTGTTTTCAGTGAATAAAACTGAGAATCCATGGTAACCGAAAAGGAATTTTAACTTTTTGACTGCAAATCCCAATGTACTCTGACTTTTTGGACATTTCCAATTAACAATGAATGTGTGTGTGTCAATAATAAATCCGTTGACATGCATTTGATTGTGTTCCCCAATTTGTGTATATCTAGATGATTGGAAAATAAAACAAACGGAATAAATTAAATCCCGCTATTATGTCTATATGTACATGTGTATGTTTGTATTAGTTTTAGGGCCCGAATATGTGATCGGTGTGTTGGACTTAGGTTGATTAAAAAATAATAAAAAGGGAAGTGCGAACGGCCTAGGGGAGTGAACGGTTCGATTGTTACGTTTGTGTATCTAGTTGAGTAAAAAAAAAGACACATGAGGAAATGATAGTTGTAAAGAGAGAGTGCCGGACTGGCTTCCGTTTTAATAATGTGGCCATTGAGTGACATTTATGACTTTTCTTGCTTATTAAATGTGTTTGTTTTTGTTTTAACAATTTTCTTTTATTCAATTTGTAACAAATATTCGTAGTTTTTTTTTTCATTCTTTTCTTCTCACTTTATTGCCACTGGGGAAAATCGTATATCAATAGAGATGTTTTTCTATTGTATTGATGTACGTTGGATGTGACAGCACAGTACGGCAAGTAACACAGTGTAGGCGTCTCTTGAGAGAGAGCCACACGCGTATTCAAACCTTGTAACAACAATACTTTACTTAAAGTATAATGTGTCGGAATATATATCCCAAATGCACACAGTGAGTTGAATTTGACTCCTTTTCGTCCAATTAATGAGCGAATTGATAGCCATTGACAGTTTGAAGAGGGATGCGGATGAAGAGCAGCAGCAGAGAGAGTGGCCAGATTCGTTGTATACAGGGTGTTATCGCTCGATTGAGCAAAAATGAAATGACAGATTAAGGAAGTTATTTTGAGTGGAATGGTTTTTTCCGTTTTGATGGGAAACGTTTCTAAAGTTATTAAAAAAATGTGGAATTTTTCAAATATCTTTCAAGTGAAATAAATGGGAACAACCAAATTTGGTACACTTTCTTAAGTCATCAGGGACAATGTTCCTGTAAAATATCAGACAAATCGGTCAGCCCCTACATGACTTTTTGGCAAGGGGGTGGTTTAACAGTTTTGTTATTTTTTTGGGGGTGGCGGAATTTCAATTTTGTTGGGCCCATTGAATGGCAAATTTAATAAGGAAACTTTTTTGTCTCTTGCATTTTTTCGTACGACGCACCGTTTTCGAGAAAAATGCAATTTTATTTGAACTTGTCAAAATTTTTCGAAAATTTCTTAACTTCATTGGTCCATAACTTTTTAATGAATGAACCGAAAAATCTGAAAAAATTATTTTAAGATCACTATAATCCATATAATATAATTCTTAATAAATTTTGGTTAGAATTTTGTTTTAACATGCCGAATTTCCTCAAAGAGACATTTTCATGAAAAATCCGATGAGTTTTCGACTCAGGGTGATACTTTTGTTATTTTTTTTTGGGGGGGTTGGCGGAATTTCAATTTTGTTGACTCCATTGAATGGCAAATTTAATAAGGAAACTTTTTTGTATCTTGCATTTTTTCGTACGACGCACGGTTTTCGAGAAAAATGCAATTTTATTTCAACTTGTCAAAATTTTTCGAAAATTTCTTAACTTCAGTGGTTCATAACTTTTTTGTTAATGTACCGAAAAATCTAAAAAAATTATTTTAAGATCTCCATAGTCTATATAATATAATTTTTAATAAATTTTGGTTAGAATTTTTTTTTATATGCCGAATTTCCTCAAAGAGGCATTTCCATGAGAAATCCAATGAGTTTTCGACTCAGATTGAAACCCCGAATCTGTCATATCATTTTTGCTCCATCGAGCAGTTACACCCTGTATATACACACACATGTCATCTCCCAGTATATTCATACAACATTTTGGGCCCTCTTTGTAAACAAATTCCACGAAAATCGATCAAATCCAAACGATTCACTTTTCGCAAAATGTAAAACAATCGCATTTTCTGTATAAATTTCATTTTCTAGTTTTCAAGTGTATTCCAAACATTCAAACGTACAACAATTATTTGAAACTAGAAACTGTTTGAGTGGCCTAATTGTGTCCGCTTGGCCTGGTATTCAAGTGTTTTAAACTCTGGGGCGATGGGATTTAGAGAGTTATGCATTAAACATTGTTTAAATTGTGTTTTTTTTGTTACAGTTTTTCCGTTTGTGTTGGTGTGGTGGAACAATTGGCGCACTGTTGTCAATCGGTTCGTGGTCCAGTCCATGATATTGCGCCCGCTTGTGCATTCCTCCTGTCCACACTGCGATTCCTCGTCGGTCTGACGGAACATTGTCCCGAAGAATCGGATCCAACACATTTGGTCAGCACATTACATGGCACCGAATTGTTGGGCTGTGTTTCCATGTTGTACGGATCACTGTTACCGCCGGACTCGTCGCCCAGAGTGGATGGACAGGCGCCATCGCCGATACCAATGCCATGTTTGTCACTGGCAACAGCCACATTTCAATTGTTGAGACGAGTGGCCGAATTGGATATGCAAAAGTTTCAGGTTCGAAGGCATTTCTGTGTATGTTTGTGTATTGATTTGTGTGTGGCCACAAAGGCAATGTGTACATGAATCGATGTGATGTTTAACCAGATGGCCTCCAGAGACGGCATTTAGATGTAGAGAGTTAATTTATCAATTGGTGGAAATGAGTTCAATTAAATAGGGCGAATTTGGCTGGTTTGTTGACTGTAAACAGCGAGGTTTTTTTGTGCGGGCATCTTTGACTAGGGATTTTTCTTTTTTTCTTTCTTGTGGGAGTTCTGTTTGGACTCCCAAATGGATATCACTGTGTGTGGGTCTCTGGGGAATGAACGCGTGCCCATCCAAGTACCGTACGAGGTCCCAATGGGAGGACAACTGGGCACCAACTAACAAACCCACTTACGACAGACACCATGCCACAAATTCAATTTTACAATGATGGAAGAATGGATGATATAGGGATGGATTTGTCTAAGGGTATAATAGCGCGAGTGTGTGACCGAATTAGTCATTTGGGATTAGTGGATGTTTATTAAAAATACACAAACAGCATTTCAATGTTTAGCGAAATGAAAATGTGTGGAATTTTTGCAGGAGGTGCTGGGAGCTGAAGGGATTTCCTTGCAATTCCGACATATTTGTAGTCATTTGTTGTGGTGTTGTGCCACACCGAATGTACCGAAGAACGGTACAAAAGAGGCGAATGTGATTTGTGAAGCGTATGAAGAGTTATTGCATCAAGTGATTATTGTTACTGGATTTTTCGCAATTGAGAACACCGAGAATCAGGTAAAGAGTTATCGATTTTTTGTGGAAGGGTGTGTTTATGTTTTTGTTCCATTTTTCCGGTGGAAAAAGATACGAATCGAAATTTGGGGAGAAATTGTTATTATATAAGTAGCATGTCATTATTGTGTGGTAAATTGCGTTCGTCGGCACGTGTTTTTGTGGTGAACGTGTGACCGGAAATCGAATCAAAAAGCTAAACTGCAGGGTGACAAATGAATATTAATTTTTCGGCTTGAAATTGTGGTGAATTCGGTCGGAAAGACAGCACGGGGGCTACCTGTGTAGCCCGTTTAGATAAAAACGGGCGCCATCAGTACGCGTTTTTCGATTCGTGTCAATAAATCTGTCTTGGCATCAAATTTATGTACGCATTTCGTTGTTGTTTTCTCTTTAGATGCTGTTGGTTAGTGGACAGCCGCCATCAGTGTTACAACAACTTTGTTCATTACCATTTCCGTATTTTTCCGTGGACTCGTTGTCGGCTGTTTTGTATCCGACATTGTTGGCTTGTTGTGTGGGGAATGAACAGACGACGGCCGTCTTGAAACAGGAATTGTCCTACGAGGTAACGGAAAAATACAATTGCATTGTTTGGGGAATTGTTGTGGTTTTGTTTGCAGTTGTTGGACGAGTTTCGGAATTCGGATGCAGGGAAACAGCATCGATTAGTGAAATTATTGAAAAAATAAATTGATTCCACGTAGAGTATTATAAATTTGATTTGATGAAATTGTTTTTCGTGCAATATAAAGAATCATGAAAATATTTGTGATATTTGTTTATTGTAAAAATTCGTGTGATGTTAATTTCGTACTAATTTTGTCACATTTTAGGAGAATCTTTATATATTTTAATAACTGTATTAAATTGTAGCTTTTACATGTATGTAATAAAGTATTTAATCGATATGTGAATCGTTTTGTTGTTAATCAAAGAAGAGAGGAGCAAAAAAATCGTAGAGGAAGCAATGGTGAAGAGAGAATGTGAAAAGAGTGGAGGGTGGAGGATACGCGGTGCTCTCTCCCTACGCTCTTAACGCTAAGTGCTTGTGTTAATCTAGGGCCCCCACAGTGGCACCCTTCATGAAACCCCCGCGTGTCTCTTTAGACCTCTTTATTTTCCTTTGGCTGTTATTCCACAGTAAATGCATTTATACTTCTTGCACATTTTCTATTTGTGTTGTTGGTAACAAGACAAGAATATTGTCGTTTTTGAAGAATTAAAAGGCGCACAGAAATAGAACAAGTTCTCGGTCGTAAATTGTTAATTAACACAGTGGTGCGAGTGGAAATAGTTCCGTTCCCAGCGTAAAAATGTGTACGATTTACCGCCACTATTAAAAAAGGCGCATGTTCAATTAACTTAAGAGGCCGGATCTTTGGAAAAATCTTTGAAAGTGTTTACACTTGAAACGCATATGCGTCAAGTGTTGCTGGCGCTCTAAATGTGTGTCTATAAATAGGGAACGGTGAGAAAAGTGTAAAAAATCCAACCAGACCCACACAATGCATCATTTCCATCGGAAATGTGCGCCGTTCTCTTATAGTGAGCGAATTTTTAATTTCCGGACCGATTGTACACTTTAAAAGCGTGTCTTCAATGTCCGAAAAGTGTAAGGGACGGTTCAGGAATGATTACAAATTAATGGGTTCGAGAGCGGAGGATTTAAGTGGCACCCTTATTATCCTCGCTTTAAGCACTGTTGACGGCTTGGTGCTTTTTTCCCTCCAGAGGCCCGGGGACACATTACCAACAGCCGAAAACTCGACCGTTTTCCATTCCTGCTCATCGTTTACCTGCCTTGGAACTAATTGCGTCACATAATCAATATCTCATCGCGATAAAAGGGTGAACATCATCCCTTAGGTGGAGAATTCATGGACACTAATTAATGTTGCGAATTGTGCAGAAAAATTGTTTAGAAATGGCGTGACTGAAGGGGAGAGACGCGCTTATCCGGCAAAACAATGCTAGAATTAATATCCGAGCCTAAATCGCATAGTTTCTCTTTCTAAAATTTGTTGTAGATTTTTTCCTTACCGAAATGAAATCACGCATAAAGTAAATGGATTAGTGCTTAGAGGGGAGACGCAATTGTAATGTGTGTGATCGGACATAAATTCATGAATATACAGATGTAATTTCCAAAGTGCCAACAACGTCGGGGTGCCCAATCTGTGGTGTATTTCCCGTACAGCATCCAAAATAGTGTTTGCACAACTATTGTAATCACTCTATCGTCTCTCATATATGCGGACGAGCGGATCGAGAGGCGAATCGGTTGTGTAATCAAATCCCCAATTCGGTCTGGCAACGTCAATATTATAATGCACTGTTTTAATACGAAGGCGATGGTATATGGTGGCTTGTTGGCCCCCCAACGATCAAATATTGACTACGAATCGACGGTTTCGCTTATCTTGGCAATTTCCAAAACGGGATGCGGCCTACATGTGTATGCAACGTTTAATTAATTTGCAGGATGGACGGGAAAAATCGCATATTAGTGCATAAATAATGTTCCAATGCGGATTTTTCGTGCAATGGAAAAAATCACTGCCAGACACGGTGTGCTATTCGGATGGCGATATAAAAAGCGCCTGTAATCGACTACAAAAAAGAGAAGAAAAGGGAAAACTCGCTGTACACGAACGGTGAATGTAAACGAAAATATATATAACACGGTTCCGTCGTATAATACGGTGGGGAAGGAGTTTTAATCTTGCTAATGCATGAGTTACGAATCAACCCCTGTGTGGCAATGTCAGTGGAATAAACACCCAGAAAATACACAAATATGGGCAAATGGACACCGCAATATTGATTATATCTGTTTGTAACGATTTTCTCGAAATTAACATTGCATTGTTATAAAACAATGTGGAAATGGGAGAGAGAAAACGCGGGGCGTCATGTTGTGCCTTATCATTTCGAATCGAGTGCTAGGAAAACACACGGATGATTCTATTGAAAATGTAAACAGCACTGGCTTATTTCGCATTTGTTAAACAAATTGGAAAAATGTGTTTAATATAGTGTTGGTAAATAAATTATAGATAACGGACCATATGGAAAAATTGTGGATTAAGCCACTGATAAAGTGGAACAAGGTTGAATTTTCCAAGAAGAGGGTGGAAGTTTTCTTAAAGTCACGCAGAAAATGCGGTAAAAAAATGTGCCGGAAAAATAAAAATAGCAAAATTGACCGAAGATTAGAAATCTGGTTTGATTATTATCTAAAAAATTGATTAATGTTGAATTTTGCAAAGAAAAATTAAAATATTGCTTGAAAAAGTTGAAATTTGAACTAAAAATTATGATAAATTCACACAGAAAATGCGATATAGGTATTTAATGCCAAAAAACTTGCAATTTATAAAAAAGATCATTGTACAAAGTCGCAAATTTACCAAAGAGAAAGTAAAAATAGAAAAATTGTCTGAAAATTACAAATCCAGTTTGATTGATTATCTAAAAAATAGAAGAAAAATTAAAATATTGCTTGAAAAAGTTCAAATTTGAACTAAAAATGATCATAAATCCACAATGGACGGTGTACAAGGTGGAATTTTCCAAGAAGAAAGTTGAAGTTTTCTTCAAGTCACCCAGAAAATGCGATAAAAAACTGCCAGAAAAATAAAAATAGCAAAATTGACCAAAAATTAGAAATCCCGTTTTATTGATTATCTAAAAAATAGATCAATGTCGAATTTTACAAAGAAAAGTTAAAATGTTGCTTGAAAAACTTGAAATTTAACCTGAAAATGATGATAAATCCCCAATGGACGGTGTACAAGATCGAATTTTCCAAGAAAAGGGTTGAAGTTTTTTTAAAGTCACACAGAAAATGCGATAAAGATACTTACTGCCAGAAAAACTTGCAATTTATAAAAAAGATCATTGTACAAAGTCGCAAATTTACCAAAAAAGAAAGTAAAAAAACCAAAATTGACCGAAAATTAGAAATCCAGTTTGATTGATCCAAAAAAAAATGAAAATACTGCTTGAAAAACTTGAAATTCGAACTAAAAACGCTCATAAATCCCCAATGGCCGGTGTACAAGGTCGCCTGTTGGCAACATTCGAAAATTTCCAAAAGAGGAAGAAGTACATTTAGTATAAAGTTCAATCAATGAACTTCCGCAATGCTTCCTGATGACGGCACGCGTTCACCACTATAATAAATGACTCGTCGACAAATCATCCCCATATATACATTCATTCGGTTCTCTGATCTAACCGTACAATGCGATTTCTTTGTACTTTCCAGTGATTTATGATGGGCCCCGTCCCATCTCTGTCTCTCTCCATACACACACATCTACAGGATGTTTTATTTTATTTAATTGTTTGTTTGTGAATGGGCCACATTTTTTGAATGAGTGATTTTTGCGGTCATATTGCGGAAACATTAATATAAGTGTCCATAATGGTTCGGTCCATAAATCTTTTCGGTCCCACTTGTAAATTATATCCAAAAAAAAACATAAATAATTCCGTGTCAATAATCATATCCCATTTTTGTTTAAAAATTGTACAACCGGGTATGAAATTTGCAGTGTGCATTAAAATGTCAATAAATATGGGATTATGGATGGACATTATGTGCATCGGACGACAAGTTAAAAGCGCACCGAGAAACAAAACGGCCAAATCAAATAAACATCGACGTGTATGTTTTAGATAGAGAAATTCTAGATATATAGAGATGATAGAAGATGTGAGTTTTGTGTATATGTGGACGGGAACCGTTCGTCAGACGTTCAACAAACTAACAAATATCGCATTTCATAAATATACAGACAGGGAAGCAGCGCGTCCCCCGCTTTTACGTTGAGAACAACAAACATTGAGGTTGAAGACTGCCGGTGTTGGGTTACAGGCCGCCCCCGGTTCCATTTTTCGTCAATGTTTAATTATTCTTTGATTCTCTTCAATCAGTTCAACTATTTTATCTTCTGTTTCATCACGAAATCGCAATTTCCTAGTTTGTTCGTTAAATGGGACGCGAGAATTAATGCCCACATTTCGTGTATACCAGAAAAATCCAAGAACCGCACAATGTAAGTTAAAATGGGGGGATTATTTGGCCGATTGACTCTGTGTCCAAGGCGGTTGCATGTCTACTGTCGACTTTACTCTCGCAGTTCCTTCGGGAAATCTTTGTAAAAGCAACCTGGCTGTACAGATTTCATTATCGAACGAGAAAAACTGCGATCGTTCGAATTTCTTGTTTGAAAGTTAAACACCTGAAAGTGCAGGTGGATTCCGGCCACTTTCCCACGCCGATGCCCCCATCGGAAGTGTCTTACAAGGAAATTTTCCCATACAGGTGGACAAATTTTACTCATTTCTTGTGCCACCTGATTCGCTTCCGTTATTGTGCAATTAAAATATTCATACACACCGGTGATCAATTCTTGTACTTTTCTACCGTCGATTTTTCATTAGCCGTCATCGAAAATTTGTCGCATTCATCATTGGACACAACCAAGTGTAAGAAAATAATAAAAGCGTCAATTGTCTGCCAGTGTGTTTTACATTGATTCACATATTTCAATCAGTTGTGATTTCCCTGTACGATGAAAGTGTAATTTCTGTGTCCCCATCGCCAACAAACGCAGCACAATGACTTTTCGCTCTCTCTTGTTATATACGGGTATTATTTTAGTGTCGCGACCGTCCTCACCCCCGAACAATTGTTCAACGTTCCGTTTTTTCAATAGAATAGGCCTGATTACACTTTGGTGTGTGTTGTCGTCTGTAATCAGAGCGTTCTGTTCTCCGCCTACGACAAATTAAAAATTTCTCTCGACAATGTGGATGAGAGACGCGGCAGATTTTGCTGGAATTGGCGAGGAATTAACGAAAACAAAGAAACACATGCATAACTGACGAAAGAGGGAAAAAGATGGGCAAAAAAACATTTTTTTTTGCATTTCGGTGCCATAACAACCACATTCTCGCCCGCTTTTGCGGGTGTAAAATACAAAAAGTCACTAAAATTAAATAAATTTTCGAATTTTTATACATAATCTTTAAAAAATGCACCGAAATGCAAAACAATAGCACAAAGAGCACGTCGCATAAGGCATTTTTTGCATTTCGGTGCCAACCACATTCTCGCCCGCTTTTGAGGGCGGTAATCTTGATTCTCGACCGGCTGTAAACTTAGTGATTTTTTTTATTTCGAGACTCTGCAATTTTTCGACATAAATTAAATAAATGTTCGATTTTTCATATATGAAATCTTTAAAAATGCACCGAAATGCAAAACTAGCATAAACAACTCGTCGCATTTTGCCATAAAATTTCCCTTATGCAACTTTGTTCATTAATATAATTATTGTTGCGTAAAAATAGCATAAATAACTCGTTCATTAATTTACTAATTTTGCGCACTTTTCGCAAAAACCAAATGATTTTCGTTTTCTACTGATTCCCACTCACAAACGTCGATATTTCTCAAAAGTGCTCGCTTTATAGGAGAGGCACGAGACCAGAAGAGTAACATGACATTTATAACCTGCCGGATTAGTTAGATGGGACGGCAAGATAAAGACCAGATCGACAAGACGATACGCGCTCTCCACTGACAATTATTACCTTACTAATTCCATTGCAGATTATCATCTCTCTCTGTGTATGTTCAACTGCACCACTGCATTCCATCAATATTTCAAATCTCTCCCTCTATGCGTTTTTGAGTGATTCCAATCTAGATAAACGTTTGGGGAATTGTAAAAGTTGAAATGGTCACCATATCGTCCTGATAATGAGTCCTTTCTGGTGTTGCCCATCAAAACATTTGACAACTCTCCACTTGGTGAAAAAAACGCTACGCTACAACTGAATTATTATTGAAAAACAACTCCATTAAAGTGTAAATTGTTGTCCTTGTTTCTCTACTTCTTATCAATAATTTATTCTGAACGGGTGGTCGTCGTGATGCACTAGTCCAAACATTTCGGATCTCCCAAAAACGATTTACAACATGTGAGAGAAGAGTGGAAATTCACGGAATTCCACATTGTGGTATTTCTCTAATTTCAACCTAATCGAGACCTCTTACAAATGGGCGACATCTTTTCGGGCTTATCTAGCGACCATTTAGATCATTTCGAATTCCAATGTGGCTGCTGACGAGAGGAGCACCTTTTTTTCTCACATACAATCAGTGAGTTATGTTTATTAATTCGCAACTGTTACGAATGTTGGCGTGTTGCTCTCGTATATATGAGGCGGTCACGCTTGTCACTCGATGAATTTCTATCCTATAAATAAATGACTACTTAATGTCAAGATTTCAATCTGGATTTCTAAGGAGCGCAGTTTTTCCGTCAAGTTCAGAAGCATTTTTTATCGTTACAATAAATCACCCCGTTGATTGACATTCCAAAAGCATATGTAGAAAATTTGCGAACATTATTCCCTTAACAGAGCAATGGGGGTGGGGGGTGGGGTAACCCATTCGGTAATAAAACCGTGCATAATTGTACGCGCGATATTCTATAAACACAACTGCCAATAATGGGCCACGTGACCGGATAATGAAGTAAAGAAAAACTATCAATAACAAAAGCCGGTGACTGTTGAACAGTGCCATAGTAACGGCACTGTGACAGGTACAGTCTAATGTCGCATGTGCAATTTGCGGGCAGAGGGCGTCGCCACGTGTCCGCGACAGGATAAAGAAGTTACCGTACGGGGGGTCACGTGACGGACCGTGCGCCGTTGCGCTTCGCTACCTTGGAGGACGGGAACGAGGAGGACAAGAGTGCACACAAATGCCCTTTTGCCATTAGAGAGATATGGAAAGTGTCGCGCACTTTCCACAATAAATGCAACAATGAACGTTTAATTGGATGATGTTGGACATGTTTTTGGAGAGCGTGTGAAGAACACCGTTTTGAATTTACCATAAATTGGTCATATTTTGTTGTTGTGGCACGATAAAATTTGAATAAGAAACGAATAAAATGCGCACTATACCATCGACCGATCATAAAGTTAATTTGTGTAAAATTACCGCATAGATTATAAAATTTTTGTCATACATATAAAGAAATGTTATTTAGATTGTATATTAATATTAATAGTCGTGTTGTAACGTTGTGAGTGAAAATAATCGGATTTGGGCATAGAAAGAGTGGTGTCACATATGTGAGGCGATACGTCAATGGATTAAAGTATAAAATGTGACACGGCTGTATGTAATCCGGTGACCGAATACAACACGGCTATACAGAAAACCATGAATATATTGAAACTATAATCCCGATTATTATTGACTCACGACGATCGACAATAACGTGGACCAAACACACGAAAATCGTCAAGGAATTTCGTTGAAAGTTGCGCAACAATAATTATATTAATGAACAAAGTTGCATAAGGGAAATTTTATGGCAAAATGCGACGAGTTGTTTATGCTAGTTTTGCATTTCGGTGCATTTTTAAAGATTTCATATATGAAAAATCGAACATTTATTTAATTTATGTCGAAAAATTGCAGAGTCTCGAAATAAAAAAAAATCACTAAGTTTACAGCCGGTCGAGAATCAAGATTATCGCCCGCAAAAGCGGGCGAGAATGTGGTGGCTATGGCACCGAAATGCAAAAAATGCCTAATGCGACGTGTTCTTTGTGCTACTTTTCTGCATTTCGGTGCATTTTTTAAAGTTTATGTATGAAAAATCGAAAATTTATTTAATTTTAGTGACTTTGTATTTTACGCCCGCAAAAGCGGGCGATAATGTGGTTACTATGGCACCGAAATGCAAAAAATGCCTTATACGACGTGTTCTTTGTGCTATTGTTTTGCATTTCGGTGCATTTTTTTATAGATTATGTATGAAAAATCGAATTTTTTTTTAATTTTAGCGACTTTTTGTATCTTACGCCCGCAAAAGCGGGCGATAATGTGGTTACTATGGCACCGAAATGCAAAAAATGCCTTATACGACGTGTTCTTTGTGCTATTTTCTTGCATTTCGGTGCATTTTTTAAAGATTATGTATGAAAAATCGAATTTTTTTTTAATTTTAGCGACTTTTTGTATTTTACGCCAGCAAAAGCGGGCGAGAATGTGTTTGTTATGGCACCGAAACGCAAAAACACATTTAATCCAACTTTTGCCAATCGAAAAACGAACACTCTGTAGAAAAGTGTCCGAGCCCCGAAACCCAACAAGACGATGATATAATTCCGCCTTTGTTTGGCTCCGTGGTGTTATTTATAGAGGTGCTACTATGCACGTTAATGTTTTTCTTTCATTCGTTTTAGTCGTATATTTTTTTGAGGAAGTGCTTTTAGTAGAGTAATGTGAGGGTGCTATTACGGTGTCATGTCGGCGCCGTGTAACTACTTGTCATTTGCCACTCTTTACAACCCCCCGTCGCTCTCATCCTCCGCCGTTCCTCTTAGAATCGTCCCTATTTTTAGCCAATTCTTCCAAAAAACCCGCTTTCTAATGCATAAACAAACCGACTCATTTCGCACACATCTAAGTGAAGAGTCTAGTTAGCGTTTTTATGGCACTAATTCTGCACTGTTGTGTCTTCGCTTGTTAAGTGCACCAATAAAATTGGTCGCATGACATTTATGCGGACGAACCGAACGTAAATCATCCAACAACACCAAACTAAGACAATAGTTTGATGGAACGTTATTGCAAATCGCGTAGGCCCAGGAAATGATCAGCGACTTCCGGCCAGTCGGCCGGAAACGGCCTCACTATTCATCTGACCGACGCCACTGTCTTCTCTTCTTCTTCTCTTTGGATTTGTTTGGAGAGGAAAACAATTCGAGCCGTTCGATTAGATTAATTGTCGCCCATATGCCTATAATAACTGTAATTGTAGCACCTAATCACATTTCCAGCCCCAATACACAATTAATCCGAAAATAAAACATAATAAAGAATGCGTTGACGTGGAAGAATTCGCCACATGTTTAATGCAGTGCCCGAAAAAAGAGAGATTGAAGGGCGCTAATCCACCGTACATCGATACACAGTTGAGTACTTTGTGTATTTTATGACTACACTTTCGGATGAATTGATTTTGTTTTATTATGGGGCCATATGTGGGTGACCCCTTCGCCCCCCATGCACTTTTTACAGGTTTTCAGTGAAATAAATTGCAGAAAATCTAATTAATAAACAGTACCATAACAATATTTTTATTATAACATCATAATAATATTAAATAATGTATTTCCAAAACATATAAAATATAAATGTAACGTTAATGCAAATACATTAACTTTCAATAAATATAAATCGATGTTTTTTACTCCTACCACTTTTCTATTGATTTTATAATATCGTTTTTCTATTATCCCATGATATATTTATTGTTACTAAAATAATAATTACTTTTCATTGTTTATTATGCCATTTGCCAGCAAGTAACAAAGTTTTCTACAGAAAAGTATCCCCAAAGGGTCGTGTCAGATTCGATAACACCGTGATTCAATTAAACCATTGTCGGCCATGGTAATGACATTAACTGTTAACCTAAAAAATCCACGTGTGTGGACATACACAGCCGTCTTGTAAAAATGAAAAATTCCCATGCAAGGCACAGACACGCAGTGAATCGAAGGGAGAGAAACCCATACGCACAGCCGCCCATTCTTGTCAACTGTTCATCGTCCAAATTCACTTACTTCATACACAGATATGCTTTTAGCAGACTCAGACCGGGAAGGGGGACTCGCACAGCGTCCCTAAGTTCAAATATTGTCGCTGTTTCTACCTATATAAATATATATGTCGGGGATCTATGTCAGTTTGAAATTTCTTTAATCTTGCAACGATTAAAAAGAGATGCGCTCATCAATTGGTAATGAGAGTGCTGGTCCCTCGTTTTTTTTTCTACATTACCGAGTGTGTGTTCATTATTTTAAGTTATGTAAACATACATTGCACTGTCAATATAATAATTGATTTATTACCGTTACCTTATGCGATGGACGAGGAAAAAATACTCAAATAACTACTGTCACTGCTGTTTGTATAACGTGACATTAAAGTGAACAGGTCATAAATTACCTGAAATAACATTATAGAGAGAATAGATGTGCATTTATATACGAAAATACCATCATTACACAAATACCAATAAATAAAGCGTGCATTATTTATTAAAAGGCGTGGATGAGCGGGTTTCGTGGCCGCTAGAGATGGGGACTCTCTTGAAAAGTATCGATCGAAAATTTTAACAAAGAAATCGATCCGAGTGTTAATCGTTTCTAATAAAATCGAACTTTTTTCGATCGAAATTTGAAGTTTTTCCGTTAAAAAGTACATTTTTTTATAATTATACACAAATTATTTAAGAAAAAATGGAAAAAAATCGTGAAATTTATTGTTTTGAAGGAAACCGAAAATCGGAAGTGAATCAATTTCCTTCCCACTAAAATATCGTCATTTTTGGGACAAAATATCGATTAAAAATCGCCATCTCTTTTTGTCAAAATTCAGTTTTCCTGAATTTTTCTTGCCGCCATCAGGTGTACCAGAACAATCTTAAAAAATGCTAAATAATTTACCCGAATAAATAATAGATTACGGCTAATTGTTTATTCGAGAGGGTGGAAAATGTGAAAACGGTGCGGTCACACACACCTGATGACAAACACATTTACATACTCTCCAGTTTATTATTCCCAACATAAAACCACATTAAAAACTTATTATTTATTAGTAACGATCGGTCGTTGGTTGGTGCACCTGAGACCCAAACACCGAATTTCTTAATTGACATTAAAGTCGCTTGCATAAACTGCCAAAAACCACCCCCTGCTCTTCCACAAAGCACGGCATATGTGCGTATATTGAATGTAATGAAAATAAATTCATTTCCTCATCAGTGGATAGTGAAAGGGCGCTGCTCAGTTTCCATCATTGAGCACCAAATTCGATTAGTGCAGAGGAACTGCTCTCTCCAATTATTTAATCAGCGATCATTATTGAGTTATGCCAATGCACCTCTATACGGTGCACATTTTGCAGCCCTTTCCAACATGCGATCGCAGATTGAATTGATAGCAAAGACGGTTCCACCTCGTTTACCACCCTGTTGCGATTCGAAATTTTCAATCGTCCACCAGATGGACGAGATCGCGTGACTCGATCAGGAAAAATGATGAGCCACAGTGTAAAATATACTGAATATTATTCAATAGGAACGCATACAGGTAGAACCGTAATTATATCGGCGAAAAGTCACGCTAGTCGGCTATCAACTGAACGCCACCCCCACAAACACACGACAAAAGTGAACTAACAAATAATTACGGTCATCCTAATGTGGAAATCATAAGCAAATAGATCACGAGAAGGTCAATTTGCTGGGGGATGGCAGATGGTTGGGTGTGCACCATCTGCATTAAGTGATGATTCAGGATCACAGGTATAACAGTCCACCCACACGATCGTGTCATGTGCTGATTGAAACAAATGAGCACCACCGCCAAATTGCGACCACCACATCAATCTTGTTATCAAACAGTGTGTGGAAAATTCTTTGAATTTTTGAACGGGATCATTATTTATCCAGTTTGAAGGGGTTTTGAATGATGATCCGCACCTTGGATGGTCAAAGTTCGGTCCCGGAACAGATGTAGATTCGTTGGTAGGATGGAGACACGCTCCTACTGTTGCTAAATGCGACTTGTATGCCACAAATTGACTTTGTGTGTTTCGGAAATTGTTGACATTTACTAGTCTCCCATGACACAAACACGGTTCCAGATAAATAACAAAACAACGACCTCTAACACCGTTAGAAAAGCAGTAAAAAGTTGACCGGAAGCCTCTCTTTATCTGGCGCCCATCTTTATAACCCTTTGGCCAGAAGAAAGTCGAATTTATTAACAATAACTCACATAAGGACGACAACATTTCGGATTAAGACAATAAAAACGTTGTTGTATATTAATAAATTCCATCTCACAAAATAAGAGAGAATACACTTTGGTTATTCATATGATATTAGATTTGAAAGTTGGAAATGACTAAAACAACATTTTGCCAACTTTGGATGTGTATAGTGAACTAAACAATAATAATCTAAAAGCTGTTTGCAAACAGCACAAGCATCGGGGATGGTCGAAATGTGTGTATGTGTGTGCACTACTAAAACATAGAGGAATAAGGGCATACGGAAGAGCTTCAACTGAATGAATTATCCTTTGAGTTTGATTATGTAAACTGACAACAAACCGAGAATACATTGCTTTAATGTGTTTACAAATCAGATGCAATTTAATACCAATATGTTTTCTAATGTGTGCCCTGCTCCTTCTCCTTTCCGTAATAAAATTATTTATCGATTCACGGCATCATGCACACACCGCAAATGTAATTAACCGTATATTTTGTTGTTAACTTTTTAATATCCAACCAATAATAAGTATTAGTGCAGGAAATGAAAAATGGACATGTAATTGTTGATCAGCACGCTATTTGTCATTTAGTGGTTGTCACACGTCGCTTTTTTCCAAGGAGACACCCAACTAGATGCGGTGAATCGACCCAATCGGCACGTGACGTAAACGGTTTGCTGAATTTTACCATTGTATACAGGGTGTTTAACTGATTTTTCATGGAAATTATATAATATAGACTGTAGTGAATTTAAAATAATTTTTTTAGATTTTTCGGTACATTAACTAAAAAGTTATGGGCCACTGAAGTTGAGAAATTTTCGAAAAATTTTGACAAGTTCAAATAAAATTGCATTTTTCTCGAAAACGGTGCGTTGTACGAAAAAATGCAAGATACAAAAAAGTTTCCTTATTAAATTTGCCATTCAATGGACTCAACAAAATTGAAATTCCGCCAACCCCCAAAAAAAAATAACAAAAGTATCACCCTGAGTCGAAAACTCATCGGATTTTTCATGAAAATGTCTCTTTGAGGAAATTCGGCATGTTAAAAAAAAATTCTAACAAAAATTTATTAAAAATTATATTATATGGACTATAGTGGTCTTAAAATAATTTTTTCAGATTTTTCGGTACATTAACAAAAAAGTTATGAACCACTGACGTTGAGAAATTTTCCAAAAATGTTGACAAGTTCAAATAAAATTGCATTTTTCTCGAAAACGGTGCGTCGTACGAAAAAATGCAAGATACAAAAAAGTTTCCTTATTAAATTTGCCATTCAATGGACTCAACAAAATTGAAATTCCGCCACCCCCCAAAAAAATAACAAAACTGTTAAACCACCCCCTTGCCAAAAAGTCATGTTGGGGCTGACCGATTTTTCTGATATTTTACAAAAACATTGTCCCTGCTGACTTAAGTAAGTGTACCAAATTTGGTGGTTCCCATTGATTCCACTTGAAAGATATTTGAAAAATTCCACATTTTTTAAGAAACTTTGAGAGTTAGAAAATTTTCCCGGAAAAACCATTCGACTCAGAACGACTTCCTTAATCTATCATTAAATTTTTGCTCACCCTGTACACAATCTGTATGTGTACAGAGAAACAATTCATCAAAATCACAAGTGGAAGACAATGGAAATGTGAATAAATTATGTCTTGAAAGCAAAGTGTGCAAGTCATGGCACCTTTTAAGTTTTCTGCCCGCCTCCAGCACTAATGCACTCGCCATCAGTCTGCCATCAAGCGTCCATTTGTCCCATCATCAATGGATAATACAAATATGATGGTGCTGTCGGCACAACACCAACGCAGTGGCCGCGATAAGCGATCACATCTTAGACTCTTCTCTTTGGCGCTTTGCCGTTTTGATGTCTTCATCGGGGTTGGTTGACGGCTCTAAAACTACACGTCAAGATTTTTCAACGATTGAATCACAGAACATTGCACTAATTAACGCAGCCAAATCAATTCCGAGAGAGCAATTGAAAAAGAAACATTCACCTTGTCCATTAAATTTCCGGATTTAATGCACATTCGGTGGCCGGGCGGCAGATCTTTGAAGCGATTCCCGCATACACGCCGCAAAAAGCGATAAGATAACGCCACTTGGATTGGCGTCGACGCTTTTTTCAACCCAACACGTGTTTTTAACTGGCCGATTTCCAGTCACACACCGAATTTCATTGTGCAATGCGGCCAGTGAGAGGAATAATTGCACTTAATTACGATTATCTTGTTCCACACTCCGCCAATTTATTAACATTCACTTATTCTTATTAGCGTGTAGCGCATTTACGATTACGTCTTTGTTGAAAAGTGCCAAGATGTCTATAAATCTCGGGCCATATAAATAATGCATGTTTTAATGTATTCTTTCTATTTCTAGTAAAACAGAAATAGTTTGTCATAAAAATTTCACTGCCTCTTATTGAAAACGTTTTAAGGCATTAATCGTGTTAACACACATTCAATGTGTGTTATTTATAAAATTTCCCCCACATAATTTCAATCAAAATTTTGTGGAAATGAATTATTAATTTTATAAAATATAATTTACAGCATGCAATTTTGATTTCGAGGTTGAATATATGGAAAAATCAACAATAAAATTATGTTTGAAACATAACATCATCAAAATAAAATAGAGGTAATTAAAATTCGAAAATAAGCACACCAAACATTAATACCAAAACATATAAAATTCGTTTTACAAATAAAACACAACCGAAATTCATTTACCACTCGCTGTGTTAAGTGGCAAAAACTAACGGGAATCATATAGAATTTCATAATATTTAGATCCTTATCAAGAAGAAGTAGAGTGCTAATTAAAGAGGCCACAAAGTGGCTTACGTTGCATTTTACAAAACCATAATAATCTGTTGATACACACTGACTGTGTTCTTTGTTTTTCATTGCGCGAACGAGAAAAAAAGGCGCTCCTTAAAAGCCTTCCAACACGGCATCACTTTGATCCGAACACGAAAACGGACATAATGACCATTTTCAACCTACTAAGAGCTTTTAAATTCAAACAATAGCCTTGTTCCATTTCACAAATTGCTAGAGTGAAAACACCTGGCCATCTTGTCTCCCGAAAAAAACGACTTACCAGCGCAATGTCCAGAGATGGTGACCACTAATGCCCCGAATGGGGGGCTAAGTAACGCTGTGACTTGCAATTCCGCGTTAATTAGCCAGAAAGGTGTTATTTGCCGGCAGAGAGCGCTCGTAAGTTGGAGAAACTGTCAAAAGACCAACACACAGGCGATTATGTGTCATAAATGTAGTGTAAAATCGCCTACTGCGTGCGAAAAGGTGTACGAAAAAATCTCTTCACGCCTACTAGGTCTATTGAATGTTTTTGCTGTTCACAAAACAGCAGCCGTCCCCGATTTAATACTTTAATCGCCACATTATGAATCGGACTAATAAGGCGTACTGGAATCGTGTTGACATATTCAAAAGTAAATTATACAGAGATTTGTGTACAGTAGTTTCGGGATAAAACACGTTTCACTGCATTTTTACGCAATTCCGCACCCTTGAGCAGTAAAAATTTTCTGTTTGTGTGTTTTTTTTTCATTTTTTCACTTTACACATGTTTTATGAGGCGCCATTTCTGCCTTCTTAAATTTAAATTTAAAAATAATGCAAAAAAATATTGATAAACTCGTAATATATTAATAAAATAGATTCTGTTTTATAAAAAATATTCCAATTTAATAAAATATTTTTCAGTTTTATTACGAGTTTATTAATAATTTTTGTTCAATTTTTAAATTAAAATTTTATTAAAGTATTTTTCAACTTTTTAATTAAGATACAAACTAATAATTGTTTTCTATAATATTTTATCTGCTTCATGGCAGAAAGGCGCCTCATAATGTTAAAGTACATAAAAATATAAAAAAAGTAGTTAGTTTACTTGTTTGTACAAATAAACATTTAAACGCTTTCGAGATATGATAAATTTTTGTAAAATATGCAAATATTTTTACGCCACCGTCACCATCTGGGCATGAAAAATACAATTTTTATTGTGTGATTTGCGTTCTAAACCGCCTTCAAACATTATTACAATGTGAAAGCAAAAAAACAAGTGACTAATTTAAATTTAGATAAATACATGTATGAATAAAAAATTCATAACAAATGCTGGTTTACACTCGATATAGTTGAAGATAAATTATGTAAATTGAAGCTTGTTTACAACTCGTTTTATTAAATAATTATTACAATCAGCATACGCTGAAAAACAGCCCCTTAAAACACAAATTCGAATTTTGTGTATTGTGACCGTGTATGAAAACTGGCCAACTAATTAAGAACGCGATCCGTCGGCTAGCGACCGTCACAGCCGCCTAATTCAGTAGCCGGTGTCAGATGACAAGGTTACCCTGAACAAAGAGAAAACCAACGATACTCCATAAAAGAGACTTGCACCATTTCATAATGTATTCGGTGTCGAGTTCGGGTGCGTTTTTCACATCAAAGCGACTGTCTAACAGAAGATCCCAGTGTGCTGTGTCCCCGCTATAAGAAGGGGTAGTAAATGTGGAAACGGCGGATTATTGATTACTGCTCGCTGCCTTCCATTTTGTGGCTCGTACTATCAACAAGAGGAACCAATTGGAGGGCAGTGCACGCAAACGCGATAGGCGTGGCCGCACCGATTCCGAACGACGGGGACGGCATTCGGGTTGGGAATTGTGCAACGAACGGGGCACGCCGACCGCAGCCGACGGACGCAGGCGAACGACACCATTCAGTCGCTCGGTACATGTCGAATGAGCAGGTTGTGTTGTGAGTGTGTGCAAGTCGATCGTCTCTTCAGCAACGCTTCGAGGCCCCCAACAATGGACTACAACGATCTTAAATCAATGTGATACGCGAATCGGTTGTGCATTTGGACGAAACGTTCTCAAAGCCGATTTTGTACATTTTGCCAATCGGGAAGAAATTTTTGTGACGAGTTCTTAAGACGATCAGTTCGTATGGTGATGTCAGAGCAGGGTGGGCTGGCCATGCACCAGTTACCAATGCATCACAGGGGTTTGGTCCAGCCAAGCCTCGTTATGAATCCACATCCGATCAGCGATTCGTGTTCGATTGATTCGCAGCACAGTAAGTCGAACATTTTGCAAGGTTTCTGAGTCGTTGGCGACGTTGATCGCCAAAACGCGATGAAACATGAACCGACTTTCAGTGGGTAATGCGATTGCAACATTCTCATCTATAATCTTATCAAAAAAAAAGAGAGTGTAAATAGTTTTTGATAAATCAGAAAATTTTGTTTACTGAGCAAACAGTTTATTTCCGCTGTTGTGTTTGATTAGACCTGCAGGTACACAAGTAAACTTGCAATTGATAAAAACGGTTCTTTTTGTCACAATTAAAATTGCAACCTTGATCGTTTGTGCAACGGATTTTTGGTTCTTTGACCGATCGGAAAATTCGGCACTCATCGAAATTCATCTGAGAATTTAAATTCACGAAAAAGTCGCCATAAAAACTAACCTAATACACGTATATAATGCATCTGATTTTACGACCGTCATCAAACACACAAAAAGTCAACATTTATTGGAGTTTAATATCGACTTTGGATGCCATTCGGGGGACTTCCACTCCAACACACACTCAGACAGTAAAAGTTTTAATTAAAGCGCAAAAATCGGCCAAATAAAAGTCCACTTTTTATTTGACTCTTCAACAATAGTTGGTCGTATAAAACACGCTCTCTCCGCAATAAATATTCGATTTTACGTCTCGGGCAAAAAATTGATTAATCAATCTGCCAAAGAAAAATTGAATAAAACACATGACATCAATTTTAAAGTTTTCAGAGAGAAAATTTTACCAAAGGGCGGGCGCAAAAAAAACTAGTTTTACTCTCAACGACCGTGAAAAAATCCAACAGTGTTGACAAGTTTGAAAAATTGTTTAGCCTAGAAAAAAGGACCTTAAAATTATGCAAATCAATCCAAATAATCTGTACACACTGGTGTGAAACTGTACATTTGAAAATAAAATATGATCGCCTCCGGCTAGGCTTAAGCGCATTTTTTCCGCCATCGGGAGACTGGAATCTTGTCCTGATCCGTTATCATAGTCATATTTTATCGAGTGTTTGGAGAATAACTGTTTAATGAAGTGAAATTCGGTAAATGTCTTCGTTTTGGACGATTTCCGATTGAGATTAATGGCAAACGATAAAAATGTTAACGATCGCGGGTGAGATGAACGGGCGATCAACGCGCAAATCTAACGAGAACCGCCAAAACAGAAAACTGCCTTCTTAATACCAACACATTTCATTTCCAAAGCTTACTTCAATAGATTATGAACGGTTCAAGTGTTTCGAGTGTGCTGTGCGTGTTGTGGAGATTGTCGTAATCCGGCGGACGACTATATATACCTCTCCAATATACACACGGAGAGAGAAAATGCTCTCTGTGATGGCCAAATGCATTCCTATCCGGTGGCCGGCGCCTCACTTATCGCCTGTCTAGTCCTGCTGATGCCGAAATTCTTACCCTGCCATAAATACCAAGATGACACTATCCATACTATTAAATACACACAACACACACCGAAATTACAACACACTCAGAGAGAGTAATCTCTAACCGGCTTTTTAATCCCCTCACAATAGACCACAAATTACTTTCAAGAGAAATTTATTTCTCGACTGTGTTTTTCTTTTCGCCAAACGGTTTATGTGACATTTGTCTAATAGAGCTGTTAAAATTCAAATTCCTGCATTGAAAACACGAACGGTGAGTTAGAACAGTTGGCGACACCTGTCGGGGTCAATTTTTTCTACCACATTGCGAAATTCATGCGATTTTTCATGATATTCCTCTAGTCAGTTTTGTGGTTGGTGAGTTTTAACACTTACCGACACCTGCCGGCCTCAATCCACACCAATTACCATTCCGCATTGCAAAATTAATAGCCTATACACTAATTTCGCGGAATAAATGCGAAAAGGAATTAAAAAGCAAAGTAATGAAGTAATTAGACATTACATAGAGATGTTTGCTGACCCATGGAAGACGGAGCGCAAAAGCGTTTAAGTTCAAAGTGGTCGTTATATTTTTATGAGTGCACACACACATATTTAAGAATCAATTTGGATGGAAAAAGCGCAACATTGTGTAATTAATTACGAAAATAGAAACAATGCGCACAAGATAACGATATTTTCTCTCACACACAATAGAAAATTTGATGCACAATTAAGGAATTGTTATATGAATAAAAATTGAGCATTAACATTTGATTTACTCTACTTGCAACAATATTCATTTATGATTATTCATTACGTTTAATTTCCTCTGCACGATTTATGCTTTCTAGCTCATTAACATCGGACGATCGTTAGAATAGAGAGGCGAATGCATTCGGGTTAATTACAACGGTGTACAGAGGCCTAAAAATGTTCTCCAAACATCTTAATTAATTTCAGTTAACACACTGGAATGACATAAAAAACCACCACCCATCATATACCATGTTGGTGTGTAATAACGCGACTTTTTTTTTCTTTATATACGCGATTGTGAATATAAATTGTTGCCAAGTCTGGACATTTATTTTATTGCCGCAAAAACGCTCATTAGCACAACATAACTGTCACGATTTGTAATCTGCCATAGAGTTTATTAGGCAACATCCGTATGCAAATGCATGGGCTATAAAGCAATAAAAATACGTTACAATGTACGAAATGCACAATCGGAACGGCTTTTTAGCCCTGGGATAGTAACCCTGCGGCTCGTCTCTCCCCGCCTATGTCCATCAAAGTGACAGTTTCAAGAGATGAGGCGCCGTTCCGGCCACAACCAACTGGACCCAATAAATCACGGCACACTTGACCACGGCGTGAATGAGCCGGAAATGTAGAAAAAATGCCAGGAAACGAATTTTTCTTCTCTCGAGTGAAGAAAGAGTGCGAGAAGTGAGAGGAGAGTTGTTTGTGCCTCTGTGTTCGGCTATCAGTCGTGTCCATCGCCAATGATTACGGACTACACCCTAGCCTACTCTGTCTTATCGCACATACCAGCACATTTGCATACACAATTGGAAATTATGAAAATCGTATTGCCTTTGTATATGAGTGGCCGTTTGGGTGCAATTCCACACACACAAACTTGATTTGACCTCTTCCAAAGCTGCTCAATTAATATGGGATTAAAATTTCTCTATACAAGTCTACAATTTTCGGACGGATTTTTTCCCATCACAAAATTTACATATTTAAACATGTAACACACAGTGGCGCGCTCATTGAAATAAAAATTACGATTAACAAAAAAACGGACTATAAATTACACACTTTACGAGCCATTTTATTAGATTACTTGAAAAACTATCTACCATTAATCAAAAAAACAGTCATTGGAATTAATGGTCAGTTTTTTTTGTACGACAAATTGTGGAAATTTCGTACATGTGATGCGGAATGACAATTTTTCTACACACACAGCCCATCAATGAACATGTATTTATGTAGAGGTGTGATTTACCATCGAACGGGGCAAAGGAAATAAATTGTAATGACGCCATCCAGCATCACAAACACCCAACAGGTATACAAGTCTTGCTGTGGCGGCCTCTTTGATCCCATTAACACCACAGCACTTTACCGCGCGCATCACACACATCTCGTTCCAACCAGTATTATAAGAAAATGTTTGACCCCATGGACCACACCGTACAGATTCATCTATTGCAGTGTTCCATCAATTATTCAGGCATTAGATGCGATTATAGTTCGTTTCTTTTAAGAAGAGAGCAGCCAGTGCGCATGAGTCAACAACAACCAATCGAAACGCACAACTAAAATTTCTTGATTTTTTTTCGTAGCTCAAAATGTGTTTTTTACGAACTAAATATTTGTAAAAAGTCAAGAAAAATCACACTGAAAGAAGAAAATGGTAAAATTACAGTCAAATTCATTGGTTATTTGTAGCCAGTGATATTGACTGTAATTTTACAATTCATACGTTCTTGTATTTTTTACAAGATTACATTGTAGCCTGTAATATTCCTAATTTATGGTAATTTTCCAATGATCTTGTAAAATAACTAGGTAAATTACATAGATATTTATTGTAATATTTCACAGGCAAAGTGTAATTTTTCAATGAGTTTTCTAGATTTACATTGTAAAATTACAAAGGTTTTCAGGTTCAGTTTAGATATAAAATTAGGTACAATAAAAATAAAACCATGAATTTGAATAATTGATTATATTTTATTAAAAAAAAAACAAATATACATATAATGTTGACCAAATCTGGTTCTGGTCACAAGACAAAACACAAAAATCATTTTAAACACGATACTTACAGCGTTTTTTAAATTTGCCTGTGTAAAATAGGCTTCAAATTGAGGTTATGTACCGATCTGTTCTCAGATGAAACGAGCTATAGAAGAATTTTGGAAATTGGGCAGTTGGGGCGCCACCAAACGGTAGCCGGGTCAAAGAAGACCATCGACCGCGCACTCTTTGTATAATTTGCATCCCAACACACACAAAATAAATATACACACATGAAAAATACCGTAAATTGTTTACTTTAATCTTAATGGTGATCAGACGAATGTACAGAAAGCGGAAATTCCCTTAAGGGTTGAATGACGTCATTAATATAGACCCCCCCCTAATAGAATCGCCTTCAATGCCGCATTAATTACACAATACGATTCCCATTCGGTAAATAAAAATGTATTCAATTAACGAAATGATCAAATGTAAATATTGCACATTCACCTTGAAGGTTTCTTAAAACATTTTTTATTTATAGTGCACGAGTCGACATTTTAATTACAGTTCATCTCTCGATTACGTGGCACATTTTCAAAAACGGATAAAAATAAAACGGCTAATATTGCCATCAGCCGCACATATGAACAATTAAAACTAACAATTTGCTGGTCATTCAATGAAATGGGCATACATTTCTGTGTTTTGCGGTTCGCATGTGTTCCCATGCACCAGAAACCACAGCTAATATCTCCACAGTATTTTTTTTAATTTTAATTTATAGTGGTGATATCGTTAACGATCCCACCATCAAAGCCGTTCAACTATAATGCTTGGAAATATTTCAAGAATTAATATTGCATCCGAAATTACTTTACAGAGTTGATTTTTTTATATAGCATCAGGAATCTTAAGACTCCTAAGTATTATGAATACTTATTATTATGTTGTTAAATTTTATGCGATAAGAAACAATTTTTATGGCCCAATGTGGTTTTCTAATCGCGCAGTTTTTTTTTATTATTTTTTTCAACAAAACTCGCCCATTTGTCACGAATGATGTAGAAATAATTAATATATAACCCTTTATCAGTATTCCACTAATTAAACAACAATTACTCAAATTGCTTGAACCATTATCACTTGTGAACCAATTATATCTAATGATCGTCGACCCTGAACCGCGCAATGATAAGATAAACCAACACCAATTAGACAAGAAAAAAACGTAAATCGCAATAAATGTAACTGATACACACATAATAACAGTTTTAGGGGGAAAGTGTCCAAATAAACCATTGAAAACCAGTTTCCCATTTAAAAGGGCATTAATTATTATGATTGTCATAAGTTGTTGTCGCTTTTTGGGTCGGCGAAACAGGTAGTTTTCTCTTCTTTCAGATTGTGTGTTTGTGTATGGGCTATAAGCAGTATTATTGGGGCGGTGGGTGCTAATTGGCAGGTAAAGACTGTGGCGGCAATAATACTGGACCACAGTGAGCCACCATATACCAGTAGCAGTCGGCGCGACGGGGGCTCATTAGCACCCCGGTGCCAACGGGCCTAAAAGACACGGCAGTGCGGTGAGGGGACCACCGCGTACGTGCCCACACATCTTAAAATCGTTTATACAGGGTGTAACTGATCGATTGAGCGAAAATGAAATGACAGATTTTTTGTGCAAAATTTCCCAACTCACAAACTTTCTTAAAAAATGTGGAATTTTTCAAATATCTTCCAAGTGAAATAAATGGGAACAACCAAATTTGGTACACTTATTTAAGTCAGCAGGGACAATGTTTTTGTAAAATATCAGAAAAATCGGTCAGCCCCAACATGACTTTTTGGCATGGGGGTGGTTTAACAGTTTTGTTATTTTTTGGGGGGTGGCGGAATTTCAATTTTGTTGAGTCCATTGAATGGCAAATTTAATAAGGAAACTTTTTTGTATCTTGCATTTTTTCGTACGACGCACCGTTTTCGAAAAAAATGCAATTTTATTTGAACTTGTCAAAATTTTTCGAAAATTTCTCAACTTCAGTGGTTCATAACTTTTTAGTTAATGTTCCGAAAAATCTGAAAAAATTATTTTAAGACCACTATAGTTCATATAATATAATTCTTAATAAATTTTGGTTAGAATTTTTTTTTAACATGCCGAATTTCCTCAAAGAGACATTTTCATGAAAAATCCGATGAGTTTTCGACTCAGGGTGATACTTTTGTTATTTTTTTTTTGGGGTAGGCGGATTTTCAATTTTGTTGAGCCCATTGAATGGCAAATTTAATAAGGAAACTTTTTTGTATCTTGCTTTTTTTCGTACGACGCACCGTTTTCGAGAAAAATGCAATTTTATTTGAACTTGTCAAAATTTTTCGAAAATTTCTCAACTTCAGTGGTTCATAACTTTTTAGTTAATGCACCGAAAAATCTGAAAAAATTATTTTAAGATCACTATAGGCTATATAATATAATTCTTAATAAATTTTTGTTCTAATTTCTTTAACATGCCAAATTTCCTCAAAGAGGCAGTAACACCCTGTATACCCATTGTCCCTGCAAACTCCAATAAAGATAATTATTTACACTCGATCGTCGCATTCCTTTTATTACATATGAAGACAGTCATCATAAATGTTTTATGAATCAAGCGGTTTTATTGCATCCAACACAGAAAAAAAAAATCAGTTTGTTTTTGATTCCATTACACAAACCATTTTTGGCGATGTTTTAAGAGACGCGATCAATTGAGATCATCCCATTCCCAAAATGTGTTTCCGAATGGCATGTTTAGAGTTGCGTGTAATGCATTTAGTCCGTTGACAGACACAGAAATAAACAAACCTCCACAACGCATTTAGAACCACATCACAGCATAGTGGAAAGATGATGGACTGATTTAATGGACAAGTAAATATTGATGGTAACATATGTTGCCGCCAGTTAATATTTACATCGAATTCGATTCATGCACTAAACGAAACCAAACATAAACACACACACTTGATAATATTGAAAATAAAAATGTATTCTGTCTTTTTATCATCCACAGAGAAGCCGCGCCGTCTGAGCCATTGTGTCGGCTGTGGCGGCCAAATACACGACCAGTGGATCCTCCGTGTCGCCCCCGACTTGGAATGGCATGCCGCCTGCCTGAAATGTCAGGAGTGCAACCGATTCCTGGACGAGACGTGCACGTGTTTCGTCCGAGAAGGGAAAACGTACTGCAAGGGTGACTATGTGAGGTCAGTATAAACATTGGTGGAATCAAAGTGAACGCTTAGGAAAATATTTACGTTGTCACAATGTGTAAGGAAGAGTTTGGGTGGCCCAGGTGGGCGCTGTTGCGCTTGGATGTCACACGGTTTCCCAAAAGGGCCCCCCAAAAACGCCTCGAATTACACTCAAATGAGTGCAACATCAAACACCTGCACGCCAATGGCCCGATAATACCCAAAAGTGGTGAAAAATTGATTTGTTTGCAATTTTTTCGTACCATTGGAATTTTTTATTGGCGTTTGAAAGTTGATGGTGACGTCACTCATGCGTTCGACAAAAAATGGCATAAAAATTTGAAATTTGATATTATTTTTGTCTTTACAGTTGGTATACATGGTTTGGCTAAATTCATGTTTGTGTTGAAGTTTAAATTTTTGTTTAATTTTCCCGTAAAGAATGTGTAGAAAAAAATGTATGGATATTTAGTCGATAAATTTGAAATATTTCAATGAAATTCAACTAAAAACCAAAAAAAACACAAAAGCTAGGTTATATTTCAAACTGTCACATATGTAAACAATGAATGTAGGCACTGTTGGTGTGACAGAGACAGCAACACCCCCCACTCCAATTCCTATTGTTTTTTATGCAATTTTTTGTCGATCGCATGAGTGACGTTTTTCAAACTTTAATAATTTTTTTAAATTTTTAAAATCCTATCGAAAAAAATTCATGTTCTGGTCCCATTGATGATACAACTGTCTTTTTCAGATTATTCGGGGCGAAATGTGATAAGTGCGGTTCGACGTTCAGCAAAAATGACTTTGTGATGCGTGCAAAAAGCAAAATCTACCATATAGAGTGCTTCAGGTGTTGCGCCTGTTCTAGACAACTAGTGCCTGGCGATGAGTTCGCGTTACGTGAAGGCGGTGCATTGTATTGCAAAGAGGACCACGATGTGATGGAGAAAAGTTCCGCACCCACCACACCGCATCCGGCCACTGGTGAAAGCAATAACAATACCAGTTTGAGCAATAATAATCATAATAGTAATTCCACAGAGCTGGGATGCATGTCAGGTGAGTGTGTGTATGTTTCCATAGCAACCCGTAGGGAATAATCAAGTATACCCTGTTCCCCGGAACGTGAGAGGCGAGATTCCGCCATTTTTTGAAAGCCGAACCACGCAGACGAAATTTTTTGACAACAGTTAACAGTGTTTTTCGTTCTTTTGTCGAAATTGAAAGTAACTTTTTTGGAAAAACTCTCAGCATTGTTTGTTATTTTTTTAATCTGAACTAATTACGAAATTACGAAAATATTTTTCATTTTAAATTCGTCACTCATAAAAATTTTGGCTTTGTAAAAAAGTCCGTAAATGTAGTGGGGATCGACTGTCACATTTCTGATGAATAGGGTATAGTGTGCCACGTCCATTCATTAGCAAACAGCACTCTGCGATAGAGAGACATTCCAGTGTTGTTGGGCATAGACAGAAAAGTTGCATATCTAAACTCAATTCCCCAAAGTGGTTGAGTGTGTAAAGTGTGTGTGTGTGACTGGACTCTGCCGACCGCCCTTCACACACATAACCGCATCAGGCTACCTTTGATCTTCTTAAGCCCACTGCAAATATTTAAACAGTTAAAAATGCTCAAGTCTTGTGGTGCTTTTCTAAATCAAATAGACGTAGAAAACTAAACACCGGCGACCTTTTCTTTACAACAAAAACAAAAATATGTACAACTGTGCGTTTTTCAACGTGTAGTAAAGTCCTTTTGCTAATCACCATATCTGTATGTAATTTCCATTAACATTAAGCATTTATTTTCATTTCGGACGGGTAATCCAATGGGGTGACGGCCACTGGGCGCCCCATAGTCGCGTTGTCCAGTTTTGTATACACAAAGGTCCATTAGCAAAGTCCCAGTAATCTCATATAGTACGTATACACTGGCTTAGGGAATTAGTAAAAGGCGTGAAATGGATGGACGATATGTTATGGCTCTAGGATGGATTAAAGTATCAAAAAGTCGTTTGTGAATAATATATCAAAAGGTGGCCGTGTTACTATTGCCCGATTCATTGCGCAGGCGTGAATCTCTCCAAAAAGGCGCTCCAAAATAACAACGGACTGTTTGGAGATGCGATTTTTTGTGCGAAAATTATCGATTTTTGGATCGATTATCTTACAAACGTTTTTTAAAAAGAATTCAATTTGAACGAGTTTTTTAATTGTTTAAAAAATTTAGTTTAACAACGGACTGTTAGAGGTGGCGGTTTTTTATGGGAAAATTATCGATTTTTTGAATCGATTATCTTACAAACGATTTTTTAAACGAATCCAACTTGAACGAAAATATTGTTAATTTCTAGGTACCACTGTTTAATTGTTTAAGTTAATAAAAAAATAATTTTTATTCGGTAATCTTTATTTTAAGGCTAGTTTATCGATGTTTTGAGTTAAGAAAAATCACAAGATCGATACTTTAACAGAAAAATATCGCCGTTCTCACAAATCGATACTTTTTTTAACGATCCCCATCTCTAGCACTGTTTCCACCGTTGGTGTTGTTGCTGTTTCAGATTCCGGCTCGGAGAGCGGTTCGCACAAGGGCGGCGGCGGCGGTGGACTGCGGAAGAGCACCAGTGCCGGCGGTGGCAGCGACGGCAAACCGACCCGAGTCCGCACCGTCCTCAACGAGAAGCAATTGCACACATTACGGACATGTTACGCCGCCAATCCGCGGCCGGACGCCCTCATGAAGGAGCAACTGGTCGAGATGACGGGCCTGTCGCCGCGCGTCATCCGCGTCTGGTTCCAGAACAAACGGTGCAAAGACAAGAAGAAGACGCTGCTGATCAAGCAGCAAATGCAACAGGAAAAGGTTGGTAGCACTGTATAGAGTTTTTTTGTTGTTGTCGGGATCGATGGTGCGGGGGGAGCGCCCCCCCCGGAGAAGAGCGTAAAGTAGTCGGTCGTAAATCTCCAGAGGCGTGCCGTCAGCTGTGTGACTGTGGCACCGCCCCCTCCCGACGCATGCACAGCCAATCAGGTGCACAATGCGAGGTCATGTGATTGTGGCAACTTCACACATCGATTTGATTTTTTAGCAAGCGTAACCGATTCCTGCTGTGTTGTTCTCTTATTGGTTCCGTGTTTTTCTCGGTTGTATTTATTGTTTTTTTTTTGCGGAGAAACTTACAAATTTCTTTTCTAACTGGTTTTTGCTGTCTTCCGTTTACTTAACCTTGGCGAAGCCCCAAAACCATTTTTTCCATTCATTAATAAATGATTATCAATTTTTATAAATAACAAATGACGCAATTTGAGGGGAAACAAATGTTGAAGTGATTTTTTCCCGCCAATTAGCAATTTTGCATTGTGTGTCGTCTAACGTGACATAGTATTTCACCCAGGACGGCCGTAAACTGGGCTATGGGGCAATGCAGGGCATTCCGATGGTGGCGTCGTCGCCCGTCCGTCACGATTCCCCCATTGGGGTGCATCCGTTGGAGGTGCAAGCGTACCAGCCACCGTGGAAGGCGCTGCACGACTTTGCAATGCACTCGGACTTGGAGCAGCCCCACCAGCCCGCCTTCCAGCAGCTAGTGAACCAGGTAGGTGGGGATTGAGGGGGGAGAGAACGGAATTTGAGCGGTTTTTGTTTGTACAGATGCACGGCTACGATCTGCCGCCGCCGTCGATGGGCCCGGCACCGGGTGGGCCGCACTCCGGCGCGATTTTGGGCGCCGGTGGGCCCGGTGCACCGCCATCTGATGCCATGACGCATCCAGACAGTACGGACAGTTATGTGACTTATGTGGAGACGTTGGAAAGTGATGAAAGTTTACCGGCCAGTCCCTAACACGGCAATGGGGCCATGAATTAGTTGATGGTGTACGTTCCGCAATCGAGGAGGATTGTTAAGGTCGAACGAGGCAGCGATTGACAGCACGAATGCGAGGAAGAAGAGGAATTGGTCGATTGGGGGACGACGGATTTGCAGATTATTCGTGTATTATATTGTAACTCTGTATATTGTAATATGTTATTGTACAATTTGTTATATACTACATATTATATATGAGAAAAATGAAAGGAATTATGATAAGTTTGTCGTTAATTTGTAGGTGTTAATTTTAGAGATAACGAAGAAACAAATGAGATTTTTTTTCGGATTTTGTCGAGACCGGATAAAGAAAACATGCGCATTTTGCAAATGTATAATATTTTTACAGAGCGCTGTATTATCACACATAATTTATTGCATTGAATTTATAAATATGTATTTGATATAAAAAAATGGCATATTACATGTAAATAATGTTATAAGAAACGAATTTGTAAATAAATTATAAATGAAATATTGAACACTATAGTGGTGTTGATGTCTTTTGTTGGTTAACACTTTTTACAGAGGTTTTAGTGCAGTAAATGGGTAGTTAATGGATATTTTAAGTTCGAAACACGAAATAGATTCAAATATTTGGTATTTATTTGTTTTTCAAATGTCCATTTCAGTAGTTCAATTGTCCTCTTCAGTAGTTCAAAAGTTTAAATACATTTGAACAACTCGGTAGTTGAAATATCTCGTGCATAGTAGTTCAAATGTTCTTTTCCACAAGCTCAAATACATATTACACCTACATAGTACATAGTTTTCAAAGAAATCGTGATTTTCCGTAAAAAAATTTTCATTCCATTTTGTCGTCTGAGCGTTAGGCGGTTGCTGGGTCACACAGTTCTCGGATTGCCAGTTTCACACCGGTGAAAGCATGCCATTCATAACAAGAACAAGTACAATTTAGTCGATTTCGAACTCGCGATGTAATAGTAGTGCTGCCATCTAAGCTTGACCTTTCCAACTAACACGGTAAAATCTGTAAATTTACAGTAATGGTATGTATGTAAATTGGAAAATCCTTCTTGATTAATAATCAATTATTAAATTTTGTGTATTTTATTACATTATTACCCTACAATATAATAAATATGTCACTTTGAGAAAAAATATTTTTAGTGCAGAAAAGTGTACTTCGAGTAAAAAATAACGTGCCAATGAACAGCTCTTTCGGTCGCTAATTTCACTCCAGTAGATAAAAGATCACTGTTTTATCGACAATTGTTTGACATTTCTATTGCTTCAAAATTTTGCACAGGCATCTTGCAGGTTTGATCTTGTCCAAAGAAATTCCATAAAAATGACCGTTCTAAAAATTTACAAAGCGGAAGATTGTGATGAACAACAACTAATTAGAGTATTCGATGAAGGGGAGCACATAATTGGGCGCAACAATCTGCTATGTACCGATAAAAGGATTTCAAGGCAACATGCAATATTGAATATTTCACCGGAAAATGTCACATTCAAAACGGTAAAAACACTCACAAAATAACAACAAAAAATTCTAACAACTATTTTGCAGTTACATGTGAACCCGTGCTTTTATACATGTGTGGAAGGCGACCAAGTCGTTATTATACCCAAAGATAACGAAGTAATTTTAGGCGACAATGATAAGTTTGGCTTTTTGCCGGATGAATACTGGTACAAAGTCAGAATCTGTTTAGAAAACGAGGATACAGACACCACAAGTAGTGTTGGAGAGAAGCATTCGTTGCCAGATGAGCAACTGTCTCAAACTGTAAAGAAACCAAGACTAGAAATTGTTGAAACGTTCGTCGATTTGTCTACTCAATCGACCGAATTTAAAGAAGAGGAAGAGACCTTGGAAAGTACTACTCAAACTGTAGAAGAATCTAGCAAAAATGCGAAAATGAAAGTGGAAAATAACGAAAACACCGACAATAAACCGACAAATTCTGATGCACCAACAGATGGCGCTGCTAAAAAACCACCCGATTCGCAGCCGTCTCAAAGCAAGGAACGTCGGGAGCGTTGCTGGTACGGAGCACAATGTTTCAGGTTCTATCCAGTTCAATTTCCATTTTCCCAGCTTGTTATGAGCATTTTTCTTGTAGGAAAAATCCCCAACACAAAGCCAACTATTCGCACCCGGACGACGATGATTACGCCAGCGATTCGAACGATGATCGGCCATGTTGCAGTTACGGTGCCGTTTGTTACCGACGAAATATGCTCCACAGACGCCAGTACAAGCATCCGAACAGACCGGCACCAAAACCAAGTAAGACTGTCATCGTCATACAGAATTACTGTCCAGAATGCTGTAGCAGATACAAAGAATAGTCGATTTAACTCATTAATTATAATAACTCGTTTTGTTTTTCTTCGTTAATCTGTTCATAATTGAATAAAAAGTTGATTTTTGTAAATTGAAAAGTGAGTCGTTTTTTTATTGATAGGGAAAAGGGCAGCAAAACGGAAAAGACCCACTGGAAGTGTTCAATATGCCGATTCGGAGGACGATTACGACTACGATGATCCATTTATCGATGATTCAGGATCGGAGTACACAATGTCGAGTGATGGCAGCGATACGGAATGGGAAGATTCGCAGAATGTTGAAGAGGATTCACAGGAGACGAGAAGGATGTTGAAGGAAGCAAAACGATTCACCAAAAAATGATTAATTTAATTTGTAACCTAAAAATAATAAAAGCACTCTAATTTTTTAATACATATTCATGATATTCTTTGGTATGTGACATCTAAATGTTGGGTGAGTGGAGTTGTCTCCGTTTCCATGCTGAATGTGTAATGCAACTCGTGATTGTCGTTCAACTGGTAACACCGTTCAGTGGCCAACACTTGAACCCCTTTGGAAAAGCTCATACGATTGATTTGGTTTCGATTCTTCAGATGTAAACGTTTTTCTTCGACCACACCTTCCTCCAAGGTGGTCAACCCAAAATTGTGTGCCAGAATTAGGGCTACATTGTTCGTACCGGGATTGATGCGCAAAAAGCCGTTCTCCAAATGCATGGATGTTTGTTTTTCTGGGTTTATCGAATGTCCACGGTACACAAATCCCGGTTGGCCCACATTTACGAAAGAAATCTCTTCCGAGTATTCAAAGGGCTTTATTGTGGGGTAGAAGCCTTTGGCAGACACCGATTTCCATGTGCCCTGCAACCAAGCGAGGGGCTTTAGGGCTTCATGTAGTGCACAATTTGACATTATTTAATAATCTAGTGAATTAGTAAAATGCATCACCGATGAGCGGCGTTCTAAATTTTTTGGAATATTTTCAAATTTCCCGCGAATTACGTGCACCTAAGTTCACACAGTTATTGAACCAATCAAAACACAGGAATAAAACAATTGAAAAATTTTTATTTTGAATATTCAAATATTTCAACATTTCTTATAAACAACCTCTAGATGATCAGTCATTGGAGTTTTCTCTGTCTCCATTCGGAATTTGTACCGCAATTTACCATCCTCCAAACAGTAGCACCGTTCGGTTGCCTTCAGGGCGACTTTACTGTAAAAACTCATCGTACTGATGTTACTACACTCTGATTTCAAATTGAGTGCAGTTCCTTCCACCAATCCTTCCTCAATAGTCGTGCCCCCAAAGCCATGCGACAGTATAAAAGCCACCCGATTCGTATCGGGCAAAATCCGTAAAAATCCATACTCCATATGAAGCAAATCCTTCGTTTCACAGTTCACAGAAACCGCACTATAAACGAGCATCGCCCCTTTCGGTGCAAACACCAAATTCTCCTCAAAATGCACAGTCTTATGTGTCGGAAAGAACGCCTTTCCACTCACATTCGTCCATTTCCCCTGAAGCCAAGCGAGAGGCTTTAATGCTTTGTGTAAACCGGACATTTTGACACTACTAAAAACAAAAACCAATCAACAATTGAGTTTATTAAAATAAATTACTTTCAGTACATAAAAACCGGTTTGCTACGTTTAGTTTTTTACATCATTAAACAAATACAACACAATTTCAATAATATCACATTCGTTTGTAAACTTTACACCCTAATTACATGACAAACCAAGGCTACACTTACATAAACAACAAATGCACACCAAAACTGCAAAACAAATCCAACTTAACTTAAATCAATCGCGTCCTATCAGATAATCCGGTTCCGTGATCGCGTGTGAAACGCGGACCCGAAACATCGCACCGAACAAAAGTAACAATCCACGGGCACGTAACTGTTCCCGGACACCGTAACACTCTCCGAAATGTTCGACAACAGCAGACTGTTTGAATGTCTTAGGAAAACGTGGAAACACGCCTTTCCGCACACACAGTACTTGGCCCCATCCAAATAATCGACAAGGGTGTAAGGAATTGTGGCGGAATTGTAGACACAGCGGGCTGACAGCACCCGTCTGCCGGCTGACTCTTTTAGGGAGCACACTGCTAACGGTTTCGGGTAGATTTCCGGAGGCACGTTCGGTCCGCACTCTTCGAATGGATTGTGGGCCAAGTCGAGCGATTGCAAGTACCATTTCCGGACACTTCCCGGCAGGACGTTCAATTGATTGTTGGATGCGGAGAAGATTTTCAAACTGTACATGTTCCCGATACCAGATGGGAGTGTTTTGAGCTGGTTGTGATGCAGATTCAATGTGATTAGTTTGTGGAATTTGCAGATTTGGTCGGGGATGTAAGTGAGTTGATTGTGGCTTAAATCGAGTAAAAGTAGATTGTTTAATAGTTCTCCATTGATCCATTGCCACTGTTTTCGTGTTGCTCGGTGAAGGAGGTTGTTGGAGACGTCCAGGTGCTTTAAATTGGGCAATTTGCTCAATGCTTCTGGCAGGAATTCGATGTGGTTGTTGCTTAGATCGAGTAGGCGGAGGCGTGTTAAGCGGAATATGCCCACATCGACGCTACATCGTCGGATGTCGTTGATGATGAGTGTTTCCAGGGTCCTGGGGAATCCTTTGGAGGGATAGTCAGATCGATTTTTGATCACTAGTTTGACTGGTGGAATATCTTTTGATTTTACGGCTGTGACGGCCATGCTGCTTAATCGCAATTCCTTGTCGTTCAGTTTGTTGTCCAAAGCCTTCTTTAGTAGATGCAAGAAACTTTTTAATTGGATAACCTCACTTTGGATTTGCAGATCGTGTGGGGGTGTTTTGAATTGAATTGTCGTTTTGCCATCGTTTAGGAATTTTGTGAATACTTGTAGGATGTTGTTGTTTAGTTTGTATTTGGTGCCGGTTTTGTTTGTGCTGGAAAATAGTATGATGCTGAACTCGTTGTTTTTTGGGTGCTTGCACAACGCTAACGTCGATTTTACATGTTTTCTTTTGTTGTTTAACAATGGTATCGGTAATTGACGGTTATTTACATAAACACTGCACACAAGTTTCATTATAGATTAATATATGAGAAATTAGAAACGATTTTTAAGCGATGCATAAACAAAACATCAAAACATTTACCGCCATTTAAAAATCTTTGTCTAGGTCGGTAAGGTAGAGAGTGAATACAGTGATCTGTAATTTGTGGACAATATGACGTATCGACGTATGCGCAGATGTGTACCGGCGCTTTGGCACCTATACAGTATCAAACTGAAATTAGATTTCTAATATTAAGGGTGGTTTCGTATAAAAAGAAATTTACGTAAATTTATTATTTATCTGTTTAACAATACTGTTTAATAATACAAGTAAAAAAACGTTTATGCCGATAAGAAAATTTGTAACTGTATTTTTCTGATTGTTGAAAAGACGGTCCTGTATTTAATGGCGTTGGTGGAAACTGCAAAGGTCAGTAAAGAAATTACAAATTAATTTTCTATTTTATATTTTTCCTGCATATTTTACTGTGTTATAAATTGTAGTAACAAGATCTATAAACAAAATTCAAGAAAACAATGAGGATGTTTTGATTTACTACGGAAAAAAAACTTGAAAATCAAAAACGCCCTAATAACAAGATGGCAGGTAGGTGACGCTGCTTGAATCTCCAACAATTTATTTATTTATTTACATTATTTTCCATATATTTTAGATCTCCTTGGTAATAATTCCTGTACATATTGCGAGGAAGACATCAGTGGTATCCGGATTCGTTGTGCGGAGTGTACAAATGTCGATTTATGCTTACAGGTAAGTCACCTTTGACAAAATCAATAATGGCGGCTTATTTGAAAACTCCCAATTCCAGTGCTTCGCTGTCGGCGCCCAAATCGGACCCCACAAAAACGACCATCCATATAAATTAGTGGTAAATACTAAAAAAACAATTTTTCTTGCACCAATTACACAATATCCTCATTTTTAGTATCCATCCGCAATCAAATTGTTCGGCGGAAAAAGTTGGACGGGCGACGAAGAGCTCCGTTTATTAAACGCCCTATTCACCAACGGTTTCGGCCGTTGGGAGGTGATCAGCGAGATCGTGCGTACCCGTACCCCCGAAGAGTGCAAAAACGAGTACATTTCTCGCTACTTGGAGGGCAATATCGGCAAAGCCACATGGGCAGATGCGGCCAAAATTCGTCCAGCACTCGTCGATCACGTTTCGGAGGGGGCGTCGGATCCGCACAAGATGCACATGCCCGACGACGGTCCCTTGTCCGCCGGAGCAATGTCCCGACTGCCCGCTTTGGACATCACACCCGAAGAGGAGGCCCTGCTGGAGTACAAACCGTACCGGGACGATTTCAACCAAGAGTACGACTTGGAGGCCGAACAGTTGCTGGCCAACCTGAAAGAGGACGACAACGACTGCTCGGATAGCGAGAAACTGCTCAAATTGAAGGTGATCGACATGTACCAGAAACGGTTCACTGAACGGGTGCGACGTAAACGTTTGTTGCGTGATTATCAATTGGTGGCCAAGTATTTCGGCAGAGATGAGAAGACGAATTCGTTGACGGAGACACAGAGGTAGTTTTCAAGGCGATTTGGTAATTATTTACTTTCCGGACACACAAAAATACAAGATTTTTATTGTTATTACTCCTTTTTATTATTATAAAAGGAAAAATATTCATTTTTATTGTTTAAAATGAAGAATGACAGAATTTTTAAATTCAAAATCAGTTGGCTATGCAAATATGTCCAACAACACAATTACCTGAAATCATTTGAAATTCTTTTAAATATGAATTAAGAGGAACATTTTCTTGTCCGTTTCTCATTTTAAAGAAGGAAAATGAGTATTTTCTTGTTTTACAATAATAAAACGAACGATTAATAATACTAAAAAATGACCAGAGTGAAGTTGGCGTTTTTGGAATGTCAAACTTTCAAAATGTTCAAGTGAAATAATTCAAAAACGGGACCATTGTCCCAATTAACGTTTTCCGATTCGTCATCTACGGCCCAAAATACGTCTATTTTGAAAATTTCATCATTTTCGAGCCCGTGTCCGGAAAGTAAACAATTACGGCGATTGTTGTCTGTTGTAATGGCGATTTTTCGTGTTTAGGGAGTTCAGAGAGAAGATGCGACCGTTTGCCCAGTTCTTCACGCACATCGAATACGATCAGCTGATTGAGAATATTGAAAAGATGCGCGAATTGCGCTACAAACTGTCCGAATTGTACCGGTACCGAAGTTTGGGGCTGATGACACACGAGGAGATCATCCATTACGAACAGCATGCGGAATTCGAACGGCAATTAATCAAACAAAACCAATCTGTAAGTGTATTGTTGACAATTTGTATGTAGATTTGTGTGGAATGCACCAAACTAACAACTGATGCGTGTGCGCTTTCATGGATTTGACAAATTGTTGAAGTTCATTTGAGTTTTGTTTCTCTTTTTCCATATCACATCTCATGGTTTGGTTTGTGTGCAGACAAAACGAAATAAAATTCTAAACAGAAACAGATTATATCAGTTTGCATTTCACTTAGGGCAGCAGTGGCTGTGCAATCCCAGTTCACCAATCAAAAAACGGGTAAGTTTTTCGGCGTTGTGTGTGATTGGAGATGATTTGATGGCGGTTTTTTGTGTTTTAGAAACGAAAGCGTCAGAAGTTCCACCGACGAAAGGTCCATGTGGCGTCAAGGAAACGAGCGCGAGAACAATTACGGCAACAACAACAACACGAACTCCAGTGAAGTGTTGTGTAGGGATGTTGAGTATGTTAGGAAGTACCATTTGTCGTCTGGGGAGCAGCGGGTATATGGGAGTGTGTTTTTGTAGTTTGTGTGAGACTCGATGGTTGTTTGTTTCAGCTTTGTACCGTATTGAATTTGGAACCCGTCCAATATGTTCAATTGAAATTGATTATTCTGCAGGTATGTGTTGAGGGATGGTTTTGGGAGTGTTTGTTGATTTTTTGGGGGGTGGTTTTAGGAGCCGGTTATGAAACGAAGGAAATTGGAGGTGAAGTGTTTCAATACGGACATAACAAATGCCATAAAACATTATTTAACTACAACGGGTATTTTAAAAAATGATAAAGGGAGCAGTTGAATTGTGTGGTCATGTTTTTAATTTGGGAAGTGATCGATTTATTTGAACTGGCAAGGAGAATTTGTTGTTTTTTATTTTTATGGTATAAAAGGGTACATTTTTTTATAATTTAAGTAGAATTTTCTCTATTCTCACGTGATATAAATGAAATTGTACAAAATAGAACTGTTTAGTGGCACTATTAAGTTGTAAATGCAGTTGTATATATTAAAATATAAATAATTTATTGATGAAATTAGCGTAGTTTTTGATCGAGTTTTGTTTCGCGGCCTGTTTTATCGACTAGAGTGAAATTAGCCGCCGAAAGAAGATTCAAATGGACCAATGAAAAACTGTATTTCAAATTCAAATAAACCAATGAAAAGCCGTATTTCAAATTCAAATAGACCAATGAAAAGCTGTATTTTGAATTCAAATGGACCAATGAAAACCTGTATTTCAAATTCAAATGAACTAATGAAAAGCTAGCAATTTGCTGCCAATTGTTGCCAACCTTAAACAAGAAAAAACAAAAAACACTACTGCTAAGGAACTGCCAACCTTAATAAGTGAAAGGTACTTTTAAATTTTTTGGGCATTTTTAAACATTTTTCTCATTTTAATGTGGATTGATATTGTTATTTATATATCATGATCAACGTAATTACAAATTTAGTTAACAGTCCACGGTTTAACTCTACATTTCTTCGTCAATTGGTTCAAACCTGCACAAAAAGTAAGGTTATGTCCATAATTAAAAAATTTCTTTAATTTCGTCTTTTTTAGAATACAGTACAAACCCTAGTCTTTTAAACACCGAAACAAGACGCCAATATGACTTATTCGAAGCTGAAGAGAAGCGTCAACTCGAATCTGTTGGACGCATTGAAAAAATCCAAGTACACTACGAAGGCGTACCGGAAAACTGCATATTAACAATGAACAAAAATCTATCAACTCCATTCGATTGTGCTAAACGTAATTCCATCTAAACACATTTATATTCTTTTCTTATCAGAATGTTCTCAGATCTACCGGACAAGATAAAGAACCGAGCCGCAGTGGCACTTTTAAACCACGAAACATTGTGGCATATGCACCGACCTTTGCCAGATTCTTGCACATTGGAACTGTTACACTACCACATCCAAAATCCGGCGATCGTAAACAAAGTGTTCTGGCGAACGTGCAGTTTTCTCCTCGGTGCCGTCGTTTCCGACGCATTTAAGGACAACATCGACGTGAAATTGCACAGCTTCCCAAGCCCAAACGGTAACTACACCAAATTAATCAAAAACCGTCACCAATTCCTGTTTATTTTAGTGAAATCGGGCAGTTTTGTGTACGACGTCCAATTAAACCTCGACAATTGGCAACCAACCGAAAAGGAACTGAAAGTCTTATCAATCGAGATGATTAAACTGTGTCAGAAAAAGCTGCCAATTAAGACCCTGTTAGTCGACAAAGAGTTCGCTTTGGACATGTTCAGAGACAACCCATTCAAATCCGAACAGATACCCGACATTGCGGCGAATAACAATGAACAAGTGACGTTATTCCGCGTTGGACACCATGTGGACATTTCACGCGGCCCCATGGCCCCAAATACCAGCCATTTAGGCAGGGTTACCGTCACGAATGTGTTCAAATTGGACAGTGCGATCGCCGGTGGTGCCATCTATCGGTTTCAGGGCGTTGCTCTGCCCAGTTCGATTGTATTAAATCATTTCGCGTACGGATTGATTGAGGAACGAGGACGAACACTGGTAAATCCATTCAATGTCAATCATTTTTCAGTTTGTTGTGATTTCTGTTATTTTAGAACTCTGCTAGGACGCCGGGACACCAAAATGCCCTCAACGACGACAACAGTTTCGTATCCGGTGTAACTTTATAAGCAAACTCACTCATTCACAATGTAAGATAAAATGGACAAATTTAAATATTGTTATAAAATGAATATTCATTTGGTTTTATGAATTTCATTTTGATTTACAGATTTCTGTATTTAGAACGTGACATGAAGTTCATGTCATAACTCCTAGATGGCGCCTCCTTTCCGGTGTAATTCTAAACAAACTCTTGGATAAAACGAATAACATTTATTTATCACTGTGTATTTACATTTGTCTCCTGTTCACTGGTTAAAGAAACGGAACAAATCAGTATATTCACTTGTTCCGGTGATGGACAAGCGACTAAAAGTTGATCGTCCATTGTAAAACCGCCACTAGTTAAAATCTGATCAATTTGAATGAATGCATTTAAAATGTTATTCTTAATCGGTCGAAATAGAATGAATTCCGTCTCTCTATTGGACAAATACAATTGCATTGAACGCTGCACTTCGGGTATTTTCACTTTTAAATTCTTTTTCACTTCGTTTATCAACTGAGCGAGTAATTGTGGCCTTTTCGTCTCCTTTTCCAGCTCGGTTAGTTCAGTTTTCTTTTCTATTCTCCTGAAATTCTCCAACCAATTCAATAGTCCCCCAATAAGTGTGTATGTGACGTGATTAATAAACGATTCACATGTGAATTTCAGTTGTTTGTCGATCTCTTTACGTGAATCCACTAAATACTCCTTCACTTTCGGTGTGCCGTCCAATAGGAACTCCAACAACGCATTATTGCTGCCGAATTTGAATAAATTGTTCCGCTTTTGAAAGAAATCCATTGCGGCTTTGTGCATACTGCTAAAATCCAGTGTCATTTCTTTAACGGTGAAATCGACTTGGAACGGAGCGATCTGTTCGCGAATTATGAGCAGATGCTTGATTTGGAACAGTTTCCCGTCAATCGGTGTCTGAAAAAATCACGATTATTATTTAAAAAAGCAAAAATCGCCGGGAGTTTCGTGCCTTTTTCTCGGATATCAATTGGGCGGCATGTTCGACGGTTCTCACACAAATCACCAACGCTTCTTGTGCTAAACCTTGAAAAATATCGCGATCTAAACAGAAATACAGTCTGGATAGACAGACGAGGGTGCGTTTTACAGTTGGATACCACATTCCGTGCAAATCGGCCGGAGAATCTAAAAAATCCCTTAAAAATTAACAGATTACAACAAATAAACATGTTTACTTCCTGTGTAGGATCTAAATGGTTGTGTGGCATTGATATGCGCCACTTCCTGCGACTCAAGTGACACAATTGACGACCGAGAGTCGGTTCGAAAGTCGCGCAATTCCACAGCGATGTTCTCCATTTGTTGGAGCTTTTCGGGGTACGCCAAGTCGCCGGGGGACGGTTTGTACGCGAGCAAATCGTACTGGAAAAACACATTTGTGCGGAACACGAGACGCTCTTCGACGTCTTGTAACAGTTGTTTGACTGTTTCGACGTATTTAGTGAACTGATCTGGAAAAACAACGCGAAATTGATATCTCAGTTCGCGCGTAAATTTGAAAAATTCCGGCTTCTCATTGGTCGATTTGAAAGTTTGAATCCACCAATGAGAAGCCGGAATTTTTCAAATTTACGCGCGAAGTCTATTTTTCAGCTGTGCGAAAAAATTCAATATACAAGATGAATAAAAGTGTGTACCGTTGTCGAGAAGGTTGTCATTCAGCATTTCTTTCTTCAGAATGCCGCATAATTCGCTTAACACTTCGATGTGGTTGATTGTGATCAGATTGGGACGAAGAATGTCGTAGAGGTTTTGACACAAACTGCCCAAATACTCACTGAAACGGAAAATACATTCATTGGGGCACAGTTTTAGGATCTTTCCCTTACTTTAGGTTGTCCGATATGTGATCGAAGAAATAGTTGTAGCATCGGGCTTCATCTTGACACACTTTCATTGTGAATAAACAACACGAGCGAAATAAGATGCTGTGATCGGTTTTGTGTTTCTCTTTCAGTTCTAGCAGAGCTTTGGACACGGCCACGTTTAATATCGGCTGCCGTTGGTTGAAGTACACTTTTTGGCAGTCGGTTAATATGTTGTTGTACCTAAAAAAGGCGGCGTATTATTTGTTGACTGGTTTTTACGGGATTGTTACGGTTCATTTGCTGATTTTCCCTCTAAATGCGACAGAACGTTTTTGATTTTGGTAGCAGCGCTTTGGAATTTGCCGTAATACAAGGAAAATGTCGTGTCGATGTTGGTGTCGCTTGTGTTGAATAAGTTCGTCTTCACTTCTGGGTCTAAGACTTGTTTTGTCGTCTCGACGATTACGTTGTGGACAAAGTTGTAGATTTTGTTTAAGGCGGTGGTTAATAAGCTCTCGTATTTCATTTTGTGAATGCGGGATTCTTTGAAATTCATCTGGAAAAGCAGAAATTGATTACAGTGATTTTCGCTTCATTTTGGAGCTCACGTGTTCGTCTAGATAAGAAATAGCGCCATCTATGTCGTTCAATAAGTGCAGATATTCATCGCTGTTAATTCGGTTGGTGTATCTTTCGACGTTCTCTTGAATTTTGGCGAATTGGACGAAATACTTGAGACGTTCGTTTAGTTGTTGTTTCTTTTCCTTTAATATACGTTGGTTGGCCATCAATTGTTCACTTAAATCGTGTAAATAGTTGGTTTTCGATGTGACATTCTCGTATTTTGTCTTGAGGTCTTGTAGGGAATCGATTGTTGATGACGACTGGAAATGTTACGGTTTTGAATTGATTTTGTGGAAATAAGGTGGAATGGCTTACACAGTCATATAAATTTTGGCAATTGGACTTGTGTTGTGCTAAAATATCATTGTAATTCTGATATTTGGCAAAGTTTTCATACTTGATTTCATCTTCGATAGAAATTAGCCATTGTATGTACGATCTATTGGAATTTATGATAAAATCAATTTGTGATTCGTTCTTTGGTTCTTCATCGCTTCCCACATATAATTCTTTGACTAAATCACTGATTTCATAAACAATGTCCAATTGTTGGTCTGTTAAAGGGGCCAGAGGGTCGTTTGAAGCTTGCCAGTTGGTGATGTTTTGTTGAACTTTTGCTTCGTTTGCATCTTGTTCATTTTCTATTTGCGTACTCATAGCTTTACTGGAAAAAACTGTTAAATTGTTCTTTAAAGGGGCATTATTAAATTTTGATTGCTGACGTTTTTGTAGGTTAGAAAAGTAAGCGCCATCTAAGGATGAAAGGCGATACTCGACGACAGGTAACTACTAACTTATTTCAATTTGAGGTTAGAAATTTTTGACATTTGCTGAATTTGGAAAGAAATACTGTTTATTACGTAAAAAGTAGGTATTTCAATAAAAAATATTCTGTATCACCCTGATCTACACTGTCTAAAAGGGTTATTTTATATTTGTAGGCCTAAAATGGGTGGCGGACATCACGGACACGGCGAACCCTACACTGTTCCCGATTACAGAATCTACAAAGTAGAGGATGCTCCAAAACTGTTAGAAATACAGAAAGCCTTAGCAGCTCGTGGCCTAAAAGATCCTTGGCTACGTAACGAAGTGTGGCGATACGACAAAAAATATTTCGGCACTGAAGGACAGGCACTGAGATTAATTTTCTTTCGAGGCTTCAAGTACGGCTTTGGGGCATTCGTTCTTACAATGATTGGCACGGAATTGTGGAATCGCGCTCATCCCGATGAACACGGCCATGGACATGGCCACCATTAGTGTACAAATTGTTAAAGTAGTTTTAAATAAATACCTGTAATTACAGTGTAATTGAAATTTTATTAAAACTAAGTAAACATTACAAAAATTCAGAACCATTCACACCGGAATGTTTCTTATAGTAAACGAATTTCAGACATTTGTTTAGGATGAAGTGCGAGGCTTCAATTCCTCATAGCACGGCCTCAAAAAAATGTAATTCTTCTTCTGTGTGTTGTAGAATTCGTGCCCTTTACTCCAATCGTAGCTCACTGAATACGCGAATATTTGACCGTTGTGGTTGAATGCACACCGCGTAATCGGCTGCTCCATGGTCTCGGAAGGCTTCAGTTTCGTCCGGGCATCTTTGTCCCAGAAACTGAACGTGCCATCGGAACCAACAGTCGCCAGTGTGCCATGGACTGGATGGAAAGCGATGTCATTAACCGCATAAATGTCTTGGTATCCGTTTGGAGTGCCATTCGACCGGTGACACTTGAAAGTGAAATTGTCTTTGGGATTTGAGGGGTTCACGTATTGAATGGCCACTCGACCCTCCACCGAACCCAAAGCATAACCAGTGGGCACCTTTTTCTTGTCCCTACAAAAATAAACCGTTTAACTGCGTTTGAATGATTAGAAAAAAAGTTTACTTGAAAATTGCCACGCATCTGTGTTGATATTTCAGTGGACTGTCGAGTTTTTTGTATTCCTGCGGTTTCCCTTCGAGTTGATAGACGATTATTTGGCGACTAGCCGTTCCAACAACGGCCATGGGGTAGTCCACGTCTGCACAGTAACAGCGTTCCGGTAGATTGATGCTCATCATTGGATTGGGGCTTCTGGTGTCCCAGAATTTGAGTGTTTTGTCCCACGAGCCGGTCATTAAACACGAGTACGACGGGGCCTTGATCCAGTGGCATGTTTTTATTGGGGCGTCATGGACGGCCACTTGAACCACTTGGTTACTGGCCAAGTCCCACATTTTCGCCTGTTTATCACATCCAGCCATGAACACTTTGGTTCCATCGTCACTCCAAGCGACATCCAGTGCTGGACCGCCACAAGACTGCATTGATTTCGGTATACTGGTGCCGTTCTGTTCGATTTCCCAACAGCGGACATTGTTGTCCCAACTGCCTGCGATTAGGAAGTTTTGGGGCAAGGTGGCCGGAGAGAATGCCAACGAACTGACGGAATCGTCTGGCGGTTGGGCCACTTCAAAGTCTTTCATTGGATTTGAGTTTGTGGTGGTGGTTGTGGTGCCGAAACCACCTAATGTACTTTGATTAAACATTTTTTATTCTAATAAAACCGTTTTTTGTTTATTTTTTTGGAAAGCGGTGGTACAACTATGAAGTTAGCAACATAACCTAAAAGTGGTTTGGGGAATTTCAGTTATTGATTTTTTGTTAATAAAAATCAAATTGATTCATATTTAAGACGAGTGATTTACTATGTTAAATTAGAATGCTTTTGTATTTAGAATTTCTTGAAATTATTCTTTGTTTAATATTCAAGTGCACATAACCTTAGTTTTGTAAAACCGAAATGTCACTAACTTTCGGCGCGAATTTGCTTCCCTCCCACACAAAAACAAGCAAACTCGACGCCATTTAATTGTTAACCACCGGCCGATAAGTTTCTGTATTTTCATCCCTTTATTTTTAACATCAAGTGCAAACATGTTTGAGGCTCGTTTGGTAAACAGTTCCACATTCAAAAAGATACTCGACGCCATAAAAGATCTTCTAAATGATGCGTCTTTCGACTGCACCGAAAATGGTATTCAACTGCAAGCGATGGACAATTCTCATGTGTCCCTTGTCTCCCTAAATCTACGATCTGATGGCTTCGATATGTTCCGATGCGACAGGAATCTAACGATGGGCATGAGTTTGGCCAGGTACCATCCAACCCCAACAATTTCCACCATCTAATTTCTTTTTTTTTCAGTTTATCGAAGATCTTCAAGTGCTCCAGCCCCGACGACACTGTCACCATCAAAGCCCAGGACAAATCCGACACAGTCACGTTCATGTTCGAGTCGAAAAAGCAGGACAAAATCTCCGACTATGAGATGAAATTGATGGTTTTAGATCAGGAGCATTTGGGCATACCAGAGACGGATTTCAGCTGTGTAATTCGCATGCCGTCCGCTGAATTTGCTCGCATTTGTCGTGATTTGTCGCAGTTTGGCGAATCGATCGTGATCTCGTGCACCAAAGAGGGTGTGAAATTCAGTACGGCTGGCGATATTGGCAGTGCAAATGTGAAACTGGCACAAACCAACAACTACGAAAAAGAAGAGGAATCGGTTTCCATTGAGATGCAGGAGCCTGTTACTCTGACTTTTGCCTGTCAGTATTTGAATTCCTTCACAAAAGCGACACCTTTAACACCACAAGTGCAGCTGTCCATGTCGAATGACGTGCCACTCGTTGTTGAGTATGCAATCCCCGATTTGGGACATCTTCGTTACTATTTGGCCCCGAAAATTGAAGAGGACGAGAACTAAAATTCCAAATCGTGTCTCATTTGTGTGCCTTAAATTTTGTCTCCAGTAAAACGTTATTTATTATTCCACAAGTTTTAATCAATAAAAGGGTTTCATAAGTTAACATCAATTTATTATACAAGAAACTACAATATATTTTTTTAAAGTTATTTTAATAGTTTTTCTCCCAGTTTTCACGCTCCTCCCGTTCTTTGACTACTTGATTGACTAGCGGTGTTAGATATAGCTTGTCTTCTTCAAATTTGGTCCATTGCTCTTTGGGCAATATGCTGTGTTGAATGGACAATTGCATAGCACGTAAACAACGGTAATTGCGTTCATCCACCAAGTTCTGGGGGCATCTTCTTAGTGCCTCTTTCACATCGGGATTGTATTCGTCTAATAGATCGTCACGATGCAGACCGTATTTATTGAAACCTGACAAATTGTATGCCCATTTCTTTATAGCAGTGCTTACAAGTCGTTTTTGCACAAAACTTACAGCCATTTTCGCTTATTTTCCACAAATTTTTATCAACAGTTAGGTAATCGGAAATGACAGCAAATGTCAAAAACAAATTACAGATTCCTGCATATCGGCACATTACAGGAATCCGCAAACGGCGCCATTTTTAAAAAGTTCAAATTCAATTCCGTTTAAAAATAAACTGCGTATTGCGGTTTTATTGCTTGATTACTGTTGTTATTCAATTGCAGCATGCATTAAAACAGAAAATAAACCCTAACAAATGTCAATTGACTGTGATTGAAGTAAATTGTCAAGTGTCGTTTTGGTTTTGGAATGATGTGGGTGCCCAAAGAGCACAAATAAGCCATCGAAATGTTACAGAAACAGTTGGATATGGAAATAAATCAACTGGTTTTCTGTATTTAGAGGTAAGTTTTATTCTCATTTCAACTATATATAATTCTTGTTATTGTGGGGGGCAAAAGGATTCCATTCGCTTTGAATTGATTAATGCATTAACAATTTAAATGAAATACGCTTATTACATTCAGAGTATTGTTGTTGTATGTTTATTTGAAAAGGTGTAAATACACAGATAACAGGAAATAAACATACTTTTAATATATGTGAAAACCTTGGCTATAGTTCAGGACAGTATTGAACATTGAACAGACAATAAAACATCAATTTTTCATCATTCCGAGCCGACTCTGCATTCATTCCTCACAGTTCTGCTTATTTATTTGTGTATTACAATTTTTATTATGTAATTATTTCGATTATGACGTATACAAGCAGTAAATTAGCACCCAACAAACCGGTAAGAATGTACCAAACATTCACTTTCAATTCCCAACTTGAAATTCAACCTTATGGCTATTTAAATTAACCCATCTGACCTATTAATTCAATTTCCCACAACCGATAATCGAATTCCACTCCAGTCCGACCAGTAAATCTCTTTTTTCTCTCAACTAGTGAAAGTTATTAAACAACAAACACACAAAAGGTGAAAGAACAAGTTTCTTCAACAAATTGAAATGTGAACGTGTCCGCCAATATTTACTTAAATCGATTGTGGTTGAATAGATAAAAAAAAACAACATTGTGTTTTGTCACAATAAAACCACATTCTCTTCGATAACACAAGAAACTCCTTATCTCCCGTCCGAGGTTAGTGAAGTATTGCCATTCGAATAAAATCGATATGGCCCCACATTCCAGTCTAGTTTCTAAAATAATGCGGTGACAAGTGCGCAATGTTCTTGCATGTAAATGCAACAAGTGCCAACTGACAAGTCTCTTTTCTCATTCCCATTTGTTTCCAGATGGAAAACAGAGGCTTTCGCAATGCGGAAACGGGCACCGAACTGACCAAGGTCCAAGTGAACGGAACCGCACCGGCCACCACATCGAATCCACCGCCCCAGGACGTCACTTGCACGCCGGAAGTGTGTCGGAAGGCAAGACAAACATTCCGACCGCCCGATTTGTCCGAAGGGCCGTGGCACAAGAAGAAAACGTACTTTTTTATCGGCCTAATCGTTTCACTGGCCGTTTGGAGTGTTGTTTATGGCACACTGAGCCATTTCCACATTCTGTGATTGCTTACAAGTATTTTTTAACTGTTTTTTTAAGTGCAACAAAATCTCGTTCTTCCAAAGAGAGTTCTTTTACATTTTTAACGCTGTTCAATGTGCTTTTTAACCGTTTTTATTATTTAAATGCAATAAATGTTTGTTGGAATGTGTGGATTTTCTGTTGATTCAGTAAACAATCGTCCAAGTGGAGGGTTTCTGTTTATCACATTTGCTCGGCTGTTGGCAAAGTACGTTGAATGTCGTGGTTGTGGGAAAGCCGAGAATTTCGCGCTCCTCTTGGATGCGGAACGTGAACGTGCTCTCGTGGGTGCCGATGAAGAAACGCGCATACGAGCAGATGATTTGGTCGATGATCGCAATTTCGCCGTCATGAAAGCGATGTTCATCGACTCCGGATGGAATAAATCGGACCACTTGAATGTCCGGTCGAAGGTGGCCGGTTAGTGTCTCGATTTCTGCAAGAAAAACGCACTTTTCAGAATAAAAACGCCAATTGCAGCACTCGTACCGTCATTGGGTGCGTCCGTCGAGAGGAAAACTGTTTTAAGTCCCAATTTGACGAGTTCCAAGATGATTTGGGCGGCCACAATCTCCAGTGTTGGAATTTCAGTGGGATGACCGCGAACGAAGTCGGTGCGTCGCATGTGGACGGCCAAATACGGTCCCCCGCGGGCTGTGCGATGAAGCTGTGACAAGAATCAGCGTTAGTAGCGGTTCGGGTGGGTTTTTCGGACGGTTTACCCGTTCGTCGCGCCAATTTTCCGGCAGGAACGTGTTGTCCGTCTCGTCGGTGGAGTTTAGATGGATTTTGCGAAAGGTGGCGGCATACTGGCGCAGGTTCTTGTTGAATCGCATACTCCGTCTGGCTTCCCAGTACGTTTTGCTGCCGAAATAGTAGTGGAGGCCCACTTCGGCGTGATCTATTAAAATCGTTCTAATTTTGAATCGATTAATTTCGTTTTTTAGTGCCGTCTGCTTACTTGGCAGGCGACTTTTCCAGCAGTTTGAGCAGGTTCACAGCCGGACCGTGGAAACTGAGGCATTTCACGTAGTTTGATGTGAGATTGGCGTAGTGGAAGTATGTGGGAGTGGAGGGTTTTTGGCACGGTTGCAGTTCCATGCGTTCTGCAAAGTTGCCCGTCTCGAACATGTCTTTGAAGTGTTGCAGGATGTACACTTCGTCGATGACGGCTTTGGAGTATTTGTTGGTATTCAGAGCTGCAAGTGGAGAGGTGATTAGTGAAGAATTTGCGGGATTTTTTGGAATGAATTACAGTCGAAGAATTCGCTCATTTCCACAACCGGAGCGAACTGTTTGAGGCTGTCTATGTCGAAGAATGTGGACCAGGGAAGGTGTTCGGGTTCACTGTTGTAATTCCAGTGAATCAAATGCGACCATGGCGGCAAGACGAGCTTGAAATTGTTTAAATTCGGATTTTTGGAAGCGTGTAGTTTCTGTGCTAGTTCGGCATAGCGCATATATACATCACGGCGTAAGTTAAACCCTTCTGGTGGATTGACATCGTACAATAAGTACCTAAAAGTGGGTTTTAAAGAAGGGTAGTTGGAAATGTTGATGGGAAACTAACCTGACATTCGATTTTTCCGTACATTTCAGGTAGTCTTTCATGCACACTTCATCAGCGGCATGAATCGGGTTAATTAGTATCCAATTGGCACAGATAAGTATAAAATATAACGTATTTTCTTTTAAAATCATTATTATAAACAAAGCGTCAGTCTTACAGTTTAAAATTGCAGAAGTCAGCCATTTTACTTGTCGAGCATTTGAACTACTGCCAGTAGTTCAAACGCACCTATAATGCTATTTGAACTATTTTTCAAAACCAAATTAAAAATCAGTCTAAAAACGTTTATTTCAAAATTAATCGAAGCAAATTACACTTAAACATACAATATTTCTGCTGAATAATTGTAAAATTATTTAGCCTTTCATTGTAACATACGTCGGAGTGGTCATAACCCCACAATTGTTGTCTTTAGCCGACATCAGAACGTATCCATCATTTCCCCACATATTCGACCAACTGTTCTTAATCAACCAATAATCCTTCCCATTAATTGTCCCGAAACCAACTGCCAGTACAGCATGATCCAAGTCCTCTTCCTTATTTCCACATTGCGGATCATAATAAACACCATTCGAATAGAAACTGAACGTCCGATGACTGGCATCAATCGCCACACTTACCGGACCATTCTTGAAAATTGCCAATTTCAATGCGTCTTTATCATTCGCAGTCACATTTACCCAACCAGTAATCGGGGCCACTTTGGGCACTTTCTCAACATGACAATATCCATCCTAAAAACAACAAATTTCACAAATAAATCTCATCTTGTACTTTTTTACCCACTTGTCCCAAATACGGTCCATAATCCTCTTCTGTTGGTACACCACCGTGTTTCATCATCCACTGATACACCCGGAAGTCTTCTCCGCCATCACAGCCATTATTTCCATACCTACAAGAACCGAAATGAGAAGAAAAACTCAAATCAAACTTAAAAAATGTAAATTACCCCCACGAACAGTCAATCAACGCTTGCTGCGACAACCGCACCAACTTCCCACCATTATGCAGGAAGAAAGCGCCCTCTATCGCTCCAATCGTGCCGAAAGACCAGCAAGAGCCGCACACAGACTGATCTTTAACGGGCGTGACCGCCCCGTAAATACGCCAATCAAACTGTTCCGGAACGTCCGCTGTTTTTGTGCTGTAAGGGAACGGTTTGCCGCCGTTGTCCTTCACGCCACTGTACCGTCTCCCGCGCAACGCTTTCAACTCCATTGGATTCTTGTCCGCCAAATGGTTCACTGCCAACGAATAGCCGAGAATCTGTCTGTTTTTCGAGTGGATAAAACGGATATTCTGCCGGAAAATCTCCTTCCGCACAGTCTCCTCCTTGGCATTGTCGTAATTCTTGTCGTGTTTCTTTGTGAATTTGTTAAACTCAAAGTCTAGATGCTTTGTGGACACTGGATGAATGAACTCTGCCATCGGATTGAAGGTGTAAATGTGCATATCGCCGGGACCGGGGAACGAACTGCACGTCATATCTAAAAAAGAGTGATTTAAACAGTTTTCCTGCATTTCTAACACAGTTTCTTAAAAAAAAATCGTAAAAGGTTCGCGCGTAAATTTGAAAAATTCTGGCTTCCCATTGGTTGTTTTGAAAGTTTGAATCAACCAATGAGAAGCTGGAATTTTTCAAATTTACGCGCGAAGTCCATTTCACGTGAAAAAATGAAATTTACTTGATTTTAGCTTGAAAATGTCGTCCGGTATTGGATTGTTGTCGAATTCCGCATACTCCAAATAGTAATGGTCGTAATGGCTGCCCAAAAGCGAATTAAAGCCACGCATTTCGTACCGAACTGGCACTGCAATCTTGGCTGGACTGTTTGGATCCTCCTTGTACTTCAGCCATAAAGTGTACTTGTTTAATTTGTCGCCAATTGTCTGGATAAGTTGCCATTTCTCCGTTGGAACGCCGTCGACGGTCTCTTGGCCGACACACTCGAAATTGAGCAACGATGGCAGGATGGACTGGGGTGTGATGGCGGCGGATGTGGTGCCGTTCACTTGTAGACAAGTGCGGGCGTTTTCGACGCTTTCCGTTGTGACTGGGGCCACTTTTAAGCTGGTTCCATACTGGCCCGTGGTGGCCAGTTGGTAGGTTTGGACCATGTCGCCGTAGTAGTCGATACGGGACTGCTTGGAAGGGCCATCGTACCAGGCGGAGAAGGGTTCCTCGATTTCGGCGTACGGAATGTATAAGACGCCTTTAACGCTGTATGTTGTGCTCCAAACTGGCACTTCCAATTGGCATTTTTTCAGTTTTAGTTTTGCAAAGGCTGGAAGATGGAAAGAGTGTAATGATGTTGGTGGTGAATTCAGGTATGAGCTTACCGGTTCCACTGATTATGAGGACCAAGAAGCACAGGACTTTGATGGCTTCCATGGTGGAATTAGAATGAGGTTTTATTTCATTTGTGTCTGCACAAATAAGCAAATTGCTTAGGCAAGAGGTCAATAATACAGGAATTGTTTTTTGCTTATACAAATATTAGATATTCTACTGACCTTTGCTTGTTATTGTTTTGATATGGTTTCGGATTCCGATGCCATAAGGGTCATTTTTCCAGTTGAATCAATAGGCTTTGACGCAGGTATCGAAAAATGAAATATGCAGCTGTACATACGAGACGAAGTGTTGAGTCTGTCGCATTTTGGGATATAGGACGTTTTTTTGCAGGTAAAACACAAAAAAATTGTAAATTACGATGCGTGGTAGTTCTAATGTACACAGTTACGTTAGTAGTTCTAATTGCGCAATGTTGGTACGTTTGAACTACGACGGCTCAAATTGAACTACTTTGACATATTTATATTTTGGGAATGAAAAAATGGCTGCCCCAAATAGAGGAGAGGCCGTTCCCCAACCAATCCAAAAACAAATCCAACAAGACTGGCAAAATAGGGAGTACATAGAAGTAATAACGATTAGTATAAAGAAAATTACCGACTTCCTTAACTCATTCGGTAAACACCCTTGTCATTTACAAATTATTTAACAATTAACGATTCTTCTTTCAGATTTGTCGTGTCGTTCGAAATTGGCTGTTTTAAATGAGAAATTAACGATATTAGAACGGAAAATTGATTATTTAGAGGCCTGTGTAAGCATTACACACCCAAAAAAATTCAACACACTTTCAAACACCTTTTTTTCCAGGTGACCAAAGGCGAAACTCTAACATAAAATTCATCCGTTTTTATATGTACAAATGGCATTCACTCGAGTGTTGACCAAATCAATCAATTCCCAACAACGCTCCATATTCTACTGGATCTACTTAAGATTCAACGCAGTCGACGAAGACCGTCTGAAAAAATTCGGCCCGGATCGCACCTGTGCCGAATGGATTCTACGTAATGGGGGCGCCATCAAGTTCACCAACTCCCAAGACTATTTACGCGATTACAACGATTTGCCCCTGGAAGGTGTACCGGTCCGTGTACAGGAAGTGGACGCATCCGACACCACAATCCTCGATGTCGGCTTCGACCATTTCAAGGGCTGCAATCACATCACCAAACTAATCCTGCACAATTGCAACAATCTGGAAAACAACGCACTCGACAAGCTCGGCTACTTGTCGAAATCGCTGCAATATTTAACAATCTCCAGTTGTGGCAACATTTCCGACGATGGACTCCTAAAACTGCCCATCTTAAACCACCTAAAACACCTTCTTTTAGCCGATTTAATTGCCGTTAAGAAGAAAGAGCACGTTTTGGAGACACTCACCTCCCAAATGCCTAATTGTAACATACAGTTTAAATAATTTCTCTATTTAGTGGAAGAATATTGCTACTTTATTATAAAACAAGTGTATAATTAATTAATAAAAAGATGATTCACTTAATAATTTAAATTAACCGTCCAGTTTGGTTTTACTTGAGGGTGGCGATGAGCCGGCACCCAGTTCCCCGGACTCCAACTGTTTCAGCAACCGAAACAGGGCGGCCGCTTCCTTAATTCGACTGAATTCGATGCAAAACGCTTGCACTTCGATAAACAGCTCCTAAAACAGCCACTGTCTTACAATTTCCCCACATTCCCTGCACTCACCTGCACATTGATGATCTTATTCCGGATTAACGACTGCAGAAACACACACACCAACCGCACCAGCCGATTCTGCATGTATTTGTCGTCGATTGTTTCGCAGGTCGATATGCAATTGGAGATGTACAAGTGCACAAATTCCGTGGGCAGATCAACGGTGGTCGTGAGCCGGTTCACCACTTCCATCGAATGCAGCGACATCTCCATGTTGACAAGCACACTAAAATATTCAGTGATCTGTTTGGATTGCATCAATTTCAGCAGCACGTCAATGGCGATGATTGGATTGTTTTCCACCAATTCTGGCAACTGAAACACCAATTAAATATTTTTACAGAATTAATTAACAATTTTAGTGAATACTTTGGATGGCGTCAGGCCGATGTGATAAACCAGCTTGGAATCGTTCTCCAATTCGCTTAGCAGTTGCTGTTGTTGGCCGAGTGTTAAAACGGATTTGTACGCTTTGGCCATCAGTTGGCGGGCCTCGAAGCCCGCCGTGTCCGGCACGCACATGGACACATCGTAGGCGACGGTGTGCTCTCGGGGATAAACGGGGTTCAACCAAACCGGCTACAAAATTGAGTGTTAAAAACTGTGTTGTTTCGGAGTGTTTGACTACCTCGTCTTGGCAATTGAAAATTGGCGGCACCAGAGTGACCAGTTCGGGCTTGTACACTCGATTCATGGGCGCATTGTCGCCGGTTGTGAGACTTTTTATGATTTCGTTGTCCTGTTTTGTGTCCTCGGCGTAACAATTCGTCGATTTTTCCGGTAATGAGAGAATAACGGGGATGGCGTTCTTCGAGATTTGCGGTAATTCGGACAGCTTTTCGGCTAGGATTAGTTGGATCGACGACAAATCGGGCGTTGTGTATGGAGGCACGTTTAAGCTGACGATTTGTTTTGGTGTTTTTTTCAACATCTACAAATTACTATGTAGTTTTTGGCACTGTGTTGCTGTTCTATTTACCGAGTCTTTTTCCGAGATCAATTGGGTGACGAAATATCGTTCTTGGGTGGACAAGCGTGGCAATTGGCCGGGATATTCCAGTTTCGGGGCACCCACGTTGCTTTGTTGTTCCGGTGGATTCTAGAAAAGCATGAATTAATGGAGATGCTTAGTTAAAGGTCACGTACGTACTAGTAGATGGATGAATATGTTGGCAAACGGTGTATTTGCGAGCGATTCGCCCTTGTGGAGCTCGTACAAAAGTGTAAAAGCGACGATTTTTTGCTCGGACTCAGGTAACAAATCCTGCTGTAACAGCGTAACCAGGCATGTTCCAACTGAAAGAGAAGTTAGTGTAATTAACAAGGAATTGAACGGAAACATTTGTACCTTTAAAAAAGTCCGAACTTTCAAACTTTTTATGGAATTCATTGACTAGGTGTTCTAGCGTTTGTGCCTTGACATTGTTTGCATCTAAAATACTACAAAAAACAGTAGAAGTTACAATAAAACGTATTATATTTGAACGTACTTTAATAAAATCTCGCATTGGTCAACAGTTAGAGCCATTAGATGATTTTTTTCATTTTTGATTTTTGGTTCTAACCTCAAAATTCCATGTAAACAGCTTGCTGTGCATTTGACCTACTCGGATAGACAGTAGACCCAATGAACCCTAACCATATTTAAAAAATGGCGCGAATACAAAACTAATTTTTTTTATTCAAAAAACTTCACTAAATATAAATTTATATAAAAATAACATGCTACATAATACTTTAGTGTAAATAATGTTTTTCAAATTGAACTTCCTGCCTCAATACACTATCAAAAATCGCCTCAGCCTTAATAACTTTCACATTGTTATTTTTCTTCATTAAACTTGTATAGGCAGTTTTATTCTCTTTTGTAGCAATCACAAAGTACTTGTCAACTACCTTTGCTGGTAATTTGATAACAATCTTTCCACCACACGCCTTTATGGCACTTTTTAATATATCAATTTCATTCTCGCTAATATTACTCGTAATTAACTGGAATGTATAACCATCTAACAACTTATTTCTCTTGCTTCGACTCAAAGACTCCTTCAAAGAGAATTTCCATTTACTTTCCGCCTCTTTATCCACAATAACATGCTCCCACGGGTCTAAAAAAGCCCACAAATTAACAAACAAATTTTAAACACTCTTTAAACAGTCACCTAAAAACTCTTTCGCCTTTTTCGACTTGTGTACCCAATCAGGCGAACAGATCGGCTTCCCTTGTCCAATAGCTGTCAATAATTTACACGTTCTTTGCACCGATTCAGTTACCAGCACTGTAGAACTGTCCACAGAGTCCACCATTTTGCCACCTTTGAACAAAACACTCAAAAATCATCCGTTGAACTAAACCAAACCCACCAATCTTACCCATTTGCCTTATGACACTCTCCAATTGCGGATTCTTGTACATTGTAAAAACCACCTTCGGTTTAGGCCGCCTCTGAAACGGAGAAATCAACAATTTTTCTAACAACACTTCAACAACTTACCGTCGATCTCAATGTTCCACTGGAACTACTGGAACTTTGGCTTCCATTTAAATTAATTTCCTCGTCGATTCCTCTCTTCTTTTTGGGCACTTGACTTCCGCCCGCCTCACTCGACTTTCTCCTCAACGTTCTCACATTCTCATTGTTCTTTAATGGCTTCTCTTCAATATCGGGCGACGCACTGATCAACCGTTTCGATCGTTTTGGTGGAATTGCATCAACAACACTTGCACCTCTCTTCGATCTGGTCGTGATTGCGTCACTTTCAGACTGAATCGTTGCTTTTACACGTCCACTTCTAGTCGCAACACCGCCACCGCTTTCAACCACACCAACCATACTCCGTTTATTCGTTTTTGTCACTTTCACCTTCACCTCGTCTTTTAATTCGGTCGCTTTTTTCTTGATTGTCTTCGACTTGGATTCCATCTCAAAGCTGATATTTTCCATTGAATTTTGATTGTTGGATTTAGTCTTGTTTGAATTCTCAGTTTGGTTTCTTTTGCTTTTTCTCTCCTCAATTGCGGTTTTTTCGTTTGATTCTGTAGCAGAACTTTCCGGCTCATTCTTACTTGAACGTCTTCTACCACTTCTTCTCACTTTTTGCACTACTGTGGCTTCATTTTCGGGTTCCTTTTCTTTTATCGACGATTCCGGATTTGTTTTATTCCTGCTGCTTTTCCTTACGACTTCAACTGACGGTTTACACTCGTTATTCTCTGTTATTCTTTTGCTTTTCTTGTCGATTTCTTCATTCTCTTGCACACTTTGATCATTACTCGTGCCTTCTTCAACCACTTCCACACCACTTTCGTTCCTTTTCTCACCCTCATCCACCAGATCTTTCTCCACTCTAACAACCAACACCTGTTTCCGTCCTCTTTTACTTTTCGGACTAATTTTAACAACCGTTTCACTCTCTTCTTCCGTTTGACTGTTCAATTCCTCACGCTTTTCCCTTTGACTGTCCAACAAACTACACAACGGATTCTCCGGCCTGTCGCAAACCAATTCCTTAACGTCATCTTCACTTAAACGTGCGGATATATTGATAATCTCTTGGGTGTTCTCTTCACCGGCCACCAACGCTTGTGTCGCTTCATTATACACATCCTCATGCCGATTTCGTTCGTACTCTTTCCCTTTATCTCTACTCACTGCATCACCGACTTGAATCACTTGTGTTGGCTGCAAATAAATCTCCTCACATCCCATATCACATTGTTCTTCGTTCCCGTCTTTGTTTTCAAACACTTTTTGTGTTGATTGTAAATAAATGTCGACATTCTCCTTTGCTGGCATTGGTACAACGAAATCATCGAGTTTCTCCTCACTTACATCGATTTTCTGTGTTGCCTGCATGAAAACGTCGTCTTCCAGTTCGGTTGGAAGTCGTTCCAGTTCACTATTCACAATTTTCTGTGTTGGTAGAAGGAAAACGTCGTCAATGGCACTAGTTTCATCGTCGGTGAGCACAGATTCGCCTAAATTCAAACGAATACTGGCCGATGTTGCGTCATCAAGGAAACTCTCTTCGATTTCCGCCAAATTCGGCCCGACATTGTTTATTTTTAGTGATGAAACATCTTGGGTGGCGGCCACAAAAACGGAATCGTCCAGTTTGTTTGTAGTTGGATTGTGGGAAGTGGAAATGTCTTGAGTTGGTGGTATTAGATTGGAATCGTCGGTCAATTCCTTCTCGATGTCATTTTCAATGTCTGTTTCGTCGTCGGATTCCCCGATTATCGTTGGTTTTGTTGGACTCGAAAATGACGTATCCGAATCGATCCTTCCTGACTTATTCGGAACTCCTCGAATGCTGTTTTCCAACATTTCATCGTCCCGTTGATTATCGTCACTGTTTTTTTGGGAATTGTCTGAAGAAGAGACGATGATTCTTGGATTTTCGCGTTTTTGGCATTTTGGTACGATTAATTCATCATCGGTTGCATCCGAATCTTCAAATCTCACACTTTTTCGTGTTGGTTCTGTTTTTTTGGGAAACAGTTCATCGTCTGTTGTATCGGAATCGCCGTTTTCTGTCGGTTTTACACAAGCTCCGTTTGTTTGTTGCTCATTTGTGGCTTGTTCTTCGTGGACAGTCACATTTTGTGTATTATTCTCCTCCATTCGTTGCGATTCTTGCATTATTGACGCATTATAACCGTTAAGAAAGTCTATCGAACTGTTTGAGTCTTCCTGTTCCTTCGATGCCTCAATTTGAGTGGCCATTACATGAATCTGTTCGTTATTTGGCATCATTTGGGTAGCAACATCGTGTATATTCTCACACGTCACTTGTGTGGCCAGTTCGTGAATGTTTTCAGGACAAGCCGGTTCAATTTGTGTCTCCATATCGTGAATGCTTTCGTTATTGCAGACGTACGTGTGGTCTGACGGGGGATCCGGTGTATTACTTACAATTTGTGTATTTTTTATATAAACGTTTTCGGAGAACGTTGTACGATCCGAACACAAGGCCAGTTCTTGTTCCATTTCATGCTGAAACTCATTAGATTATAAAATGTTCAACAAATGAAAATTCAATGTGCTTACTAAATGAAATTCACCAGCAAGACTGCCTATTTTCAATTTATCACCGGATTTTAGTTTGAATAATTCAAATGGATTCAATTTCTGTTGATTTAAATCGATTCCATTGGATGAATTGAAATCGCTGATGTGAATGTTTTCTTTATCGTAAATTATAATCATTCCATGAAGGTCACTTATACTCTGAAACATGTACAAGTGTAATAAACAATTCGTGCGACTATTAGATTCTTACTTCATGGCAAATATTCACTCTTGCACTTCTTTTATTTTGTCCCAAAGTGTTTGTGCCTTTGTAAAGTGGATAATTTTTCTCAGCAATTCGAATATGACCAATCTAGAAGGTTTATCAATAACAATTGGTATGCAATGCAGATTATACATTACCATTTTTGTGGATTTTTGCTAATAAACTTGTAACGTTTCGGCTTTTTTATGAAGATAAATTTTTTTAACGGATTCTTGTTGTTGCCGCTGTCAAAAAATTTACATTACACCAAATCACAGTTTTGCCAACATTCAAATGTAACTAGAGAAAAGATCACTGTTTTATCGACTAAAGTGAAATTAGCAGTCGAATTGGACCAATGAAAAGCCGTATTTCAAATTCAAATGGACCAATGAAAAGCCGTATTTCAAATTCAAATGGACTAATGAAAAGCCGTATTTCAAATTCAAATGGACCAATGAAAAGCCCGTATTAATCGGCTGCTAACTTTCGGTGCTTTCGCTTTCTGCCGCTAATTTCACTCCAGTCTCCCACTGTTGACGTTTTAACATAAAATGAGGTTATGGTGTCCGAAAAATTAAATAATTTCAATCAAAAATGATCGAAGTGAACGCAAAACTGCCCCGTGGCCACGTATTTCTCTCTGGAGAAGTGGTGGAATGTACCATATCCTTCACTCATCCGCCAAGTCCCTCGCATAAAGTGTCCCAAAGTAATGCAGACATATTCGAGAGTCTGGCCTGGGCCTCAGCACAAATCCACTGCCAATGTTTTACTGAATCGAAAGTGAGCAAAGAGCACGAACGCCTCAATCAGTTATCATTCCCGGAGACTGCGTTAGGCACAGCCACTGATAATGGAAAAGTGGAGATTGCCACAAAACCGAAAATTCTCTTCTGTGATTTGCGATTGTCTCCCGGACAAACAAAGACATGTAAGTGTTTCCAATTCAATTAAAATCCCTAGAATTAATGCTGTTCTGTTTCAGATGTGTATAGAGAAAAGATCCCCAGCGATGCACCGCCCTCTTATCGAGGCCAACTGATTAAATATTCCTACAAGATTACAATCGGAGCGCAACGTGTAAACAGTCCTGTCAAACTGCTACGAATACCCATACGAGTGTTACCCCTGTGCGAGACTGTGCTAAATGAAGCGGGCGCACTGTGCAATGAAACAACCGAAGAACTAACACCAGCCAATCCCTTTTTGGAGATACAACAAAAGGAGACTCCATTAGACATCGCTTTACAAAGCCTCCAAGTGCGTTTGTCACCAACTTGCATTGCAATTCACTAAAATCTCCTGTTTTAGAACATCACCGCCCGTCGTAACCCGAACTTCTACATGATTTCCAACATGTGGGGCCGAGTGGCTCGTTTCTGTCTCTTCAAACCGGCCTACAAGCTCGGCGAAGACGTGATTGGAACGTTCGATTTCACTGTGGCGACAGTGAATTGCATGCAGGTGTCCGTTTCGTTGCAATGCGAGGAAGAGACGACGTTGAACGACGCCAAACAGCTGCGAGTGGTGACGTTCAGCAAGCACCATGAAGTGTGTTTAGGCTTCAAGTACACCCAATTGATTCTGCCCATTCCGTTGCATGTGACGCCGGCGTTTTCCACCGATTTGGTCACACTTCGGTGGCGATTGCACTTTGAATTCGTCACCAGTACCAGCAAAGACTTGGAATCGCCAAAAATGGACGAGGAACAGTGGCAAGCGCCTCGCGATGTGCCGATTGAGACGATGGTGTGGAGTTTACCGATTCGGTTGTACTCGACCATTCCAATACATGTGGCGCAGGGGGTGCAGACGAATAATCCACACAAATTGATCATCAGATAAGGTGAGAAATGGGAGACGATTTAGATAAAGTGGTGGATTATATAGTTATAAATGGAATACTGGAAAAAGTGATTTTTGATAAATAATGCTGTGTATTTGTAATGAATATGTTTATTTCAGTCTCAGAGCTGTTGTATAGCGATAAGAGTCGCTTTAAATGTATGTAAATTATAACGAATTTCTTACATAAAAATATTTTTCACGGGAATATTCTAGAATTTCAAAAACTAAACAACAGCCCACTATTAATAAACGAAAAAATAACAAAAGTGTTGCTAACTTAATAAGTTTAGGACGTGGCCGACGAGGATTAATGTCGCCCTGTTTGGGTGATTGCGAATAACCTCTAAAAATCGTTTTCTCTGACTAAAAAACATAAACTAAAATGATTCAGTTTTGTACAAATCTGTAATCAGCGTTTAAATCATTTATGTTTTATGATTTTTCAGTTTAATAAACGACAGATACACGAAATTTTTTCGTTTTTGTGTATGAATCGTTCATTTTTGAGCTGCATTTCAATTTTTCAACCGCTAGGTGTCGCTAGTTACATCATTTTCAACAGTTACATTAACCTTACTAATATTTTTTTAAAAAATTTCCAGTTTGAAATGTCTCAAAAAACAAGAAGAAGAAGAGATTGCCTTCCTTTGATTTACATTCTTGGACTGGGACATGTGGGCGAATTACGGAATATGCGAACATTACGCATTCTTTCCGTTTATAATTTATTGTTTTGTGCATTTATGGTTTTTTGTCTTGTTTGGGTGACGATTTACCCAAACGAATTGATCATCACCAGAAGGTATAACAGACACTTTAATAATTCAGAATGTAAATTGGGCTTTACAGATACAATTATGTGACGAAAATCACGGAAATTTGTCTCACATACGGAGCCACCTTGTATGCAACGTTCATAATTTTCCAGTTTGTTTTTTATAAAACAACCGAGTACCAACGGGTTTTGAATTCAGTTCGGACTCTTATTAGAATAGAAGTACCGAAATTACTGAAAACTGACATCGCCCCCATTCCGATTTGGTTCAAATTCGTGAGAATTTTTCGGATTTTTGTTGTCCTGATTGGCGTTTCTTTCGCCGCATTGGAAATGTACAAAGATTGCAGGAATTTTTTTGCTGTTTGGGTACTGATCGTACCGAACACCGTCATCACCATCCATATGACCCTGAATTCGGACGTTATCGAGATTTTGGTGCGCAGTGTTAATGCGATTCAACGAAATTTACAGTCGCAATTGGACGAAGAGCCGAATCTGTACGATGGCGTGATTCGGCGGCTTTCGGGACAAACCAAAACAAAAATCGATGATCTTGTGCATGTTTTTAAAATTTACAATGACATTTGGAAGTTGGTGATGCATTACAACGATTTTTTCGGCTTGCAATATGCGATTTATACAGTGTTGTCGATTTGTATGCAAATGTCCGGCTTTTATGGTTATTACATTGGCCGTGTGAGGGAGTTTTTGAATCCCGACGAGCCGGTGGTGTTTAACTTCATTGTTGAATTCTGGACATCGATTTATGGACTTTCTATGTTTTTGCTTGCCAGTGGTACGCAACGATTGCAAAATGCGTCGGTTTTGGCTGCAAGTACTTTGCATAAATTGATCAATAGACAACCGCATTTTAGAGATGAGGTGAAAAAAAAATGATTTTTTGAGGTTAATTTTTTGTAAAGTGAATTTTCTTTTAGATTATTATACATAGTTTACAAATGCAGCATCATAAGATGATTATTACGGCTGGTTCGTTGTTTGAAATCAATATGAGCATGATGAGTGGGGTAAAACGGGGTTTTTTCCAATGATTTATGATTTTTATTGATTTTTCGTAGCTGTCTTTAGTCACCATCACGTATGTCTTGGTTTTTATTCAAATAGACGATGGCTTTGATTAAATATTCATGAAACAATTGATTGATAGCACATAACTTCACTCTTGGGATTTCTGTCCACTGATTTTTATCAAAGTGTGTTAGAATTTTGTTTAGTGGCACGATGGCTGTGACATTTCGAAGATGGAAGCTTGTTCTGCCATTTTATTTCGCTTTGGGCTCTCCTCTCAACAAATATTCCCACAGTAAATTACTTGTGCGACTTTACAATGGAATTTTTATGCTATTTACTGTTTTTTGTCTGGTCGTGAGTCATTTGCAGTTTGAGAATGACTTGTTCAGTCCATCGTGAGTAATTCGAGTGTTTAAATGCGTTTTCTAATTAAATTTTTTAGGTACAAATACCTAATGAGAGCCTCAGTGGTGATTCACTTGTACGTAACCACCGCTTATTGGATGTATTTAAGCTATTCGTTCTCCAAATCGAACAAAACTTACCAACACATCCACAATTTGTACTCGATTCATTCGAGATTGGAGAAATTTTGCACGGATGACATCAAATCGCCTTTACCGAATTTCAATGAAATCGTATTGTTTGCAATGTTTATTTCCATGCCAATATGCGCTCTGATTTACGTTCTTAATGGGTATTGGAATGTGTTTTTCTTGTGGAGTGTTTTTATGCCCGCATTCGTCATTAATTTATTCATTCTGATTACAGTGAGTGCAATGGTGTTGCTTATACGCACTTTAAACAAAATTAAACACTATTTAACATCGCTTATTGAAGAGAACGATTTGTCTCCGGAGAATCACTTATTTTGCGCGATTTACCAGTCAAATATGCCGGAAAATCGCAGAAAACTCGAGAATTTGTACGAAATCATGGCGATTTATTACGATCTATGGAAAAATACGCGACTTTTCAACGATTTGTATGGAAATAAGTATGTGATATTTTTCTGTATTTCGCTAACACTCGTCATTTGTACGTCTTACTTCAATTTTCTTCGTTATTACCAAACGCCCGACGAGTTTCTCTCCTTCCACGTCATTTTAATGGCATACAATTACTGGTGTGTCATTTATTCCTGTTCAAATGTGTCTCTATGCTTTTACAGCACGATCGTTTCGAATCGTTCCACCGAGATTCGACGCCTTTTGTACCGTCTGAACGATTTCTATCCACATTTACGAGACGATGTAAACGATTTTTCCAATGTGAAAATGTGTAAGTTGAAGATTTCCTTTCAGATTGCGATCCACGGCTATCAACTGCAACACCAAAAGCTCCAAATCATGGCCGGCAACTTGTTTGTCCTTCGTTTCAACTTGATCGGCTCATGTTTTATTGTAATTCTCACCTATCTCCTCGTTCTCATCCAAATCGACTTTGATTGGTGATAAAAACAATAATAATCCCACTGGCGCCATCTAGTGGAGTTTTGCTGAAACTATTACAGATTTCAACAAGGAAAAATTATTTAAATCTGAAAAACGAAATCTAACGTTTTTCTTACAATTTCACGCTCTATCTACCTGATTTTATTAATTTCGCTGCAACCAGTATTAAATGTTCGCTTTAAAATATTAGACTTTATTCAAAAATGCTGCATTATCCCACACTACAATACAAAAAATACTATTTCACTTAAATTTAATTAGTTAATATATTATATAGTACACTAAAATGCTTTAAAAAGAAAATATTCGAATCCCATCAACGATAACATAAAGAAAAACCCAAAAATTCACTGCTGTTCCGCCACATAATCCACATCATCCGCATTCTCTTCATCCTCTTCCATCTCATCATAAGCCGTCACTTCACCCTCTTCCCGCTCTTGTCCCTCTTCCTCCTCCTCATCCTCCTCCTCTTCATCCTCATCTCCACTCTTCTGTTTCCTCGCCAATCTCAACACATGCAAAATCACCTCATCCACCGTCTGATTATTCAACAACTCCTTAACAGCCTCATCATCAATCACCACCGTAAACAACAATTTCGCATTCTCCCTCATCCGTCCAATATAATCGAAATCCTCCTCACTTGCCGGCTTATAACCGCACCGTTTTATCACCGAATCCAACACTTTGTCCACCGGCGTATCCGGATACCCGAAATCCGTCAAACAGTCCTCATCCACCAACAACGTCAACAATTCCTTTATCGATTCAGTCAGTGTCAACTCGTTCCACACAATATTCTCCGTCAGACCGTTACGTGTGGCGGCATCTGTGGCCGCACTCAGCAACTGTTGCTGCAACTTCTTCTTCTCCGCATGCGCCAGTATATCTTCAAGTACGTCGCGATGCCGCGCCCGTATATGGCGCATCAGACAATCTTGCCGTATGAATGCGCGTCCGCACACATCACAACTGCACGGCGGCTCTTTCCGATGTGTCAACGAGTGCGTTTTCAGGGACGATTTCACCGAAAACGATTTATAGCACACATTACATTGGAACGGTTTCAGACCGCTATGGCTCAACATGTGTCTGGCCACATCCTCTTTGCGGAAGAATGTTTTATCGCATTCGGTGCACTTCAATGGATCGGCGCCTTCGTGCATGAATTTTATGTGTGTTGTGAGACGGACACGGCGATTGAAGGCGCGATCGCAGTGCGGACACTTGAACGCATTCTCGCCGGTGTGATGGAAAATGTGCGCCCGCAATTGGGTGGCTTGGATGAATGTTTTGCCGCAGAATTGACAGCGATGCGGCCGTTCACCGGTATGTGTACGGACATGACGGTTTAGTGTCTCTTTGGCGGCGAATTTTTTCATGCACTGTGGACAACTGTACGGTTTCTCGCCGGTGTGCATGCGACGGTGTTTCTTCATGGCGCCGCTAGATGGAAAGCGCTTGTCGCACATGTCGCATGGAAACGGTTTCTCGCCTACAAACAAAACAAAAAAACAGAAAGTCAACAACATAATTTCAAGTGTAGAGATGGGGATGCGGTTGAAAAGTATCGATTTTTGGAATTGAGTGAAAGTTTTAACAAAGAAAGCGATTTAATTTTCAAATTTACTTTTTTAAATGGGGAAAACGGGAAAAACACCTCTGAAAGTCTGTTTTTACCTTAAAATTCCTTAAAAAACCTTCAAATTATCGTAATTTTTCGGTGGAAAAAATCGATATTTCAAAATACCGATCAACAATCGCCATCTCTAATTCAAACCAACAACTCTCTACCGTACCTGTATGTGTTCGGACATGGATATTCAACAATCCAGCACCCTGGAACTCTTTCTTGCAATATTCACAAATGAATCGCTTCTTTTTCTTGCCTTGTCCCGCATGGGCGCGTAAATGTTCCGCCAAATTGTCTTTACGTGTGAAGAAACGATGACATACCCGACAATCGAACGTTTTCTTGGGCGGTCCCATGCATCCGGTGTGCACAATGTGACGGTCCAAGTGGTATTTTCTGGTAAACTCTCGATTGCAGCCCAAACATTTAACCGACTTGACTGGATGCACTCGCATATGATCGATAAGCAGCTCTTTTGTGTTGAATTTCTTCTTGCATTCCACACAGATGTATTCATTGTCCATTGGATGTTCGATGCTCAAATGGCGTTCGAGGAAGTTCTCCTGGGCGAACAGTTTGTCGCAGTGGCTGCATTTGAAGTCGCCAAACTAAAAAAAGTCACACTTGAATCGGTTGTTTAACATTTTCGGTTTGTTTTCTTACTGTATGAGCGGTGTCCGATGGTTCACCGCAACACGGACACAATTGCAGCGTTAATGGATCGTCTTCAGTTAAATCGTCACCGTGATTGACGGTGATGTGTCGCTTCAAGCCGGCGGCAGTCTTAAATCCCTTATTGCACACATCACAACGCATCAATTCCTTCTTGTCGTCCTCCTCTTCAGTGTCGTGTTCGGTTTCCTCATTTTCCACCGTTTGAAACTGGAAATCGCTGCTGTTCTCTTCGTTCACATACTGAGCGTGATCGATTTGGTATTCCGTCTCGTTCGGGTCGTCCACAGTTTCGGGATCTTCGGCCTCTTCGATTATAACACCGTATTCTTGGCCTTCGATGCCTTGCTGTTGTAATGCTTCGATTACTTGCGTTCCAACAGCGGCCGGATCGCCCGAATACTCGCCAGCGTTCCTACAACAAACAAAATGGTAAAGGTGGAAGGTTTTGGTGGAATTTTCAGCGTCTTACTGGATGATGTAAGTGTGAATAACGTTGTGACCTTCATCGTAAGCGTTTATCCTTAAATTGCCATCGGAATCTTCAGTTGCGAATTCATTGAACACAATTGGAATATCACCACTCTCCTCCACCTCCATGGTGGTGATGTTTTGTAGAACGACCGATTGTATCTCGGTTTCCCCATTTTCCGGTTCTTCTTTTTTCACAATTTCACTTTTAATGGTCGTCAATTCATCCATTATCGATGAATTTCACCTTTGGCGATCTAAAAGCAGACATTTTTCAGGATTAATGAAAAGGAGGTTATATTTGGGCGATTTTGGATAGTGAGGCGACTTTCAAAACAGGCTAATGCACAAAATTGTCTACATATCGTAAAATGGCGACGCTGGCCCTTTCCATCCGCACAATACTAACCAACTGTATGGCACATAATTATGCAAAATTCCGTTAATTGGACATAAATTTTACGAAGGAATTTTCCAGTAGGTGGTTAGTTTTGTGGGAAAGTTGCATTTAGATGAGGGAAAAGAAAAATTCACCACTTACGCCCCTAAAAGCCGACAACCGTTTTATCACAGGAATAAATAAAATGGAGGAAGACTATTTTCCAGGCGCGTCCTTCAACAGTGCGCATGTGCACCACGTAGCTGTCATCTGATCACCGTTGCTATGGGTAACCAGGGGGGGTCGCTGTCAACATTGGCCGTTGAATTTGTTTTGAAAAATGTCAGCCGACACGATAAACGATGAAATTGTGAAGAAAACGCAACAAATATTGGGAAAATATGTGAAAAAACCGGTGCTGACGGAGAAATTGTTGAGGAAACCGCCGTTCCGGTTTCTGCATGATGTTATTGTGGCTGTTATCAATGAGACTGGATTTTTGAAGCGCTTGTTTAGCGATAACGAATTGAATTCGAGCAGTTTTACAGAGAAAGAGGCGAAAATAGCGTTTCTAAATAAACTTATCGAGGCCGTAAGTGAGTATTTTGATGACCTTGTATTGCACAAGTGTATTTATTATGTTTATCAATAATATGTTGCAGAAACAATAACGAAAATCGATCTGAAAGTGCGTGCTAGCAAAATTGTGGCCGGATTGGAGCCAGTCGAGACGAATTTACTCTTACAAGCAATCGGGACGGCGATTGATAAGAAATTGAGCAGTGTGGAATATGTGGAATCGTTGAAACCGAGCAAAGGGAAGAAAGTGGAGGAGAAAAAGAGCAAAACGACCAAAATTCCCGACAAAGAGAAGAGTAGAAATGTTGTTAAACGATCGAGTAGTAAAGAAACACCGAAATCGGTCGATCGGAACAGTAACAAAGAAAGCAGTCGAAAAAGAGAGAAAGTGTCCAAAGAGAAAGACAAGCCTAAAGCCAGTAAAGAGAAGAAATCGATTAAAAACGATGTACTTGAAGAGAAAATGACAGCAAGTCCTAAAATCGTTGATAACGTTGGTCCACAGGAGGAAATTAAAGCTCCAACACCTCACGAACCGTCCCCCAGGTCCCAAAAACACCCTGAAGAGCCCCCAATCGAGACTCGAGTTGAAATCGAGAAACCGGAGCCTCCTGAAATGATTTCCAGGCCATCTACCAGCCTGCGACCGAAATCCGCTCGTCCCAAGAGCGGCGATCGAACCGCAATCAGAAAACCAGCCGACCAAACGGACCCGGCCGACTTGCAGCCAGTCGAAATGCAAAGTGTGGCCCCAAATCAGCCACCAGTGCGGCCACGGAGCAGTTTACGACCGCCAAGTGTACGGCCGTCCAGTGCTCGTCCGGGAGCGCCCCGATTACGTTCGGATTCCGCCCTTCCGGTCCACGAACCGATCCCAATGGGCAATATTAATGTGATTATAGAAAATGTGGACACTGGCGAGGAGGAAGAGACAGTTATAATACAGAATGCAGCGGAAATGGAGGAGGAAAGTGTCCCAGAAATGAACAACGACTTGAACATCAATCTGGAGAACAAAGGGTACCTGGTGGAGCAGATTTTGGAGCAAATACAAGAGAATGATGGCCAGAAGAAGGTGGAACTCGATTGGGAGCAAAGCGGTTCAGAATACTGACAGAAATGCATGTGTTTCTTTGTTAATTGACGATTTTTTTAGGTATAATTCAGAAGGATGTCGCACAAGTGCGGAATTTCATTCAAACATTGACAAAAACGGCAAATCCGCTAGGAAAACTGCTGAATTATTTGCATGAAGACATCGATGCGATGCACAATGAACTGCAAATGTGGACAACGATGAAACGGCAACTGTTTGTGGAGATTGAGAAGCGAAATCGCATGAGTGCAGAGTCGGATAAGCCGTTACTGTTGCAATTGGAGCAATTGCGGCGGGAAATCGTTCAACAGGAAGCGGAAATCGCAACGGTGCGTAGTAATATCCTGAAAAATGAGCAAAGAATCAAAGAGATTCTAACGAAATGAATTATTGTTGTTGGTTAGTTTTGTTGGTGAATAAAGAATGTGTTTAATGAAAAATATTTTTATATTTGTAACGAAAAATAAAGTCAAATAATAACAAGTTGAATTAATACAGTACAAAATAACGTTTATATATACTATAAGGTAAGATTTGCTTTCGTTTTCCAATAAATTCTCTATCTATACATTTAGTCACATTTTGTAATGTTTCAATGGAGGATAGAAGCGGTTTTTTTGAAAGTTTCCATGTGCCTAAATACAAACTAATAATTGTGGAACTGATTCGATTTGTGGTAACTTTCTGTAGTGAATTTCGCCCTTTGTCGGTTGAGGGGAAGACGGGGTTTAACGTGAATAAGAGACGCTACAATTCAAAGAGCTCATCTTGCTGTTTTTCGTGGTGTTTTATGGATGTTTTCACTTTTTTCCCCTGCTGAACGACGACTGTGTGTGAACTATTGTTATTTACACTTTGTTTCATGCGGGATATGGCCGGTTTTCGTCTGTCCGATTCGTAGTCCGTGCCACAGGCGAAACTGAAACAAGAAACGTTCAATATTCTCTCGATTTTGATGATTTGAAGAGTCGTACTCGCTCTTTTTCCGTGTCTTCTTCACGTCCTCTTTGGTGCAAGCTATGGAGGCGTCTATTTTGCTTAGGAAATCACAAATATTGTCATCATCGAACTGGCCACTGCTTGTGGTGCTTGTGGGTGTGTTGACGGCCTGTGTGGGGCTCACGATGGGCGTCGATTGGGTGCTGCTAAACGGTGTGTTGGTGCCACTGTCTTGGGTGGGTATTAGAAGGTACTCTTTGAGGAACAGACTGTCCGAGGCGTAGAGACGGTTGGCGCGCCGGATTTGTTCGATGGTCACGTTGTATTTGAGAGCGATGCCTTGGAGGGTGTCCGTTTGGGTGACGTAGTGTTTAAGGTAGTTGTCGTTGCGAGTTTTGCTGGTACTGCCGTACTTTTTTAGAGATCTGGCACTGTCTCGAATGGATAGTTTCTCGTAGGAGCCTCGGTCCATTTTTTCCGATGAGCTGAAACAGAGGAATTGGATGGATTTGGTGGAATTGTGTGTTTTGGGGTACACATACTTGGACAAAACTGAATATTTTTAAGCTTATAAATGAATTTCACTAATATTGTGTCTACTATACTTTATCACATCACGTTTCAGATCACATTGCTGCTGTTAAATAAGATTGTTGATAAAATATCTTGATAAATTTGTGATAAACAAAAAGTGTTTCTGACAGAAATCAAAGTCATTTGTGTCAAAAGTTCAGCAACCTTGTGGGGATTGTGTGTGTTGGTATTACTGGACCGAGACAAATTACAGTTTTTTTCTTTAGAAAAACATATTATAGAGAAATTCAAATTAAAAATGTATTAGAGACTGATAATAAACATTAGTATAATTATTGCTCAATTAGAAAGTGCAATTAAATAAATAATAAGATTTAGTGCAAAAAGTGTACTCCGAGTAAAAAATAGCGTGTCAATGGAAAGCTCTTGTTACCAACTCAAAACTCACGAAACTAAAAGTCCCTAGACGTGCCTCTACATAGTCATCATTTTTTGTGTACATTTTACATGGGAGAAAAAAATTGCGTTTTTATTACTAATAAATGCGTTGGATCTGTTTTAATGTGTAACTAATTGGGTCTGCGAACATTCATTTAACTAAACAACCAGATTTCAAACGAAATGTCGTATCAATTGTACAGAAACACGACTTTGGGACACACACTGCAAGAAAGCTTGGACGAGCTGACACAGGTAGTTAATTGGCAATTAACCGAAACCAACAACGAAATTAACTGTAAATTGTTTTCAGTATGGACAAATTACCAATCAGTTGTCAAACAAAGTGCTCCTCCAATTCGATAAATCCATAAACCAAACGCTGGCCACAAGAGTCAAGTCCAGATTAACATTCAAAGCAGGCAAATTGAATACGTACCGATTTTGTGATAATGTTTGGACGTTCATGTTGAATGATGTCGAATTCAGGGAAGTGCAAGAGATTACCAAAATCGATAAGGTGAAAATTGTGGCGTGTGATGGGAAAAGTACGTAAAAATGACGAAAAACTCGACATTGTGTAACCGTTTTATGTTGTTTTAGATGTTGGTGAGGAAGGAAGCTCGAAAAAGTGAACGTTTACCATACCATTGGATTGTATTATTTATGTGTAAATATATATTTTTTTTGTAATAGAATAAAGTGTTGAAATGGGTAAAAATAAAAGGCAATGTTCCAATTTATAAGCTCATTTAGTCATAATTGTGGAAGCAGTACATCATATGACTAAGGAATCTCAGACAGGTTTCGAGAGCTATAAAAGCTCAGTGTTTCTCTTATTTTAGAATATGGCATGTGACAACATGGCATTTTTACACTTAAATTGTATATTTCACAATCAGTTTGAAATTTCCCTTACAATTTACATAATTCGTGTACAAATTATGGAGATATCCTAAAGAGTTGTTTCCAATTTGTTGGTTTTAAAGGCAAAAATACGCGAGAAGAAAAACGCTTTTGTTGGAACTAAAAGAGAAATTCAACAAAACAAAACTGTTTTGTTCAATTATTCAATAAATGGATTTTCATTTGATTTTTTTTTTAATAACAGGAGATAAAACACATACCACAATGAACAATCAACATTCAACGTTATTTTGGTTTTTCTTGTTTTTATACGATTAATTAACATATAATAAACCATTCCACTTCCACGCTTTTTTTCTTGGAAGTACAACAATCGTTCATGAAATGTTTCTTTTTTGTTTAAAAGGGACTCACAAGCCACTACAAATGTATTACATCTAACTACCTAAATTTGTATTGTTTTTTAGTTGACTACACATTTAAAATAGTTTAAATTGTGCTAGTTTTGATAATTTTATTACCCCTCTCTCGACAAAACGAAAAACATTGTCGACAGTTTATTAGACGTGTTTGTGCAAAATGCAACGAAAACCATCCGAAAATGCAAGAAAGCAACTATTAAGGCACAAGTTAGACCAATAAAATGCAACCTTTTACTTATTAGCTAGTCTAAAATGCACCAAACAAACTGAAATCGATTTCTAAAAAAACGTAAATTGATTGTTCGTCTAACAAACTGTCCACACACAATTTTACAATTATGAAATATTAACGACTTACATATGCATTTTTATTATTAAAACACCTTTCACCTGAACTTATCTGATATGATAACATTTTTTTATAATTATTAAGTTTCTTCAATATTCCTCTCAAAATCAAAATACATTTCAATTCCATAAAACACAATAAATTACACATAAAACATTTAATAATACATTCTTATTTCCATTCTCATATTTTTTTGTATCGATAAAAATCTCTCGAATTGAATCTCTGTTCAAATTTATAATATAATGATTCTGATTTCACGTTTTCTCTTTAATATATATGTATAAATACTTTATAATCAGCCTTTATTTTTATATATATTTTGTGTTATTTATTCATTATCATAAATATTCAATAAATAATTATAAAACATTACTTTTTTTTTTGTTTTTGATAGTCACTGGCATTTTAAACTTAGTTTGTTCAAAATTTTGCTTGTTTTGTGCTACAAATTCGCAACGAAAAAACTAAAAACAATCAACAATTATAACATTTACAATAAATAAACTAACTGAACACAGTAAACTACAATAAATAATGTTGATCGTCAAGAAATTGTACAAAATGTTTTGGTTATTTATGAGAAAACAACAAATTTGTGCCGAGATTCAAAAACTGACTAGACAGAAAACACGAAAAATGTTTATTGCATTTGAAATACTGTTTGGAAATTTGTTAAAAACACTTGTACAATCACTCGACAATCTGAAAAAAGGAACAAAATCGCTTTGAGCTTTCCAACAAGCAAACAAAACGATGAAAACACTTACATTTCACACACAGTTACAATATTGGACAGAAACATATTGAAACATATTTAAACAACATTTCCGACCAGCAGAATGTTATTAATTTATTATTGGACCGGTGCTATCTGTGGGGACACATTGAACGCATTCAAACCGAACAAAAAACTGTTTATTTACAAATACGTTTTGACTAGTTTAGAAAATTACTGTTTCCGAGATTCATTTTTTAAATAGCGCTTGTTTAACTTAACATTAAATATATTTACTCTGCTTTTTTTCTCTCTAAAATTTCAATTAATTGCAAATGAAAATTGGCAAAACTATAAAATTGCTGATGATAATTATTAATTAATATGTATATCATTATTTATTATTTTGATAATAAAGAAGGCGGGGACTTGTTTTTTTGTTCTCATACACACTTGGATTAATTAGTTTTACCCAAAATCCATGTTTTTTCTTCATCGAATATCTTTGATATTTTGCTTTGAGCCGAATATCTTGAGCATTTGTTCCTCGTAATCGTTTATATTCCTCTTCATTATCTCCATACATGGCCCTAAGAGTCGTTCAAATGCCTCCACATCCAAAACTACAAAAAAAATTACATTTGGTTAGAATGAACATCGGTCGGTGTAATGTCGGTAACAAATGAAAAAATTCTAAGAAAAACGTTAGATTTGTTTTTTCTCTGTTGTTATAAGATTTGTTGTCACAACAAAAAGAAAAATTTTCTTTGTAATTTACAGATTCCTGTAGCATCGATGTGCCCTTTTGGTAGCGCCATCTAGCACCCAAGTTAAAAAAAAACATTTAATGACTTCCCAAACATTTTAGTATGGAAAAAGGCGATGTGAATGCACGTCCTCGTGCTATTTATCGATTTCTCATAAATGTCGATGACTCGTAATAAATATTTCCACCAGTTGAACCCAAAAAACCACCCTAAATAAGCAGAAAAAACCACAAAATACTAACATGCTAATTTGACATCGCCATCACAAAATGCCGACGCGGCCCTGGGTCGATGTGTCACTAATGCCAATTCCCCAAAGTATCCCCCTTTTCCAATCCGATTAATTTCCACTTCTTTCCCGCTATCATCCAGCACACTAATCACCACTTGGCCCTGTTCCACAAAATACATTCCATCCGCCGCATCGCCTTGCTTGATAATCCGGTCACCATTCTGGAACGAACGTGGCACCAGTGCATCGGCCAAATTCATCCTCTCATACGATTGCAGTGTTTTCAACATGGGCACACTTTCAATTAACGCTTCGTACATCTTTCGCTTTTTGAAGGCGGATTTTAAGAGGATGCGACGGAACGTTTGTCGATCCATCGCCCACAGACTGCCATCGGTGTGCGCTTTTATGGTTGCTGCCCGCGGCATGTTGTACATTAACGCCAATTCCCCGAAACTGCCACGATTCTCGTATGTGTGAATGTGTTTGGGTTCGTCTGACGGACCGCTGGCGACCAATGCATGAAACACGCCACTAAAAATGATCGGAATTAATTGACAAATTCAACAAACGGTTTCAGGTTTACTTTTGTATAACGTAAAAGTTGTCACCGTCGTCGCCTTGCTTGATAACCAGCTCGTCTTTCTTCACTTTGCGCTCGAACATGGCGTCCAACACGTCCTGCATTTGTTCCTTGTCCAAAGCGCGGAATAAAAGGATGTTTCGAACCGCTTCGGCCAATTGTTGACGTTGTTCATCCGATTTGGGAAACACCACTTTCGTGCCATCATCGTCCTCGTCCTCTTCGGGATCGTACGTTTCGGCAAACACCGATTTACGACGCGTCGTAAATCGCCCCACTGGCGGCTCTACAACACACACATAATAAATTCATCCACAAGTGAATTGATTATTTTTACATGGCAATAAAAATAGAAATGAACTCAAATAAATACGAATTTATTGGAATTTGTGGGGAAACATTCGAGATTGGTGCCAGATCACTTAATTACCTTCTTCGTGGGAAAGGGTCGATTCGTCCGGGGACAATTGGCCGGCTGCGGCCCCCTCGAAGAGGACGGAAGTGGTACGCTGGTCCCTGAGCCTTGTGAAATAATCCGCTGCATAACTGACCACATCGCCCGGCTGTTCCAGCAAATAACTGATGGTGAACTCCAATAATACTTCACGCAAATCGTCGGGGACTTGAATACGGGGCCCAACTTGTCCACGATTCATTGCACCTTTGTTTTTCGTCACTTTTACGGTTTTGGCTACAAATCCACGGTTGATCACTTGGAATTTGGTGGACGTGTGTGTATTATGCTCCAACCGACCGTTTATTTTTTATTCAAATATTTTTAACATTACTTATTTTTATGTGGCACCATTCAACTGTGTGTGTGTTAAAAGTCACAAGATTTTTTTCGGTGGAAAGGCGGCCACGGCTGTCAAAGGCAAGCCCTTCGCTAAAATGGAGGAGAGGTTGACAAGTGGTGGCTAGATGCGGGAATATGGTGGCTTTTTTAATGCTGGACACTTTTTGGTGGTCACTAATACACGATTTATGCACGACACTAATACGGCGGTCCCTTTTTTAATGCATTTTATCGGACTTTTAAAGGCGTCAGTGATAAGCGTACACCATACTACACAGTCTTGACAATAATCAATGATTAATGATCGACTGGTGACAATTGATGACAGATTAAGGCCACTATATACGTACCCAAGGTTGCCAACTGATAGGGGTGAAATTGAAGCGGTTTTTTATGTGGCTATTTTTTATTTAAAAACGGCCAAATGAGGTGGATTTAGGGGAGAGAAATGTCGGTGAACAGCGCGCGTTGCGTAAATGGTTTCAGTGACATTTAAAAAAATGATGGAAAGTGAATGAACTAAAATTGGGGTAATTGGGTTGATAAGGCAAGAGCAGAGAGATTATTCAAATTTAGTTTGTTAAACTAGAAGCGGATGCGGCCTCTTTAGGTGTTTAAGATGTAAAATGAGAGCGATTTTTCTTTTAATCTTGATGGAGAGCTTCTCGCCTTTCGGAAAATTTGGCGAAAGTTGAGCATTCAAGTACAGAAATCTGTAATATTTAACAATTTAAAGAAACAATGTGAATAAATTACGGGATTTTTAGCGTTTTTAAAAAGCCGATATTAATTGTTGTCGCATATTTAATGTTTTTTTTTTCACAGCCGGGGCTATTTTAAAACTTTTCATGGTAAATAATTCAATGATAAAGCATTCAGGTTTTACATGCAGCCTGATGCTAACTAATTCATTTAGGATAAATAATTTATTGGATATGAAATCGATAAAACACATGTCTTTAAAAAACCCATTAATTTTTGATTTCAATACAGTTTTCTGTAATACAACAAATTTCAAATTTCCCGCGTATTAAAGTCACTGTCAAAAATTGACGCCCTTTCAGGTTGGTGCCCCTGTTAGCTTCTTTTTTGCCGGTTTTTACAAGTTTCTCGTTGTTCTGTTAAGTTTTAACGTTTTTTCTTTCTGTTTCTTATATTTTAAAGTGTTAATCCTTAATATGTCTAAAGCTAAAAAACCTGCTGTTAATAAAAAAGCAGCAAACGGCTACAAACTCGCAGCCCCATTGCCGGAAGGTGAAATTATACAAGCTATAAACAAGAAGAAATGGATCATTGGGCCTCCAATTGGTCAGGGGGGTTTTGGCACGATTTATTCAGCTAAAGATTTCGATGATAAGAAGAACCATTGGCCCTATGTTATAAAAATTGTATGAGAAATTCTGATAATTTCAGTAGAAAGTTAAAATCAAATGTTTGTGTCTTAGGAGCCCCATGAGAATGGACCCTTGTTTGTAGAGATGCATTTCTATACGAAAACTTACAAGTCAGATGCTAGTCAGTTAACTATACTTACATTTTACTTGGAATCAATGTTATCATTTATTTGTTTTAGTTGAGAAATTTCTCAAAGACAGAAAACTGAAATCGTTTGGTTTACCACAATTTCTTGGTTCCGGTTCACATGTGGCCAATGATGAAAAGTACCGTTTCCTTGTCATTGAAAAACTGGGCTTAGATGTATGGAAATTGTATCTGGAAAATGGTCGCATTCTCCCAGGAGACACGGTTTTCAAAATGGCCATTCAAATTGTAATTCACTCAAAATTCCCAAAAGAATTCCTTAATGTGTGTTCACTATTTTAGTTGGATGTGTTGGAATTTGTCCACCAAAGCGGCTACATCCATGGCGACATAAAAGGAGCGAATATTCTAATCGGTTCCAATAACCAACAAGTGTATTTAGTTGATTTCGGGTTGGCTTCAAAGTTTTACACTGGCAAAGAGTTTAAGCCGAACAAAAAGAAGGCACACAATGGCACTATTGAGTATTTAAGCCGCGATGCACACGATGGTGTGGAAACTCGTCGTGGAGACTTGGAAATTCTCGCCTACAACATGATCCAGTGGCTCGGTTGCACTCTTCCATGGGAGAAAGATCTGACCAAACCTGAAGCGGTACAGAAAAGCAAACAGGACCACATGAAGAGCCCCTCAACGATTGTCAAAGCGTGTTTTGGTCTCACACCGTGTCCCAACGCTCTAATGGAATATTTGAAGTACTTGGACTCGTTGGATTTCAACACGGAACCGGATTATAAAAAGATTCGAGCGATTTTTGTGAAAGGAGTGAAGGAAATGAACGGTTCTCTTACAGAACCGATGCGATTTTCTTCCACATCGAATGGTGTTACCTTAAAACGTCGAAGTTCAATTAAGATTGGTGTGCCTGTGAAGAAGGGGCGAATAAGTATGGTTTCAACGCCGAAAAAGCGTCTTCGTGCACGTAAAGTGCAGCCAGATGTGGTGGAAAAACAGGAAACGAAACCAGTGAAAAGAACGACAAAGAAGGCCACTTCAGAGAAGAATGTTACAAAGAGAAAAGTCACCAAGACTGAAACGCCAGCGGAAAATGGATTCGAAGGGTACACAGCGAGTATGATTGAAGTGGCGAAAAAGGCGGCCGAAAAGAAAAATGTGAAAGCAAAGAAAACCACCAAGACTGAAGTGAAAAAAGCGCCCGCTAAAAAGAAAATCGCCGCTGAACCAATTGAGGATTTGGAGAATGCACCACAGCCGTCGACCAGTAAGCAGACAACACGAAAAGCACCGAAAAAGAAGAGTGAACAGGTCCCTGAAGAGAATGGAGTGTCAAGGGTGAAACGCGTTCGTAAGACCCCCAATTAATCGTATGTAATTTGTCTCTGTATCAGTACTATATTTTCTTTCCAATAAATTATTTTTTTTATATTGCACAGCACTTTATTTCTCTATAAAATTACAAAAAGAAAAACAGACTAGTTGGAATAATTTAATTTTGCAATCATCATAAAATAAATTGAAATGTAGATTTTATAGCTGTGAATCACGTAATTCTATGTATAATACGCTTTTTATATACAAATAATAACTCTATGGTTCATTTTGCCCAAGAATCGGTACATAACCTCACTTTGAAATTAAATTTACACAGACGATAAAATGTATAAAATTAGCAATAAAATCAACTGTTCACTCAAGAGTGAAGATAAAACACAGTTTCTAAACTGCCTGTTCATTAATTTTATCGTCCGTGTTAAATTTAAATTAAATTTCAATTTGAGGTTATGTCCCGAGCGAAATGAACTTTCCGTAACAATAGTTAAAAAATCCAAGTATATCTTTAATAAGCAATAAAGTTCTATAGAAAACAAATGTTTTACAATCATATAGTGTAATCCAATTGGACATAAAGTTGTTTAACACCGACCGATGCGAAAATCATCTGTGTATGACTGACCACATATTTCGGATCGACCGTTTTCGATACTTCCAATTTAATTGCGCCCACATAAATGTCACTGCACAATGTCCAAAAGTGCGGCTCTTGCACCGAATAGACGCCCGTCAAACTGACCACTTTCTGATAGCATTGCGGTAACACATTGTCCATACTGTACGGTTGCCGTTGCATTAAAATCATTATCGAGTCTTTGATTAATGCATACACACTGAGCGCTATGAGGATTGCAATGAACAGTGAACAGATAGGATCGGCAATCATCCAGCCGAACATTTGCATCAGAATGGCGGAAATGATGACACCAACGCTGCCCAAAGTGTCGGCCAGAATGTGGAGAAACACTCCCTTCATGATTTGCGAGTTGCCCGACGAGCCGTTGTCCAATTCGAGGGTGTGGTCGTGCGAATGGTTGTGGGAATGGTTGTGTGAATTGGAGGAATGTGAATGGCCGTGGGAATTGCCGCCATGCGAGTGTCCGTGGCCGTGTTGGAAGGCGTACACACCGACGAGGTTCACCAACAGACCCAACACAGAGACGACAAAGAGCCGTTCGTGTTTCACCTGAAACAGACAATTAGTTAATGGGTTTTGGAGGATGGGGTTGGAATTGTACCTCGGGTGGTTCGATGGCTCGCTCTACAGCTTCTTTCATCAGGAAGAACGAGATAAAAAGCAGGAATAATCCGTTAACGAAACCGGCGAGGATTTCAGCGCGGACATAGCCGTAGGAAAATTTGTCGTTTGCTTTCCATTTGGTGATGACGGAGGCAGCTAGGCCAGCAACGAGGCCAGTGCAGTCGAAGAACATGTGGAAAGCATCGGAAATTAAACCTGCAACAAAAGAAAAGTTAGAAAGTCGATTAAATGGTGCTTGTTGGTGCGGTTTTTACCTAGACTGTTGCTCCATACACCGTAAATAAGCTCTACAAATGCGAATGAGAGATTAAGTATCAGAAACAGGAACAAATTCCTGGAATTGCGATCGGCGAATATAAGTCTGATCCAGCTGTTGATTTTTTCCTTAATGCGGGAACCGAAACCCCGATGATAGTTGTCTTTATGGGAGAGAGGTAGCATTTTTGTTCGTAATGTGGTGCTAACTAATTAAAATATTATCACATCTAACCATAATTTGGTATTTTCACAGTTTCAATTTTTGTTTACGTGTCCATGTTTCGGTCCGTTTTTAGTGTATTTTTTGGCCACTCGAATTAACTATTTTAAACGTGGTAATGAGAAGGAAAAGTAATCAGTTTAACGAGGTAATTAATAACAAATAAATTGTGTAAAAAAGAGACTGGTGTTGGAAAAAATTGTTAACAGCCGTAACCGGCTGACACACATACGGCCATATTAATGACATATGTCAATTTGAAGTGCTAGGGGAAAATGAAAACTCACTAACATTTGTCAATTTGAAGATCTAGGGGAGAATGAAAAGTTACTAACATAGTTCTGGTAATGGCCGCCAAGGTTTCCGGTGGTGGCCGATAAACAACTTCCTTTCTCGTGGAAACCAAGATGGTAGGTGTACCTTATATTTATTTTCATGTGAATTTTAAATGGAAATAATTCAATAATTGTCGGATTTATTACAAAAAGTGTTTAATTGAACATGTAGCAGTTGTTTTTAAGTAATGTGCTACTTTTAAATAGGTATTTTCGGAGAAATTGAACAAACACATGTGCCCCACATGATGTAAAACTCTTTTTCAAGACAATCTTCGTGGTTGTAAAATGAATACTGATTTAATGAGTCTGATTTAATCATTGAACTACTAGAAGATCGCTTCAGTTTAGTCAGGGAGTTAATTTTCTTTTTGTTCTTTTTCAGCCGCCTAAGAAGGATTCCAAATCGTCGGCAAAACAGCCACAAAAGACCCAAAAGAAGAAGGAAGGGTCTGGTGGTGGCAAGGCCAAAAAGAAGGTACATTCTTCAAGTTAATTTCACCTAAAATCTCTTAATTCCTTTTTTAATTTCGTAGAAGTGGTCAAAAGGAAAAGTACGTGACAAGTTAAACAACCAGGTGTTGTTCGACAAAGCAACATATGATAAACTTTTAAAAGAAGTCCCAAGTTATAAACTGATCACACCTTCAGTTGTTTCCGAACGTTTGAAGGTGCGTGGCTCCCTTGCACGAAGGGCTCTTATTGAACTTCAACAGAAAGGTAATAAATTCGCCCTTTGTCCGTTTTATGTTATATAACAAATTGCCTTCGTTGCAGGACTTATTAAACAAGTTGTTCAACATAGAGCGCAGTTGATTTACACTAGGACGACAAAAGCAGAAGACCAAGTCGCGTAACTTTTAAGATAATTGTATCTTTATTAAAAAAAATAAATCCTCAAATCTAAAATTGTTTTCTGTGTACAAATTACCATTTTTAACTGCATAGAAAATTGCTTAGTTTTTCTAACCTCAATTTCTATGATTCATGCACATGAATGCCTTTACGTCCAACTCGTCTTTCTCACTCACTCTTATGTTAGAGAGGAAGAAAATGATAGGGAATAGGTCGGTCATTAGCCCATACGGCACTGCATTTATTCGGCTTTAGAAAAAAAGTGAAAATTTCCTTGAAAAAATGAAAATATGGATGAACAAGTATACAAAGTGGTTAAGAACGAAGAAAATAACGATTCCCTACGTATAAATGCTGTATTCGGTACTGATGCTATCCAATTAACTGTTTTACAAGGTTCAAGTGCATTGAATGCAACAGTAACTTTACCAAACAGTGTGTTTATTTCTGTTGTGATCACATTTTCTGTTTTAGATTGAGAAGAAAGAATTGGAAGCACTGTCTGAAGGGCTTAATAAAAGTTTGGACGAATATTGTGCTGAACTGAAGGAATACATTTCCACAGAACAAGAAAATGTAAAATTCTCATTAAAAGGAACGGATGAATTTGTTATCCATTATGTTGCGGGCACTTCCATTAAGATTAAATATTTTTCATGCAAATTAACCAAGGTTTATAAAACACAAACGTGTTTTATCATGAAATCGATTCAATATTTGTTGTAGGTGAACTATTGCGATTTTGTCGAGTCTCTAATGGACCAATTTTATCGAGAAAAACTCGAATGGTTCTCCAATTACCAAAGAATACTCAAAGAGAAAGCCGAAATTGATAAAAGTAATGTTTGTTGGGTTTATTTTTAAACAATGTTGATGCAATTTGTTACAGTTCGGTTGAAAACTGAGGAGAAAATGAAAGATTTCATGGGTCGAAAAGCAAATGACGACAAGGAATGGTTCAGTAACTTTATATTGATATTAAATGAGAAAAAACGCCGAATACAGCACTTGAATGAAATGTTGAGTGCGTACAGAAATGGACGGACACAAGCGTTAAATCCAACGAAAACAAAGAGTGATTTAAAGAAAATTGCTCATCTAAAACGGGAAACTGTCTCGGATTCGGATGAGAGTAGCGAATTGTTTGAGAATAACGAACATTCTGATGATTATAACAGTGATCAAGAGACTGTTGTTGGACATTCGAATAATGGGGATGACCCGGGACCGAGTACATCAAAAAGAGACTTTATTTGTATGGACGATGAAGAAGCGAGTGGCAATAGCCTTCCAAAACTACCGAAAAGAATGAAATGCACATCAGAAGTCGTAACTTCGGTTATAATCAAAGATAATGGCGAGAAATGTACAAGCAACGAGAAAAAAATTGAGAAAGTCGTCCATCAGCCACCCCCAGAAGAGCAAATAGACAATAAAAAGAACGATTGCATGAGTACCCAAGATTTATTCAATTTTCTGTAATTCAAATTTCCCGCCTGGCAATGGGTATTACAGTGACCTACATTACCATTCGAACATCATTAATTCTACTTATTTCTTACGAGTTTCTTTATAAATTCCATTCTAAATCATATTTTTACCTTTATATTGTTATAAATTGATTAATTGTACGTTAAATATATTCATAAACAAATTGAATATGCTAGAAAATTTAAATTTCCCGCTTGCATTGTGTACACGATTGCGCTGCCACTTGGCACAAAATTACGTCAATCGTTCAAAGTTGCATTACTGTCAGACCACTGAAATACCTGTATGTGGTAGACATTTGTTCTAAATTTGCGTATATTTTCGTATTCTTATCGAAAAGTCCATAATTATTGTGTGCAACACAAGTGCAATATAGACAAATAAACAATTTCGCTATAATTACATCTAATTGTTTAGTAGAGTAAAGAAAAATGAATCCAGAATAGTAAGTATCGATTTATTTACGTATTTTTTTTATGTAAGAAGAAATGCTTTTTGACAAATTCATGGGAGAGAGACTATTGCAAATTATTTTGACATATTTAATTGCGCATTACACGCAATGGGGCCCAAATATTCACCATTGTCCACCCAAACAGGCATTGTGTTTACAAAATTGGCCATTATTAAAGAGCAGCAGCCCCTCGGTGTGTTCCACCCACAATTTCCACACATTATCAAACAGCACGTCATAATTTTATGTGTGAGTCAACATTTTTCTACTCCAAACATGAGTTACAAGACGAATATTTGTTAGTTTGTGGTGGAATTATGGCCGAATGGAGAAAATCCTAAAAATACGCACTCTTTGTTCGCTATTATTGTAACTTTTAACAATGAGACAAAAAAAATGATGGAAATACCGTTTAACATGGTGGATGGAATTTAAACTGTTTTTTTTTTGTTTTTCCATTGTGAAAGTGTGAATTTTCACTGTGTATTCTTTCTATTTCAGCGATTATTTGTTCAAATTACTGCTAATTGGTGATTCAGGAGTAGGAAAATCGTGTCTGTTACTTAGATTTGCAGTAAGTACAAAAAATAACCAACAAAATCGACAATTTTTCTGAATATCGTTATTTTCCAGGATGATACTTACACGGAAAGTTATATCAGTACAATTGGTGTAGATTTTGTGAGTAAATCAAACGAAATTCGTTGATTCAATGACATTTAATCGTCTTTTCTTTATTTACAGAAAATCAGGACAATTGACTTAGATGGGAAGACAATAAAACTGCAAATTGTGAGTAATACTGTTATTGTATATTCTTGGAACAATATATTCCGATAAGAAATTTGATAAACTGTGTAATCATGGCCTGAATATTTGCAATTTTATCATCAATGTTTTTATTTGTTTGATAATCAAGAAATGTGAATTTTACAGTGGGACACTGCAGGCCAAGAGCGTTTCAGAACCATCACGTCTAGCTATTATCGAGGAGCCCATGGTATTATTGTCGTTTACGATTGCACAGACCAAGATTCGTTCAACAATGTGAAACAGTGGCTGGAGGAGATTGACCGTTATGCGTGCGATAATGTGAATAAATTATTAGTAGGGAACAAAAGTGATTTGACCACAAAGAAAGTGGTTGATTTTACAACAGCAAAGGTACAGTGTCCTGTTTTTACAGGTTTCTGTTTGTTACAGTTTTCTGTTTTTTTTGGTTTAGGAGTATGCTGATCAGTTGGGTATTCCATTTTTGGAAACATCGGCGAAAAATGCCACAAATGTGGAACAAGCGTTTATGACAATGGCAGCGGAGATTAAGAATCGCGTTGGGCCCCCATCGTCGGCTGCAGATCAAGCGAATAAAGTGAAAATTGATCAAGGACGTCCGATTGAGACTACAAAGTCGGGATGTTGCTGAAAAATTCCACCGTACTCAATAACGTAAGTGAAAAATAATTGCTGATTTTGTGTTCGGAGTAATGATGGTGAATGTTTCTAGAGTGGTGAAAAAATCATTTATCATTACACATCATTATTTTGTACAATGGCTCCATCTGGTGGATACACAATTTAATTTTCAGTAATGTCCGTCTCTGTATAGTGATTTTTAATTCAATTTATTAACGTTTCTTTAAAAAAATTACAATAATAAACACCAAAATGTCGATTATATAGCCTAATTATAAAAAAAAATTGTTTATTTTTTATTGATTCTTTTCTGTTTTTCTTTTTGTATTTATTTTTTGTTCCAAGATATTTTTTAATAGTTTGAAATAGTTATGGGAAAAATATATAATATATTGATATACAATGCTCTTTTTGATGGTAAAGAGCACCATTTTTTTAGGATATAATTTGTTTAGATATAATAAATAATGTTTCATATTCCAATGAGTCGCTATTTTTCATTTGTGTTTTGGTTTTTTCCATACAAACCCAAAAAAAATTGATTCAAACTTGTAGATAATGAATAGGAATTTGTGATTTCAGAAATTGTGTTTTTTTGTTTTTTGCACCAATTTGTTTTCCAATCTTGCACTGTTTTCAATCGAAAAAAGCGAATATTTTCCTCATTGATTCAATAGTGAAATCAGTTTAATCAATAATCTTACATATATCTAAAAAAACATAGTTAAACTGACTTTTGTATAATAAAAATTTAACTTTTAAGACAAATTCATTTTTGTAGTTTATAATTTGTATGAAAAATTTATTGTAAACAAATATAAATTTAATGAAAATGTGATAAAAATAGTCGTTCAGTGTTTCTGTTCTTCCTTGACGGGATTTATGAGACTTTCCGACAGGATTTCGTCTTTTAATTTGTCGCGGTAGTTGCGTTTGAAGAAGTTACACTGAAAAACAACATTTAATCGTGATTTTCTCTCTAATTTCTCTTATTTACTCTGTAAAGTACGTAGGTGAGGACGATTAACAGGACACAGCCGACAATTGGCGTTGTAATTAATATCCAAAATGGTAGCAACAATTCGTTGGCGATAAATATTGATGTTTTCGCATGTGCTGAAATACTAAACCACAAATTAAACATTCATCTATTGATAGTTACGATGTGTTGGTACATTTCTCTGTCATTTGTGGTGAAATGAACACTCGATGTGACTGTAATCAAGTCAATGTTGGCCTGTTTGTTGTAAATGTTGTGCAATAATTTCAGATCGATTCGCAGTTTGATCAGCACTAAACTGGTTTGACTTTTCTTCAAGTAACCGCCGTCTTCGCAGACGATTCGAACGCATTTTATGCCGTCCTGACAGTCAATAGTGAATGTACTTCCATTGATTGATGTTAGATTTTGTTCGGGGATTAAAGGAACGTCCACGTTGGACGAGTATGTGATGTTTTTTATTTGGCACGGATGTTGGACGTTGTTGACGTAATTCTACCGAAAAAAATTGTGTTTATTAATTTAACTGTCTGTTTTTCGTTGATTTGTTACTTTAGCTTCGACGATTCGAATGATCGGTTCGTTATTTCCGTCCATCGGTTGAGGTACGAGGATTCTAGCGTTGTCTAGACAGACTGGACTTGGACCGGAGTTGCCAAAGTTGAATAAATGCGTTACGTAATTGATTTCTTCGTCATTTGGGTATTGCAGTTGTAGAGGATTGGAAATTCTGCAATTTATTGTTTAAATATGTTGTGTATTTGCATTATTTTGGAATCTGTACCCGGAAATGTAAGGCTTGCTGACGAATCGGATGGGAATGTCGAGTTGTGTGGCGACTACACTGCCATCTAGACTTGTGACCGTGAACGACACGTTTAGATATTCGATTTGTGGATTTATGTCTTCATTTACATCGAAAACGAGCGGTAACTGAAATAAATTCGCATTTTTTCACTAGTTGCAATAAAATTCGGATGGTTTTTACTCGTTTCGAGTCGACAATTGCGTCCTTTACAGCACAAATGAATCCATTTGCGGTAGTTTGACAATTTTGTACATTTCTTAACACCATATCTTCGTGGTGGTTTGTGAATAGTTTACATTCGTATGCCGGTTCTCCCTTGTTTCTTATGTAAACGTCGATTTTAAGCTCTTTTGTCTCACCAACGATAACATTGCTAAAAAAAATTGAATGTAAAATTCGGTTTTCAAACGGAATTGGATTTTTTACGCATCGAAAACGTTTGCTGTCAATTCCAACTTCGGTTGGCAAATATTGTCTTCCCCGCATTCATGCAGAAATGGTAAAGATAAACTCGCTTCCTCCCCAATTCCGCTTACATTTCTATCGTCTATTATTGAGCCGTTTACTCGAAATTCAAAAGGAGTTAAAATATCGGATAAAATTGTCTGAAATCGTCTGTTTTTAGATCATTTAGTTAAATTACAGAACTCTGTATTACCAATTCCTCCAAACTAATCTCAATACGATCGCAGTAGCCTGTTAAATTGTTGTAATCAACCATTTGATTGAGGTTCAGATTGTTGTTTGTCACTCCACGGGGGTCTATTTGGACTGTGGTCGTAAAATTAAACGATCCACCCTCGCTAGGCACTTTATTACTCCTCCATTTGAAGCCCACACAATAGCTGACATTAAATTCGCTTGTATTCGTTAATAGACTTCGTAAATCACTGTGAATGGTGATTTTGTAGTCCAGCAATGGTTTCGTTTTGAAAACGAATACAGTATTACTTAAATAAGCACCGATTGCAAGATCTACGGGAAATGTGTGTGTAGTTTGTTTTACCAAATGTCAATTAACATTACCATTAAAACCGTTTCCGTCTATATCGCTTCCTTTTGATAAGCCGAACCCAAAACCTCGAATGGCACCACTTCCTGGCACGGTTTTTCGCACATGTTTCGGTGTAATTCGTTCGCTGAGCATTAAACTGTCTTTGGATCCCGTGTAGATGTAAACGGCACCTTCGTCGTTCTCGTATGGGGCAGAAATTGCAATGTCGTTAAAACCGTCTAAATTTATGTCTCCCAAAGGGGCCATTGTCGTGCCGAAGCGAGCACCTGCTGATTTGGATCCATAGAGAACTGTTTTTCTCGTAAACAACCCCTAAAACAGTTACATTTACTTTTAACTTCACTTTTTCTCCATTCGCGCGTAAATTTGAAAAATTCAGGCTTCTCATTGGTTGATTTGAAAAACATAAGAACCAATGAGAAGTCAGGATTTTTTAAATTTACGCGCGAAGGGTATTTTTCGTAAAACAAGTTTTTAAACTGTAAACGCACCCCATTGAACTCGTAATAATAAACATATCCTTCGTCGTACGTTCTCCCAGCACCAGTCGGTGCCCCAATCAACAAATCCTTCTTCCAATCGTCGTTTAGGTCTTCGATTAGGAGAGAAGCACCGAAATATGCGCCCATTTCATCGCCAGTGATGGTGAAAATGGTTTTGATGCGATTCCGAGTGTTGGGATTGTGATGGAGGATGAGGACGTGGCCGAAATAGTTCGATCCTCTTGGTGCCCCAACGGCATACCAGACGTGTGTGGAGGTGTTTTCAAATCGGGCCCCACGAACGCTGTAGCCCAAGTATTGGAAGTCGAATTGGAGATTTTGGAGACGTAAAGGGAGGATTTTGATTGTGTTTTTCGATTGAATGATGATGCCGCCTTGCCACAGTTCCAGTCCGGGCACTCCGTACACCAAATAGTACTCTTCGTTCTGGAAAACGCACAGAGTGTAATTTATGTTAGTGATTTTGGAATTATGGATAGCGTACAGGTAAATATTGCATGTCAAAACCGAGTTCAGCATGAGAACAGTTTAAATATCGATGATCGTCTTTAACGCTCACTTGGTTCTCTAAACGCAATGGATCATGAGTGCGGATTTTGCCGAAATAATCAATTTCCAAGCATTTCCCATTCGGTGAATAGAATTTATATCTGTAGTCGTGGAAGATGTGTCTTGGGGCACAAGTCTGGAAAGTGAATGGCTTTTAGTGGGTTGTTATTGAATTTTTTGGTACGTACAAAGATAGCCCGTTCTCCGGTTGCATCGCCATCCAGCACTGATCCCAGCCAGTTTCCAATTTTACTCAATTTTCTCGAATCGACGATTCCATCAAACAACGTACAGTTGTTGTGGTTTAGGTTGCATTTGTAGAGAGAACCGCCACTAGGGCTATCGGGATTTTGCTTTGGAGCTCCAACAATCACCCTAAAAAGAGGAAATTATGTTTTTATTGACACTATGTTGAGTTTTTGGTCAACTTACGAGGGTGGTTCGCTGGTTTGTAGCAATAAACTGTAACCGAAGTAGATGGTAGGTTGTTGTATGACAAATATTTGCACATTATCCAAATTGAAGTGTTGGGAACAAGTGTTTAAATGAAATAATGGGAGCAGGAACCAAAATTGTTGGAACATGTTGCAATTGCAATAAATATATTAAATATAAGGAATAATTTCTTGCTCTCTTGGTCAGCATGTAGGAAATGTTATAAACCGCATTTCCTATCGGCTAACCTATTGTTTTATGGAATTGACCGATAAGATATTGCACAAATTACCGAGAAACTAATTAATAAAGAATACATTGCTTAAATTTGCCTCTTGAAATCTAGTAACTTTTCATTATTAAATTAAATTACTCGAATGAAATCGGAGTACACTGACCGCACCCAACTCTACAGTTTGTTCATTGGCACGCAACTTTTTACTCGGAGTACACTTTTTTGCACTAAAACTCGTTTGTTCGAAATTAGGTTGGCAACACTGATCGGCATCACTGGGGCTAACTTCATTAATAACATAACGTTGTTGCAAACGTCAAAGACAGATTTTGAAGGTTAGAATAATTTTAATAACAAACATTTTAAGAATGCCCCAAGATCACAGGTAAATTATTCTATTATTTACGTGTGCTAAATGATTTTACATTGTTATAAATGTTTAGGTCACGGTCCAGACATTCTGATCGTTCTAGAAATAAGAAACACAGCTCTCGTTCTAAAAGTAGATCAGAAAATGAAGAATCCAGTAGAAGAAAATCAAAGAGAAGCTCCCATCAAAAACGGGATAGACGAAGTTCCAGTTCCAGTTCTGTTTCCAGCAGTTCCAGTAGTAATTCCTCAATTGAACTGCTGGAAAAACTGAAAACCAAACGCTTAAAAGAATTGGAAAAACGAAAGAAAGAAAAGGAACTTTTGAAAGCGACCGAAACGCCCGAAGAGAAACGTTTAAGACGATTAAAGAAGAAAGAGAGCAAAGAACGTAAACGAAAACAACGTATGGGCTGGGATAACGAGTATTTACATTACACAAATAGTGATAATCCGTTTGGCGATGGAAAACTGTTAACAACATTTGTGTGGAACAAGAAACTAGCAAAAGAAGGCCTGATTGGTGTCAGTGCTGAAGAACTGGAAGCACGTAATCGTTACAAACAGGAAGAGAACAAACGCGAATTAGAAAAAGTGAAAAAGAGGCGATTGGAGCGTGAATTGGAACGGCAGAAAAGAGAAGAAGAGAATCAGTTACTGCAACGCAGTAAAGAAGCTGCACAGTTTGAGGAATGGGAAAAGCAAGAGGACCAATTCCATTTAGAACAGGCTCGTTTGCGGTCGCATATTCGCATTCAAGACGGCAGAGCGAAACCAATCGATCTATTAGCGAAATATATTAGCGCCGAAGAGGAAGTGGACGCTGTGGAAATGCACGAACCTTACACGTACTTGAACGGTTTACAAATTAAGGATTTGGAGGATTTAGTGGAGGATATTGAGGTGTATAAAGAACTTGAACGGGGCAAGAATCTTTGTTATTGGAACGATATAACGATTATCGTTGAAGATGAACTGCAGAAGCTTAGGAAGATAGAGAAACAAGCGGAATTTGATATGGGATTAAATCGGAGAGAGGGAATCCATCAAAGTGTCGCACATGATGTGACGACTGTGTTTAAAGGGAAAAGTTCGATACAATTGGCCGCTTTGCAGAAGCAGATTGAGGAGAAAATTGCTGGGAAAGCGGATGGAATTGATATCGGGTATTGGGAATCACTTTTGTCACAATTAAAAGGTAAATGATTGTCTGGAAATTGAATTGAATTAAAAATGTTAAAGTTTTAGCTCATATGGCGAGGGCACGTCTTAGAGATCGTCACCAAGAGAATTTACGTCACAAATTACAAGTGCTGAAAGCGGAACAAGCATCAGTGGTTGCACCAACAAATGAACAGGGAGAAAAACAGGAAAATGACGCTGAAAAACCGTCCACTTCCAAAGACCATTCAAGTGACAATGAGGGAATGATGGACGATGAAGCAGCGAATGATTTGTTGAATGAATTTTTCACTGCTTATCAGTCTGGCGGTTATAGTCCGAAATTCTTGAATCCAGAAGAATTGGAGCCAGGAACGATTGTTATCACTGAAGAGGACGATAATAAAAGATTGGAATTTGCTAGGATGCAAGTAATGCAGGGAAGCAATAAAGTGGAGGTACGTCATTAAATTGCTATATTGATTGAAACTAATTGAATTCTTTTAGAATGTCGTCTCCAAAGAAGAGTTATTGATGCAACGTGAAGCGAAAAAGGGAATGGAAGATGACGAAGCGCAGTTTTCAGTGGAGGCTGCATTGGATACGCAAGTGTATTTGTGGTCGGACAAGTACCGACCGAGGAAACCACGATATTTCAACAGAGTTCATACCGGTTTCGAATGGAATAAATACAATCAAACACATTACGATATGGACAATCCGCCACCGAAAATTGTGCAAGGGTACAAGTTTAATATCTTTTATCCGGATTTGATTGATAAGAATAGTACGCCAGAGTACTTTTTAACACCGTGTCCGGAGAATAGAGAGTTTGCGATACTGCGATTTCATGCTGGGCCCCCGTATGAAGATATTGCATTTAAAATAGTGAATAGGGAATGGGAGTATTCGTATAAGCGTGGTTTTCGATGCCAGTTTCATAATAATATATTCCAATTGTGGTTCCACTTTAAACGGTACCGATATAGGCGATAAATTGTAATTTTTCTACAAATAAAATGCATAATTGAACATAGTTTTGTTGGTTGCATATTTTTAGTGATTTAGGGATATTTGAGTTTAGGTTGGTAATACATTTTGAATTTTATTCACCCCATAGTTGAAAACCGTTAGGAATTCTTGAATGTTGAACGTGTTGTGAACAAAATAAAGTGCATTTCTTGAATTAATTTTAAATTAGAAGATATTCCTAATGAATCGGGAAGATTTGCAGCAAAGTATATATTATTCATACAAGTATTCGGACGATGAATACGAATATAGGTAGAATGCTAACCTAAAAAGGGACTGTTTTAGATGTAATTTTTCGTTTTTTTGTTTTAGGCACGTTGTGTTACCTAAGGAAATGGTTAAATTAGTGCCCGATACGCATTTAATGACCGAGGATGAATGGAGAGGGATAGGAGTGCAGCAAAGCAAGGGTTGGATACATTATATGATACATAAACCAGGTATATAAAGGAGATATTTAAACAAATTGGATTCTTTTCTAATGTTATTCTTTTTTACGTTTTAGAGCCTCACATTCTCTTATTTAAACGTCCCATTGAGAAAAAACAAAACGGAAAATAAAAATTAGGCTTTATTTAATTTGTTAATCTGGTGTTGCAAAAAGAAACCATGAAACTTTGGCGGTTTATTTTTCGGGAATACGTCCTTTTTTAGTCTTAATTTTCTAGTGATTAATATGTGTTTAATATAATGTTAAAATAAAGATTATTTTGTAAAAACTTCTTTTGATATCTAGAATACAAGTGTGAATAATTTGTAATAGGTGGCGACACTTTAGAGTCGGTAATATGAGTTTCTGTTTTTGATAAAGTAGGCATCTGCGGTGGTGGAACTGTCATATTATTAAATAATCGTCAGAAATTACTGGAAAACTTATTGAATTTCTTTCAAAATCATATTCTAATTGATCAAACGTGAGTCTATTCCTGTATAAAGTAATATTTTTAACAGGATTTATATATAATTTACTAGAAATTGACAAAAAATGTATTACATAACACCTAACCTAACTTTTATTTAGATGTTATCCTCTCAAGTCCTTTCGGGTTTAAAAGGCTCCGTACGAGGGGCAATCCATTCCCGCAACATTGGAATAATGGCCCCATGTCTACAGAAGGCCACCGATCCTATTCAACAGTTATTCGTAGACAAAATCAAGGAATATGGCCAGAAAAGTGCAGGGTACAAAATCGATTTCCAATTCCAGTCCACAGACTCTAAAAAATTCTTTACAGAGGCAGTAAACTAGTCGATCCATCCCCTGGCATCCAACGAGAACTCAAATCTGAATTAGACAAACTCGCCAAGAACTATGGCGGCGAGAAGGGCGAAGATATGGTCAAATTTCCCTCATTCAAATTCACCGAACCAACATTGGATCCCATTAATTTAGAAAAGTAGATTCATTATCAAATTATTTGTTATTAGTCGATGCAATAATAATACTTGCTAATTAAAACATCATTTCGTTTAATTATGTGTTTATTTAATGAGAAAACGAATATTATAATTTTAATAAAACGAACTGGAATGAATAAAACGTTTTGTTAGGTATAAAGAAAGAAGAGAATAGATTTTTTTCTACAATACAACATACAAATGGCACAGAAAAATTAAAAATGCTTTCAAATATAATCACAAAGGAAAAAAGTTAAATTTAATTACCATTACAATATACTCATTAATTTTTTTTGTTATTTTTTAATAGTTATATATATTTATATATGTGTATTAATAGGAGCATCATTCCGCACTGTTGCCCTACAAGATAGTATACTAAATAATTTACCTTTCATTTTTATAAACTACTACATCTAAAATATACTCTAACTATAATCAGACGACTTACAATATAGCAAAAACTTACATTTAAACATACCTAAACAAATTCCTACACTCGAAAACTGAAATTGATTCCAAAAACAATAATCTCGATTCACATTTGTAAATTAATCAATAAAAAAGCTCTACTACATACCACTAAATTGTGTGAATAAACTGAAAACCCTTATCTACGAGATATGAAATATTTAACTAGCTAGGAATAAAAATGAAAGGTCCGAGGCTTGTTCTGGGGGTCGATTACTCGATGTTGTACAACATGCACACGTTCCCGTTGGCTAGAGATGGCGCCACTAGTGGCGACGTCGGTGACAAGACGGCGAAGCCGAGGAACATGAACGTGCGAATAAGCACGGCACGGTCCGGTCGATCACTGGAGAACACCTAAACAATAATTATGTTTTAACACAGTTTTACAGCGGGTTTTCAGCGTTTCTGTTTACCACCACGACATGCTGACAGTTCAGCTTCTCTTCGGCGGCCTCCAACAGTGAGACGAACGCCTCCCTCGAGCCGTCGGGCAGAACGTGCGGTGGCAATGCAACATACAATGTTCGTCCCCTTAGAACGGCGTCCCACGGTTGACGGGCAGTGCGGAAAGTGAGCCGCAATGGCGGCGCGCCCCTGGTCTCCCCAGGGGCATCAGGACCACCACAGAGGCCCGGCACCAAGAGACATGTTATAACAGTCGGCTTCGCTGGCGCTACACGCGGAACGTTTGCTGGTCAATAACGAAGAATTACTGCAAAAAAAAAATAGAACACATTAGAACTTTCTGGAAGAACATTCTTATCTTTATTGTTTATTGTTATTATTAACATACGTGTTATCAACAAATGCTGTATGGATATCAATCATATTTACTTGAACGCAACAACGTAATTAAAGTGTTTTCATTCTGTGGTGCCCCAAAAACAATTAAATTTATTTTTATTTGGTTGAACAAGCGATTCGTAACTAACTTCGTCCTTGTTTAGTTTGTAAACAAATTCAATGTTGGCAACAAGGATAGAGAGAGAAAGTGTATATTTTATGAGAAATTTTGCCCTCTTTACGTATTCGCAATGAATGAATGCCAAATTTTAAGTCGCAATTCGATCTTTTTGCAAATTTCTATTTTTATCAGAATTATTACATGTGTTTTTTCGTGTGGGTAATCGTAAATATGTTGGCATTATTGTTATTTAAATGGAAAATTACTGGCCTACTATCTCCGAGTTACATTACAGTGGTCCATGTAAATGAGTCATGACAAATGTGGGTATTGGAATGTTAAGTAATTGTGGTGACTGTTTGGATTGTTACAAAACAAACAAATGAATGTGAAATTATCAATTAAACGCGTTCATTTTTATTATCGAATTTATAATTCTTTTATGAATGTTCTTTATCAAAACATACACAATTGAAGATAGTGATACGAAAATTCTATAAATAAATTCCAAGTTTACATTCTAATTATACAGGAATGGTGCACCTTGAACCGTAGTAAAGGAATTTTTGTTTATAAGTAGTATGCGTAGTTTTTTATGCATTGAAATACTTACGAACTACTACTCAATATAGCTGGCATGGCTTCGTCACTATTACTACTATCCGGATTTGAATTAACTGCCTCTGAGGCACTAACCAACATAATTAAAACAAACGGAAATTAAAATAAAAGTCACACAAACGCTTTGAACGTATAATTTTGTTGGATTTTTGGGAAATTCACGAGGAATTCACACTCCTTTGTGTCTGTTACGCAGGGCAACTACGAATCACAATGACGTTAATGAATGTCAATCGTGACGTTTATATTTGTGCGACAGACTGAGCGCCATCTGGTGTAGGGTAGATAACTAGATAATTCGCACAGTTTAGCAATTCGCAATAAGATGTCGCAACACTAATCGACAAATTTTTACACTTTTCGCCTTGGTAACAAAAATTTTAGCAATGTTGCAAATTTTTTTCCATTCAAAATTGCCGATTACACCTTATCTACTCATCTACAGGAATCTAAGAACCATTTTTAGTGATTTTCGTTTTATGAAATAATTGTTGATCTGTCAAAAGTTTTCCACTAATATTCGATTTGAACTTGTGCGCATTCAGTGAGCGCATCCTAATGGCGTCGAGTTGTTATTGTTGAAAGCGTTTAATTATTTGTAATAAGATTATGAGTGTTTTTACAAACTTTTTACACATTATTGTACAAAATAGTGATTATATAGTTTAAATCATCAAGTGATATAAAAGACTTTTCAATTAGATTTTATATTTGTGTGTCAAAAGTATGTCAGATAAAATGGGGTATATTATGTTTCTTAGCCGTAAGCAAATCAATTTCCGTAACAAATATTTGGAGCTGTGTATGAGACAATGCATTGAAATTTCATGGAATTGATGCATAGAGAATATTCTATCCATTTCTGCTGCAATTCGTGGCCCATAAATCATTGGAAATTGTTTTAATATTATTTTGAACACATGGAATAACACTCCCCCGTCTGGCCAACAAGATGGCTGCGATCATATTCCAACAATTTTAATTGAGTGATTTTCACACAATTTACCCTCGGTGGGTGTTAATCCATGTTAAACTCATGCCCTAAACATCATTTTCCATCTTATTTCATCCGATAAATGCAGTTCCATGTGAAAAATGCCACAAATCCATAGTCTCGTACCAATTGTATTGCGGGTTGTGTTCAACTACTACTCTAAACATCAAACCGAAAACTATTTGAATGGTAATTAAAATTTGATTGCAGGTGTCACCAACTGCCCTGTATGGCGAATTTGTGCAGCATATTAGTTGGTGGCTTCAATGTGAAGCGACCAACAAATCACTAAATTCCGGCCGATTTATCTCGCAACAGAAAGTGACACACAAACACCAAAAACAACGGCGACAATTTCTCAAACACTATATAAAAAAACTGTCGATATAATGACCATTTTAAATGGCAGCAAATAGTGACGGTTCCATTTGTGAACAACTCACAACGATACTGACGTGTGAGGGGGATTTGGACGATCCAAAATTCCCCACACAATTAAATCAGGTGGTTGGCAGTCTGAACGATCTTTTCGGTGGTGAAGTGGTGAAAGTACGCAAACTGGAGCCCTGGAATTCGGTACGTGTAACGCTGTCGATTCCTCGTGAAGCAGCGTTACGCCTTCGCCAATTGGCCACCGAGGGCTCACAACAGTTGCGAGCTCTTGGCATATTGAGCGTTCAAGTGGAGGGTGATCAAGTGATATCACTGCGTCTTGCTGCCAATTCGCTAGATTCAAATCCACAGGAGATTATATTACGAACAGCACAAGGTAAATGCACAGTGGAGTTTTATTTTTTGCTTTTGCAATACTGATTTCTTTTGTGTTTCTAGATGGTTCGAGCAACGAGCCGGATTTGGGCCTCTCCAAGTACCTCACCACAGCGCCGTCATCATCAAATAGCAGTGGACCAACGACCAGTGGACCGTCAACGTCCGCTGCCGCCACACCATCGGCCCCGCCTGCAAACAGTGCTAATAACAGTTTAGTTAGTGCAAACAGTGGTGCACAAGTGCAATTTAAATCACCGAATGTGGTGTGTCCACCTGACTCAGTAGTGCCTAAAGTGGGTAGCAGTTTAATAAGTGGCGGTGGTCCAATAAATACGGTTGGAAACAGTGGTGGTGGTGGTAAAGTGTACAATGGTCCGCCATTTCCATTTGCCAGTATGAATCAGGCGATTCACAGTAATCGGAATGAGACAAATACAAGTAATAGTGCGACAAGTGGTGTGCCGTTTAATTCGTTACCGCCCCCATATCCGGGCAAGTCGCCGGTGGTGTTGCCTGTGACCATTTCAAGTCCGTTGTTGGTGAATTTGTTGCAAAATGAGGGAGGCGGTAGTGGTGCGATGAAAGAACAACAATGTAATAATAATGAGAATGTTGTTGGGCAGCAGACAGTGTCGAAGGCATTGCAAGTGAATGCAAGTGCGGCTCGCTCTCTACGGACATCAATTGAACAACAACAACAAACAATACATAAACCAATTACAGTGCCAGTGAGTGTGGCGCCTGTTGCAGCGCCATCTACATTAAACACATTAGTTAAACAACAACCAAATCTAGTATCCACTCAGGCCAATTTACTAGGAAATAATAGTATGTCACCAAGCGCCTTATCTACAAATACTTCCATTACAAAGCAGAATCATAGCACCATATTGACAAGTACAACGGTGTCGATTAGTACGCCACCATCTTCTTCTTCTGCACCACAACAACAACAGCCACCTCCACAATATAACAATCGACCAACGGCAGCGGCACCTGTTTTACCGGTAAGACACATTTTTTATCTTTTGTTTTTAAAGATGGCCGCATTTTGTTAATTAGTATCTTTGATGCGCAAATATATTGTTATGTTTATCAAGTAGATTTTAAACGATTATTCTTTTCTGTGTGTAGATTCAACAGCAGCACTCTGTCACATTGAATTCCCAACAACAAATTACTGGCACCAACATATCGACAATGCAAGCAACAGTGGCTGGTACATCAAATACGTTATCTCATCCAAGTATTTCATCTCAATCAAACATGCACCACACATTATCACAGACAAGCCTTTATAATTCTCAAATGCAAAATATGATTGGTGTACAACAATCGTCAGGTGTTAATTTACCTAATTTAGTGCAAACGAAACCAATCAATCAACAGCAGCAGCAACAGGCGAAATTGCATTGTGTTCAACAACAACCAATAATGACACAGACAAATAATGGCAATATGTATTTAGGTAGTGGCTCTACACCACATTCGAACAATGTGTTGAATAGGAATTTACCATCACCACCGCCTTATTCAGTGGCCATTTCACGGCCATGGGATTCGTTGGTGCATTCAACGACACCGTTGCTCGATTTAACACCAACATTAACCGATTTGAAACCGGACGATTTGGATGAATTGTTACCGACATTGGAAAGGGAATTGACGCACAGTCCCTTACCGGATTTGGGTGATGATTTGACATCGTTGACGGCGGCCAATCCAACAAATGAACCGCCAGCAAATGCACAACAAATTCACCAACCGTCTGGCGATAAGAGGAAATTTCTTATAAATCCATTAACCGGTGAATTGGAGCCACATTCCAGTGAAGAGAGTGATATGGAAGATTTGAATGATGTTTTCACTGGTTTACCATCACCAGCTGCTCTGTCCGATGACGATACGAATTCCACAATTCGTCCAGATACAACAACAGATCAAAGTGATACAGAGACGAATCGTAATAATAATGAGACGACGAAAATTGGACGAATTAAAAATAATAAAGTGAAAGATCGTGGCAGAGATGCATCACCGTCGATACAATCGGCGGCCAGTGGTGGTGCGGTTGGTGTTGTTGCGGCCGCAACGAAACCAACAACCGAAAAGATTAAATTACGTTTGAAATTGGAAAAGTCTGAACCTGTCAATCCGGCATATAAAGTCGATATCAGTTTTATAAATCCACAACAGCCGAAGAAAGCGTCAACATCATCAACAGCAGCAGCTGCAGCGTCATCGTTGTGTGCGGGTGCGGTGGTGGCAAGTGGCGGTGGCGGTGCAACGGTGACGAGTAATGCAACAAGTGCGACAAGTAGTGGTGGTGTTAGTGAAGAATTACGTGTACCACCATTGCATATATCGTTACGTGGCCGTAATTCGATTGTAATCAAAAATAAAACGAAATTAAATCCAGATGGTACAGTAATGAAAGGAAAAGTTAGAAAAAGTCAAGAGCATTTAAAACGAAAGTCTGATACAAATAGTTTAATTGGTAGTAATGAGGAGATTGTTCATAGTCCGACTGGTTTAGGTGATTTTACGGCCGCCGCCACATTCGATACGAAGAAATTGAAAAAGTTTAAAACTAATCAGGAACATAAAGTGAGTTTTGTTGCATTTGAAATGATGATAAATGTTTAATTGGTGTTTTTTTTTGCAGGATTTAATGTCGAATCTAAGTCAAGAAGGTGATTTAAAGTCCAAATTAATGATTCATAGTCATTATAATAAAGAGAAACAGAAAGAGCGTCGTGGCAGTGATTCAGAATTAGTGAAAAGTGGTAGTAAACGTTGTTTAGATAGTAATGGTTTGTTGAATGATGAAAAGAAACAGCATCAACGTCGTTTAAGTCAATCGGAACAATTGGATGCGAGTTTATTGCAACCGACCATACTTGGTTCAACAAATGTGGGCACAATAATGGCATTACCGCAGAAATTACGTAAAGAGAAATTGAAAATGAAAGATGGACTGAAACAGAAAGATCTAAATAGTAGTCGAAATAAATTGTATGTGAAATGTGAGAAGAATTCACCGAAACAACAGCAACAACAACAGCAGCAAGTGGCATTGCCAACAGCTGGCGAAATTGATATGGAAGCGAAATTTAAACAGGGTTTATTAGAGGGTTCTGGTGCAAGTGAGAAAGGTATACCAAGACCGCCGCATCGGACAACCGAAGTACATCATTTAATAACAGAGAATAGTAATAAAATTGTTGAACAAACAATAATGAAGGAACAAAGAGAGCCGGACAAGTGCAATACACCAGAACGTAAATCGTCAACGGAATTAAATGATAAACAAAGTGTTGTTGTTGTGAATAATAGTAATAGTGGTAATCGGTCACCGAATTCCGGTGGTACACAAGGCGAAGATAGTGGCATTGAAAGTATGGATGCATTAAGTGAGAAATCACCAAATCAGGCCAGTCAAAGTCCCCATGCCGACATAATACCTCCGAATAATAATAAGCAACAAGTGCCTGATATGCTGGACATTGAGGCGCAACTGGCCAAAATGGAGGGAATCAATGGTGGTGCGGATAATACAGAAAGGGTGGTTGTATGTGGTGCTGATGGACAAAGTGGTAATGTTGTTGAAGTGAATAGTGTAGAAAATGCAACAACAACAACAACAACGGTACAATCACAAACGAAATGTGATGGAACGAAGAATGCAACAGCAACATTAAATAATTGCTGTGAATTGACGTGTGCATTGCAGGATAGTTTGAAACAGGGTACAGTTTCGTTAACAGCAACTACACAACAATCCCATTCACCCATCACGCAACAGGGACAAATGGAACAGGAACCTGATGTCAGTTTGGTGTCGTTGAAGGTATTTTAATGTGTTTAATTAATGATTTGTTTTGATGTTTTATTTTGGTTGTTTTTCTAGATGAAAAAGGAGGAGGATTTGGATCCGTTACCGTTAAGAGTCACACCAGCACTTTACACATATTCGAATCCGGATAAAGTTCAATCGCGTGGCGGTTCAGAATCGCCCAGTTTAACAACAGATGAAGACAGCATGAATCCGTACGAATCGACAGCGACAACGACGACGACGACACCATCTAGTGTTGCAATCACAAGTCACACAACACCAGCGATCATACATAATAGTAATAATAAGAGTAAAAGCCTTTTAGAACAATTACTGATTGAAATACCAAATGATCATCATCAAAGTAATCTACAATGTTCACCAAGTCCAGCAACAAGGAGTTCAGTGAAAACGAGAGCATTATCCAAATTGAATAGTCCCGAATTGTTGAATTCGCCACAAAGTGTGATGGTGCCACAATTGCAAATGAAAAATGTACGGCAAATGCAAAATGTGAGCGGTGCGACAGTGGCGACAGCTGTGGCAACGACAACAACTACTGCAACGGTGAACTTGATGTCGTCGCAACAAACGACGAAACGGAAACGGAATGAATCGGACAGTTCGAGTCATAGTGTTGATGAAGGCGGCGGCGGCGGTGGTGGTGGTAGAAAGAAGACGAGAAAATGTAGTGAAAATGCTGCCGAATTGATAAAAGCTTGTATGGGTGTGGATGGAAATAAATTGAATAATATTGGAAAGAAAGCGAGTGGTAAAATACAGCAAGATGAGAGTTCGGATAGTGATGAGCCGTTGATTGAGAAAGTGCGTAAAACACCACAAACGACAACAACAGGGAATAATGCGAATAGTATAATAACAAAAACGAAATTGAAGAGTGGTGCTGTGGCGAATGCAGCAAATAATAATAAGCAAATTGTGGGCACAAGGCGATCGGTGAGAACGAATATGCCGGCACAGAATACGAGAAGTAAAGTGGTGGAGAAGGTGAATTCGGAGGCGTCGGAGGCGATTAGAAGAAAGACTCGCAGTGCTGGTAAGAATAAAGACGGAACGGGGGTGTAAAAAGATTGATTTGTGGTTTGTTTTTGTTGTAGTTTCTGATGTGGAGAACAAGAGAAAGAGAGAATTAAAGTGACAATGTGGCAGCGGCTGCTACGAAAGCGGCCACCAACAACAACAACAGCACGCAACACACCAGTCTGTTTATAACACTTTTCATCCGTACTTGATGAATGACCAATACGAGGAGGAGGAGGATTCGTCTTCTGTGGAGAGTATGGAGGATAATGTGAAGGTTGTGGATTATGATGAGGTGGAGAGCGATGATGATGTGTGTAGTAGCATTAATAACTCCCCCACTTATCCACCACCAATCTAAACTGTACAGATTGTGATATATAATATCCCTATTAATATATATATAAATATATAAAAGTAATTAAAAAAAATTAATGATAATGAAATGAATTATATAGGAATTGTAAATAGTTAGTGAATCTATTGTACATATAGAGATTGAGAGAAAATTAAATTAAATGGCAACCATTATAGATGAAATACACACACACACACAAAAACACACAACATTTTAGATATGTGAAAGTGCGGAAAAAGAGAGAGAATTGTGTATTGGGTAATTGAAATAATTGTAAATGTGTTATTTTCCATACAAGAAGAAAAAAACAGAGAAGAAAACTATCTTTGCATAATATGTAACATATTTAAGTAAAAAAAAAAACAAAAAATATATATATTATTTACCTTGTTTATTACAAAAAAATAAAAATAAAAGTGCATTTTACGTAGGGCAACATGAGACATGAGTACTCTGTGTGTGCGCTTGCAATGAGAGAAGGGAAAAAGTATACTTTGTACAGTTGTTGATGACATTGTTTATTGTGTTTTTTTTTATTTAGCTAGGTTGTACTTGTATTTGTTTATTATTAATTATTATTTATACCACGAAGCCTTGTAGAGTATGTTTCTTGTTTCTTTACGTAAAATTCAAAATGACTTGTAATGTTCTTAATTGTAGAATTTGTGGAATGGTTGATGATTATAAAATATACATTGTTAAATAGAAATATCTTAATATTTATAATGGGATTCTGTTTTATTTAAGTTATCTAATAATGTTGTTGTTAACTTGTTGGATGGGAATTTGTTTTTTTACGACAGTCGCAACATTCTAAATATATCCGTAATAATATGATAAAAATATTTTGGCAAATGTTGCATTTCTATTAGCGGCGGTGTGTGAATGTTTTTGGGCATAAACATAACCCGCAGGTTCTATATTCCCCAGTAAATATTTGGAATTTGTTGAAAACAAATGGAATGGGTTAGATTTTATGGGTAAGTGGAGTTCTATTGATTTTTGATGGTATTTTCCGATAATCTTGAGTGCTAGTTTTTAAAAGCCTTGAGAAAACTGTGTCGGCAATTAATAAGTTGTGTAGTTTCGTAACACGTTTTGTCGTTTTGTGTTTTAAGTAATTTATTGATTTATATTCGAATAACTTTAATTCAATTCGTACTTTTCAAGGGGGGATTAGTTTGAAATTTGTGTGGCAAATTTACAGGACACTGTAATCGTGCTATGCGCACGACAGATGACAGTACATTGACAGTTTGTGTAGCAGCCCGAAACGTTTTGGACGTATATGTGCTGCTGCAAAGCTAATAAATGTTAATGAAATTTAAAAAAGCAGTCTAAAGTGCAAGTCAAACTCGAAAGTTTTGTTAATTATGTTCCCATATACCAGTTTTGAAAAGGAAGTAGTCTAAACATGTACCATTACTGTTCAGCGATTTACAACAATTTCTTGTTTTTTGGGTGTACGAAATAATTTGTGATATTTGTTTCGAATAAAACAAAGGTAGGTAATCAAAGAATCACACACTAAATATACAACATGATCTAATACATGTTTTGCATAATTGTCCGCGTAATCTTCCATCGAAGAGCAAACAACTAAAGCGAGAAACAGAAAAAAATCGTTACCATTTCTGTTTGTGGTCTAATTTTAATTTGTTATTTTATATTAATTACTTCCTTATTATATGCGTATAGCAACAAAACATGACTTATTTTGTTTCCAAAGTTTAGATTTCATTAAATGTACAACAATGGCAAATACGGAGACGAAAAAGAGTCCACAATTGAACAAAATCAAATTGAAAGTGGGAAATAGTAATGTAACTGCAAGTGATTCGGATGCCAGTGTCGATACAAATAGTTTAAGTGCTGACAGTGTCACCGAACAGAATCAGGCCGTTTCCAAACGGCGGAAGAAGATCCGCAGAGGTTCCGAATGGGAAATCATGGAGGGTCTCAAAGAGGGTCAACGATTCGAAAGTAAACCGAATCCATTCAGTGGCTATTTGCACAAGAAGCGAAAATGGCCTTTGAAGGGATGGCACAAGGTGAGAGAGTCCAATTAAACTCGATTCCCATTCAAAAATGAACAATTAATTACACTGCGTAATTCGAAGGCCAACAGCCACATGAATAAAGTTCAGTGTATTTATGTGAATGTGTTTTATTCTGTTTTGCAGCGTTATTTCACTATTGAAAAGGGGATTCTGGTGTACGGCAAGGGCCCCAATGAAATCACAAAAGGAAAGATCCACGGCTCTTTGGACATTGGCCTGTCGGTGATTTCAACAAAAGTGAAACGTCGTAGAATCGACATTGATGCAGAGGAGTTTATTTACCATTTAAAAGCGAAGAGCGATGAGGCGTTTACTAACTGGGTGCAACAATTAACCGCCCATCGGTTATACAGACAGCATATTTTGACTTATGGCACTAATATGGGCGCTCTCTTTAAACACTCCGACGTTCTACACAGTAAATAGACGCACAATCATTGTTGAAACAATGTATGTTTAAAGAATGCTTGTTTTTTTCAGATTTGCCAAGAACGCCGGAGATTGTTAGCCGAGATGGCAGTCTGACAAGGGGTTTACAAGCGCCGCCCTCGACAGGCGGTCGATTGAGTTTATGGATACAAGAATCTCTGGTGACGTTAGAGCAATTCCAACGGGATGTGAATTCAATTGAACAGAACATAACGAAATTGTCAAGGCTTATACAACAAATTGAGAATAGTACAATTATAACAGAGGTAAATGATGTGTTTGAATAGCGAGTAGTTTTTTGAAGGTAACATAGAAAATAAGTTACGTGATACGTCGCTTATGAATATCATATTAAAAAAGCGGTCTTGTGTCTGTGTGTAAAATGATGTCATGACCTAATTATATGGTTTGTTGTGTGTGAGTGTTATTTTTCATGTTGCATTTTAATATTTAATTATTTGAAACGTTTGTGCTTGTAGCGTGTGTCTATCGATTGTTGTGTGTTGCTTTTTTGTTTATCGTTATAGAAACGAATTTTCAAATTGTTGCTTTTGTTTTTGCGGGGTTCATGCACCACAATTATAAATCAAAATATCACTAGATTTGTTGCTGTGTATTGTTTTTGGTTTTGCTGGAAAATTAGCGAGAGTTGATTAGAATGATTTGAAAATCAGAAATGCATTTGTGTGATGGGCAATTTTTTCCTCCTGCAGAATATCAGCGAGGTGCTATCGCCGAATGTGAAAAAAGACCGAAGAAAGTTCGGCTTAAAAAAGAAAAAGTCCAGTAAAGGTGGAAGTGTTGATTTAACAATACAATTTAGTGCAAATAAAACGGCTGGCACAGATACAGATAATACGTCCCCATTATCGGTATAGGAATTGCATTTCATTTATTTTTTTTAATTACAATTGAATATTTATTAGATTTTGTGGTGATTGTTTTTCGTTTGTAGGCGAACTCGTTCTCTGGCCTTTCCACCTCACCGCCACAATTGAATTCCGCATTGAACTATGCCACGACCACTTTGCCAATACCATCCAATACGTCGTCGACGACGATGACCACCACCCCAACGCCGGACAGTTTGAGTAATGTGGATGTGATTTCATTGTCCGCTGAGAATCAGTTGCGGGATGATTTTGTTAATTTAGCAAAAAGCGGTAAGACACGTTGACACAATGTTAAAGATGTTCTTTTTTACTGTTCGTTTGTAGTTTTAGGTAACTTAAAAACAATGCAATTCGGGCTAAGTACCGAACGGGAACGTTTAAAAACGGCATTAGAAACAGAAGTTCCTTCAAATTCAAGTAATAATCAAAATGTGGTCAATTTAAAGAATAATTTCAATCAAGTGTTGCAACAAAACACTGAATTAAAGAATCGTTTGATGCGTATTCATGAAGCGTCCGATTTAACCGATTTGTCATCAATCGATCCAGTGTCAGAGAATGTAAGTGTCACAGTATTTCTGTGTTTTGTGTCTTTAGTCGCACTGTGTTTGGGTGTCTGCTAGTTACACTAACCCTGTTTCTCTTTTTCCTCTGCCTAGCATCGACCTTATAACGCTTCGTTAAGCTATAGTTCCTCGTGTGTAAGTGCTACAGAATTTTTTGATGCCGAAGATTTGCCAACGGACAAAACACCAACAGTCGAATACAATCAACAGCGTAGCAGTGAACAAGAGATACAAGAGGAGGAGAGTGAGGTGCGTACGAGATCAGAGAGTAGTTCAGAGGCTGGTTCGTTGTCTAGTGGCGAGGGTAGCATCATCAGTTCAGAATCGGAATTGGGAACTGAATTACATCCGGTCAATAGTTTAGATGTGGAAGGTTAGTGTGTTTGGATTTGGTGTAAGGTTGGTTGCCTTCATAATCGAAAGGCGAACTGAGAAAAAACGTTATATTGGTTGCCTAACTTGGCAAAAGTGCATCCCCGTTTCATGCAAGTTGTCCATTGTATTTTATGATTGTTTTTCTCAATTCTAAGTGAAATATTACTACTTTTCTTTATAAAAACTGAATTTTTTATATTTTATAATTGTGTTTTAGATACGCATGGCTTGACTGGACGTCGGACCGTTTTGCCAGTGCCCCGACCACCTACGGAAGGTCTCTCACTTTGGAATTTACTTAGTCGAAATATTGGCAAGGATTTGTCGCAGATTAGTATGCCGGTGGCATTAAATGAACCGTTGAATGTGTTGCAACGTTTATGTGAAGAATTGGAGTACTCGGAATTGTTGGACAAAGCGGCCAGTTTGGATGATCCGTATGAGAGGATGGTGGAGATTGCGGCATTTGCAGTGTCAGCGTATGCGAGTACATTGAGCCGAGCGGGCAATAAACCGTTTAATCCACTATTAGGCGAGACGTACGAGTGTATAAGGGAGGATAAAGGGTTTCGTTTTATAGCCGAACAAGTGTCACATCATCCACCGATAAGTGCTTGTTATGCGGAAAGTAGTAATTTCACATTTTGGCAAGATGCGCGAGTGAAAACGAAATTTTGGGGCAAAAGTATGGAATTTCAGCCATTGGGTAGTTTACATGTTTTGTTGCCTAGAACAGGCGATTTGTACACATGGAACAAAGTGACTACGTGTGTGCATAATTTGTTTAGTGGTCAAAGATGGGTGGATCAGTATGGAGAGTTGAGAATTACGAATGGGAGGATTACATGTAAATTGACGTTTGCAAAGGCGAGTTATTGGTCGGCAAAACGGCACGAGGTGATTTTGAATTGAAGAGAATTTTTCAAACGATTTCTGACAATTGTTTTTTGTAGGTTGTCGGTGCAGTTTTCGATGAGAATGGCAAACCGGTGCGTAGATTGTTTGGTAAATGGTCAGAGTCGTTGTATTGTGGTGTGGCGCCATCTGCTAGATGTATTTGGCGTGCTGGCACGTTGCCGTCCAATCATGAACGATATTATGGTTTTACGCGATTCGCAATTGAGTTGAATGAATTGGGACCGGAGGCGAATTTCTTGCCGGCAACGGATACACGTTTAAGGCCGGATCAAAGAGCTTTGGAGGAGGGCGATTTGCAGACGGCAGAAACGTTAAAGTTGCAATTGGAGAGTGCACAAAGGGAGCGTCGTAAGAGGAGGGAAGAATTGAATTTGAAATATGAACCGAAATGGTTTTCGAATCCGAAAGATGATCTGTGGGAGTATAATGGGAAATATTGGGAGATGAGAAAGAATCCGGGCTTTGCGAATATGCAATTTGAATCTCTATGGTGATTTTATGTTGGTGTGATTTTTAGAAATGGTTTTTCATTGAATCTTTTCACTTTTTATTGATAATTTATAAATATATATATATATATTGGTTAGATATAATAATCCTCCGGTGATTTGTATATTTAAAGTATATAATTTTAGATTTTTTATATTAAATTCGAATGCCATGTTGTATGTATAATTTATATCGATTTTTAAATAACTACTTGCATATATTAAGAATTTAGCAATAATGTTTTCTTATAAGAAAATTGGAATTCTTGTAGTATGAAAAGGATAGATTTGGTGGCATTTTAGTTTATTAGGTAGAATGCAGAACAAAAATGAGCAAACTGAATAAATAATGGGTAAACGAGTTTGGGAATATATAAATTGTATATCTACGTAACATGAATGAAATAATTTCGTCATGTCTAGTCACTAATTGTTTAAATAACTTTTTAAAACATCAAAAAAAAAAATGATAAGAATGTTTATTATACATATTATGTATGCTGTTATTGTTGTACTTTACATTTATTTGAATGTTGTGTAATTGGACTTTTTATTAATAATGGCTTGTTTATGAAGATAAAAAGTGTCTTTATATACCGCGCAGGTATGGATGTACTTGCAGAATTATACAGACCTAATCATGAATGGTAATACTGTAATTTGTTGAGAAGAAGTCAATGGAAAAAGTGACAATAATTCACTACAACGCCAATTATTTGTTTAAAGCTTGGTTTCAATGGACAAATGTATGTATAATAACTTGGCTTTTTTGCTTTCACAAAACGTCTCTCGTTTTTCATTACAAACAAATCACTGTAATTTCCAAAATTTAGAGAGAAAATGTTTTTTGGAACGGTGAAGGTTCAATAAAACTGTTACAACAATGTTTTTGCAATTTTGATTTAATGTTTTTCGGATTTTCATCAGTCCGCAAACTGATCCAAAAAGCATTAAACGCGCCCAAATTTAAATAGTAGTTCAATATGCACCATGTTGATTTTTTGAACTACTATAAAATGCGAGTTATTTGACCTACAATCCATTTTGTTGTCTTTTAATTCATTTCCATTCAATTGCCATTACAACAATCTTATACAAATTGATTATTTATACGTACATATTAATAATGCGTTTAAATCCCTTCTAGATTGTTCATTTACAATTGTATGATAAAAATCAGTTCCGAATAGTTGGCAATGCTGACACAAATTGTAAAGTTGTAACAGCTGGCGCACCATATGATCAATATACTTACAACAAATCATTTTTTACCACCAATACGATATTTTTGATAAGTGTTTAGTAGAGTGGGACAATCAAATTATACAATCTCCCCATACACATCTAAATAAACATACAAGTTTATAAAATTGTGATTGTAGTGTGCAAAAAGAGAGGAGAGCGCGTTGGTGTTATGTACGTGGATTATGTGTTTGTGTTATTGTTACATGCACCGCATATTGCAAAATAACTGCTAATATTCTCACATTATGCGACTTGTACAATTATCTGGTGAGTGAATCAAGTGCAAAACGTCTCTGCAACAATGCCTTTGCCATTGGACCGGATCCCTTTGCCAAATTTAAAGGCGTATTCGTGTGGCAGCGTTTTGGCCCTGTCGGCATGCATTTATTTCGCTACACAAGTCATCAAGGACCCCAATTGGAATGTGCAGGACACAAATGAATTCCCCCCAACTAAAGGTGGTGCCCTTTTGGCCACCAACAAGACCAATTCCAGCACATTGGATGGTCGCAGTGCGAGCCAATTCATTTCGGACATCTTCACTGTCATGATTAGGGAGCCAATTTGTGTTTGGGTGAGTTTTAAGTCTTTTTTTACATGTATGTGTCTATTTTTAATGCATAATGTAACAGCAATTGGATTAGGCAATGTTTTTCCCAAAATTACACAGTTAAAATTTCCTGTTATTAAAATTGTTTCCTATTATTGTATAACAATTGCGGAAAATTGCGTAAAAGGAGTCTCTGTGGTAACGAATTAACAGTATACTTTGATTTTTATTATCTTTTTATGCCTTCTTAATCCAAGATCAAGTCAAGGTTATTATGATTTAATTGTACTGTTGTACCACATTCCAGTTATTATTTCCTGATTGTGTTTAGCACATGGTTTAATTAATATTTATAAAGAAAAAAAAATGTGAATCAGTCTAGCACCTCTAGGTGTTTTTTTGTTCACTATTTATAAGTTGTTTTTTGCATTTTCCAATTCTAAATTTAATAGAATTATATTTACGCTTTTAACACGGACACAACAAATCGTGTACAATTAAAAATAGAGCGTATAAAAAAATTTTCCATTGTAAACAAATGTTCTTGATTGTAATTTATGTGTTTTCTTGCAGACAATGATTAATATGGCTTGTTGCTGGCTGATCCTCATCGGCAGTGCCGTACAGAAATTGGTCTTTGGTGAATTGCGTGTCAGCGAACACCAACATTTGAAGGATAAATTTTGGAATTTTGTCTTTTACAAATTTATATTCGTATTTGGTATTATAAATGTACAATATATTGATGAGGTGCTGTTATGGTGTTCGTGGTTCTCTTTGCTCGGTTTCCTGCATTTGTTGTCCCATTTGGGAAAGGACCGTTTTGAATATGTAAGTAAACATGTTTAGTAGAGAATTGTGCAATTTTTTGCACTTGGACAAGTTCAATTAGCCTCTTTTCAAAGCGATAAATGCACACATTTATGTAAAATTATTATAATGTTTGTGTGTTTTTATTTATTGTGAATATTTGTGTTGGGGTCAGTGGAATAGACACGGCCGTTTTTGGGTCACAGACCGTTAGGATTAATACTACAAATTGTCTCATTTAAGATGAATGATTTTATAGATTTGTGTATTTCTATTCATCGCTTATGGCACTGTTCAATTCACCGGTTAAACTTGACCTTTCAAGTCGCGCCAATGACACAGCTAAGAAATGCTGGAATATTCCAATTTTTTTTTCTCTGTTTTAGTTGTCGTTTTCCCCAACAACACCATTATGGAGTCATGTGAAGCTGTTGGCCCTTTTGGGGGCGATTTTTGCACTTTCCGGCTTCATGTTGCTGGTCTCTGTGTTTGTTGGATTCTTTGGTGGATTCAATACGTTCGCTTTCATGTCAGCCGAGGTAAGTCGAGAGACAGTCACTGCATTTTTTTACATTCAAACTAATCAATTTGTTTTCTAGGTCGTTTTGCTGAGTATAAGAACGTTACATGTGATTATTCGTTATGTTTTACATCTTTATGATATGCGACAAGAGGGAACGACAACGACAACATCGACAATTAGTCCAAATGATGAGAATAAAGTGTGGGAGAAGCGTGGTCCAATTGCGTATTATATAGAGTTAGGTTTTGAATTAACGGCCCTCACAATTGACTTAATACACCATTTGCACATGCTTTTATGGAGTAATATATTTCTATCGATGGCCAGTTTGGTGATATGCATGCAAATACGGTATTTGTTTCATGAAATTCAAAGAAGGTACAAGAAACATCGAAATTATTTATGGGTTCGTAATCATTTGGAACAAAAGTGAGTTTTCACTATGTTTTTTTTATTATTATTTTACATTTTGTTTTTTATTCTAGCTATCCAATGGCTTCGACTGAAGAACTCACTGCTAATTCTGACAATTGTGCCATCTGTTGGGAAAAAATGGAGTCAGCAAGGAAATTGCCGTGTTCGCACTTGTTTCACAAGTAGATAAAGTATAACAATGATTTTTAATGTGGTTTCAATATGTTTTTTTATGTTTCAGTACGTGTTTGTTGTCGTGGCTGGAGCAGGACACCTCGTGTCCCACTTGCCGTATGACATTAAACATTCAAAGTCCATCAGCGGCCCGAATTAATACGCAAGAATTGCAAACGGACACCCCGCAGCCGGCACGTCGTCAATTGAATCATTTCTTTCACTTTGATGGCTCCAGATATGTGTCATGGTTGCCCAGTTTCTCGGTGGAAGTGAGTCATGCACAACTGGTTAGACAGGATCATACACAGGCGTCCAATTCGCAGTTGGATGCGATGGCAAGACAGGTAACAAAAATATTTCTTATTTACTTTGAACTGTGGAGTTAAATGGGTGTTTTTTTGTAGGTGCAAACATTGTTTCCACACATTCCACTCTCGATTATCATTGACGATTTACGAATGACACGATCGGTTGAATTGACAATTGAAAATGTGTTAGATGGACGTTTGATTGCGACCGGCATTTATCGGGAACCGGAAATGCCGGCATCGTCTACAAGACAGTTGGCTTTGTTGAATAGCGATTTGACAGCGACGACGACGACGACGGTGGATTCGGGAAGTACGAGGAATTGGGACGAGTTTAATACGGACACAGTCGAGACGTACGTTTTAGAAGGTTTTTTTTTGTTAGATATAATTTTTTGAATGTGTTTTTTAGGGAGGATAATTTGGTGTTGTTGGGCAGCAGATTTTCAAAGTCGTCCAGTGAACGGGAGAAAATTCTACATAGACGCAAAGAGAATTTAATACAAAATGCAAGGAAAAGGTATATTGAGAAGCAAAAGGCGGCTGTGGCTGCGGCCAGAGTGGTAACATTGAATGACAGTTGAATTTATTATATTTTCTTAACGATTTTTAATGAAATTGAGGATAGAAAACAAAAAAAGTCCAATGAGTTGTATTTTTAATTTTGTTTTGTTATTATGTGATTTTGTTTTGATGTTTTTATGAGAGTTTTTTTGGACGAATAATTGGGCGAGATATGGATTTGTATATCATTTTACAAATGGCTCAAATTGTGAACGATTTTAATGGTAAATTTCGCACTTAAAAAAACAAACAGTTCCCTCCTGTAGCTTTACAAATGAAAATAATTGCAGAGTTCAGTAGCCTATGTTTCAATTACTTAAATTGTTGATTGTTTTTAAATGTTTTCTAATGAATGAATCAGCGGATAGGCCGATTGTATGTAAATTATAATTGTAGTTTGTAACTTAATTGTTCCTCATTTGCTTATTAACTGCACCCAATTTTTGTTGTGATATTTTTTTTAATTATTTTATTCACTTTACGAGTAATTTAAGGTTTTTTCTTCCTTGTTTGGAATGTTGTGGCGCCTGAAAAGACTGACTGAGCGGTTGACTTCTTAATTTCTTTTTCCATCTGTACTCTCTCAAATGTTTTATGAAATATGTAGTTGTATGTATTGCGCGCTACAATGTGTTGTACTATAAACAGAATTAATTCAATTGTTGTTGAGACACTTTCGATTAAAAAAAACAGTTGCTTTTCTAAATAACCTTTTAAATTGAGAGAATGTAGGTATTATTTTTTTAAGATATAAAAAAACAAACATAATAATGTTCGCAATAGAAATTAGGGAAACATTACATTGAATAATAATAATAAAAACTTGTATTGTTGTGAAAACTGTTTGAGTTAAATGTTTCTTTATTGCTCAAGACAAAAAAAAACATTTACATTTTAGCATATCTTTATAAAAAGAAGTTGAATATATATTTACATAATATAAGATAAATTTGAAGAAGAAAAAAAAAACTGTTTTTAAATTAGTATTCGTTGATGCTCATTAATTAATAAAAGAAATATTGTATATCTAAACAAATTGATTGGTGATAAATTCTGAAATAATTACACTTATTGCAGCCCTTGATTGCATGTTTCCCTCTAAGACAGATTAAAAAAAAGTAAACTTAAAGAAAATATATGAAAACAGTTTAGTGTTGTTTAGTACATATGTATATTTCGGTATAGGAAATTTGTAATTGCCATGCAAATATATTATTGTGTGCCAGATAATTAAGGCCAAAAAGAAAACCATTACAATAAAACATGTAATTGTATATCATAATTTTTGTTGTACTTACTACTGTTAATTCCAACAAACATATGGAAATTATTGTCAACTTAAAAAGAGAATTGTGCTTAGTATTTGCTGTATAAATAAATATATTATGAATAATTGTTTGTTTACTCAAAGACATTTAAAATGTAGTCTGGATAAATTGACAATTTACATATAATTTGGGCAATTAGGCAGGAAGTAACAACAACCAACAACGTCCATTTGATTTAATTTAATAAAAACGATATAAATGACTAGAGTAGAAAATTGTTGGATTGGAAACGATTAGCAGCGATCGTTTTTGATGTTGGGATTCAAGTCACTGAAATAGGCGTGTGCCATCGCCTCTTCGGCAGACACACGTCCCATTGGATTACAGACAAGAAGTCGTTGCAGTAAATCTCGACCTCTGTTCCCCAATTTCGGTACAACCTATAACAATAATCATAATTACGTGTCTCTACAGAGGTTTGTGGCATTTTTTCTACTTGTGAAAGACTCATATTGGGCTGGTATAATGGGAACGGTTTGTAATCGGGCAACTGTGTCATCACCGGCCACGTTTCCTCTGTTGGTGTGCCAAGAAGTTTGAAAATTCTTCGCAATTGATCATCAACATCGGAACCAGGGAACAAAGGGCGACCGGCATTGGCCAATTCTGCAAATATACATCCAGCTGACCACATGTCAATTGAGGTGGTGTAAAGTTTGGCACCGAATAGGACGTCCGGTGGACGGTACCAGAGTGTGACCACTTCAGCCGAATAGCATTTGACGGGAATGCCAAAGGCTCGTGCTAAACCAAAGTCGGCTAATTTGAGTTCGCCGTTTTTGTTGATTAGGAGATTTTGTGGTTTGAGGTCACGGTGCAACACGTTGTGACTGTGACAGAAGGCGAGACCGCGAAGTAATTGGTACATGAATGATTTCACAACATCCAAATCAATGTCGCCATTTAGACTGTCAAAGTATTTCTTCAGGTCTTGGTCACAGTGCTCGAATACCAAGGTTAATTTCTTGTCACTGTGAAGGACATCGTATAAACGGACAATGTTTTTGTGTTTTAGTTCTTTCAAAAGGCATATTTCGCGTAGGGCTGATGAGGGTACACCTTCGTCGTCGTCATCAAGTCGAACGCGTTTCAATGCGACAATTTCGTGTGTTTCACGGTTTTTCGCTTTGAATACTGTACCGTAAGTTCCTTCGCCGATTTTCTCTAGTTTTTCATATTTTTGCATTTTAATTGTTTGTAACTTTGTCAGATAAACACAAACTTGAGATGTTTTGCATTGGGGTTAAGTTTGGAACGCTATATGCTTTTGACAAATGACAGATTATTTACTTGGTAGTTCAAATAGAAAGAGTACACTATTTAAACTACTCTTAAGTTTTTATTAGTAAAGTTTGGTTGTTTGAAATTGAAATAAGAGTGGTAAGTTCAATTTTTGTATTTTATTTGTTTATTAACTTGTACTTTTTTGTTTTTAGGTGATTTTGTATTTGATTTCATTCTAACATGTACTTTTTTTATTTGTAGGTGACTTTTCGTCGCTTTTGGATGGCCAGTCGTCGTTGGGCAGTGAAATAAGACATGTAAGTACATTTTTTGTACTTTATTTCATTCTAATATGAACTTTTTTTATTTGTAGGTGACTTTTAGACGCTTTTGGAAGGCCGGCCGTCGTTGGAAAGTGAAATAAGACATGTAAGTACATTTGTTGTACTTTATTTCATTCTAATAAGAACTTTTTTTATTTGTAGGTGACTTTTCGACACTTTTGGAAGGCCGGCCGTCGTTGGACATTAAAATAAGACATGTAAGTACATTTTTTGTATGTTATTTCATTCTAACCTGTACTTTTTTTATTTGTAGGTGACTTTTCGACACTTTTGGAAGGCCGGCCGTCGTTGGACATTAAAATAAGACATGTAAGTACATTTTTTGTATGTTATTTCATTCTAACCTGTACTTTTTTTATTTGTAGGTGACTTTTCGACACTTTTGGATGGCCGGCCGTCGTTGGACATTAAAATAAGACATGTAAGTACATTTGTTGTACTTTATTTCATTCTAACAGGAACTTTTTTTATTTGTAGGTGACTTTTCGACGCTTTTGGATGGCCGGCCGTCGTTGGACATTAAAATAAGACATGTAAGTACATTTGTTGTACTTTATTTCATTCTAATAAGAACTTTTTTTATTTGTAGGTGACTTTTCGACACTTTTGGATGGCCGGCCGTCGTTGGACATTAAAATAAGACATGTAAGTTCATTTGTTGTACTTTATTTCATTCTAATAAGAACTTTTTTTATTTGTAGGTGACTTTTCGACACTTTTGGATGGCCGGCCGTCGTTGGACATTAAAATAAGACATGTAAGTTCATTTGTTGTACTTTATTTCATTCTAATAAGAACTTTTTTTATTTGTAGGTGACTTTTCGACACTTTTGGAAGGCCGGCCGTCGTTGGACATTAAAATAAGACATGTAAGTACATTTTTTGTATGTTATTTCATTCTAACCTGTACTTTTTTTATTTGTAGGTGACTTTTCGACACTTTTGGAAGGCCGGCCGTCGTTGGACATTAAAATAAGACATGTAAGTACATTTTTTGTATGTTATTTCATTCTAACCTGTACTTTTTTTATTTGTAGGTGACTTTTCGACACTTTTAGAAGGCCGGCCGTCGTTGGACATTAAAATAAGACATGTAAGTACATTTTTTGTATGTTATTTCATTCTAACCTGTACTTTTTTTATTTGTAGGTGACTTTTCGACACTTTTAGAAGGCCGGCCGTCGTTGGACATTAAAATAAGACATGTAAGTACATTTTTTGTATGTTATTTCATTCTAACCTGTACTTTTTTTATTTGTAGGTGACTTTTCGACACTTTTGGAAGGCCGGCCGTCGTTGGACATTAAAATAAGACATGTAAGTACATTTTTTGTATGTTATTTCATTCTAACCTGTACTTTTTTTATTTGTAGGTGACTTTTCGACACTTTTGGAAGGCCGGCCGTCGTTGGACATTAAAATAAGACATGTAAGTACATTTTTTGTATGTTATTTCATTCTAACCTGTACTTTTTTTATTTGTAGGTGACTTTTCGACACTTTTGGAAGGCCGGCCGTCGTTGGACATTAAAATAAGACATGTAAGTACATTTTTTGTATGTTATTTCATTCTAACCTGTACTTTTTTTATTTGTAGGTGACTTTTCGACACTTTTGGAAGGCCGGCCGTCGTTGGACATTAAAATAAGACATGTAAGTACATTTTTTGTATGTTATTTCATTCTAACCTGTACTTTTTTTATTTGTAGGTGACTTTTCGACACTTTTAGAAGGCCGGCCGTCGTTGGACATTAAAATAAGACATGTAAGTACATTTTTTGTATGTTATTTCATTCTAACCTGTACTTTTTTTATTTGTAGGTGACTTTTCGACACTTTTGGAAGGCCGGCCGGGGCGCGTTCACAAATAAAAGACCCGGAGTAAAGTGCACCCGGTGCGCACCTTAGTGAGAGTCACCCTAGAGGGCGCACTCTACCTAGAAAATTTTATGAACGACAAAGGTACTTTTTTTAAAAAATAACCTCCAAATATACTTGTCTCGTGTTCTCGTGTTTTTGTGGTAAAACGTTAAAAGATTTGTACCTGCTTAAAAGTGTTTTATTAATAAAATATGGAAATTCATAATTATGAAAATGTGTTCATATTTCTAACTGCTGTAATTACATATTATGGAATGGAGCTTCTGTTCAATACAGAAGACGAAGAAATGGATGATACTTTTATTTCTGATATATTTCCAATTATGAAAAGATTGAGACATATGAATAAACCACAAAGAATTGAAAATTATATTGAGTCGGTTGTGTGGAGTTACACAGGAAACCAATTCCAACAGCACTTCAGATTAACAATTGAAGCTTATGAAGACGTTTTAAGACGTATTGGACCTGAACTATTAAGAAAAAGTAATGTTGGTCGAAATACAATAAACATAGAGAAGCAGTTATTAGTTGTAATTTGGTTATTAGCAACTCCAGAAAGTTACCGGTATATGTATTACTTTTAATTTTAGGACATATTTAAATTAAAATTCTTATGTATTTTTTTGTAGATCGATAGGAGAAAGATTTGACCTGGCAAAGTCATCTCTTTCTAAGGTTTTTGTTCGAGTTGTAAATTGTTTATGTAATTTAGCTCCAGAAATTATAAAATGGCCAACAGGAGAACGTGTGATCAGAGTGAAGCAAGGATTTAGACGTATGGCTGGAATTGACAACGTAATTGGAGCAGTTGACGGTACCTTTATTGTCATGAAAGCACCTAAAGAAGATTCAAATTCTTATGTTACTCGAAAATGTAATTACGCAATGACGTTACAAGCTGTATGTGATGATGAACTGAAGTTCACGGATTGTTTTGTGGGTTTTCCAGGATCAGTGAGTGACACAAGAATTTTTAAGAACTCTGATTTGTTCCGAGCAGTTTACAATAATCACGAGAATTTCTTTCCTAATGGTAAGATTTAAATACAATTTAGTTTTGTTTATAGAAATTGAATATCTTTAAATGTATTTTTCAGACGAATTTATATTAGGCGATAAAGCCTATCCAACTTTAACGTGGTGCATAACTCCGTTTATAGATCGTGGTAATTTAACACCAGCACAACGTTTTTTCAATACAAAGTTATCACAAACGAGACAGACAATCGAACGCACATTTGCACTATTATTTGGACGATTTCGACGGTTGAAGTATGTAGATATGAACATGACAGAATTTATACCAAAGACTGTTTTGGCATGTTGTGTGCTACACAATGTTTGCTTGGAATATGTCGATGAGTTGGTTAACACATATGTATTAGGTGGAAACCCTAATTTACAAAATAATGATGAAATTGATGCCGTATACCACGAACAGCAATTCGATGGAAGAAATAAAAGACTTGATCTCTGTAGAACTTTGTGGAATCTTCACAACATGTAATTTTTCAAATAATAAAACAAAGTTATGCCAGAAATTATTTATTTAAATTCAACAATACCAAACATTTCTTTAATAAATCAAACATTGCAACTCTCTTTCAAACAAAACAAAAAAACAAAGATATACCACTAATTCTGTATCTCTATATCACAACATAGTCAATAATTCTTTTTCTTTTTGATACATTCTAAGTTCATTCTGAGTCAAACAGCCATTTGATTTCTTGTGCAAATTTCAACAAATCAAATGGCTGTTTGACTCAAAATGAACTTAGAATGTATTAACAAGAAAACGGCTTATAAGTATTTACTTTTTTTCGCGGAATATTTGTATAATATCATCCATTTTTTTACTGAAGACTTCTAATGTCCTTTCTTTGGCTTCCAAATTTTCTTTATGACGCCTTTCCATGTTCTCTTCTCGTTTTTCTTGGTTTTGTAGAATTTCAGACGTCAATTTATTCAGGGGGGTCATAGCAGACCTATTTTTACGGGTTTTCATTTTTTTAGTTGGTGGAGAATTGCTCATTAGTTCATCATAATTTTCAAATACATTTTCGTCTAAAATTGAATATTGTATATTATTCATCTGAATCCGGTATTAATACTGCTATATTATTACTTACCATTATTGTGCAAATTTTCTGAATGTTTCTCTAAATTGGAAGCTAAGGCCAGCGGTGTAACATTATGTCGCTGTCCTAAAAATTCATCCATTTCTTCGAAATATTCAAATTTGAAAGTTGCCGAACCACTCGCACGTGCACTCATATTGTCCTTTTTTTTGGTGTATTTTCCTTTAAGATACTTATATTTATCTTTACATTGGGTTGGGGAAAAACTCATTCCATCACGAGTTAAATTTTCGGCAATAATTTTCCAAACCGTGTCATTTTTCATTGTTGTTGATTGAAACTTATCCTGATATGTTTTAACAAGTTGAATTAATGTGAGTATTGCTTTTCGGCTCCAAGTTGTATTTGTTTTTTTTGATAAACTCGCTTCCGAGTCGGCCTCTTTGAACTGCTCTTCGACGGGCATTGTCCAAGTCGACGAACATGTGGAACTTGTTGGAAAAAACATGTTTTTCAATTCATCCGTGAATGGCACAGCAAATATGTTTTCATCTAGCACATAATAAATATATGTATTTAGTATTTTTATATTATAATGTTTGAAGTATTTTTTTAAACTTACCGTTTTTACATTGTAAATATATATTCCCTGAAGCATCAACTGCAGAACCATCAATCTCTACAGGTTTGTAGTCTACATTATTAATTAATAATGTATCCATTTTTGATCGGAAATTGGATAATAATAAATAAATTTGAGGAAAACAAACACCTAAATACCCTTTATATTTAAATTCGCTGTCACTAGTAACCCTTTTACGCAATACGCATGTCGGGTAACTTTTATCCACCTCTTGAGCATGGGTAAAAAGTGTGCACTCTGGGCGCTACCACAACAGCATTTATGAACGATAACTATGACGTCATTAAATTGTCCCATTCAATTTATGAACGGAAAAAAGACGCACCGGTATAACTCTCACCCACCGGGGTGTTATTTGTGAACGCGCCCCCGTCGTTGGACATTAAAATAAGACATGTAAGTACATTTTTTGTATGTTATTTCATTCTAACCTGTACTTTTTTTATTTGTAGGTGACTTTTCGACACTTTTAGAAGGCCGGCCGTCGTTGGACATTAAAATAAGACATGTAAGTACATTTTTTGTATGTTATTTCATTCTAACCTGTACTTTTTTTATTTGTAGGTGACTTTTCGACACTTTTGGAAGGCCGGCCGTCGTTGGACATTAAAATAAGACATGTAAGTACATTTTTTGTATGTTATTTCATTCTAACCTGTACTTTTTTTATTTGTAGGTGACTTTTCGACACTTTTAGAAGGCCGGCCGTCGTTGGACATTAAAATAAGACATGTAAGTACATTTTTTGTATGTTATTTCATTCTAACCTGTACTTTTTTTATTTGTAGGTGACTTTTCGACACTTTTAGAAGGCCGGCCGTCGTTGGACATTAAAATAAGACATGTAAGTACATTTTTTGTATGTTATTTCATTCTAACCTGTACTTTTTTTATTTGTAGGTGACTTTTCGACACTTTTGGAAGGCCGGCCGTCGTTGGACATTAAAATAAGACATGTAAGTACATTTTTTGTATGTTATTTCATTCTAACCTGTACTTTTTTTATTTGTAGGTGACTTTTCGACACTTTTAGAAGGCCGGCCGTCGTTGGACATTAAAATAAGACATGTAAGTACATTTTTTGTATGTTATTTCATTCTAACCTGTACTTTTTTTATTTGTAGGTGACTTTTCGACACTTTTGGAAGGCCGGCCGTCGTTGGACATTAAAATAAGACATGTAAGTACATTTTTTGTATGTTATTTCATTCTAACCTGTACTTTTTTTGTTTGTAGGTGACTTTTCGACACTTTTGGATGGCCGGCCGTCGTTGGACATTAAAATAAGACATGTAAGTACATTTTTTGTATGTTATTTCATTCTAACCTGTACTTTTTTTATTTGTAGGTGACTTTTCGACACTTTTGGAAGGCCGGCCGTCGTTGGACATTAAAATAAGACATGTAAGTACATTTTTTGTATGTTATTTCATTCTAACCTGTACTTTTTTTATTTGTAGGTGACTTTTCGACACTTTTAGAAGGCCGGCCGTCGTTGGACATTAAAATAAGACATGTAAGTTCATTTGTTGTACTTTATTTCATTCTAATAAGAACTTTTTTTATTTGTAGGTGACTTTTCGACGCTTTTGGAAGGCCGGCCGTCGTTGGAAAGTGAAATAAGACATGTAAGTTCATTTGTTGTACTTTATTTCATTCTAATAAGAACTTTTTTTATTTGTAGGTGACTTTTCGACGCTTTTGGAAGGCCGGCCGTCGTTGGAAAGTGAAATAAGACATGTAAGTTCATTTGTTGTACTTTATTTCATTCTAATAAGAACTTTTTTTATTTGTAGGTGACTTTTCGACGCTTTTGGAAGGCCGGCCGTCGTTGGAAAGTGAAATAAGACATGTAAGTACATTTGTTGTACTTTATTTCATTCTAATAAGAACTTTTTTTATTTGTAGGTGACTTTTCGACGCTTTTGGAAGGCCGGCCGTCGTTGGAAAGTGAAATAAGACATGTAAGTTCATTTGTTGTACTTTATTTCATTCTAATAAGAACTTTTTTTATTTGTAGGTGACTTTTCGACACTTTTGGAAGGCCGGCCGTCGTTGGAAAGTGAAATAAGACATGTAAGTACATTTTTTGTACTTTATTTCATTCTAATATGAACTTTTTTTATTTGTAGGTGACTTTTCGACACTTTTGGAAGGCCGGCCGTCGTTGGACATTAAAATAAGACATGTAAGTTCATTTGTTGTACTTTATTTCATTCTAATAAGAACTTTTTTTATTTGTAGGTGACTTTTCGACACTTTTAGAAGGCCGGCCGTCGTTGGACATTAAAATAAGACATGTAAGTTCATTTGTTGTACTTTATTTCATTCTAATAAGAACTTTTTTTATTTGTGGGTGACTTTTCGACACTTTTGGAAGGCCGGCCGTCGTTGGACATTAAAATAAGACATGTAAGTTCATTTGTTGTACTTTATTTCATTCTAATAAGAACTTTTTTTATTTGTAGGTGACTTTTCGACACTTTTGGAAGGCCGGCCGTCGTTGGACATTAAAATAAGACATGTAAGTTCATTTGTTGTACTTTATTTCATTCTAATAAGAACTTTTTTTATTTGTGGGTGACTTTTCGACACTTTTGGAAGGCCGGCCGTCGTTGGACATTAAAATAAGACATGTAAGTTCATTTGTTGTACTTTATTTCATTCTAATAAGAACTTTTTTTATTTGTAGGTGACTTTTCGACACTTTTGGAAGGCCGGCCGTCGTTGGACATTAAAATAAGACATGTAAGTTCATTTGTTGTACTTTATTTCATTCTAATAAGAACTTTTTTTATTTGTAGGTGACTTTTCGACACTTTTAGAAGGCCGGCCGTCGTTGGACATTAAAATAAGACATGTAAGTTCATTTGTTGTACTTTATTTCATTCTAATAAGAACTTTTTTTATTTGTAGGTGACTTTTCGACACTTTTGGAAGGCCGGCCGTCGTTGGACATTAAAATAAGACATGTAAGTTCATTTGTTGTACTTTATTTCATTCTAATAAGAACTTTTTTTATTTGTGGGTGACTTTTCGACACTTTTGGAAGGCCGGCCGTCGTTGGACATTAAAATAAGACATGTAAGTTCATTTGTTGTACTTTATTTCATTCTAATAAGAACTTTTTTTATTTGTAGGTGACTTTTCGACACTTTTGGAAGGCCGGCCGTCGTTGGACATTAAAATAAGACATGTAAGTTCATTTGTTGTACTTTATTTCATTCTAATAAGAACTTTTTTTATTTGTAGGTGACTTTTCGACACTTTTAGAAGGCCGGCCGTCGTTGGACATTAAAATAAGACATGTAAGTTCATTTGTTGTACTTTATTTCATTCTAATAAGAACTTTTTTTATTTGTAGGTGACTTTTCGACACTTTTGGAAGGCCGGCCGTCGTTGGAAAGTGAAATAAGACATGTAAGTACATTTGTTGTACTTTATTTCATTCTAATAAGAACTTTTTTTATTTGTAGGTGACTTTTCGACACTTTTGGAAGGCCGGCCGTCGTTGGAAAGTGAAATAAGACATGTAAGTACATTTTTTGTACTTTATTTCATTCTAATAAGAACTTTTTTTATTTGTAGGTGACTTTTCGACACTTTTGGAAGGCCGGTCGTCGTTGGACATTAAAATAAGACATGTAAGTACATTTTTTGTATGTTATTTCATTCTAACCTGTACTTTTTTTATTTGTAGGTGACTTTTCGACACTTTTAGAAGGCCGGCCGTCGTTGGACATTAAAATAAGACATGTAAGTTCATTTGTTGTACTTTATTTCATTCTAATAAGAACTTTTTTTATTTGTAGGTGACTTTTCGACACTTTTGGAAGGCCGGCCGTCGTTGGAAAGTGAAATAAGACATGTAAGTACATTTGTTGTACTTTATTTCATTCTAATAAGAACTTTTTTTATTTGTAGGTGACTTTTCGACACTTTTGGAAGGCCGGCCGTCGTTGGAAAGTGAAATAAGACATGTAAGTACATTTTTTGTACTTTATTTCATTCTAATAAGAACTTTTTTTATTTGTAGGTGACTTTTCGACACTTTTGGAAGGCCGGTCGTCGTTGGACATTAAAATAAGACATGTAAGTACATTTTTTGTATGTTATTTCATTCTAACCTGTACTTTTTTTATTTGTAGGTGACTTTTCGACACTTTTGGAAGGCCGGCCGTCGTTGGACATTAAAATAAGACATGTAAGTACATTTTTTGTATGTTATTTCATTCTAACCTGTACTTTTTTTATTTGTAGGTGACTTTTCGACACTTTTGGATGGCCGGCCGTCGTTGGACATTAAAATAAGACATGTAAGTACATTTTTTGTATGTTATTTCATTCTAACCTGTACTTTTTTTATTTGTAGGTGACTTTTCGACACTTTTGGAAGGCCGGCCGTCGTTGGACATTAAAATAAGACATGTAAGTACATTTTTTGTATGTTATTTCATTCTAACCTGTACTTTTTTTATTTGTAGGTGACTTTTCGACACTTTTGGATGGCCGGCCGTCGTTGGACATTAAAATAAGACATGTAAGTACATTTTTTGTATGTTATTTCATTCTAACCTGTACTTTTTTTATTTGTAGGTGACTTTTCGACACTTTTGGAAGGCCGGCCGTCGTTGGACATTAAAATAAGACATGTAAGTACATTTTTTGTATGTTATTTCATTCTAACCTGTACTTTTTTTGTTTGTAGGTGACTTTTCGACACTTTTAGAAGGCCGGCCGTCGTTGGACATTAAAATAAGACATGTAAGTTCATTTGTTGTACTTTATTTCATTCTAATAAGAACTTTTTTTATTTGTAGGTGACTTTTCGACACTTTTGGAAGGCCGGCCGTCGTTGGAAAGTGAAATAAGACATGTAAGTACATTTGTTGTACTTTATTTCATTCTAATAAGAACTTTTTTTATTTGTAGGTGACTTTTCGACACTTTTGGAAGGCCGGCCGTCGTTGGAAAGTGAAATAAGACATGTAAGTACATTTTTTGTACTTTATTTCATTCTAATAAGAACTTTTTTTATTTGTAGGTGACTTTTAGACGCTTTTGGAAGGCCGGCCGTCGTTGGAAAGTGAAATAAGACATGTAAGTACATTTGTTGTACTTTATTTCATTCTAATAAGAACTTTTTTTATTTGTAGGTGACTTTTCGACACTTTTGGAAGGCCGGTCGTCGTTGGACATTAAAATAAGACATGTAAGTACATTTTTTGTATGTTATTTCATTCTAACCTGTACTTTTTTTATTTGTAGGTGACTTTTAGACGCTTTTGGAAGGCCGGCCGTCGTTGGAAAGTGAAATAAGACATGTAAGTACATTTGTTGTACTTTATTTCATTCTAATAAGAACTTTTTTTATTTGTAGGTGACTTTTCGACACTTTTGGAAGGCCGGTCGTCGTTGGACATTAAAATAAGACATGTAAGTACATTTTTTGTATGTTATTTCATTCTAACCTGTACTTTTTTTATTTGTGGGTGACTTTTCGACACTTTTGGAAGGCCGGCCGTCGTTGGACATTAAAATAAGACATGTAAGTACATTTTTTGTATGTTATTTCATTCTAACCTGTACTTTTTTTGTTTGTAGGTGACTTTTCGACACTTTTGGAAGGCCGGCCGTCGTTGGACATTAAAATAAGACATGTAAGTTCATTTGTTGTACTTTATTTCATTCTAATAAGAACTTTTTTTATTTGTAGGTGACTTTTCGACACTTTTGGAAGGCCGGTCGTCGTTGGACATTAAAATAAGACATGTAAGTACATTTTTTGTATGTTATTTCATTCTAACCTGTACTTTTTTTATTTGTAGGTGACTTTTAGACGCTTTTGGAAGGCCGGCCGTCGTTGGAAAGTGAAATAAGACATGTAAGTACATTTGTTGTACTTTATTTCATTCTAATAAGAACTTTTTTTATTTGTAGGTGACTTTTCGACACTTTTGGAAGGCCGGTCGTCGTTGGACATTAAAATAAGACATGTAAGTACATTTTTTGTATGTTATTTCATTCTAACCTGTACTTTTTTTATTTGTGGGTGACTTTTCGACACTTTTGGAAGGCCGGCCGTCGTTGGACATTAAAATAAGACATGTAAGTACATTTTTTGTATGTTATTTCATTCTAACCTGTACTTTTTTTATTTGTAGGTGACTTTTAGACGCTTTTGGAAGGCCGGCCGTCGTTGGAAAGTGAAATAAGACATGTAAGTACATTTGTTGTACTTTATTTCATTCTAATAAGAACTTTTTTTATTTGTAGGTGACTTTTCGACACTTTTGGAAGGCCGGTCGTCGTTGGACATTAAAATAAGACATGTAAGTACATTTTTTGTATGTTATTTCATTCTAACCTGTACTTTTTTTATTTGTGGGTGACTTTTCGACACTTTTGGAAGGCCGGCCGTCGTTGGACATTAAAATAAGACATGTAAGTTCATTTGTTGTACTTTATTTCATTCTAATAAGAACTTTTTTTATTTGTAGGTGACTTTTCGACACTTTTGGAAGGCCGGCCGTCGTTGGACATTAAAATAAGACATGTAAGTTCATTTGTTGTACTTTATTTCATTCTAATAAGAACTTTTTTTATTTGTAGGTGACTTTTCGACACTTTTAGAAGGCCGGCCGTCGTTGGACATTAAAATAAGACATGTAAGTTCATTTGTTGTACTTTATTTCATTCTAATAAGAACTTTTTTTATTTGTAGGTGACTTTTCGACACTTTTGGAAGGCCGGCCGTCGTTGGACATTAAAATAAGACATGTAAGTTCATTTGTTGTACTTTATTTCATTCTAATAAGAACTTTTTTTATTTGTAGGTGACTTTTCGACACTTTTGGATGGCCGGCCGTCGTTGGACATTAAAATAAGACATGTAAGTACATTTTTTGTATGTTATTTCATTCTAACCTGTACTTTTTTTATTTGTAGGTGACTTTTCGACACTTTTGGAAGGCCGGCCGTCGTTGGACATTAAAATAAGACATGTAAGTACATTTTTTGTATGTTATTTCATTCTAACCTGTACTTTTTTTGTTTGTAGGTGACTTTTCGACACTTTTAGAAGGCCGGCCGTCGTTGGACATTAAAATAAGACATGTAAGTACATTTTTTGTATGTTATTTCATTCTAACCTGTACTTTTTTTATTTGTAGGTGACTTTTCGACACTTTTGGAAGGCCGGCCGTCGTTGGACATTAAAATAAGACATGTAAGTACATTTTTTGTATGTTATTTCATTCTAACCTGTACTTTTTTTGTTTGTAGGTGACTTTTCGACACTTTTGGATGGCCGGCCGTCGTTGGATATTAAAATAAGACATGTAAGTACATTTTTTGTATGTTATTTCATTCTAACCTGTACTTTTTTTATTTGTAGGTGACTTTTCGACACTTTTGGATGGCCGGCCGTCGTTGGACATTAAAATAAGACATGTAAGTACATTTTTTGTATGTTATTTCATTCTAACCTGTACTTTTTTTATTTGTAGGTGACTTTTCGACACTTTTGGAAGGCCGGCCGTCGTTGGACATTAAAATAAGACATGTAAGTACATTTTTTGTATGTTATTTCATTCTAACCTGTACTTTTTTTGTTTGTAGGTGACTTTTCGACACTTTTGGATGGCCGGCCGTCGTTGGACATTAAAATAAGACATGTAAGTACATTTTTTGTATGTTATTTCATTCTAACCTGTACTTTTTTTATTTGTAGGTGACTTTTCGACACTTTTAGAAGGCCGGCCGTCGTTGGACATTAAAATAAGACATGTAAGTTCATTTGTTGTACTTTATTTCATTCTAATAAGAACTTTTTTTATTTGTAGGTGACTTTTCGACACTTTTGGATGGCCGGCCGTCGTTGGACATTAAAATAAGACATGTAAGTACATTTTTTGTATGTTATTTCATTCTAACCTGTACTTTTTTTATTTGTAGGTGACTTTTCGACACTTTTGGAAGGCCGGCCGTCGTTGGACATTAAAATAAGACATGTAAGTACATTTTTTGTATGTTATTTCATTCTAACCTGTACTTTTTTTGTTTGTAGGTGACTTTTCGACACTTTTGGATGGCCGGCCGTCGTTGGACATTAAAATAAGACATGTAAGTACATTTTTTGTATGTTATTTCATTCTAACCTGTACTTTTTTTGTTTGTAGGTGACTTTTCGACACTTTTGGATGGCCGGCCGTCGTTGGACATTAAAATAAGACATGTAAGTACATTTTTTGTATGTTATTTCATTCTAACCTGTACTTTTTTTGTTTGTAGGTGACTTTTCGACACTTTTGGATGGCCGGCCGTCGTTGGACATTAAAATAAGACATGTAAGTACATTTTTTGTATGTTATTTCATTCTAACCTGTACTTTTTTTATTTGTAGGTGACTTTTCGACACTTTTGGAAGGCCGGCCGTCGTTGGACATTAAAATAAGACATGTAAGTACATTTTTTGTATGTTATTTCATTCTAACCTGTACTTTTTTTGTTTGTAGGTGACTTTTCGACACTTTTGGATGGCCGGCCGTCGTTGGACATTAAAATAAGACATGTAAGTACATTTTTTGTATGTTATTTCATTCTAACCTGTACTTTTTTTATTTGTAGGTGACTTTTCGACACTTTTGGATGGCCGGCCGTCGTTGGACATTAAAATAAGACATGTAAGTACATTTTTTGTATGTTATTTCATTCTAACCTGTACTTTTTTTATTTGTAGGTGACTTTTCGACACTTTTGGAAGGCCGGCCGTCGTTGGACATTAAAATAAGACATGTAAGTACATTTTTTGTATGTTATTTCATTCTAACCTGTACTTTTTTTGTTTGTAGGTGACTTTTCGACACTTTTGGATGGCCGGCCGTCGTTGGACATTAAAATAAGACATGTAAGTACATTTTTTGTATGTTATTTCATTCTAACCTGTACTTTTTTTGTTTGTAGGTGACTTTTCGACACTTTTGGATGGCCGGCCGTCGTTGGACATTAAAATAAGACATGTAAGTACATTTTTTGTATGTTATTTCATTCTAACCTGTACTTTTTTTGTTTGTAGGTGACTTTTCGACACTTTTGGATGGCCGGCCGTCGTTGGACATTAAAATAAGACATGTAAGTACATTTTTTGTATGTTATTTCATTCTAACCTGTACTTTTTTTATTTGTAGGTGACTTTTCGACACTTTTGGAAGGCCGGCCGTCGTTGGACATTAAAATAAGACATGTAAGTACATTTTTTGTATGTTATTTCATTCTAACCTGTACTTTTTTTGTTTGTAGGTGACTTTTCGACACTTTTGGATGGCCGGCCGTCGTTGGACATTAAAATAAGACATGTAAGTACATTTTTTGTATGTTATTTCATTCTAACCTGTACTTTTTTTATTTGTAGGTGACTTTTCGACACTTTTAGAAGGCCGGCCGTCGTTGGACATTAAAATAAGACATGTAAGTTCATTTGTTGTACTTTATTTCATTCTAATAAGAACTTTTTTTATTTGTAGGTGACTTTTCGACACTTTTGGATGGCCGGCCGTCGTTGGACATTAAAATAAGACATGTAGGTACATTTTTTGTATGTTATTTCATTCTAACCTGTACTTTTTTTATTTGTAGGTGACTTTTCGACACTTTTGGAAGGCCGGCCGTCGTTGGACATTAAAATAAGACATGTAAGTACATTTTTTGTATGTTATTTCATTCTAACCTGTACTTTTTTTGTTTGTAGGTGACTTTTCGACACTTTTGGATGGCCGGCCGTCGTTGGACATTAAAATAAGACATGTAAGTACATTTTTTGTATGTTATTTCATTCTAACCTGTACTTTTTTTGTTTGTAGGTGACTTTTCGACACTTTTGGATGGCCGGCCGTCGTTGGACATTAAAATAAGACATGTAAGTACATTTTTTGTATGTTATTTCATTCTAACCTGTACTTTTTTTGTTTGTAGGTGACTTTTCGACACTTTTGGATGGCCGGCCGTCGTTGGACATTAAAATAAGACATGTAAGTTCATTTGTTGTACTTTATTTCATTCTAATAAGAACTTTTTTTATTTGTAGGTGACTTTTCGACACTTTTGGAAGGCCGGCCGTCGTTGGACATTAAAATAAGACATGTAAGTACATTTTTTGTATGTTATTTCATTCTAACCTGTACTTTTTTTGTTTGTAGGTGACTTTTCGACACTTTTGGATGGCCGGCCGTCGTTGGACATTAAAATAAGACATGTAAGTTCATTTGTTGTACTTTATTTCATTCTAATAAGAACTTTTTTTATTTGTAGGTGACTTTTCGACACTTTTGGAAGGCCGGCCGTCGTTGGACATTAAAATAAGACATGTAAGTTCATTTGTTGTACTTTATTTCATTCTAATAAGAACTTTTTTTATTTGTAGGTGACTTTTCGACACTTTTGGAAGGCCGGCCGTCGTTGGACATTAAAATAAGACATGTAAGTTCATTTGTTGTACTTTATTTCATTCTAATAAGAACTTTTTTTATTTGTAGGTGACTTTTCGACACTTTTGGATGGCCGGCCGTCGTTGGACATTAAAATAAGACATGTAAGTTCATTTGTTGTACTTTATTTCATTCTAATAAGAACTTTTTTTATTTGTAGGTGACTTTTCGACACTTTTGGAAGGCCGGCCGTCGTTGGACATTAAAATAAGACATGTAAGTTCATTTGTTGTACTTTATTTCATTCTAATAAGAACTTTTTTTATTTGTAGGTGACTTTTCGACACTTTTGGATGGCCGGCCGTCGTTGGACATTAAAATAAGACATGTAAGTACATTTTTTGTATGTTATTTCATTCTAACCTGTACTTTTTTTATTTGTAGGTGACTTTTCGACACTTTTGGAAGGCCGGCCGTCGTTGGACATTAAAATAAGACATGTAAGTACATTTTTTGTATGTTATTTCATTCTAACCTGTACTTTTTTTGTTTGTAGGTGACTTTTCGACACTTTTGGATGGCCGGCCGTCGTTGGACATTAAAATAAGACATGTAAGTACATTTTTTGTATGTTATTTCATTCTAACCTGTACTTTTTTTGTTTGTAGGTGACTTTTCGACACTTTTGGATGGCCGGCCGTCGTTGGACATTAAAATAAGACATGTAAGTACATTTTTTGTATGTTATTTCATTCTAACCTGTACTTTTTTTGTTTGTAGGTGACTTTTCGACACTTTTGGAAGGCCGGCCGTCGTTGGACATTAAAATAAGACATGTAAGTACATTTTTTGTATGTTATTTCATTCTAACCTGTACTTTTTTTATTTGTAGGTGACTTTTCGACACTTTTGGAAGGCCGGCCGTCGTTGGACATTAAAATAAGACATGTAAGTACATTTTTTGTATGTTATTTCATTCTAACCTGTACTTTTTTTGTTTGTAGGTGACTTTTCGACACTTTTGGATGGCCGGCCGTCGTTGGACATTAAAATAAGACATGTAAGTACATTTTTTGTATGTTATTTCATTCTAACCTGTACTTTTTTTGTTTGTAGGTGACTTTTCGACACTTTTGGAAGGCCGGCCGTCGTTGGACATTAAAATAAGACATGTAAGTACATTTTTTGTATGTTATTTCATTCTAACCTGTACTTTTTTTGTTTGTAGGTGACTTTTCGACACTTTTAGAAGGCCGGCCGTCGTTGGACATTAAAATAAGACATGTAAGTTCATTTGTTGTACTTTATTTCATTCTAATAAGAACTTTTTTTATTTGTAGGTGACTTTTCGACACTTTTGGAAGGCCGGCCGTCGTTGGAAAGTGAAATAAGACATGTAAGTACATTTGTTGTACTTTATTTCATTCTAATAAGAACTTTTTTTATTTGTAGGTGACTTTTCGACACTTTTGGAAGGCCGGCCGTCGTTGGAAAGTGAAATAAGACATGTAAGTACATTTTTTGTACTTTATTTCATTCTAATATGAACTTTTTTTATTTGTAGGTGACTTTTAGACGCTTTTGGAAGGCCGGCCGTCGTTGGAAAGTGAAATAAGACATGTAAGTACATTTGTTGTACTTTATTTCATTCTAATAAGAACTTTTTTTATTTGTAGGTGACTTTTCGACACTTTTGGAAGGCCGGTCGTCGTTGGACATTAAAATAAGACATGTAAGTACATTTTTTGTATGTTATTTCATTCTAACCTGTACTTTTTTTATTTGTAGGTGACTTTTCGACACTTTTAGAAGGCCGGCCGTCGTTGGACATTAAAATAAGACATGTAAGTTCATTTGTTGTACTTTATTTCATTCTAATAAGAACTTTTTTTATTTGTAGGTGACTTTTCGACACTTTTGGAAGGCCGGCCGTCGTTGGACATTAAAATAAGACATGTAAGTTCATTTGTTGTACTTTATTTCATTCTAATAAGAACTTTTTTTATTTGTAGGTGACTTTTCGACACTTTTGGAAGGCCGGCCGTCGTTGGACATTAAAATAAGACATGTAAGTTCATTTGTTGTACTTTATTTCATTCTAATAAGAACTTTTTTTATTTGTAGGTGACTTTTCGACACTTTTGGAAGGCCGGCCGTCGTTGGACATTAAAATAAGACATGTAAGTTCATTTGTTGTACTTTATTTCATTCTAATAAGAACTTTTTTTATTTGTAGGTGAATTTTCGACACTTTTGGAAGGCCGGCCGTCGTTGGACATTAAAATAAGACATGTAAGTTCATTTGTTGTACTTTATTTCATTCTAATAAGAACTTTTTTTATTTGTAGGTGACTTTTCGACACTTTTGGAAGGCCGGCCGTCGTTGGACATTAAAATAAGACATGTAAGTTCATTTGTTGTACTTTATTTCATTCTAATAAGAACTTTTTTTATTTGTAGGTGACTTTTCGACACTTTTGGATGGCCGGCCGTCGTTGGACATTAAAATAAGACATGTAAGTACATTTTTTGTATGTTATTTCATTCTAACCTGTACTTTTTTTATTTGTAGGTGACTTTTCGACACTTTTGGAAGGCCGGCCGTCGTTGGACATTAAAATAAGACATGTAAGTACATTTTTTGTATGTTATTTCATTCTAACCTGTACTTTTTTTATTTGTAGGTGACTTTTCGACACTTTTGGATGGCCGGCCGTCGTTGGACATTAAAATAAGACATGTAAGTACATTTTTTGTATGTTATTTCATTCTAACCTGTACTTTTTTTATTTGTAGGTGACTTTTCGACACTTTTGGATGGCCGGCCGTCGTTGGACATTAAAATAAGACATGTAAGTACATTTTTTGTATGTTATTTCATTCTAACCTGTACTTTTTTTATTTGTAGGTGACTTTTCGACACTTTTGGAAGGCCGGCCGTCGTTGGACATTAAAATAAGACATGTAAGTACATTTTTTGTATGTTATTTCATTCTAACCTGTACTTTTTTTGTTTGTAGGTGACTTTTCGACACTTTTGGATGGCCGGCCGTCGTTGGACATTAAAATAAGACATGTAAGTACATTTTTTGTATGTTATTTCATTCTAACCTGTACTTTTTTTATTTGTAGGTGACTTTTCGACACTTTTAGAAGGCCGGCCGTCGTTGGACATTAAAATAAGACATGTAAGTTCATTTGTTGTACTTTATTTCATTCTAATAAGAACTTTTTTTATTTGTAGGTGACTTTTCGACACTTTTGGATGGCCGGCCGTCGTTGGACATTAAAATAAGACATGTAAGTACATTTTTTGTATGTTATTTCATTCTAACCTGTACTTTTTTTGTTTGTAGGTGACTTTTCGACACTTTTGGATGGCCGGCCGTCGTTGGACATTAAAATAAGACATGTAAGTACATTTTTTGTATGTTATTTCATTCTAACCTGTACTTTTTTTATTTGTAGGTGACTTTTCGACACTTTTGGAAGGCCGGCCGTCGTTGGACATTAAAATAAGACATGTAAGTACATTTTTTGTATGTTATTTCATTCTAACCTGTACTTTTTTTGTTTGTAGGTGACTTTTCGACACTTTTGGATGGCCGGCCGTCGTTGGACATTAAAATAAGACATGTAAGTACATTTTTTGTATGTTATTTCATTCTAACCTGTACTTTTTTTGTTTGTAGGTGACTTTTCGACACTTTTGGATGGCCGGCCGTCGTTGGACATTAAAATAAGACATGTAAGTACATTTTTTGTATGTTATTTCATTCTAACCTGTACTTTTTTTATTTGTAGGTGACTTTTCGACACTTTTGGAAGGCCGGCCGTCGTTGGACATTAAAATAAGACATGTAAGTACATTTTTTGTATGTTATTTCATTCTAACCTGTACTTTTTTTGTTTGTAGGTGACTTTTCGACACTTTTGGATGGCCGGCCGTCGTTGGACATTAAAATAAGACATGTAAGTACATTTTTTGTATGTTATTTCATTCTAACCTGTACTTTTTTTATTTGTAGGTGACTTTTCGACACTTTTGGATGGCCGGCCGTCGTTGGACATTAAAATAAGACATGTAAGTACATTTTTTGTATGTTATTTCATTCTAACCTGTACTTTTTTTATTTGTAGGTGACTTTTCGACACTTTTGGAAGGCCGGCCGTCGTTGGACATTAAAATAAGACATGTAAGTACATTTTTTGTATGTTATTTCATTCTAACCTGTACTTTTTTTGTTTGTAGGTGACTTTTCGACACTTTTGGATGGCCGGCCGTCGTTGGACATTAAAATAAGACATGTAAGTACATTTTTTGTATGTTATTTCATTCTAACCTGTACTTTTTTTATTTGTAGGTGACTTTTCGACACTTTTAGAAGGCCGGCCGTCGTTGGACATTAAAATAAGACATGTAAGTTCATTTGTTGTACTTTATTTCATTCTAATAAGAACTTTTTTTATTTGTAGGTGACTTTTCGACACTTTTGGATGGCCGGCCGTCGTTGGACATTAAAATAAGACATGTAGGTACATTTTTTGTATGTTATTTCATTCTAACCTGTACTTTTTTTATTTGTAGGTGACTTTTCGACACTTTTGGAAGGCCGGCCGTCGTTGGACATTAAAATAAGACATGTAAGTACATTTTTTGTATGTTATTTCATTCTAACCTGTACTTTTTTTGTTTGTAGGTGACTTTTCGACACTTTTGGATGGCCGGCCGTCGTTGGACATTAAAATAAGACATGTAAGTTCATTTGTTGTACTTTATTTCATTCTAATAAGAACTTTTTTTATTTGTAGGTGACTTTTCGACACTTTTGGAAGGCCGGCCGTCGTTGGACATTAAAATAAGACATGTAAGTACATTTTTTGTATGTTATTTCATTCTAACCTGTACTTTTTTTATTTGTAGGTGACTTTTCGACACTTTTAGAAGGCCGGCCGTCGTTGGACATTAAAATAAGACATGTAAGTTCATTTGTTGTACTTTATTTCATTCTAATAAGAACTTTTTTTATTTGTAGGTGACTTTTCGACACTTTTGGAAGGCCGGCCGTCGTTGGACATTAAAATAAGACATGTAAGTACATTTTTTGTATGTTATTTCATTCTAACCTGTACTTTTTTTGTTTGTAGGTGACTTTTCGACACTTTTGGAAGGCCGGCCGTCGTTGGACATTAAAATAAGACATGTAAGTACATTTTTTGTATGTTATTTCATTCTAACCTGTACTTTTTTTATTTGTAGGTGACTTTTCGACACTTTTAGAAGGCCGGCCGTCGTTGGACATTAAAATAAGACATGTAAGTTCATTTGTTGTACTTTATTTCATTCTAATAAGAACTTTTTTTATTTGTAGGTGACTTTTCGACACTTTTGGAAGGCCGGCCGTCGTTGGACATTAAAATAAGACATGTAAGTTCATTTGTTGTACTTTATTTCATTCTAATAAGAACTTTTTTTATTTGTAGGTGACTTTTCGACACTTTTGGATGGCCGGCCGTCGTTGGACATTAAAATAAGACATGTAAGTACATTTTTTGTATGTTATTTCATTCTAACCTGTACTTTTTTTATTTGTAGGTGACTTTTCGACACTTTTGGAAGGCCGGCCGTCGTTGGACATTAAAATAAGACATGTAAGTACATTTTTTGTATGTTATTTCATTCTAACCTGTACTTTTTTTGTTTGTAGGTGACTTTTCGACACTTTTGGATGGCCGGCCGTCGTTGGACATTAAAATAAGACATGTAAGTACATTTTTTGTATGTTATTTCATTCTAACCTGTACTTTTTTTGTTTGTAGGTGACTTTTCGACACTTTTGGAAGGCCGGCCGTCGTTGGACATTAAAATAAGACATGTAAGTACATTTTTTGTATGTTATTTCATTCTAACCTGTACTTTTTTTGTTTGTAGGTGACTTTTCGACACTTTTGGATGGCCGGCCGTCGTTGGACATTAAAATAAGACATGTAAGTACATTTTTTGTATGTTATTTCATTCTAACCTGTACTTTTTTTGTTTGTAGGTGACTTTTCGACACTTTTGGAAGGCCGGCCGTCGTTGGACATTAAAATAAGACATGTAAGTACATTTTTTGTATGTTATTTCATTCTAACCTGTACTTTTTTTATTTGTAGGTGACTTTTCGACACTTTTGGAAGGCCGGCCGTCGTTGGACATTAAAATAAGACATGTAAGTACATTTTTTGTATGTTATTTCATTCTAACCTGTACTTTTTTTGTTTGTAGGTGACTTTTCGACACTTTTGGATGGCCGGCCGTCGTTGGACATTAAAATAAGACATGTAAGTACATTTTTTGTATGTTATTTCATTCTAACCTGTACTTTTTTTGTTTGTAGGTGACTTTTCGACACTTTTGGAAGGCCGGCCGTCGTTGGACATTAAAATAAGACATGTAAGTACATTTTTTGTATGTTATTTCATTCTAACCTGTACTTTTTTTGTTTGTAGGTGACTTTTCGACACTTTTAGAAGGCCGGCCGTCGTTGGACATTAAAATAAGACATGTAAGTTCATTTTTTGTATGTTATTTCATTCTAACCTGTACTTTTTTTGTTTGTAGGTGACTTTTCGACACTTTTGGAAGGCCGGCCGTCGTTGGACATTAAAATAAGACATGTAAGTACATTTTTTGTATGTTATTTCATTCTAACCTGTACTTTTTTTGTTTGTAGGTGACTTTTCGACACTTTTGGATGGCCGGCCGTCGTTGGACATTAAAATAAGACATGTAAGTACATTTTTTGTATGTTATTTCATTCTAACCTGTACTTTTTTTATTTGTAGGTGACTTTTCGACACTTTTAGAAGGCCGGCCGTCGTTGGACATTAAAATAAGACATGTAAGTTCATTTGTTGTACTTTATTTCATTCTAATAAGAACTTTTTTTATTTGTAGGTGACTTTTCGACACTTTTGGATGGCCGGCCGTCGTTGGACATTAAAATAAGACATGTAGGTACATTTTTTGTATGTTATTTCATTCTAACCTGTACTTTTTTTATTTGTAGGTGACTTTTCGACACTTTTGGAAGGCCGGCCGTCGTTGGACATTAAAATAAGACATGTAAGTACATTTTTTGTATGTTATTTCATTCTAACCTGTACTTTTTTTGTTTGTAGGTGACTTTTCGACACTTTTGGATGGCCGGCCGTCGTTGGACATTAAAATAAGACATGTAAGTTCATTTGTTGTACTTTATTTCATTCTAATAAGAACTTTTTTTATTTGTAGGTGACTTTTCGACACTTTTGGAAGGCCGGCCGTCGTTGGACATTAAAATAAGACATGTAAGTACATTTTTTGTATGTTATTTCATTCTAACCTGTACTTTTTTTATTTGTAGGTGACTTTTCGACACTTTTAGAAGGCCGGCCGTCGTTGGACATTAAAATAAGACATGTAAGTTCATTTGTTGTACTTTATTTCATTCTAATAAGAACTTTTTTTATTTGTAGGTGACTTTTCGACACTTTTGGAAGGCCGGCCGTCGTTGGACATTAAAATAAGACATGTAAGTACATTTTTTGTATGTTATTTCATTCTAACCTGTACTTTTTTTGTTTGTAGGTGACTTTTCGACACTTTTGGAAGGCCGGCCGTCGTTGGACATTAAAATAAGACATGTAAGTACATTTTTTGTATGTTATTTCATTCTAACCTGTACTTTTTTTATTTGTAGGTGACTTTTCGACACTTTTAGAAGGCCGGCCGTCGTTGGACATTAAAATAAGACATGTAAGTTCATTTGTTGTACTTTATTTCATTCTAATAAGAACTTTTTTTATTTGTAGGTGACTTTTCGACACTTTTGGAAGGCCGGCCGTCGTTGGACATTAAAATAAGACATGTAAGTTCATTTGTTGTACTTTATTTCATTCTAATAAGAACTTTTTTTATTTGTAGGTGACTTTTCGACACTTTTGGATGGCCGGCCGTCGTTGGACATTAAAATAAGACATGTAAGTACATTTTTTGTATGTTATTTCATTCTAACCTGTACTTTTTTTATTTGTAGGTGACTTTTCGACACTTTTGGAAGGCCGGCCGTCGTTGGACATTAAAATAAGACATGTAAGTACATTTTTTGTATGTTATTTCATTCTAACCTGTACTTTTTTTGTTTGTAGGTGACTTTTCGACACTTTTGGATGGCCGGCCGTCGTTGGACATTAAAATAAGACATGTAAGTACATTTTTTGTATGTTATTTCATTCTAACCTGTACTTTTTTTGTTTGTAGGTGACTTTTCGACACTTTTGGAAGGCCGGCCGTCGTTGGACATTAAAATAAGACATGTAAGTACATTTTTTGTATGTTATTTCATTCTAACCTGTACTTTTTTTGTTTGTAGGTGACTTTTCGACACTTTTGGATGGCCGGCCGTCGTTGGACATTAAAATAAGACATGTAAGTACATTTTTTGTATGTTATTTCATTCTAACCTGTACTTTTTTTGTTTGTAGGTGACTTTTCGACACTTTTGGAAGGCCGGCCGTCGTTGGACATTAAAATAAGACATGTAAGTACATTTTTTGTATGTTATTTCATTCTAACCTGTACTTTTTTTATTTGTAGGTGACTTTTCGACACTTTTGGAAGGCCGGCCGTCGTTGGACATTAAAATAAGACATGTAAGTACATTTTTTGTATGTTATTTCATTCTAACCTGTACTTTTTTTGTTTGTAGGTGACTTTTCGACACTTTTGGATGGCCGGCCGTCGTTGGACATTAAAATAAGACATGTAAGTACATTTTTTGTATGTTATTTCATTCTAACCTGTACTTTTTTTGTTTGTAGGTGACTTTTCGACACTTTTGGAAGGCCGGCCGTCGTTGGACATTAAAATAAGACATGTAAGTACATTTTTTGTATGTTATTTCATTCTAACCTGTACTTTTTTTGTTTGTAGGTGACTTTTCGACACTTTTAGAAGGCCGGCCGTCGTTGGACATTAAAATAAGACATGTAAGTTCATTTGTTGTACTTTATTTCATTCAAATAAGAACTTTTTTTATTTGTAGGTGACTTTTCGACACTTTTGGAAGGCCGGCCGTCGTTGGAAAGTGAAATAAGACATGTAAGTACATTTTTTGTACTTTATTTCATTCTAATATGAACTTTTTTTATTTGTAGGTGACTTTTAGACGCTTTTGGAAGGCCGGCCGTCGTTGGAAAGTGAAATAAGACATGTAAGTACATTTGTTGTACTTTATTTCATTCTAATAAGAACTTTTTTTATTTGTAGGTGACTTTTCGACACTTTTGGAAGGCCGGTCGTCGTTGGACATTAAAATAAGACATGTAAGTACATTTTTTGTATGTTATTTCATTCTAACCTGTACTTTTTTTATTTGTAGGTGACTTTTCGACACTTTTAGAAGGCCGGCCGTCGTTGGACATTAAAATAAGACATGTAAGTTCATTTGTTGTACTTTATTTCATTCTAATAAGAACTTTTTTTATTTGTAGGTGACTTTTCGACACTTTTGGAAGGCCGGCCGTCGTTGGACATTAAAATAAGACATGTAAGTTCATTTGTTGTACTTTATTTCATTCTAATAAGAACTTTTTTTATTTGTAGGTGACTTTTCGACACTTTTGGAAGGCCGGCCGTCGTTGGACATTAAAATAAGACATGTAAGTTCATTTGTTGTACTTTATTTCATTCTAATAAGAACTTTTTTTATTTGTAGGTGACTTTTCGACACTTTTGGAAGGCCGGCCGTCGTTGGACATTAAAATAAGACATGTAAGTTCATTTGTTGTACTTTATTTCATTCTAATAAGAACTTTTTTTATTTGTAGGTGACTTTTCGACACTTTTAGAAGGCCGGCCGTCGTTGGACATTAAAATAAGACATGTAAGTTCATTTGTTGTACTTTATTTCATTCTAATAAGAACTTTTTTTATTTGTAGGTGACTTTTCGACACTTTTGGAAGGCCGGCCGTCGTTGGACATTAAAATAAGACATGTAAGTTCATTTGTTGTACTTTATTTCATTCTAATAAGAACTTTTTTTATTTGTAGGTGACTTTTCGACACTTTTGGATGGCCGGCCGTCGTTGGACATTAAAATAAGACATGTAAGTACATTTTTTGTATGTTATTTCATTCTAACCTGTACTTTTTTTATTTGTAGGTGACTTTTCGACACTTTTGGAAGGCCGGCCGTCGTTGGACATTAAAATAAGACATGTAAGTACATTTTTTGTATGTTATTTCATTCTAACCTGTACTTTTTTTATTTGTAGGTGACTTTTCGACACTTTTGGATGGCCGGCCGTCGTTGGACATTAAAATAAGACATGTAAGTACATTTTTTGTATGTTATTTCATTCTAACCTGTACTTTTTTTATTTGTAGGTGACTTTTCGACACTTTTGGAAGGCCGGCCGTCGTTGGACATTAAAATAAGACATGTAAGTACATTTTTTGTATGTTATTTCATTCTAACCTGTACTTTTTTTGTTTGTAGGTGACTTTTCGACACTTTTGGATGGCCGGCCGTCGTTGGACATTAAAATAAGACATGTAAGTACATTTTTTGTATGTTATTTCATTCTAACCTGTACTTTTTTTATTTGTAGGTGACTTTTCGACACTTTTAGAAGGCCGGCCGTCGTTGGACATTAAAATAAGACATGTAAGTTCATTTGTTGTACTTTATTTCATTCTAATAAGAACTTTTTTTATTTGTAGGTGACTTTTCGACACTTTTGGATGGCCGGCCGTCGTTGGACATTAAAATAAGACATGTAAGTACATTTTTTGTATGTTATTTCATTCTAACCTGTACTTTTTTTGTTTGTAGGTGACTTTTCGACACTTTTGGATGGCCGGCCGTCGTTGGACATTAAAATAAGACATGTAAGTACATTTTTTGTATGTTATTTCATTCTAACCTGTACTTTTTTTATTTGTAGGTGACTTTTCGACACTTTTGGAAGGCCGGCCGTCGTTGGACATTAAAATAAGACATGTAAGTACATTTTTTGTATGTTATTTCATTCTAACCTGTACTTTTTTTGTTTGTAGGTGACTTTTCGACACTTTTGGATGGCCGGCCGTCGTTGGACATTAAAATAAGACATGTAAGTACATTTTTTGTATGTTATTTCATTCTAACCTGTACTTTTTTTGTTTGTAGGTGACTTTTCGACACTTTTGGATGGCCGGCCGTCGTTGGACATTAAAATAAGACATGTAAGTACATTTTTTGTATGTTATTTCATTCTAACCTGTACTTTTTTTATTTGTAGGTGACTTTTCGACACTTTTGGAAGGCCGGCCGTCGTTGGACATTAAAATAAGACATGTAAGTACATTTTTTGTATGTTATTTCATTCTAACCTGTACTTTTTTTGTTTGTAGGTGACTTTTCGACACTTTTGGATGGCCGGCCGTCGTTGGACATTAAAATAAGACATGTAAGTACATTTTTTGTATGTTATTTCATTCTAACCTGTACTTTTTTTATTTGTAGGTGACTTTTCGACACTTTTGGATGGCCGGCCGTCGTTGGACATTAAAATAAGACATGTAAGTACATTTTTTGTATGTTATTTCATTCTAACCTGTACTTTTTTTATTTGTAGGTGACTTTTCGACACTTTTGGAAGGCCGGCCGTCGTTGGACATTAAAATAAGACATGTAAGTACATTTTTTGTATGTTATTTCATTCTAACCTGTACTTTTTTTGTTTGTAGGTGACTTTTCGACACTTTTGGATGGCCGGCCGTCGTTGGACATTAAAATAAGACATGTAAGTACATTTTTTGTATGTTATTTCATTCTAACCTGTACTTTTTTTATTTGTAGGTGACTTTTCGACACTTTTAGAAGGCCGGCCGTCGTTGGACATTAAAATAAGACATGTAAGTTCATTTGTTGTACTTTATTTCATTCTAATAAGAACTTTTTTTATTTGTAGGTGACTTTTCGACACTTTTGGATGGCCGGCCGTCGTTGGACATTAAAATAAGACATGTAGGTACATTTTTTGTATGTTATTTCATTCTAACCTGTACTTTTTTTATTTGTAGGTGACTTTTCGACACTTTTGGAAGGCCGGCCGTCGTTGGACATTAAAATAAGACATGTAAGTACATTTTTTGTATGTTATTTCATTCTAACCTGTACTTTTTTTGTTTGTAGGTGACTTTTCGACACTTTTGGATGGCCGGCCGTCGTTGGACATTAAAATAAGACATGTAAGTACATTTTTTGTATGTTATTTCATTCTAACCTGTACTTTTTTTGTTTGTAGGTGACTTTTCGACACTTTTGGATGGCCGGCCGTCGTTGGACATTAAAATAAGACATGTAAGTACATTTTTTGTATGTTATTTCATTCTAACCTGTACTTTTTTTGTTTGTAGGTGACTTTTCGACACTTTTGGATGGCCGGCCGTCGTTGGACATTAAAATAAGACATGTAAGTTCATTTGTTGTACTTTATTTCATTCTAATAAGAACTTTTTTTATTTGTAGGTGACTTTTCGACACTTTTGGAAGGCCGGCCGTCGTTGGACATTAAAATAAGACATGTAAGTACATTTTTTGTATGTTATTTCATTCTAACCTGTACTTTTTTTATTTGTAGGTGACTTTTCGACACTTTTAGAAGGCCGGCCGTCGTTGGACATTAAAATAAGACATGTAAGTTCATTTGTTGTACTTTATTTCATTCTAATAAGAACTTTTTTTATTTGTAGGTGACTTTTCGACACTTTTGGAAGGCCGGCCGTCGTTGGACATTAAAATAAGACATGTAAGTTCATTTGTTGTACTTTATTTCATTCTAATAAGAACTTTTTTTATTTGTAGGTGACTTTTCGACACTTTTGGAAGGCCGGCCGTCGTTGGACATTAAAATAAGACATGTAAGTTCATTTGTTGTACTTTATTTCATTCTAATAAGAACTTTTTTTATTTGTAGGTGACTTTTCGACACTTTTGGATGGCCGGCCGTCGTTGGACATTAAAATAAGACATGTAAGTACATTTTTTGTATGTTATTTCATTCTAACCTGTACTTTTTTTATTTGTAGGTGACTTTTCGACACTTTTGGAAGGCCGGCCGTCGTTGGACATTAAAATAAGACATGTAAGTACATTTTTTGTATGTTATTTCATTCTAACCTGTACTTTTTTTGTTTGTAGGTGACTTTTCGACACTTTTGGATGGCCGGCCGTCGTTGGACATTAAAATAAGACATGTAAGTACATTTTTTGTATGTTATTTCATTCTAACCTGTACTTTTTTTGTTTGTAGGTGACTTTTCGACACTTTTGGAAGGCCGGCCGTCGTTGGACATTAAAATAAGACATGTAAGTACATTTTTTGTATGTTATTTCATTCTAACCTGTACTTTTTTTGTTTGTAGGTGACTTTTCGACACTTTTGGATGGCCGGCCGTCGTTGGACATTAAAATAAGACATGTAAGTACATTTTTTGTATGTTATTTCATTCTAACCTGTACTTTTTTTGTTTGTAGGTGACTTTTCGACACTTTTGGAAGGCCGGCCGTCGTTGGACATTAAAATAAGACATGTAAGTACATTTTTTGTATGTTATTTCATTCTAACCTGTACTTTTTTTATTTGTAGGTGACTTTTCGACACTTTTGGAAGGCCGGCCGTCGTTGGACATTAAAATAAGACATGTAAGTACATTTTTTGTATGTTATTTCATTCTAACCTGTACTTTTTTTGTTTGTAGGTGACTTTTCGACACTTTTGGATGGCCGGCCGTCGTTGGACATTAAAATAAGACATGTAAGTACATTTTTTGTATGTTATTTCATTCTAACCTGTACTTTTTTTGTTTGTAGGTGACTTTTCGACACTTTTGGAAGGCCGGCCGTCGTTGGACATTAAAATAAGACATGTAAGTACATTTTTTGTATGTTATTTCATTCTAACCTGTACTTTTTTTGTTTGTAGGTGACTTTTCGACACTTTTAGAAGGCCGGCCGTCGTTGGACATTAAAATAAGACATGTAAGTTCATTTGTTGTACTTTATTTCATTCTAATAAGAACTTTTTTTATTTGTAGGTGACTTTTCGACACTTTTGGAAGGCCGGCCGTCGTTGGAAAGTGAAATAAGACATGTAAGTACATTTGTTGTACTTTATTTCATTCTAATAAGAACTTTTTTTATTTGTAGGTGACTTTTCGACACTTTTGGAAGGCCGGCCGTCGTTGGAAAGTGAAATAAGACATGTAAGTACATTTTTTGTACTTTATTTCATTCTAATATGAACTTTTTTTATTTGTAGGTGACTTTTAGACGCTTTTGGAAGGCCGGCCGTCGTTGGAAAGTGAAATAAGACATGTAAGTACATTTGTTGTACTTTATTTCATTCTAATAAGAACTTTTTTTATTTGTAGGTGACTTTTCGACACTTTTGGAAGGCCGGTCGTCGTTGGACATTAAAATAAGACATGTAAGTACATTTTTTGTATGTTATTTCATTCTAACCTGTACTTTTTTTATTTGTAGGTGACTTTTCGACACTTTTAGAAGGCCGGCCGTCGTTGGACATTAAAATAAGACATGTAAGTTCATTTGTTGTACTTTATTTCATTCTAATAAGAACTTTTTTTATTTGTAGGTGACTTTTCGACACTTTTGGAAGGCCGGCCGTCGTTGGACATTAAAATAAGACATGTAAGTTCATTTGTTGTACTTTATTTCATTCTAATAAGAACTTTTTTTATTTGTAGGTGACTTTTCGACACTTTTGGAAGGCCGGCCGTCGTTGGACATTAAAATAAGACATGTAAGTTCATTTGTTGTACTTTATTTCATTCTAATAAGAACTTTTTTTATTTGTAGGTGACTTTTCGACACTTTTGGAAGGCCGGCCGTCGTTGGACATTAAAATAAGACATGTAAGTTCATTTGTTGTACTTTATTTCATTCTAATAAGAACTTTTTTTATTTGTAGGTGACTTTTCGACACTTTTAGAAGGCCGGCCGTCGTTGGACATTAAAATAAGACATGTAAGTTCATTTGTTGTACTTTATTTCATTCTAATAAGAACTTTTTTTATTTGTAGGTGACTTTTCGACACTTTTGGAAGGCCGGCCGTCGTTGGACATTAAAATAAGACATGTAAGTTCATTTGTTGTACTTTATTTCATTCTAATAAGAACTTTTTTTATTTGTAGGTGACTTTTCGACACTTTTGGATGGCCGGCCGTCGTTGGACATTAAAATAAGACATGTAAGTACATTTTTTGTATGTTATTTCATTCTAACCTGTACTTTTTTTATTTGTAGGTGACTTTTCGACACTTTTGGAAGGCCGGCCGTCGTTGGACATTAAAATAAGACATGTAAGTACATTTTTTGTATGTTATTTCATTCTAACCTGTACTTTTTTTATTTGTAGGTGACTTTTCGACACTTTTGGAAGGCCGGCCGTCGTTGGACATTAAAATAAGACATGTAAGTACATTTTTTGTATGTTATTTCATTCTAACCTGTACTTTTTTTGTTTGTAGGTGACTTTTCGACACTTTTGGATGGCCGGCCGTCGTTGGATATTAAAATAAGACATGTAAGTACATTTTTTGTATGTTATTTCATTCTAACCTGTACTTTTTTTATTTGTAGGTGACTTTTCGACACTTTTGGATGGCCGGCCGTCGTTGGACATTAAAATAAGACATGTAAGTACATTTTTTGTATGTTATTTCATTCTAACCTGTACTTTTTTTATTTGTAGGTGACTTTTCGACACTTTTGGATGGCCGGCCGTCGTTGGACATTAAAATAAGACATGTAAGTACATTTTTTGTATGTTATTTCATTCTAACCTGTACTTTTTTTATTTGTAGGTGACTTTTCGACACTTTTGGAAGGCCGGCCGTCGTTGGACATTAAAATAAGACATGTAAGTACATTTTTTGTATGTTATTTCATTCTAACCTGTACTTTTTTTATTTGTAGGTGACTTTTCGACACTTTTAGAAGGCCGGCCGTCGTTGGACATTAAAATAAGACATGTAAGTTCATTTGTTGTACTTTATTTCATTCTAATAAGAACTTTTTTTATTTGTAGGTGACTTTTCGACACTTTTGGATGGCCGGCCGTCGTTGGACATTAAAATAAGACATGTAAGTACATTTTTTGTATGTTATTTCATTCTAACCTGTACTTTTTTTATTTGTAGGTGACTTTTCGACACTTTTGGAAGGCCGGCCGTCGTTGGACATTAAAATAAGACATGTAAGTACATTTTTTGTATGTTATTTCATTCTAACCTGTACTTTTTTTGTTTGTAGGTGACTTTTCGACACTTTTGGATGGCCGGCCGTCGTTGGACATTAAAATAAGACATGTAAGTACATTTTTTGTATGTTATTTCATTCTAACCTGTACTTTTTTTGTTTGTAGGTGACTTTTCGACACTTTTGGATGGCCGGCCGTCGTTGGACATTAAAATAAGACATGTAAGTACATTTTTTGTATGTTATTTCATTCTAACCTGTACTTTTTTTGTTTGTAGGTGACTTTTCGACACTTTTGGATGGCCGGCCGTCGTTGGACATTAAAATAAGACATGTAAGTACATTTTTTGTATGTTATTTCATTCTAACCTGTACTTTTTTTATTTGTAGGTGACTTTTCGACACTTTTGGAAGGCCGGCCGTCGTTGGACATTAAAATAAGACATGTAAGTTCATTTGTTGTACTTTATTTCATTCTAATAAGAACTTTTTTTATTTGTAGGTGACTTTTCGACACTTTTGGATGGCCGGCCGTCGTTGGACATTAAAATATGACATGTAAGTACATTTTTTGTATGTTATTTCATTCTAACCTGTACTTTTTTTATTTGTAGGTGACTTTTCGACACTTTTGGAAGGCCGGCCGTCGTTGGACATTAAAATAAGACATGTAAGTACATTTTTTGTATGTTATTTCATTCTAACCTGTACTTTTTTTATTTGTAGGTGACTTTTCGACACTTTTGGAAGGCCGGCCGTCGTTGGACATTAAAATAAGACATGTAAGTACATTTTTTGTATGTTATTTCATTCTAACCTGTACTTTTTTTATTTGTAGGTGACTTTTCGACACTTTTGGAAGGCCGGCCGTCGTTGGACATTAAAATAAGACATGTAAGTACATTTTTTGTATGTTATTTCATTCTAACCTGTACTTTTTTTATTTGTAGGTGACTTTTCGACGCTTTTGGATGGCCGGCCGTCGTTGGACTTCGAAACAAGACAGGTAAGTCCATTTTTTCTATTGTATTCCTTTCTAACTTGTACTTTGTCATTTCTAGGTGATTTTCCGTCGTCTTTGGATGGCCAGTCGTCGTTGGACTTCGAAACAAGACAGGTAAGTCCATTTTTTCTATTGTATTCCTTTCTAACTTGTACTTTGTCATTTCTAGGTGATTTTCCGTCGTCTTTGGATGGCCAGTCGTCGTTGGACTTCGAAACAAGAGAGGTAAGTCCATTTTTTCTATTGTATTCCTTTCTAACTTGTACTTTGTCATTTCTAGGTGATTTTCCGTCGTCTTTGGATGGCCAGTCGTCGTTGGACTTCGAAACAAGAGAGGTAAGTCCATTTTTTCTATTGTATTCCTTTCTAACTTGTACTTTGTCATTTCTAGGTGATTTTCCGTCGTCTTTGGATGGCCAGTCGTCGTTGGACATCGAAACAAGACAGGTAAGTCCATTTTTTCTATTGTAATCATTTCTAACTTGTACTTTTTTATTTCTAGGTGATTTTCCGTCGTCTTTGGATGGCCAGTCGTCGTTGGACATCGAAACAAGACAGGTAAGTCCATTTTTTCTATTGTATTCCTTTCTAACTTGTACTTTGTTATTTCTAGGTGATTTTCCGTCGTCTTTGGATGGCCAGTCGTCGTTGGACATCGAAACAAGACAGGTAAGTCCATTTTTTCTATTGTAATCATTTCTAACTTGTACTTTGTCATTTGTAGGTGATTTTCCGTCGTCTTTGGATGGCCAGTCGTCGTTGGACTTCGAAACAAGTAAAATGTTTTTGATAAATATTGTTTCTTGTTCAATATGCCTGAATAAAGTGTTTTTCAAAGTATTGAAAGTGTTTTTGTAGATGTAGCTTGGTTAGCTGGTTGGCTCGCCCTAGCTCACCTCACCTCGCAAGGGCAAAGTCAAGGGGCCAATTAGAGGTCATAGTTCAGGGGTCAAAAGGCAAAAGGTCAAAAGTTTTAGAGGTCAAATAGTCAAAAGTGTCAGAAGTCAAAAAGTCAAAAGTTTCTGAGGTCAAAAAGTCAAAAGTTTCAGAGGTCAAAAAGTCAAAAGTTTTAAAGGTCAAAGGTCAAAGGTTCAAAAGATAAAAGAGTCAAAAAGTTCAGAGGTCAAAAGTCAAAGGGTCAAAAAGTTCAAAGGTCAAAGGTCAAAGGGTCAAAAAGTTCAGAGGTCAAGGGTCAAAAATTTCAGAGGTCAACTGTCAAAAGTTCAGAGGTCAAAAGTCAAAGGGTCAAAAGTCAAAGGGTCAAAAGGTCAAAGGGTCAAATTGTCAAAGGGTCAAAAGGTTCGGAGGTCAAAGGGTCAAAAGTTTCAGAGGTCAAAGGGTTAAAAAGTTTCATAGTTCAAAAGTAAAACCAAGGTCAAAGGTGAAATATATTGAAAATCAAAAGTCAAGGTCACGTAAAGGTCAAAAGTAGGGTTAGGTTAGGTTAGGTTAGGTTAGGTTAGGTTAGGTTAGGTTAGGTTAGGTTAGGTTAGGTTAGGTTAGGTTAGGTTAGGTTAGGTTAGGTTAGGTTAGGTTAGGTTAGGTTAGGTTAGGTTAGGTTAGGTTAGGTTAGGTTAGGTTAGGTTAGGTTAGGTTAGGTTAGGTTAGGTTAGGTTAGGTTAGGTTAGGTTAGGTTAGGTTAGGTTAGGTTAGGTTAGGTTAGGTTAGGTTAGGTTAGGTTAGGTTAGGTTAGGTTAGGTTAGGTTAGGTTAGGTTAGGTTAGGTTAGGTTAGGTTAGGTTAGGTTAGGTTAGGTTAGGTTAGGTTAGGTTAGGTTAGGTTAGGTTAGGTTAGGTTAGGTTAGGTTAGGTTAGGTTAGGTTAGGTTAGGTTAGGTTAGGTTAGGTTAGGTTAGGTTAGGTTAGGTTAGGTTAGGTTAGGTTAGGTTAGGTTAGGTTAGGTTAGGTTAGGTTAGGTTAGGTTAGGTTAGGTTAGGTTAGGTTAGGTTAGGTTAGGTTAGGTTAGGTTAGGTTAGGTTAGGTTAGGTTAGGTTAGGTTAGGTTAGGTTAGGTTAGGTTAGGTTAGGTTAGGTTAGGTTAGGTTAGGTTAGGTTAGGTTAGGTTAGGTTAGGTTAGGTTAGGTTAGGTTAGGTTAGGTTAGGTTAGGTTAGGTTAGGTTAGGTTAGGTTAGGTTAGGTTAGGTTAGGTTAGGTTAGGTTAGGTTAGGTTAGGTTAGGTTAGGTTAGGTTAGGTTAGGTTAGGTTAGGTTAGGTTAGGTTAGGTTAGGTTAGGTTAGGTTAGGTTAGGTTAGGTTAGGTTAGGTTAGGTTAGGTTAGGTTAGGTTAGGTTAGGTTAGGTTAGGTTAGGTTAGGTTAGGTTAGGTTAGGTTAGGTTAGGTTAGGTTAGGTTAGGTTAGGTTAGGTTAGGTTAGGTTAGGTTAGGTTAGGTTAGGTTAGGTTAGGTTAGGTTAGGTTAGGTTAGGTTAGGTTAGGTTAGGTTAGGTTAGGTTAGGTTAGGTTAGGTTAGGTTAGGTTAGGTTAGGTTAGGTTAGGTTAGGTTAGGTTAGGTTAGGTTAGGTTAGGTTAGGTTAGGTTAGTAGGTTAGGTTAGGTTAGGTTAGGTTAGGTTAGGTTAGGTTAGGTTAGGTTAGGTTAGGTTAGGTTAGGTTAGGTTAGGTTAGGTTAGGTTAGGTTAGGTTAGGTTAGGTTAGGTTAGGTTAGGTTAGGTTAGGTAGGTTAGGTTAGGTTAGGTTAGGTTAGGTTAGGTTAGGTTAGGTTAGGTTAGGTTAGGTTAGGTTAGGTTAGGTTAGGTTAGGTTAGGTTAGGTTAGGTTAGGTTAGGTTAGGTTAGGTTAGGTTAGGTTAGGTTAGGTTAGGTTAGGTTAGGTTAGGTTAGGTTAGGTTAGGTTAGGTTAGGTTAGGTTAGGTTAGGTTAGGTTAGGTTAGGTTAGGTTAGGTTAGGTTAGGTTAGGTTAGGTTAGGTTAGGTTAGGTTAGGTTAGGTTAGGTTAGGTTAGGTTAGGTTAGGTTAGGTTAGGTTAGGTTAGGTTAGGTTAGGTTAGGTTAGGTTAGGTTAGGTTAGGTTAGGTTAGGTTAGGTTAGGTTAGGTTAGGTTAGGTTAGGTTAGGTTAGGTTAGGTTAGGTTAGGTTAGGTTAGGTTAGGTTAGGTTAGGTTAGGTTAGGTTAGGTTAGGTTAGGTTAGGTTAGGTTAGGTTAGGTTAGGTTAGGTTAGGTTAGGTTAGGTTAGGTTAGGTTAGGTTAGGTTAGGTTAGGTTAGGTTAGGTTAGGTTAGGTTAGGTTAGGTTAGGTTAGGTTAGGTTAGGTTAGGTTAGGTTAGGTTAGGTTAGGTTAGGTTAGGTTAGGTTAGGTTAGGTTAGGTTAGGTTAGGTTAGGTTAGGTTAGGTTAGTAGGTTAGGTTAGGTTAGGTTAGGTTAGGTTAGGTAGGTTAGGTTAGGTTAGGTTAGGTTAGGTTAGGTTAGGTTAGGTTAGGTTAGGTTAGGTTAGGTTAGGTTAGGTTAGGTTAGGTTAGGTTAGGTTAGGTTAGGTTAGGTTAGTTAGGTTAGGTTAGGTTAGGTTAGGTTAGGTTAGGTTAGGTTAGGTTAGGTTAGGTTAGGTTAGGTTAGGTTAGGTTAGGTTAGGTTAGGTTAGTTAGGTTAGGTTAGGTTAGGTAGGTTAGGTTAGGTTAGGTTAGGTTAGGTTAGGTTAGGTTAGGTTAGGTTAGGTTAGTTAGGTTAGGTTAGGTTAGGTTAGGTTAGGTTAGGTTAGGTTAGGTTAGGTTAGGTTAGGTTAGGTTAGGTTAGGTTAGGTTAGGTTAGGTTAGGTTAGGTTAGGTTAGGTTAGGTTAGGTTAGTTAGGTTAGGTTAG